>NW_004624733.1:12840253-12874230 GCF_000247695.1 Heterocephalus glaber | reverse complement strand
TTTTTTTTTTTTTTTTGTACTGGGGATTGAACTTGGGACCACCACTGAGATAAATCCCTGGCCCTATTTGTTCTAATCTTTTTTTTTCCTTCTTGAGTTGGTGAATCCAAGAAAAGAGTTTTTATTGTTTGCCTTAGGGAATATAGTAAGAGTTTGGCTTTCAGTGTTCTGGGCCAGAACTGAGGAAATGGCTGAGTTGTTTTAGAACTCAGTTCATTCTCTCATGTACAGTTGTACTTCTACACTTTGCTTGCTTGGTGTTACTTAGTCTAGAGACCTTTTTTGTTTTCTTTTTTTACCGGAGATCAAACTCAGGACCTTGTGCTTTCGAGGCAAGCAGTGGCACCACTGAGCTAAATCCCTGGCCTAGAGACCTTTTTATGTTTGTTCTAGTGGAAAAATCTCTTTAAGTTTCTGCTGGGGAGGGCAAGCCAATGATCCAGTGGTTTGGAGTAGAGGAAGAAATTTAGATAGCCAAGCTACTTGTCAACTTGCAGCTTTCTATACTTTATCATCCCAAATTCCACAGCTACCAAGTTTTGCCATTTTCTAGGTCCTTTGAGGATGCTGTGGTCTAGATATGGTTGGTTTTTGGGTTTGTTCACTGATGACTTAGGATTTGGCATTTTTGGACCTTAGTTATCATACTTTCCAGCTTCCAAAATGTAGCACAGCTACTTAATTTACATGTAGCTATTTTCTCCTGTTCTCTCTTCCTTATACTCTTATGTCTTAAAATGTTTTTAGTGTACTGTTAGTGTGGATTAGGAAAGAAGTGAATTTAAATGTTTGTTCAGTTTTCCATCTTTACCTGAGGTGTTTTGTTTTTTTTTTCTGTGCTTGAGATTGAAATCAGAGCCTTGCATATACTAAGTAGGCACACTACCACTCAGCTATATCTGTCCCCCCACCCTTTTTTTTGAGGTAGGGTCTCAGTAGGTTGCCAGGCTGGGCTCAAACTTGGATCCTCCTGTCTTCACCTAAAAGGATTCTTCTTTATTACAGTAAAGAATTCGTGTGACTGTATGGGACTGAAGTGAACTAATATTGTATTTGAGAATAGTTACTATCCTAAAAGCTCTACCCATGGCATTTTACATTTTTGTTTTTGTTTGTTCAGGGATTGAACTCAGGTCCTTGTGCTTTCGAGGCAGGTGGCAGAACCACTGAGCTAAATCCCTGGCCCAACATTTTACTTTCTTGAGGCAGCTGTCACTTGTCTTTCATGACCATGCTTGTGAGAGTAATTAACTTATACCACTTTCATGTGTGCCATTTGTTTCTAAACTCGCTGAAATCTGATATTCTCTTTTTTTTGTTTTTGTTTTTGCTTTTTTTTTTTTGGTGCCGGGGATCGAACTTGGGACCTTGTGCTTTTGAGGCAAGCGGTGGAACCACTGAGCTAAATTCCCAGCCCTTGTTTTTGTTTTTGGAGACTGGATCTCACTATGTAGTCCAGGCTGGTTTTGAACTCAGGGTTATCCTTCTGGCTCAGCCTTCCAAATGCTGGGATTACAGGCATGTGCCACCACGCCCATCCTGATTATCTTTTTATTCCACTGTTCTTTCTTTTTTTTTTAGGAAGAGGTGAGGAGAGATTTTGGGGGTTTTTTTGGTACCAGGGATCAAACTCAGGTCCTTGCGCTTGTGCAGCAGGTGGTGAAACCACTGCGCTAAATCCCCGGCCCCTATTCCACTGTTCTTGATTAAGCAGGGCTATTGGTGACTTTGTCATTTAGTGATACTTGTTTTTAATTTTCTGGGTGTTTGGTACAGGAAAATTAATTCTTTTTCTTCTAGTAACTACCTCTTCTATGACTTTCATGTTCTCTTGGTATAGTAGTCACTTTCTTTTCAGTAGTCAGTATTCAATTAGAGACAAGGTCTCTCTGTATAGTTCAGGCTCACTGTGTAGCCCAGGCTGGCCTTGAACTTTCTGAGACAGGGTCTCATCATGTAATTCAGTCTGGCCTTGAACTTGTGGTGATCTATCTGCCTCAGCTTCCCAAGTGCTGGGATTACAGGCATGCACCACTGTGTCTAGCCAGTAGTCACTATTTTAATTAATTTTTTTTGTGTGTTTGCTGGATTTTCTCTGTCGTCTTTTAAATAATTACTGATAATTCTTTTTTTTTTTCTGTAATCTCTGCCCTTGTTTAAGCTCAGGCCAGAAGGACCAAGATCAGCTAATGTTTCCTACTGAGGGCCCTCTTCTGTACCTTGCAGATAGCCACTTTCTTGCTGTATCCTTAGATGGTAGAGATATTGTGCCAGTGGGAGCATGCTCTGGCCTCTTTATTTTCTCCTTCCCTCTCTTCTTTTCTCTTTCACACACTTTCTCTCCCTTTCTCTCTCTTTTCCTTCCCCTCTCTTCTTTCTCCCTCCCTCCTGCCCACTTGCGTCTGTCCTTCTTTCCTTCCTTCCTTCCCCCTTTCTTCCCTCCCTTCTATTTATTCATTCATTTCATCTATCTAGAGGTCTTGTTATATAGTTTAGGCTGACCTTTAAGTAACTGTGTGGCCCAGCCTGCCCTTGAACTCCGAGATCCGAGTGTAGGGGTTCCAAGCCTACATCATCACACCTAGCTTTCTTTTATTCTTACAAGGGCACCGGTACCTTAATGGCAGCTGCATTCTTATGACTAATCTAAGCTTTCTTACTCTAGAAGCACCACCTGTAAATACCACCACATTGAGGGTTAGAGTTTCAACATAAGTTTTGAGATACATTGAATCAATCACAGCTCTCTTCTCTCATGAGATGCAGTTGTAAGTCTGTGTTTTAAATTGTTATAAATCAAAACTGAATTCATACCTATAAGTGCTTGTGTTTCCCAAACTTTAGCTCTGTATGTCCAAATCAGTACTTGAACCTTTTACCAGTGTGTCAACTTTTTTTTTTTCCCCTCCCAAGGGTCTTACACTGTAGGCTGTACTGGAACTCTGTGTAGCCCAGATGTACCTCAGCCAGGTATTCTTCCCTAAGCCTTCTAAGTGCTGGGATTACAGGCATGTGCTGTCATGCAGTTCAGTTTAGAATAAATCTTATTTGGGGGGTGTATTGGGGATTGAACCCAGGGCCTTTTTACTAAGCCATATCCCCAGCCATCTCTTTTTTTTAAATTTTTTAAATTCTGAGACAGTCTCAATAAATTGCCCAAGCTAGGTGTGTACCACCATGCTTGGTTCTGTTTTCTTTTAATGTGTTATTTATTTATTGGTACCTGATCGGGGATCAACTCGGGTCCTTCTGCTTGGGAGGCAGGCGATGGAACCACTGAGCTAAATCCCCAGCCCTTAATGTGTTATTTATAAGTCAACTAAATTTTTCTAAGATACACAACTAAGCCTAAGCTCGGTGTGGTAATGCATGCCTCTAATCCCAGCAGTTGGGAGGCTGAGGTAGGAGGATCGCTCAAGGGCAGCCTGAATTGCATAGCAAGACCCTGTCTCAAAAAAACAAAAAACAAAAAACAAAACCCAGAAAAACTGATCCTGTTCTCTATTTTAAATGAGACTCATTTATTGCCTACTGGATAATGACTAAATCCTCAACCTGCCCAGGATGTTCTATCAGATGTGGCCTCTACCAAACCTTGCCAGTTTTCCCTTTTTTTCACTTCTAATTTAGTGTTCTGCACTACTTGGTAGTACTTTCTACCCTCCAAGGCTCCTAGTTCCTTTGCAGTTGAAAATGCTTTCTCATTGAGCTACATCCTCAGCCCTGTAATTTGTTTTTTGATTGTTTTATTCATTCATGCCTTGAGGAGTATAGGCCTTCATACTAGAATCCGCTCCTTAATAAATTGTTTAACTTTAAAAATTGTTCAGGTATCCCATTTGTCTTTCAATTAATGATTTCTAGTTTTTTTTGTTTTGTTTTTTTTGGTACCGGGGATTGAACTTGGGACCTTTTGCTTTCGAAACAGGTAATGGAACCACTGAGCTAAATCCCTGGCCCTATGATTTCTAGTTTTTAGAATTGTTTTTAACAAGTGCTTATATTTTTATAATTGTGATGTTGTGGTACCATGGTCTTTTTTTTTTTTTTAAACAGGGTCTTGCTTTGTAGTTCAGGCTGACCTTGAACTCTGTGTAGTCCAGGTTGGCCTTGAATTTACAGCAATTCTCCTGCCTCAGCCTCCCAAGGGCTGGGATTATAGGCATGCTCCACCCAGCCTGACTCCATAGTCTCACTTCTATTTGTCTTAGTCACCAGGAAGTGAGTTTTTTTTTTTTCCCCTCTTTATAGTTCAGGTACATCCTAAGTTGCTGACTTGTGGGTTGAATTAATTTATATGAGAATTATTTATCAAATTGATTTTAATAACCTTAATATAGATACACATAAGCATTATTAATTTTAATCTCCTTTCGTAGATAGTTTCTATTGAAGGATTTAATTTGATAGGTGAGAACTAATTTCACTTATTTTCCTCACAAAGCCTGTTTTTAAACTGGACTGAGCTGGGCATGGTGGTGCACACCTGTGATCCCAGTGTGTGGGAGGCTGTGAGGCAGGAGGATTCCCTGTGAGTTTGAGGCCAGCCTGTGTAGCGAAACCCTGTCTCAAAAAAACAAAAACAAAAAATAAATAAATTTTAAAAGGACTGAAAATAGAACATTTAACCATCATATTATTATGCTATATATATTTTTTGGGGGGGGCTACTGGGGATCAAACTCGGGCCCTTGCACTTGCAAGGCAGGCGGCAAAACCACTGAGCTACATCCCTGGCCCTATGAAGCTATATTTTTATAGAAAAATTACTTTTTTTTTTTAAAGAAAGAGTCTTGCTCTGTAGTCCAGGCTGGCAGGGAATTACCTATACTATATAGTGCAGACTAGACTCCAATCTGTGATACTCATACCTCATCCTCTTAATCCGCAGTGCTGGCATTATAGGGGTGTTCATTACACTGGGTGAAAGATGATCATTTGTACACTTCTCTCTCTCTTTTTTTTTTTGGTACTGGGGATCAAACTCAGGACCTTGTGCTTGGGAGGCAGGCAGCAGAACTACTGAGCTATCATTTGTATACTTTCAAAATTAGCATTTATAAAAGAAGCTGCTGTTGTAATACGGTGATACTTTTGGCCACTCCTCCAGTTATCACCGATAGGATTTTTTGGGAGTGGTCACAGCTGCTGATATTTGTTCCACAGTTCAATTTATAAACCTTTCCTCCCATTTTTTTCCCCTTCTTTGAAGGAAGTAGGCTTTTCCTATTGTTGCAAAGAAATGTTTGGATTCTTTTTTTGGTGTTTGTGTATTTTCAAATAAAATGTGGTTTGTAATAAGGGAATTAGATAGTAGATAACAGTGAATTTTTATATAAAATGATTTTCGTTTCCTTTTTCAATTTTTATTTATGTATTTATTTATTTTTTATTAATTTTTTTGGTACCAGGGATTGAACTCAGAACCTTGCGCTTGCAAGGCAGGCCCCGGAACCACTGAGCTAAATCCCTGGCCCCCTTCATTGTGTTTTTTGTGTAACTTTTTTTACTGTTATCTATGATGCTAAAATGCAAAGTGTATTTGATATATATATATATCATATATATGATTGTATTTTTTTGGTAATTTTATATGTAGAAATTTGGATAATCAAAAAACTATATAGACTTATTGGATTTCTTTTCATTTTGAGATTTCTTTTTTAATTTAAATTTTTTTCTCTTCTGAAGTAATTGGAATTTACTGTGCCTATAAAAAGCAAGATTGCTGGGGATTTAGCTCAGTGGTTCTGTCGCCTGCCTCGAAAGTGCAAGGTCCCGAGTTCAATCTCCAGTACCAAAAAAAAGCAAGATTGTATTTCTTATTTCTAGGGTTGGTTCTGAAGTCATTGGAGTTACTATGTCTTTAAAATTGGAATCATACTCTTTGTTTCTAGGGTTGGATATTGTGAGAAGTCTGCATGGCATCTAGCATACTTCTTGGCCCCTGTAGCTACTTCATAAATGTTAATGCATTGTATTTGCCCCTCTGTTGAAACATTGATTCCTCCAAATATTTCACCTCAATGATTTTAGACTTTTCTTGTTTTTTTTTTTTTAAATTATTCTTTTTGCATTGCTAAAACTTACATGTCTTTTGTATTTTTTAAGTGTGGCTGTAGCACTTTATAAACTGATAGTAAGAGGAAGTTAGAAATAAGAACCAAGATGCATTATGTAAAGGTACAATTACCAATGAGAAATGTAATTGTGTTGTATACCTTCAATGTACCAATAAAAGAATTTAATACAAAAAAAAAAGAAAGGAAGTTAGTTGGCTGCTATCTTAGTTTGCTCTGTGATTAACTAATCAGATAGCTAATTTTGAATGCATATCATGTCTACAGCATTGATTTAGCACTTTTGAAGTATTTTCTCATCACATAAATTGAATATTTAAAATTTTCCTTAAATGTGAACTTTTTTTTTTTTTTTAAGAGTAGGAAAAATTTATTGAGAGAGAAAGCTTCTGTCTAAGAGAGACAGAAGGGGGACTGGAAAGTGGGTTACCCCAAATGTGAACCTTTTAAGATTCTCTAGTTCCATGGTTGTTTTAGCATGTTGTTTATAACCAGAGACTTCCCTGGCAAAGAGTGATCACATTGTTCTCTAGATGATGAGCAATTGTCTTTTTGAAGTAATGGCACTGGTTTTTATCCTTGTAGTTGCCAACCGGAGGCCCTATCGTGAGTATTACGTGGAGGCTTTTGGAGACCCTTCTGAAAGAGCCTGGGTGGCTGGAAAAGCAATCGTCATGTTTGAAGGCAGACATCAATTTGAAGAATTACCTATCCTTAGGAAAAGAGGAAAGCAAAAAGAAAAAGGATATAGACATAAGGTAAAAACCAAAAAGGATCTCTTTAAAATTATCTACTTCTGAGTAAGAGGGGTCAGGGAAGAAGTCTTTTTTTTCTTTAATTTATAAAGTATTTATTTGGTTTTTTTGGAAGTATTTATTTGTTTATAGGATATGTTAGTAAATAGTTTGGAAGCAGTTTTATAGGGGGTAAGCTGGGGCTAGCTTTTGAAATACACTCAAGTTTTGAGAAATGTTTGCTGTTACCTCTGCCTTGTCTGCCACTCAAAGAAGTGCCAGTATGATATGGCTTAGCCAGTCTTTCTGCAAGAAGAAAGTGATCATTAAAACTAAATGTTCGTGGGGCCAGGGATTTAGCTCAGTGGCACCGCACCTGCCTTATAAATTCAAGGACCTGAGTTTGATCCCCAGTACCGCAAAAAAAGAAAAAACAACAAAATTTTCAAATTCTCATCCTCTAGGCTAATTATTTCTTTTAATGAGAATGTTGCCAAATGTACACACCTGTAATCCTAGTACTTGGGAAGCTGAGGCAGAAGGATCCTGAGGTGGAGTATTTTTAGCAGTTTATTTTTTTATGTTTTGTCAGTGTTTAAGTTTATAATTTCACATCTGGTTGTATTTGCATCATGAAGTTTTCCCCCCCTTTTTTTCTTTTCTCTACTATTGGGAATAGAACTACGGCCTTCACACTGAGCTGCATTCTCAGCCCTCCTCTCCTTTTAAATTCCTTATTGTTTTTCTCTTACCAAAAAGCAATATGAACAAATAAATATAAAAGGGTATACTGTATATGTCATACTTACTAGTGGGGAAATACACATTTTCTTTGTATTCCTCACAGAAATAGACTAATAAAATTTTCCTAGGTAGACTCATCCTATCTACCTTCTAGCTTTTTAAAAATTATTTGAATTTTCCACAATTTTAAACAGTGGATTCTCAAAATAAGTAATCTAAGAGTACACAAAGACTAAGACATCTAAATCAAATTTGAAAAAAATGTGTACACACATAAACACATTTACAATGTGATATTGGCCAGAAACTTCAACTAATATAATTTGCATGAATAGATTTTATTGTTTTCAAATCTATATGAAAAATAAAATAAAATTATATATATATTTTTTTCTAAGAGAAAACATTAAATATAGGTATATTTAATATACCCTGCATAACAAAATCCTGATTGGTTATACCTTGGAGCTAATGCAAAAGATATACAAATACAAAAGTATTTGTAATGAAATTTAGCTAATAAGATAAGCTGCTACCTGTTTGTTTGACTCACAATAATATACCAGAGTTCAAGCAAGGATGAATATCCAAGTGTTGTTGTTGTTGTTTTTTGAGACAGGGTCTGTCTAAGTAGTTCAGCCTGGCCTTGAACTCACTATGTAGCCCAGGCTGGCCTGGAACTCACAGTGATCCTTCTGCCTCTGTCTCCTGAGTTCTCGGATTACAGTCATGCACCACCATGCCCCTCTAACATTTATTTCTTTTACGTGATGTTTTGTATTAAAGTTGGCTCAAAGAAAGTTTGGGTTATTTTTGTTTTGTTTATCTTCTGTTTTTGTGGAACTGGGCTCGAATTCAGGGGTACTTTACCTGCCACTGAGCTATATACCCACACTTTTTACTTTTTGAGAGGACTGCTAAATTGCCCAGGCTGGGCTTGAATTTGGCAGTCCTCCTACCTTGGCCTTGCAAAGTGCTGGGATTACTGGTGTGTGCTGTGGTGCCTGATTTATTTATTTGTTTATTTGCTTGCATGTTTTTTGTTTTTTGGTACTGGGGATTGAACTCAGGACCTTGGGCTTTCACCGCAGAACCACTGAGCTAAATCCCTGGCCCTGTTTGCCTTTTTGAGATGGGGTCTTGCTATATAGACCAGGCTGGCCTTGAACTCTTGTCAGTCCTCCTACCTCAGCCTCCCAAATATAGGGATCACAGGCATTCGCCACCATGCCCACCTATTTACTTTACTTGTGTTTTGTTTTGTTTTTTGGAGGGTAGGGGATGGAACTCAGGACCTTCCGCTTGTGAGCCAGGCGTGGAACCACTGAGCTAAATCCCCAGCCCCTCGGCTCTTTGCTTTTAATACTGTAGTCCTCCCTATTTTTTTTTTGTTGGCGAAATACACACAATACAAAGTTTATCTTTTTTTTTTGGTACAAGGGTTGGAACTCAGGACCTTGCACTTGCAAGGCAGGAGCAGTGCTGAGCTAAATCCCTGCCCCAAAGTTTATCATTTTAATCTTTTTATTTTTTAAGTTCTCTGAGACTTGGAATCTTTCTTTTTTTTTTTTTGGTACTGGGGATTGTACTTGGGACCTTGTGCTTGTGAGGCAGGCAGTGGAACCACTGAGCTAAATCCCTGGCCCGAGACTTGGTATCTTTATCTTTAAAACTAGTATAACAACATATATGGGCTGGGGATTTAGCTTAGTGGTTCTGGCACCTTCCGTGCAAGTGCAAGGTCCCGAGTTCGATCCCCGGTACCTAAAACAAACAACATATATCCTGTAGAACCTTTCCAAGTATTAGATTTAGTTAGCAGGGTTTTTTTTTTCAGGTACTAGGAATCGAACTCAGGACCTTGTGCTTGTGAGGCAGGTGTGGCACCACTGAGCTAAATCCCTCCCTGGCTCTCCAAGTATTAGAAATTAGTATAGGGCCGAAGTATCTGGTCACAAACATGAACCCTGGTGGATTTGTGTTGTGTGTAAAAGCAATCAGTTTTAGTGCCTTCTAAGAGGAGGCTACCCTGTCTTGTGACCTTACGTTTTATATGCTTTGTAGAACATCCCTTTCAAATCTATTGATATATTTGTGAACTCTAATCAGTAGTTATAACCTTTACTAATTAATACCTGTTGTGTGGAGTCAAGGAAAGAAACAAGAGTCTAGAAAATTAACTGTATTCCACAAAGCCTCTAACCCTAACTGAAACCCCAAGCTGTGAGGAATTTAGGAAAGGGCATTTGTATTTCTTTGTACCCATACTGTCTTTGTATCTCTGGACTACGTAATTATGTCCCCTTGGGCTGGGCATTGTGGTACATACCTGTAATCCCAGCACCAGGAAAGCTGAGCCTGAGGCTGAAGGATCACTGCAAGTTTGAGGCCAGCCTGGCCTAATAGTTCAACTGAACTGAATAGGGAGACCCTGTCTCAAAAAAAAAAAAAGAAAATAAGAAAAAAAAAATTACATCCCTAGAGATGATTTTGTTATAATCCAGGTTGTATGCCACATATATAGAAAAGCCTTGATTAGCCAGGTGCCCTAGTGATAAGTAGGATTTCAGATTTCAGGAGGCAGGTCTAACTTGCTCATTCCTCCTGTCCTACTTTTCCGTATTTATCTTATTTGGATTTTTGCCTTTTTTGTGTGTGTGTGTGACAGGGTCTTGCTATATAGTCCAGGATTTCGTTGAACTCACTGTGGAGCCCAGGCTGGTCTCAAACTCATGGTGGTCCTCCTGCCTCCTCAGCCTCCTGAGTGCTGGGATTACAAGTGTGTGCCACCACACCAGCTCTTTTTCCTTTTTTTTTTTTTTTTCAATCCAACTCATTATGTTTCTGCCCTTTGATAGAAAGAAAAAAATACTTATTCTCATCTAAAGTATAAAGGAATATGTTGGGATGGTCTGAATATTCTTTGATTTGGAAATGTAATATTACTAGTTTTAGTCTAAATTGTTGTCTACAGCTTCTTATATATGAAAGGAGGGTGGAGGGTTTATGAGACCAATCATTCCTGTACTAATAGGTCTTATAAGCTCAGGTGTTAACTAACTGGCCAGTCCCATAAAGGGGCCTTGAATAAGTACAACAAAGTTTGAAAAAATTTCTGGTTTGAAAAGTGTTTATTGATTATCTCCCTCTTCCCCCTCCCTTTTCTTTGATAAGTGCTGTTTTTCTCATTTAAATTTAAGGTGCCTCAGAAAATTTTGAGTAAATGGGAAGCCAGTGTTGGTCTTGCAGAACAGTATGATGTTCCCAAAGGGTCAAAAAACAGGAAATGTGTCACCAGTTCGATCAAGTTGGACAGTGAAGAGGATATGCCATTTGAGGACTGTACAAATGACCCTGAATCAGAACATGACCTATTACTTAATGGCTGCTTGAAATCTCTGGCTTTTGATTCTGAACATTCTGCAGATGAGAAGGAAAAAGCCTCTGCTAAGTCTCGAGCTAGAAAAAGCTCTGATAATCTGAAAAGGACTAGTATGAAAAAGGGCCTTATACAATTTGAAACACATAAAGAGGATCGTAGGGGAAAGACTCCTGAGAATCTTACTCTAAACTTTATCTCTGGAGATGTATCTGATAATCAGGCCTCTAATGAACTTTCCAGGATAGCAAACAGCCTCAGTGGATCCAACACTGCCCCAAGCAGTTTTCTCTTTTCTTCATGTGGAAAAAACACTGCAAAAAAAGAATTTGAGACTTCAAATTGTGATGCTTTATTAGGATTATCTGAGAGTGCCTTCATCTCTAAACGTTCTGGGGAGAAAAAGCGAGGTCTGGTGTGTAATTCAAAAATGCAGCTCTGCTATGTTGGAGCTGGTGATGAAGAAAAGCGAAGTGATTCCATTAGTATCTGTACCACTTCTGATGATGGAAGCAGTGATCTGGATCCCATAGAACACAGCTCAGAGTCTGATAACAGTGTCCTTGAAATTACAGATACTTTTGATAGAACAGAGAACATGTTATCTGTGCAGAAAAATGAAAAGATGAAGTATTCTAGGTATCCTGACACGAACATTAGGGTAAAAGCAAAACCGAAGCCCTTCATTGCTAACTCACATTTAGACCACATACTGGATCGTAAGACATCAGAGCCTGGAACTGAGACATCTCAGGTTAATCTCGCTGATCTTAAAGTGTCTACTTTTGTTCAAAAACCCCATTCGGATTTTAGAAATGATAGTCTGTCTCCAAAATTCAACATACCATCAAGCATTTCCAGTGAGAACTCACTAATAAAAAGTGGGGCTGCAAATCAAGCTCTATTACATTTGAAAAGCAAACAGCCCAAGTTTCGAAATATAAAGTGCAAACATAAAGAAAATCCAGGTATGGTAGAATCATCAGTTACAAATGAGGACTGCAGTTTGAAATGCTGCTCTTCTGATCCTAAAGGTTCTCCTTTGGCCAGCATTTCTAAAAGTGGGAAAGTGGATGGGCTAAAGCTACTGAACAACATGCATGAGAAAACCAGGGATTCAAGTGACATAGAAACAGCAGTGGTGAAACATGTTCTGTCAGAATTGAAAGAACTTTCTTACAGATCCCTAAGTGATGATGTCAGTGACCCTGGAGCATCAAAGCCATCAAAACCATTACTTTTTTCTTCCACTTCTAGTCAGAATCATATACCTATTGAACCAGACTACAAATTCAGTACACTGCTAATGATGCTAAAAGATATGCATGATAGTAAAACCAAGGAGCAAAGGTTGATGACAGGTCAAAACCTGGTCTCTTACCGGAGTCCTGCCCGTGGAGACTGTTCTACCAGTAGCCCTGTAGGGGCATCTAAAGTTTTAGTTTCAGGAGGCTCCACACACAGTTCAGAAAAAAATGGAGATGGCACTCAGGACTCAACCCATCCTTGCCCTAATGGGAGTGACTCTACATTGTCTGGGGAATTATCTGCTTTGGTACCTGACTTAGTGTCCAACAGAAGAGAGTTCCCTCCTTCTGGCAAAAGTCAATCAAACTGTGTTGCTAGGCGCAACTGTGGCAGATCAAAATCATCACCCAAAATGAGAGATGTATTTTCAGCCCAGATGGCAAAGAACACAGTGAACCGGAAAACCTTAAAGACCGAGCGCAAAAGAAAATTGAACCGACTTCCAGCTGTGACTCTTCAGGCCACACCGAAGGGAGACAAAGAGAGTGGAGGCTCAGTGAATGGCCCATCAAGGGGTGGGGCAGCAGATCCTCCTAAAGAAGAACCTCTTCAATTAATGGGCCATTTAGCAAGTGAAAATGCTCATTTTTCTAATGTACATTTTGATAACAAAGTTAAGCAGTCTGACCCCGATAAAATTTCTGAAAAAGGACCCACTTTTGAGAACAGTAAAAGTGGGGAGCTGGACTCTGAAATGAACAGTGAGAATGATGAACCCAGTACTGGTGTAAGTCAAGTAGTGCCTAAAAAGCGGTGGCAGCGTGTAAACCAAAGGCGTGCTAAACCTGGAAAGCGCACTAATAGGTTTAGGGAAAAGGAAAACTCTGAAGGTGCCTTTGGGGTCTTACTTCCTGGAGACCGTATAGAGAAAGGCCTGGATGATTTCCCAGAGCATAGAACTCCTCCTACAAACATACTAGAGGATTCACTAACAGCTCCAAATCATGCCAGCCACTTAGATTCAGTTGGACCACGGTTGAATATTTGTGATAAATCCAGTACCAGCATGGAGGTTATGGAAAAAGAACCAGGAATTCCCAATTTGACACCACAGGCTGAACTCCCTGAGCCAGGTAAGGATTTTGGATTATCTTAAAAAGGGGTTGGAGAATGTGCTGATAATGTTGCCCTTCTAAAGTTGATCTATTTTATTTTATTTTATTTTATTTTTTATTTTTATTTTTATTTTTGGTACTGGGGATCGAACTCGGATCCTTGCTCTTGTGAGGCAGGCGCTGGAAGCACTGAGCTAAATCCCCAGCCCAAAGTTGATCTATTTTAATAGAAAGATAAGGAAAGATAAACTGGGAGAGGCAGATTTATCATTTGTTTATGTAGGAGGGCCTGAAATTTGAAGATGGGATTTTCTTATATTTTCAGAGATTAGGTTTTACCAGAAGCCTTAAAAAAAAAAATTCTTCCTTTAGTGTCTCAGCAACTTTTTTTGTGTGGCGGGGGAGTACCTGGGGCCTCACACATGCTAGGGCAAGTGCTATACTACTGAGCTATGTTCACAGCTCCCAACAGCAATTTTGCTACCTTTTCTTACCATTTTATTTATTTATTCATATTTTTTTTTGGTATCCGGAATTGAACTCAGGACCTTGTGCTTGCCAGCCAGGCTTGGCACTGCTGAGCTACATCCCAGCCCATGTTTTGTTTTTTGAGACAAGGTCTAACTATAGTTCATGCTCCCATGAACTCAGTGTGTAGCCCAGGCTGGCCCCAAACTGTTGGCAGTCTTCCTGCCTCAGCCTCCTGAGTGCTGGGATTTACAGTCATGAGCCACCATGCCTGACTTCCATGCTATTTTCCGTAGTTGCTGCATCATTTTACAATCCCACATAACGATTCTCATTTCTTCTCATCCTTGTCAATCAGCACTTATATTTTGTTTCTTTGGTAGTCATACTAATATATATAAGTGGTATCCCATTATGATTTTGATTTTGATTTCAAACCAAATGATTAGTGATATTAAAAATCTTTTCAAGGGTTTACTAGCCATTGGTGGATCTTTAGAGAAATGTTTATTCAACTGGGGATGGTGGTGCACTCCTGCAGTCCCAGCACTGGGAAAGCTGAGGCAGGAGGAGTGCCATGAAAGAGTTCAGGATCAGCGTGGGCTACACAGTGAGCTCAGCTTGAACTGCTGAATAAAAGCCTGTCTCAGGAGGAAAAAAAGGCTTATTTAGGTCCTTTGCATGCTTTTAAATCTGATTTTACTATTTTTTGAGTTGTGGCAGTTCTTCATATATTCTAGATATTAACCACTTAATAGCAGATATATTACTTATAAATATTTCCTCCCATTCTGTAGGTTGCCTTTTTACTCTGTTGATTGCTATGTTGCATAGAACTTTTAAAGTCTAAAATAGCTGGTGGTGTATACCTGTACTTCAGCACTGAGGGAAACTGAGAAAGGAGAATCACAAGATCGAGTCTGAGCAACCTAATGAGACTCCCTCAAAAAAGAAAAGAAGGAATGTTACCTCAGTCCTCCCTGGGTTCAATCCCTAGTGCTACTAAAAGAAAAAGGTCTAATGTAGAAAAGGTCTAATTTATTTTTGTTTTTGTTACTAGGATTTGTTTTGCTTTGTTTGAGATAGGGTCTCACTATGCAGTGCATGCTGGCCTTGAAAAATCCTCTTGGCTCAGCCTCCCCCATGCTGAGATATTATGTGTTTATGCCTCCATGCCTGGCCTCTCCCTCTACCTCTTGTTCCTCTTCCATTGGAAAAACAGCTCCTTATTTCCTAATATCTTTTATTTTACTCTTTATTTATACTTTAGGTTTCTCACATAAGGGAAACTACAATATTTAACCTTGTATGTCTGATTTATTTCACTTAAAATTACAATCTCAAGATTTTATCCTTTTTTATGGAGGAGTAGTACTACATTGTATATGAATATCATATTTTCTCCATCCATTTTTCTGTTGAAGGTCATACAGGCTGTTTCCAAGAGTTAGCTATTAGAAATTGTGCTGCTATGAACGTGGGTATGCATGTATCACTGTAATATGATAACTTTTTTTTTGTATGGGGATCAAACTTGGGACCTTGCGCTTGCGAAATATGACTTTTAACTCAGGAAGATAACTAAAAGGAAGATAACTGGGTCAAATGAAATTTCTAGTTTTAGTTTTTTGAGAAATCTCTATACTGATTTTCATTGTTACTAGTATTTTTGCCCTTATGGCCATTGCAGTCCGTGTCCATTGCAATGTAATGAAGTTTTTCCTTTTTTTTTTTTTTTTCTCAGATCATGTCACTATGTAGTTCAGGCTGGCCTGGAACAGTAGTCCTCCTGCCTCAGCCTCCCAAATACTGGGATTGCAGGTGTGCAACACCATGCCTGGTCCCTTTTTTCTTGCTGTTGAGACAGGGTCTTACAGTGTAATTCAGACTGATCTTTATCTCACTGTGTAGCCCAGTCTGGCCTCTAATTTACGGCAATCTTCTGTATCAGTCTCCCCAGTGGGAGTGCTGGGATTATAGGCATGCACTACCACACCTAGGGTACAATCTTTTTCAAGTTGTTATATGTATAAAAATTCTACTCCTTTACACTTCCCTCTCCCACTTTGTTATTGATGTGACAAATCGTATCTTTATATACATATTATATATTCATTAACAGTTTTATGTCTGTAGTTATTTTTATATCTTTGTTAAATTCTGTACCAGAATTTGGAGTGCTTTATGCACCTTTACAATATTCAGTATTTTAACTTTTAACAGCAAGTTTTTAAGTTTTCTGTGCTTTCTGTTACTGTCTAGTATCTTTTTGTTTCAACTTATAAGATTCCTTTTTAACATACTAAGACAGGTCTAATGATGAACTCAGCTTTTGTTTGTCTAGGAAATTCTATTTTCTGTCAGTTTTGAAGGGCAGTTTTGCTGAATGTACTATTCCTAGTTGGCAGTTTTTCTTTCAGCACTTTGAATATATTTTTCTAATCCATTCTGGCATGTAAAATCTATGACAAGCAATCTTATACTCTAATGTGAGCTCCCTTGTATGTAATGAATTGTTTTTCTTGGTGTTTTCAAGATTCTCTTTTCCAAATACTGTACAGTGAAGATTCTTTTGTTTTATTTTTTGACAGTTTAATTATTATGTTACTCAGTATTCTTTGAGTTCATTCTGGCTGGAGTATTTTGAGCTTTGATTTTGATGTCCTTTTCTTTCCTAGATTTGATAAGTCCTAGGTTATTATTTCTTCAGTTAAGCTTTCAATCACTTTTGTGACAAGTATAGTATGTGCTATAGTGGTCCAATTGCTAGTGTCTTCTTTTACTTTTTTTTTTTTGAGGCAGGATTTTGCTGTGTAGTTCAGAGTGGCCTTAAATTCATTATGTAGGGAGCAGCGACCCAGACTTTTGGGTTGCTCAGAACTTGTCAGGCACGGGAAAGGGCGAGAGGACACAGTGTCCCCGTTAAAAAGAAGGCTGGCGGTGGCGCCGCCGCCGAGGAAAACCCCTCTTCTGCCGAGGCCGCGGAATGGGCCTAGCGCAGGCGGGGGCAGCCTTCTCGGACCTTGGCCCCACGCAGTCCTCTTTCCTGAACTACTGAACCCTAGTGAGCGTGGCCCAGGTCTGGCTTCCGAGACAGGCTCGCTGGCTGGAGGTCGGTGCTCCAGACACCTGCGCGCAGGGGCAGGGGCTGCAGGAGCCCAGGCGCACGACCGCGAATCGCGAGCGCTAGCCTCCGCCGAGCAGGGTGCATATCCGGGGTGCCTGCACCCTAGGGTGAGTAGAGCACCTTCATTGCTAGGGCGCTGGGAGCCGTAGAGGTTCTGTAGGGCAGAAGAAAGTGACCCTTGAAAGAGTTAAGCGTTAGGTGTTCACGGGAAAACAGACTGAGATGAGGCGGGACCGTAATGATAGAGGCAGGGAGACTTGTGAGAAGGCTTCTTACAGAACCTAACACCAAGAGGGTTTCAGTGACTCAATCACAGCAGTGGCTGGAGGATCTGGAAGTGGAGAAACTAATAGATTCTGGGGGGTAGAGTTTTAAAGCTAGAACCAACAAGGTTTCCTGCTGATTCAGATGTGCTTGTGAACATAGGGTGTGAGACGCTAACCAAGTGTCTCTCTTTCTGAACATCTGAAAGAATGAAAATCGGTTAGTGAGAGCAGGGACTATCTTTCAAGAGAATCAGAAATTAGGTTTGAGGCATTTGACTATAAGGTTTTGCTCAGTGGAGGCAGCACATGGGCAACTGGACACTGAGGTCTGGAGTCCCGAGGAGAAAGTTGTGCCAGAGATCTCACAGATCCTTTGTGGTTGCTGAACTGTTGTAAGGGGGAGAACCCTGGGTGCCTGACTGAGAGGGCATGACTCTAACCACAGCAGGAGGGGGTTGGACGGACCCTGGTTGTTGGAATGCAGTGAAGGATGAAGAGGCATCTGCTGAGGAGAGCATTTCTGTAGCAGTGTTACCTTTTAGTATTTCTAAGGCAGGTTTGTCCACCCAGGCGGCTCAGTCTCGTGATATATGTGGCCCAATCTTGAAAGATATTTTGTACTTGGACGAACACCAGAGAACATACCACAGACCTAACACTTACACATGTAAAACCTGTGGGAGACAGTTCTGGTTCAGTGCAAACTTTCACCCAAATCTAAAGCATTACATTGTAGAGAAACCTTCACAAAGAGATGAAGGCAAAGTCTTATTGGTGAAGAAGAACTGGATAGTTTGTGAAGAAGAACCTCATTTGTCAGAGAAGCCCTTTATGTGCGAAGTACAGCAGAAAAACTTCCAGACCAGTTTGGGTGATCACCAGCAAAAGGTCACCCATAGGAAGAGGAAGGTGGCCAGGAGCACTGAGAGTAGGGAGGCCTTTCATGTTGGGCAAATGCATTACAAGTGCAGTGAATGTGGAAAAGCTTTTAGCCGCAAAGATACACTTGCCCAGCACCAGAAAATCCATAGTGGAGAAAAGCCTTATGAGTGCAGTGACTGTGGGAAAGCCTTCAGCTGCAAAGCTACACTTGTCCGACACCAGAGGATCCATACTGGAGAAAAGCCTTATGAATGCAGTGAATGTGGAAAAGCTTTTAGTCGAAAAGACAACCTTACTCAACACAAGCGGATCCACACTGGAGAAATGCCTTACAAGTGTGGTGAATGTGGGAAATACTTTAGCCATCACTCCAATTTAATTGTACACCAGAGAGTTCACAATGGAGCAAGGCCTTATAAATGCAATGATTGTGGGAAAGTCTTCAGACAGAAATCCACACTTGCTCAACATGAGAGTATACACACTGGAGAAAATCCTTATGATTGCAGTGATTGTGGGAAATCCTTTGGCCACAAATATACCCTTATTAAGCATCAGAGAATTCACACAGAGTCAAAGCCTTTTAAATGCACAGATTGTGGAAAATTCTTTAGTCGAAGCTCTGACTTTATTGCCCACCAGAGGGTTCACACTGTTGAAAGGCCTTTTGTGTGCAGCAAATGTGGGAAAGACTTCATCAGAACCTCCCACCTTGTTCGGCACCAGAAGGTTCACACTGGAGAAAGGCCATATGAGTGCAGTGAATGTGGGAAAGCCTACAGCTTAAGCTCCCACCTCATTTGGCACCAGAAAATTCATGCTGCAGGTAGATTTTAGGGGAGCTTTTAATATACTAGGATTCATCAGATATTAAACTTGAACATGTCTTATGAATACCAAGTATATGGGACACTTCAAATACTATTTTGCACATTCTGACCTCAAAATTTCCAAAGTTAGTCACTGTCAATACCTATGGCTGAAACCGTCTCAACTTCTCCAGCTTAGTAACTATAAACCATCCCCAGGGAAGGCAGGCATTTGCACACTTTATCCAATCTCTAGTGAATTGTGAGACACCTGAAGTTAGCAGAGGTCCTTATTTTCTTTTGACTGATATTTTAGGTAAGAACTCCTTAGTCAAGAGGACTTGAGCTATGTTCTGGTAACTTACCGAAAATGTCTTTTGTTTGTGGACCTTATTCTTAATGATGTTATTTGTTTGTTTGTTTGTTTGTTTGAGACGGTCTTGCTCTTTTACCTAGGCAGGCCTTGAACTCTTTGGCTTAGTTGATCCTTGGCTTTAGATCCCATAATAGGTGGGATTTCAGACATGTGCCACTGTGCCTGGCTCTTACCTGAAATTTGTAATGAATGGACTTTTCTTGTCTCTAAGTCACCTGGCCAGGAAAGTATCTGTTTCATGTTGTTCTGATTTGTAATAATAAAGTCTTTATAATTTAAAAATAAATAAATAAATAAATAAATTCATCTTGTAGCCCAGGTTGGCCTCAAACTTGCGGTGTTCCTCCTGCCTGAGCCTCCTGAGTGTTGGGATTATAAGCATGTGCCACCAGGCCTGGCTGATGGTGTCTTATGGATCCTTATGTTCTCTCTCTCTTTTTTTTTTCTTTTGATCCTTTGATTCCGTAACCTCAGATTACCTGAGTTGAGTTTGTGGATTTTTTTCTGCTCAATTGAGTGTGCTGTTGAATTCCTCTAGTAAATTTTTCAATTCATTTGTACCTTTCAGTTTCAGAATTTCTGTTTGGTTCTTTATTGTAATTTCTGGGTGTTTGTTTTTTTTTTCCTTGAGACAGGGTCTTGCTGTGTAGTTCAAGCTTTGGCCTATATGTAGCCCCAGCTGCAGCCATTCTAGTCCTGGGGTTATAGATGTGTGCCACCATGCCTGGCTGAGGTTTTCATTTTGTTCATGCATTGTTTTCTCTGTTCATTTAGTTATGTATTTGTGCTGTCTTGTAGATCATTCAGTTTCTTTAACTATTAATAGCTGGATGTGCTGGCACATACCTGTAATCCCAGCACCCTGAGAAGCTGTGGCCGGAAAAAATCAGGTTCAAGCTCAGCCTAGGCAGTTTAGTGACTTAGCATGACCCTATCTCAAAATGAAAAACAAAAAGAGCTGGGGATATAGCTTAGTGTAGGCCCTAGGTTCAATCCCCAATACCATAAACATTTTTAAAAAGGGGTTAAGGTCAGGCTAAGTTCTTCAAGCTGGGTTTGTACTTTTGATCTTCCTGCCTCAACCTCCCAGATTGCTAGGATTACAGGTGTGTACCACCACAATTGACTACTTGGTAGATTCTTAAGAAATGCTTTGCTAGACTCAATTGTGCTTTCCTAATTTATTTACTTTTGTAGGAGAACTTTTCAGTATCGCTCTTCGGGGCCACATAGTTGACTTTTTCTTGAAATACTAAGTGTGTGCTAGACTGGGAGAGAATTATTTGATAAGGAGACTTACCCTTTTGTTTTCAAGTGTAGATTTTCACCTCCGATGTCTCAATTTAGTTTAAGGTCATAGAATTTGTCCTCTTCTTTTTTCTCTCTAGTCTTACTTTTTATTACTTCTATTTCCAGTCTCCTCTAATAGGCACCAAAATTCAGAGCAAATTATTCTTGTTCCAGGGCATTATTGTTCAAAAGTAGGATGACCTGTAAAATGATGATTGGTTTCAGTGAAGTAAGGTAAGCTCAGATTGTTGTTGTTGTTGTTGTTGTTGTTTTGTTTTGTGAGATGGGATCATGCATTCCATTTTGGCCTTGAACTCACTACTGGTATGTAGCCTATGCTGGCTTGGAACTCACAGCAGTCCTGCCTCAGCTTCTTGAGTGTTGAGGTTACAGGTATATGCTACCACGCCTGGCTTAAACTCAGATTTAAAAATTCTTTTTACTTATTTTTGGTTTTTTAAGACAGGGTCTCACTACGTAGTTCAGGCTGACCTTGAACACACTATTTACCCCAGCCTTACTTCTAACATGCAATGTAACTTTTTTTTTTATTTTTTTTTTCTTTTTTTTTTTTTTTTTTTTTTGGTACCGGGGGTTCGAACTCGGGTCCTTGCGCTTGCATAGCAGGCGTTGAAACCACTGAGCTAAATCCCCGGCAGTGATTCTTTGATACTGTTGAAATGTTCTTATACTTTATGAGGGCTTAGAATGAAACTTGGTTTCTTCAAAAAGGATTTCAGTTTGCTTTTGTTACATGCCCAGAGGATTGAGATTTCCTTTCTGCCAACCTGAAAATCTACAGGAGGGCCAGCCTATGACCATAGCGTTTTATGTACTTGCTCTCTGTACCTCTCACCCTGCACTTTCCCAAGGGTTCTTTCTCTGTGGTCTCCTAGAGGTGGAGATGGCATGCTTCTGCTTCATCATTACCTGAGAATGGACCTTACTGGGGCCCCAGTTAGTTTCCTTTAAACTTTTATTCCCTTCATATGAACAGGATTACCCCAAGGCCCTTAGGACAAAAAATCAGTTTCAGTGCTGTACTTCCTACTTTACCTTAGTTTTAGGTTTGTACATAGTTCTTTATTTGTTAATGCTTTGATTCTTTTCAGGCGACTTGTAAAACCTTCTGTTTTCAGCAGGAGATTTGAGCTGAGTAAGCTTGCCATTGTTAGGAAGGGTTCTTTGAGTTTTTCCTTTTTATTGTTGTTATTGTTGTTGTTATTATTACTTTGTTTTGTATTGAGACACGGGATAAAGTCCTGGGTCTGTGCTAGAAGTAGAGTATGTTTGCTGAGGACCTCAGTGGTAGTTTGCTTTGGCTCTTGTTCTGTTTTGTGTTTGTTGGGCATCCATTTTTGAGGCTTGCATGATTTATAACTCTTGCCATTCATTGCTTTTGTAATTTTTGCTTTTAGTCTTCAAAAGGTCACATTCATTCCTCTCTTTTTCCATACTTATTCTTTATCTTAGCTTGCCAAATCACTTTTTTTTTTTTGATACCGGGGATCAAACTCGGGTCCTTGGGCTTGGGAGGCAGGCAGCAAAACCACTGAGCTAAATTCCCGGCCTCCAAATCACTTTCTTTTGGCTTCATTTTGCGCATTTGTAGTAGGAGGAGTTGGATTAGGTAAATTCTCCATATTCTTCCAACTCCCAACTCAAAAGTGTTTTGACTGGGTGAGTAGTCCAGTTATGGGGAAAACGTAGGTGGGGAGTTGTGCCAGAGGTAGTAGAAAAGGGGAAGAAAGAAAGGAACTTAAGGAAGCATCTTCTGGTTTTAAGTCATTTCAATTGTGATTTGGCTGTTTTCATTATAGTTTTACTCTGTTGTTCATTTAAGGAAAGTGCTATTTTTGTAAAGGGCCAGATAGTAAATATTTTAGGTTATATGAGCCATAGGCCTCTGTCACAGCTTAATTCTGCCTTTGTAGCACAAAAGCCATAGACTATATGTAAATAAATTAAGTGTAACTGTATTCCAATAAAACATTATCTACAAAAAAGTCCTATTGGTAGTTTGCCAAACTGTCTTGGTTATACTATCTTGTACTTGGACAAAATACCCGCAACCCAAAGTTAAAGGAGGAAAGGTTTATTTCAGCTCAGTTTGCAGAGGTTTCTGTCCATAATTGGTTGGTTTCAAGGCAGGGTGGCATGGGAGAGGGGCATTGCGAAGGAGAAAGGGTCCATGGCATGGCAGAAGACAGCAAAGCAGCAGCAGCAAGCCTCTCTTTCCGCTTTATCTCATCCAAGCAACAAGCCTTTTGGGTGGTGCCACCCACACCCAGGTTGGGCCTTCCCACTACCTAAACCCAGAACTATGCTAAACCAATAGCAGACTGATTTAAGTCATCGCACCCTTAATCCACATTTACACACCCTAGATCTGGCCACCTCTGAAAAGCCCTGCCTATGAAAGCCTATGAGGTTTTGAGGAGAACGTCTGAATATAAGCTGTAACACAATACCCTAAAATTTTAAAGGATTATTCTATATACTCTTGGTGGGGAGGAATGAATGTGACTGTCCAGGAACCTAAAAGATGTCAGATACAGATTTTCTCACTTTAATTTGTAGTCTTTTGTACTCAGCTGGATTCCTTGATGACCACAAGGAAGTAGAGAGATAAGAGGACTGAAGCCTGTCTATGAGACAGGCAAACACCAAAAGTGGGAACCTCAAGAGGAAAGAGAACAAGATCACCTATGGAACCTGCCAAGAATACAAAGGAGTGACTAGGACTGATGTTATGGCAAAGGGCTTTTGGGATGTGTGCTCTATGCACTACATAGAGTCCTGTTTTATTTAAAAGAACCCAAGGACTTTTAACAGATTTTTGATTGGAGTTATGGCCTTGACATCTTGATAATTTTCTAACTTCAATGGGCAAGGCACTTTCCATTTTTGAAGCTCAGTAACATTATAAACGAGGGATATCATTACCAACTTGGCATGTCAAAGTAAGGATTAGAAGGCCGGGGATGTAGCTCAGTGGCACTGCCTGGCCTAAGTGCAAAGTCCTGAGTTTGAGGGGAGAGGGACCGAAAAAACGAAGTGAGGATTAGAGATTCTTTTTTTTTTTTGATTAGAGGTTCTTGAATGTTAAGTGGCTAACCATTGGCATGGTACATTATAAATCTCCGCTGGGGATTTAGCTCAGTGGTTTCACCACCTGCTGTGCAAGCTCAAGGACCCGAGTTCGATCCCCAGTACCAAAAAAAAAAAATCTCCATTACGTCATAAAATCTCCATTATGTCATGTCATTTCCTTGGGGGTTTTGTTTTTCCTGTTAAAAATGTTACTGTTGTTTGAAAGCTTGTATGGAATGTCTGGTAGGGTCTTATTAAAACAATCTACTTGGCTTAGAGCATAAAATAATTGCCATTAACTGACATAGGTATATAATATTTATTGTAAGATAGGTTTTGGCTGGCTGGCTTTTCCTTCTCTCCCTCCCTCCCTTCCTCCCTTCCTTCCTTCTGTTTTTTTTTTGAGACAGTGCCTCCCTATTAGTTCAGGCTGGCCTTGAACTCACTATGTAACCCAGACTGGCCTTGAACTCACAGTGATCCTTTACCTCAGCCTCCCCAGTGCTGGGATTACAGGTGTGCACCACCACACCCAACATGGTTTATTTTTTACCCAGACAAGTTTTTCTGATGTTATTATTTGGGGGAAATAATTGCTTGGGAAAAGCTACTTTGGGTCATCTAACGTGGAAAAGTTAGGAATATTTCATTGATGTTTATGTTTGAACTAGTCCTGTAATTATATGGGGAGTGATGTAGGTAAACAACTTTAATCATTGTTTCTGACTTTTTATTTATTTATTTACTGCTATGACATCGCAGCAGTTGGGATTAGTTAAAAAAAAAACAAACTCTTCCACATCTTGCCCTGATGAAAAGTTTTATGGCTTATTTCCATACGTGCTGTCTAAGAAACAAAAGCTTTTGTGAATCTTATTATGCCTGTGACTTTTTCGTTTTAGTCTCAAATTCGGTTTTCTTGCTTCCTTTTCTTTCCTTTTTTTTTTTATTCCTTCCTTTTTTGGGGACTGGAGATAGGATCTCATGGTGGAGTTTTCTGGTTCATTGCTTTCATTTTATTGAGAGAATATCAGTAATGAATGGCACATTCAGTATAGGCAGAAACAGCTTCCTGTGAAGTCATATCATTTGTGAAATGCTTCTTGCCTCTCGATTAGACCATGTCTTGTATTATGGAGGTATTAGCCACAGCTCCCATAGAGTTTACAGTATAGTAAAATGACTATAACACACTAAGTGATTTAAAACTGGGGCAAAATTTTATAGGGAAATGGTAGTAGATATTTGTTTGCATCATTAATCAAAAAAAAAAATGTTACCCAGTTGGCTGTCTGTATCCTATGTATTCTATGCAGCTGTGGATCAAAAATATTTGGAAAATAGAAATTGTGTTCATATTCAACATGTACAGACCTTGTGTTCTTAACATTATTCCCTGAGCTGTACCATATAACAACTGCTTACATAAAGTTTACATTATAGTAGGTATTATAAATCTAGAGATGACTTTTAGTATAGGGGAGGCTATGTAAATAGGCCATTTTATATTAAAGACCTGAGCACCTGTAGATTTTGATATCTCCAAGAGTTGCTGGAATCAAACCCCTATGGATACTGAAGGACTACTATGCTTACCCTTCTTTCACATACATAGCATGTACTTTTTATGACATTGGGATAATGAGATACATCTATTTTTTCTTTTTTGGGGGGGGCGGTATCGGGGATCGAACTCAGGACCTTGTGCTTATGAGGCAGGCACCAGAACCACTGAGCTAAATCCCCGCCCTGATCTAATTATTTTTTCAATTATTCTGTTCAGAAATATATTCAGATTCCTAGTATTAAACTCTGTACAATCATGTGGTAATGAATGAAGTGATTGTAAAATGCTTTTGAAATTCATGTGGTAGTGCTGACTAAGTAAATATTCTACCTAAATGACTAATACCCTACATAATCCAGAGATGTGATTTAAAATAATCCATGGCCCCAGGATTTAGCTCAGTGGTGCCGCTGCCTGCCTTGCAAGCTCAAGGTCTGGAGTTCGATCTCCAGTACCAAAAAAAAAAAAAATCCATGGTGTTTGTTTTTGTTACCAAGTTGGCCCTATGTATTTTACATAGCCATATGTAAAATAGAAATCGTGTTCATATTCAGCATGTACAGACTTTTGTACTAGTATCACCCCCTACAAAATACTGCTTTCAGTTAAATCTTTTCCTTAGGGTTGTATAGGCGTGTGTGTGTGTATATATGTACATATATTCGTCTATTTGTATAAAGAAACAAAAATCCTAGAGCTGGGCATGGTTGTACATGTCTGTAATCCCAAAACTTGGGAAGTTGTGCCAGAAGGATTTGTGCGAATCCAAGGCTAGCCTCAACTATATAGTGAGACCTTGCTTAAAAAAAAACAAATCAAACAAAAACACCCCCAGTCTATACCATACACCAACTTTTGCAAGGAATAAAGCATAGCCTTACATTTTTTTTTTGGTACCAGTGATCGAACTCAGGACCTTGCGCTTTCAAGGCAAGCGCCAGAACCACATTTTGAGTCTCTTTCTGCTAAAGCCAGGTTTTTTTTGTTAGTTGGTTTCCTATCTTGGTACTTTTATGAGTGTGGGGATGATTTCGTGAAGACAGTTGGTTTTCCTGAAGCTTTATAGTTAGTACTGAACATATTTCTCCTTTTAGCTGTGCGGTCAGAGAAGAAACGCCTTAGGAAACCAAGCAAGTGGCTTCTGGAATATACAGAAGAATATGATCAGATATTTGCACCTAAGAAAAAACAAAAGAAGGTACAGGAACAAGCACACAAGGTATGTCCCAACATTTCAGCAGTCATTGGTCCTCAGGAAATAGCTACAGTATTTTGCTTTAAGTATCATATTTTACCTTTGAGACAATAATTTCCTTAACTTGGAATTTTGTTTTTTCATTTTCTTATCAGTTATTATTCATTCAAAAAATATATTAATGAGTCTACATATTGTGAGTTGTACATATGTATATACATATATTTTTTCCTCTTTGCTTTTAAAGAGTATTTAGTGATTTAGGAATATTATCATGCTACAGTGTTAGAAACAGGATAGCCGAGCATGGTGGCACACACCTGTAATCCCAGCACTTGGGAGGCTGAGGCAGGAGGAGGATCACTGCAAGTTCGAGGGCAGCCTGGGTTACATAGTGAACTCAAGGCCAGTCTGAACTATATAGCGAGACCCTGTCTAAAACAAAACAAAACAAAAACAAGAAAAAAAAGGAAAGAAACAGGATAGAAAATAAAATAACAGGACTGGGGATTTAGCTCAGTGGTTCCACTGCCTGCCTCGCAAGCACAAGGTCCCAAGTTCAATCCCCAGTATCCCCCCCCCCAAATAAATATAATAAAGTAAAATAAAATACATAGGCATGGTAGTGCATGCCTGTAATCCCTGCACTCTATGGGAAGCTGAAGCAGAAGGATTACAAATTGAGCCCCTGCCTGGGTAACTAGTGAGACTCAGTCTCAAAATTTAAAAAAATAAATTAAGAGAGAATGTGTGTATCTGGGGATATAGCTCAGTACTGTACACTGCTCCCCCTGGGAAAAGATATATTTTTTGGTGTTACTAGGAATTGAAGCAAGGGCCTCATACATGCTAACCAAGCACTCTACCATTGTGCTATATCCCCAGGTTTTTAAATTTTGTTTTTAAGACAGAGCCTCACTGAGTTGACTAGGCTGGCCTTCTGCAATCCTCTTGTCTCACCTTCCCAAGTGGCTGAGATTACAGGTGCGGACTACCCAGCCCAGTTTATCCTGTTTTAAGACAAATGTAATAATGACATATTTATTCTATTTTTAAATTCAGTTTCTTTAAACTGAAGTATTTTAAAGTAAATTTGAGGGCATAAGAAAAAGAAGAAAAGGAAAAAAGAAAGTAAATTAGAGGGATTTGGGTGTTTGCTTTGTTTAGATTGAACTCAGGACCTTGTGCATGCTAAGGAAGTGCTCTACCACTGAGCTACAACCCTAATCCTAGAGGCATTTTGACAGTATATTTTAAAATATTTTAATATGTACTTATAAAAAGTATGAACATTTTTCTTTATAAGCAGTTTAACATTTTTACATCTTACAAAATAAGCTAATCTAATATTGCCCTATGGAGTATCTACTTTCTATATTTGTGTGATTGCTTCCTCATGGGTAGCATGTATCTTGTTTCTCTATTCCTTCTGTTCCCTTTGAAGTGAAACTTAGAACCTGTCAAGTTACAGATAATGTTTTGTCATATATTGCATGACAGTAGAAGGTATAGAGTATCCTCTTTCCATAATGGGGCTGATCCATTCTCTGTCTCTGAGGTACTGGAGATGGAAGATGGAATTTAGGGCCTCCTGTGCTGAACGTGCACTGTACCACTGAGCTGTATGACCAAGCCCCTTTTCATTTTTTAAAAAATATTTTTGGGGGCCGGGAATTTAGCTCAGTGGTTCCGCCACCTGCCTCGCAAGCACAAGGACCCGAGTTCGATCCCTGGTAGCAAAAAAAAAATTTTTTTTTTTAGTTTCAATTTATTAATCCTCTCATGAATAATTTTCACTGTTACTGCAGTTAAAATAATTGTAGAATCTACACTGCTTTTTCCCAGCACTACCATTAGCCTTTGTAACAACCTGCACCCTCATCATTCTGTTTTTGTATTTCTTTCACTGTTTTCTTAAGATTTTTCTTACATAGACTGCTTTACAAGCCTACGTTTGGGGTCATTTTCCTTTACATCATCCTAGCAATCATAAACTACACCAAAGCTACTTGTTTTACCATCACCAAAATGGGTTCTGAATCCAAATATAAAGATGACATCCATTGTAGTTTTGTAGATTTTGGCTGTTTTCCCCCAAATTTGTGTCTTAGGTACTGTTGCTTTCCCAGAGTGAAAAGTAGTTAATGAACATTTGTTTCCTCTGAAGTAGTAGGTTGATCATGAACTTCCTGGTCCAGATAGTTACTATATTTACGATGTTGGTAGATGGTCGGGCAACCAGGGAGGAAAAGGGGCTCATTTTCATTTTTGAAAAATGGTCTTGCTTGCTGTCCAAGCGCAAGGACCCGAGTTTGATCCCCGGTACCAAAAAAAAAAAAAAAAGGTCTTGCTACGTTGCCTGTGCTGAGCTTGAGCTATGCTCCTCCTGCTTTATAGTCATGTGTCACCATACCTGGTTTAATACTCCTCTCCTGAAGTTATTACCTACCCCTTTTGATGAAGCAGCAGTATGTATGTAATTATTTTGGTTCTAAAGGAATATCCTGTCCCTCAGTGGCCATTTCTCTGGGTGAGTGGGTTGGTTAATTAATTAATCAATTAATTATACCTCAGGCTGGCCTTGATCTAACTATATAGCCCCCCGCTGGCCTCAAACTCAACAATTGCCCTTCCTCAGTCTCTCCAGTACTGAGATTGCAGGTGTGTGCCACCACGCCTGGCTCTCTGAAGATCTTCACGTATGTCAGTAATTTCATTAAGGGATTCAAAATAAGGACATTTAGATTTTTATCGTTTCTCCTACTTTTAGGTAACGCTCTTTCTTGAGCTGAACTCTGAAATACTGTACTTGAAAGGCAAAATAAGTACTTATTTCTTTCCTGTTAATTACTAGTAGTTTTATTTATTTACTTTTAATTTATAGTTTTAAGTGGTAACATAGTGGGTAAGTTTTTTCTTTTATTGGATTACCATTATGGATTTAAGCTTCAGTATATCTCAATCCACTGCATTTTTTTTTCATTTATTTAAATTATGGTTGACTGTGTACAACAAAACATAACCATATTAATTATTTTTGAGTGTACAGTTCTGTAACATTTAGATACATTGTTATGCAAACCATTACCACTGTTTATCTCCAGAACATTTCTATCTTCCTAAATTGAATTCAGCACCCAGTAACTAATATAGTAATTCCCTTTCCCCCTTAGCCCCTGGCAACCACCATTCTGTTTTTTTTCTGTGAATTTTATCCTTAAAGATATATATTAGTGAAATCATGCAATTAACAGTTTTATATTTGGCCTGTTTCTCTTAGCATAATATCTTCAGGGTTCATCCATGTTGTAACCTGTCAGGATTTCATTCCTTTTTGAGTGTATTTTTTCTTAATCAAATTATAACAGTTTTGGCCTGTGGATTTATACTTTTCATTCTTAGGTAAGTTCCCGCTGTGAAGAGGAAAGCCTTCTGTCTCGATGTCAATCTAGTTCTCAGAATAAGCAGGTGGATGAGAATTCTTTGATTTCAACCAAAGAAGAGCCTCCAGTTCTTGAAAGGGAGGCTCCGTTTTTGGAGGGGCCCTTGGCTCAGTCAGAACTTGGAGTTGGTCATGCTGAATTGCCAAAGCTAACCTTGTCTGTGCCTATGGCTCCAGAAGTCTCTCCACGGCCTGCCCTTGACTCTGAAGATTTGCTTGTTAAAACACCAGGTAAGGTGGGGATGGGTTCTCAGTATGGAAGTGGTTATAACTGGAGACAGCAAGAGATTTGTAGTATATTTTGATGTACAGCTAACATTTTAACTAAATATAGCAAACTACCTATTTTTGTTTTTTCCTGGGAAATGCCTAAAATGGTCAGTCATTTGATAGTATCTTACCATGAATAAATTTGTGATACACTGTCAAGAACATATATTTTTTAAAACTACCCTGCTTACTCCATTGCCAGTTTTCATTGTTGTTGATCAGCCACCATGTGAATCAAGAACCAACGATAAAATTTGGGAAGAAGCAGCAGTGCACACTACTGTAATAGCCACTTGAAACCAGTGTTTCAGACAATAGTTCCACCAATCCCTGTGTTACTTAGGAAGTTGATTAACCTCTGAATTTGTTTCCTTACCTATAAAATGGATATTATAATAATGTATAATGTTGTAAATTTGAATATACAATATTCCCTAGAAGTTAATTACCAGCGGTTTCTCAATTTATCATGGTTTATTTACATACATGTCAGCTAATAGAGTTTGATTTAAACATAGTTTCTCATTCAGATTTTCACAATTGAATTTTTTAGCCAGCCAAGTAAAGGGAAATATTCTTCTATTTGTGGTTCTGTGGTTCCACAGCAGAGCAAATGCTAGGCAAGTGTTCTACCACTTGAGTTCATCCCTAGCCTGAAAAGATTTTTAAAAGATTAGGAAATATAATTACTGTTTTGATACCTGTTTACTGCTAAATCTAGTTATTAAGCCTTTTTTTTCTTTTTAATCGGGGATGGAACTTGGAACCTTGCACTTGCGAGGCAGGCAGTGGCACCACTCAGCTAAATCCCTGGCCCTGTTAAAGTGTTGTATGTAATTCTACAGTCTGCTAAAGTAATTGCCTTTTATTTATTTAACTTAGACTTATTTAGGGACGAAGCAGAAGTTGCAATCCTGGTCCATGTATGCCCAGAATCCAGGTCCTCCTTCACATCTTTTGTCCTTACCACCAATTAATGCTTTTTTTTTTTGGTACCAGGGATCAAACTTGGGTCCTTGCGCTTGTGGGGCAGGCAGTGGAACCACTGAGCTAAATCCCCAGCCCCCCACCAATTAATTGCTAGAAATGCAGTTCAACCTTTTCCTTTGTTTATCCTGTGGTTTAAATAATCATTTAGCTCAATGGTTTCGCTGCCTGCTGCGCAAGAGCAAGGACCCGAGTTCGATCCCTGGTACCAAAAAAATAATAAATAAATAAATAAATAAATAATCAGTATGTTTAAAATATCAGTATTCAGAAGAACATCCTCAGTAGATTTTGTCTTGAAATCTATTTAGTAGTTTTATTTTAAGTAATATTTTAAAACTAAATCCTCATCTTGTCCCTTTCCATTAGATGATGAGAAAAATCCAAACAGTCTTGTAAGTTGCTGTGTCAGAGTGTTCAAAATTACTTTGTACCCAGTTTCTAAATCACCTAATGAAAAGATGTGTGCATTTCAGGAAATTATGAAAGTAAACGTCAAAGAAAACCAACAAAGAAACTTCTTGAATCCAATGATTTAGACCCCGGATTTATGCCTAAGAAGGGGGACATTGGCTATTCTAAAAAGGTATGTTATTTTTGTCAATTCTAAAATAGAGTTAAACCCAGGAAGTTGAATTTTAAAAGTAACTTTTTTAGTGATATTTGTAACATTGATATATGTATACAGTAGTCCTCCCTTATTCTGATTCACTTTCCGCAGTTTCACGTAACTGTGGACAACTACAGCATGAGTATATTAAGTGGAAAATTGCAGAAATAAACAATTTATAAGTTTTAAGTTGTATGAATTTCGGAGTAGTGTGATGAAATCTTACATCATTTACCCCTTGTCCCACTCTGGATGTGAATCATCTCTTTGTCCAGTATATCCACGTTGTATATGCTATCAACTTGTTTATTGTCACTTAGCTATGTAGGTTATCAGATATCAGATCAACTTCATGGTATGGTAGTGCTTGTTTTCAAGTAACCCTTATTTTACTTAATAATGGCCCCAAAGCACAAGAATAATGATGCTGGAAACTTGGGTTTGCCAAAGAGAAGCTGCAAAGTGCTTCCTTTGAGCCAAAAACTGAAAATTTCTTAATACAAAATGAAAAAAATCATATGCTAAAGTTGCTGAGCTATGCAGTAAGACCAAATCTTCTATCCTTGAAATTATGAAGAAGAAAATAGAAATTCATGCTAGTTTTGTTGTCAACACCTCAAACTATAGAAGTTATGGCCACAGAGCATGATAGGTGCTTAGGTAAGATGGAAAAGCATTAAATTTATGGGTAAAAGAAGCGAACAGAAAACAGTTGACGGCAAAGTGTTGCATGAAAAAGCATTGAGCCTCTTTGAATACTTCAGCAAGAGATCCCCTGAAACAAGTGGCACCAAGTCAAGCCATTTACTGCAAGTAAAGGATGGTTACACAGATTCAAGAATAGGTTTGAACTGAATAATCTAAAAATTCCTGAAGAGTCTGTATCTGCTGATGAAGAAACTGCTGCCAGATTTCTATTAGAGTTGAAGTTAAGGAGGAAGTACACCATCCAAAGCAAGTTTTCAATTGTGATGAAACCAGGCTGTTCTGGAAGATGGCCAGTCGAATTTACATTGATAAAAGTGCAAAGGAGGCACCAGGGCATAAAACATGGAAAGAAAGATTAATTTTGGTGAGTATAGTACAATAAGATATTTTGAGAGAGAGAGAGAGAGAGAGAAACCACATTCACAACGTTTATTACAGTATAAGTGTTCTTTTTATTGTTAGTTTGTAACTGTGCCTAATTTATAAATTAAACCTTATCACAGATATATATGTATAGGGAAAAACATGACATATACCATTCAGCACTATCCATGCTTTCAAGCATTCTTTGAAGGTCTGGGAATGTTTTGCTTATATATAAAGGGGGACTACTGTACATTAGAAATTACAGTGTCAGGAAGTGCACATGATCAATCTGAGAGATCCCGTATTGAAAGACTTGCAGTTGAATGGTCATGTGTATGAACCTGCTTCAGGTTTTCTTTATAGGTGAAAAAATTTTAAAAACTTTCAAGATTGAACAAAATTTGTGTTTGTGATAATTTTTTTCTGTGCTCAAAACCATTTACCTAACTCCTGTGTAACTTGTCTCTTAAACTGTTAGTCTACTTTTACCCTATTACGTTGTCTACATAACACCTCAAAGACCTAGCTTTGTTATAATCCCAGCAGAAATATTTGAGTTTTAAATTTTTAAGAATGCAGAACTTTGTTTTTGTATCAAGAAAGCATAATTTAACAGTAGATAGAATTAGAAAATTGTACAGTGGTTAAAGGCTAGATATTGATTCTTAGAAAGTTTTCTACTCCCTTCATGCATGAAGAGTAATGTGGGGTAAATGTAAGGAATTCAAGAGTAGAATGCAAATTTCCTAATAAGAACTTTCTTTAAAGAAAAAAAGGGTGTAATTTGTAAATCAAATCATACATAAGAGTTTTTTGACTTGTACTTTTGGCTCTAGAAAATTCAATCCTATAATCCTATTTTAAAGAACGCTTGGTTTTGGTTGTTGTTTTATGGCCTTTTTTTGGAGGAGTGGTTACTGAAGACTGGACCCAGACCTTTCTCACTGAGATATATCCTCAGCCCAATTTGTATTATTTTTTATTTTGAGCCAGAACCTCATTAATTTGGTAGTGGTGTACAAGGTGAATCTAAGAGACTGTTGTATTATTTTTGCAGATGAAGCAATGACATTCAAAGAAAGGAAGAATTTGAGCCAATATAAGTGAAGGAACTGAAGGAATAAGATGAATCTTTAGTGGTTTTATGACTATTAATGTAAAAATCCTGTGTATTTGAATATCTTTGTTCTGTCAAATGCTTTCTAATCTAAAATATGACTT
>NW_004624733.1:12823797-12839613 GCF_000247695.1 Heterocephalus glaber | reverse complement strand
CCCGCGGGTTTTTTGAGACCAGGTTTCCCTATACTTCAAAACCTAGCCTTGTTCAGGGATTTAGCTCAGTGGTTCTGCTACCTGCCTCATAAGCGCAGGGATCCGAGTTCAATCCCCGGCACATAAAAAACAAACAAAAAACCTGGTCTTGAACTCACTGTGTAGCCCAGTGTAGCTGGCCTCCAACTCCTAACGATCCTCCAGCCTCAGCCTCCCAAGTGTTGGGATTACAGGCATGCGCCACCGTGCCCAGCCTTAACATCTTTTTGAAATACATCTGCAGTGATATCCCTTTAATTCCTGAGTAATACATATGATTGCATTATTATATCACAATTTGCTATTCTCTTCTCCCTGCTGTTGCATATTGGAGTCTCTTTCACGTATAGGCTATTAATGATAAGACTGGTTTTTTTTTTTTTAAGTCTTTTTGTGGGCATACGTATTTCTCTTGTTGTAAATATATAAGGGAAGCATTGCTGGCTTATGCATGTTTAAGTTTTAAAGAAACTATTAAACGGTTCTCTGAATTGGCTGCAATACTTTACACTCTACTTGTGTCAGAGATTGAGTTGTTCTTTACTAACATTTGACTTGTCATTTTTTTTAAACTTAACTGTGACCACTTACCTCTAGCCTTTTTATTTTTTTATTAGCATCTATTACTTTTGCAAAATACTAGATTTTACTGTATTTTAATATATGCACATAACATTTTGATCATTTCCATCCTTCTATGACCCTCCCTTACACTCTCATCTCCCCTGCCCTTATTCCCTCGGGTCTATAATCTCCCTTCCACTTCTGTGCTTTTTTTTTTTTTAATAGAGTTCACACATTAAGGAAACCATACAATACTTTGAGAGATTGGCTTATTGTGTTTAACATGAGGCTCTCCAGGTCCGTTTTCCTGCAAATGATACCATTTTATTCTATTTAATGGCTGAATAATACCCCTCCGTGTGTGTGTTTGTGTGTATGTACATATCCACCACATTTTCTGTATCTATTTATCTGTTGATAGATATCTAGGCTGATTCCATATTTCTATATCTTGGGTTTATGAATTGTGCCACATAAACATAAGTATACAGGTGTCCTCATAGTATGCTGACTATAATTCCTTTGAGTATACCAGGTAGTGATACAATGGGCCAGTCTTAGCTTTTTGTTTTGTTTTGTTTTGTTTTTGGTACATGGGGATTGAACTCGGGTTCTTGCACTTGCGCAGCAGGCGGTGAAACCACTGAGCTAAATCCCTGGCCCAAGTGTTAGCTTTTTGAAGAACCTCCATATTTCTGTAGTTGTGGTACTAATTCATATTCCCACCAACAGTGTAAACCGCCCATTTGTTGTCATTTTAAATTTAGACATTCTGATGAGTATTAACATTTCTTTTTCTTGTTATTAGTACATGTTTACTATATATAATGATTACATTCATTCTGGGGAGTTGTTACATATGTGTAAGAAGTGTAGTTCCCCCCACCCCACCCCTTACTGGGGATCAAACTCTGGACCTTGTGGTTGTGAGGCAGGCATGGTACCAGTGAGCTAAATCCCCAGCCCCAATTGTCGTTCTTTATTTGTCCCCTAAGTATTAATATTTCGTTATGGTTTTTATTTTTCTAATGATTATGAGTGGTGATGTTGAGTCTCAATATCTGTCAACTGGCCATTCCTAGATCTTTGTGAAGTAACCACTGAAGTGTACAGGGTGTTTTGGGGTCTTTGGTTTGACCATTCCTTTTTTGTGGGTTTTTTGGTCTGTCTTTTGAGTAAAGAATCTTTCTGCGTAGTTCAGGCTGGCCTTGAACTCACTATGTGGCCCAGGCTGGTAGCCTCCCGCCTCACCCTCCCAGGTGCTAGGATTATGAGCAATACCTCGCTCAGATTGGTTGACTTTTGTTTTTAAATTAGTGCTTTATGTATATGAGGTGCACATGCTTTGCCAGCTACATGTACCATATTATAAGTATTTTTTCCCCAGCCTGAGGCATTCCTGTTTATTTTCTTAGTGGTGTATTTTTATAAGAAGAAACATTTAAATTTATTGATTCATTTACATTAATGACTGATAATTTTTATGTTCTAGAAATTTTTCCCTATTTCATGAACACAAAGGTTTTTTTGTTTTGCCTTTTTTTTACAGTTCTGGGTTTCACACATCTCAATTTTGAATTTTTGAAATGGAGCTTTGAAGTTAATTTCCTACCATATAGAGGGCTAATTTTTAAAAAGTCACTGGTAATTCTGTCCCATCTCTGTCTAATTTCTTTTTAATTGTATGTTATTATTGAATTTTAGCTTTTCTGGGGTGGGTATGGGTATTAGATGTGATATTAGAACAAGAATAAACCAGGGTTAGTGGTGTGAGCATCAGACTAGAGAAAAGTGGCTTCATGTTTGTTCTAGGAATTGATACTGACATCTGACCTAGTCAGTTTCATCATTGAGATCCTGGTTACTCTGAGGCATATTATGTCATTCCAGTTTAAACTAGATTATGTCTGTGCAGTCCAGCTACTGTGTCTGCAGATGAATTAATTGATAGGTTAGAAAGGGAAGAATTGGGCCGGGGATTTAGCTCAGTGGTTCCGCCGCCTGCTTCATAAGCACAAGGTCCCGAGTATAAACATAACCAAAAAAAAAAAAAAAAAAAAAAGGGAAGAATTATCTGTTGAATAGAATGTGGCTTAATATATATCCACATCAGACTAAACAAATAAATTGCTGAAATCTTACATCCTGCAGAGCACTGACACAGTTTTGTGGTTGTTTCATTCTGAGCAAAGCAGATGGATTCATATTTGTGTAGTATAATAATGCATGTTGTTATTTCTATTTTAATTTATAAAATTGTTGAGGTTAGAAATGAGAATATTTCTGCATTATTCTGAGTAGTTTTAGGAATATTGTAATTATTTTTCACCATTGCTGTGGCTGTTAAAACAATAAACTATAAATTGGTTATTTAAATTGAATAGATACTGGGTTTTTAAAATTATGTAAATTTTTTTTTATTTTGCCAGGAGTCTTTTCTTCCTTTAACGGGATACACCTAGTATTTATCCTTACTTTTTTTTTTTTTGGTACCAGGGATCGAACGCAGGACCTTGTGCTTGTGAGGCAGGCAGCCGAACCATTGAGCTAAATCCCCGGCCCTACCCTTACATTTTATTTTACTTCATCAGAATTCGTTATGCACTAAACATGAAGAAAGTTATATTCTTATGATTTATTTCTATATTTTAAGGAGCATTTGAAAATTCATAGCTCCTTTTTATCTTTTTTCCCTGAAACTTTGGAAACCTTATAAGAATGGCATCTAGTTTATTGGCTTTTTACTCTTTTATAGTCACTAACTTTTTATAGTTAGAATAATATTCTTGTAGCAGAGGATATTTTCTTGGAATAGAATTAAGTTATACAAACACTAGTGGGTAAATAAAATGTGAAGGTTCTTGACTCTGAGTTTTAATGTTATTTTAGATTTATCTGAAACCACTTAAGTTTTATAAGGTTATTCTATGCTTCCGAGCTGTTGAATATTCATTGTTCAAGCAAATAAGTCATTGTCAAATCTAATGGTTAGAAATACAGTTTTAGGAAGGTGAATTTTAAATACAGTGTAGGTTGGAATAGAACCGAACTTGGTGGGTCTCTTGGTCCATATTCCTCTTCTTTTCCCACTTTGGCCAGAGGAATGATCTGTATGTGGTTTATATATAGAAATTGTGGATAAGCTGTTCTTTTAAAAAAAGTTTTGCACTGCTAAAGTTGAACCCAGGACCTGGTATTTGCTAGGCAGGTACTCTGCCACTGAATTACAACTCCAGCCTTCTTTCTTTTTTTAAAAAGTGTTCCCTTTGAAGTTTCTCTTCAGATTTTTACTGTTATTGTACTGTTCTTTGAATTTCTAAAAGTGGCTGGAATTCGGCATCTTGGCAGTAGAGAATTCACATTTGAATGTATAAGTTTATTTTCTACTCTTGGTAAATCATGTTGCTTTTTTATTTTTTATAGTGTTATGAAGCTGGTCATTTGGAGAATGGCATTACTGAATCATGTGCTGGATCTCATTCGAAAGAATTTGGTGGAAGTGAGTATTTTTGATAGCTATTAGATGTAAAGCAGAAATAAGTTTGAAATTTTGAGACTTGTTTTCCCAAAATATGCTTTTTGTGGGGTGGGCAGTAATCCAACTCAGAACCTTGCGCTTGCTAGGCAGGCATTGGCATCACTGAGCTACATCCCCGCCCCAAAAATATGCTTCTTAAAAACTATGCACAACACTAGAAAATTCTTTAGTCACTTTTTTGGCTTCATCTGTTACAAGTTAAATGAAGTTACAATTATATTTGAATAACGAAATACTTAGAACAATAGAGAAAAATCAGCTCCTGAATTTCATTATTAGTCTGAGCCTCCAGACTATCATTGATTTCTTGGGTTTAAATTTTTATTTTTATAGGGTAGAAAATGTAGAATCTTCACTTGAGGGGGAAATCATAAATGACTTAAGTCAGTCTTTCACAGATTGTCCTAGTTTCTTTCATCAGCTCTGCAACTGTTGGCCAGTTACCGAATGATTGAAAAGTATATATTGAACCTATCTCATTTTGGTTTTCCCTTAAGCAATTGGAAATCTTTCATAGGAAATTGGAAGCTATCTCCTGGAACTTCTACTTGATTATGTTGGTTGTGTCCTCAGGAAGGATGAATAGTTCTTCATTCCATAACATGTAGGATATTCATAGATTGTCTACTCAACCAGGGCTTTTGGTAAGGGTATTACCTCTAATCCATCTAAAGCATCACAAAGAGTTAAAATATTATCTGTACTATCCCTGTTTTAAAGTAGAAACAAGGTGAACAGAGTAAGAAGATTGAGAAACTAAGTCCAGACCAAATTCATTGCTATAATACTCTTATTATCTATTCCAGAATTTCTCCATGCTACCTCTTTCTACCATTTTGATAATTTTTATGCCCATGGTATTTATCGATTATATCATTCTTGAAATATTCCAGATTTAAGAACACTTTTCCAGATCCAATCTTCCAGCAAAGATACTAGATTATACTTCATATGGTTTTAGATGCATACATCTTTTACTATGATCCATGATTATTAAATTTTCTAACAGATCTAGCAACATGTTAATTATAATCATGCAGACAATTATAATAATCCCATTGGTTGGTCAGTTTGCTTTTAAAATAAACTACTTCTGGGGCCAGGGATTTAGCTCAGTGGTTCTGCCGCCTGCCTCGCAAGTGCAAGGTCCTGAGTTCGATCTCTGGTACCAAAATATAAAATGAAGTACTTCTAAAATAATATCAGGTCTTTTTTTATATCTTTTTGTAAAACCTATCACGTCATTTTTTTTTAAACCACATGAACTTTATCCTTTATGCATTTCATCTTAAGTGTTTCAGATCTTGAGTGTTTTAATCTCATGTGTTGGGGATGTAACTCATTGGTAGTGTTTGCCTAGCATGCACAAGGCCTTGAGTTCAATCCCAAGTAACACAAATATTTTTGAGCCTTTATGTTGTCTTTTTTTTTTTTTTGGTACCAGCGTTTGAACTTGGGTCCTTGCGCTTGTGCAGCAGGCAGCGAAACCACTGTGCTAAATCCCTGACCCTTATGTTGTCATTTTAACTCTTAAGAAGTCTTAGACTGGGCCGGGGATTTAGTTCAGTGGCACCGTGCCTGCCTGGCAAGCGCAAGGTCCTGAGTTTGATCCCCAGTACCACACACACACAAAAAGAAGTCTTAGACTGTCAGGAGCTTCGATAATAGCATCTCAGTTTTATTTGGGGTTTTTTTGTTTTTTTGTTTTTTTTTGGTTCCAGGGATTGAACTTGGGCCCTTGCGCTTGCGCAGCAGGCAGCGATTCCACTGAGCTAAATCCCAGCCCTAGCATCTCTATTTTAATCTGACAGAAAAAATAGCACTAAATTTGGCCCTGAGTCAAGGCCAGAAGTTTTGTGAAGCTGTTGGTTTCAAGCAGTAGTATGAAGAGATATCTCTGTATTGTCTGTTGACCATTTCAGAACTTTAGAAATGTAATAGTCAATTTATTAGAAAGAAACAGCTAACTAAAAAAAAAAAAAAAATTATAATATTAAGCCAGCTGTAGTAGTGCTGGCCTTCAATCACAGCACTTGGGAGACTGAGATGGGAGGATTGCTGCAAGTTTGGAGCCAGACTGGGCTCCATAGTGAGTTCAAAACTGGCCCTTACAGAGCAAGACCCAATCTCAAAAAATTAAAAAAAATAAATTTCATAGTTTTAAATTTTATTTTTAAAATGTACAAATATTTTTTGTTTTTGTTTTGTTTTGTTTTTGGTACCAGGGCTTGAACTCAGAACCTTACAGTTACCGGGCAGGCACTGTGCCACTGAGCTACATCCCCAGCTAAAATGTAGAAATATTAAAACTACATCTTAAAAAAAAGCACTGAAACAAGCAGTCTTCAAAAGTCTGCTATTCAAGTGCCGGGGATTTAGCTCAGTGGTTCCGTCCGGTGCCTGCCTTGCAAGCACAAGGTCCTGAGTTTGTCCGGTACCAGAAAAAAAGTCTGCTATTCATATTGATACCTAGCAAAAATATGGTGGAATATTTTATGAAATAACTCATTAGGTTCCTCTTGGTGTCCCTAGGAACTGAGGATGGGACTAGAGCAGTGATGGCAAACATTTTAGAGCTTTCAATGATACATGCAGCTCACTTCAGCATGTGTGCCACAGGTTCACAACCACTGGACTAGAGTTTCTTTTTCTGAACTTAACAAAGTCACATATTCACTTTATACTGTTGGATATTTGAGGATATGCTACCACTGGATGAATATCCTAATCCAAGCCACTAAATGTATTGGGGAATTTCCCCCTGCTCCTCTATAAACCAGATCTTACATTTTTCCAACTTAATCCCAAATCATAGAGTCATATAATTTATTATCTCATATCTTGTAATCTAGGGATTAATATCTTTTCCTGACTAGTATATACAGTTTCTTTCCATCTAAAGTCTTGTGAAATGAAATTGCTTTAATCATCTATACATTTACTATTTAATATGTGAAGCAAAACTTATATGTGGTTATTTCCTCAACTAGTTATGTAGTAGATGGATAGGTCTCTTCTTTTTTTGCATGAAAACCTGGAGAATTTAATGAGTTTTAAAGCAGCCGTGCGGGGCGTGGTGGTGTGTGCTTGTAATTCCAGCACTAAGGCTAAGGCAGGAGGATTGCCACCAGTTTGAGGCCAGCGCCTGAACTATATAGTGAGAGCCTGCTTCAAAAAAGCAAAACAAAATAAAACAAACCCCAATAATAATAATAAAGTTAACATATCATAACCGAGATCCCTTTATTTAAAGATAGGCGTTCTTGGATGTGTGTGTGACTAGTCATTAGGTAACACTTGTTTTCCTGTCATAGGTACAACCAAGATTTTTGACAAGCCAAGAAAGCGAAAGCGACAGAGACATATTACTGCCAAGGTGCAGTGTAAAAGAGTGAAAAATGATGATTCATCCAAAGAGATTCAAGGCTCAGAGGTATTACTCAGTTCCTGATCTTTTGAACTTTCAAACACAAGCTACTTTTCATAGTAGAGGCCATATCCCTCTCCCTTGCATTTACTTATGAATAGTATTCTATTGAAATGGCTTGATAGTTATAAAGAATCTTGAAGTAGAAGGAGATCCTGATCCTACTCAAATAAGTCACATGTGGCAGCTGTGGGTATGGTCTTTTTAAAAGATCACGTTCTGTGCTCTTAAGTGTCAGGTGAAATGTATAACTGTTTATTAGTAAACTTGTTTTTAAACCAAAGAGCACAGTATTAAGTAACCATATGATCTGAATGAATTTAGAGAATGCCTGAACTTAGATAATGCCCTTTAAAAGTTAATACTGCTCCAATTAGGAGGAGATTAATTTTCTTATTTTTTGATCAGTTGGTTAATTTTAAGACAAAATTTATAAGTGTCATCTTTTAAGAAAGACTAAAAACCATTTTCATGCAGCACATCAGTGCAGTCATTCATACCATTTCTCACTTTCTAACTCAGGTTAAATAGAATTAGGAAAAAAGAGAATTATAACCAGTCAGAACAGCATCACACATTATGATGCTGAGTGTTTCTTTCCAGGACAGTTGAAATAGAATGCCCAATGGAGGCATTATTTAGGAGACACTGATCTTGGAAGGACATATAAATAATCAAATAAACTTAAGAATGTTTTCTCTTCCTTAGTGAAACCTTTAAGTGGAACAACTCAAAAAGTTCCAGTGGAACAGCCTCAGAGCAGTTAGTGGCAGGGCATGAGGCGCCCACTACCCGCCCAATCACAGCAGGGTTAGAACTAACATTGCATGCAGTCCGCCCGCGTGATTGGCTGAACATCTGTAAGTGCTTAATGGCTAGACAAATAGCAGCCCAGAGGGAGGGGGTCAGATGGAGACATCAATAATGCAGATGGGGGACATTATTTTTTTCTCTGCAAGGGAGAACTGATGACTCGCAGGACAGCTGCAAGCCCCAAGGAGAATATTGAGGAGGTTATAGAACACGATCCTGGGATGTCCTCGTCTAAAAAAATGCAGGGTGAACGAGGTGGAGGAGCTGCACTCAAGGAGAATGTTTGTCAGGTACAAGATGTTTGCCCATTCATGTCTTCATTGAATGCTTATCTTTTAATAGAAGCTCTGTTTACTTTATTTAAAAAAATTTTTTTGGTACCGAGGATCAAGCTCAGGACCTTGCGCTTGCGAGGCAGGTGGCAAAATCAGTGAGCTAAATCCCCGGCCAGCCCTGTTTATTATTGACATCAGAGTGATTAGAAAAAAATTACTTTTGGGTAATTCCAATGGAGTCACTTTAAGATTTTAACTCTTTTCTTTTGCAAAAAAGAGAAAGAGAAATAATTTAGTGTTGATGAATAATTTGCCCTTTGTAGCCCATGCATGTATACCCTGCAGCAGTTCTGAGTTGAGAGATGTGCATATGTTTTTATTTAGTGAGACCTAATTTTCTTGGCCTGTACCTGTCTCAATGGGAGAATTGTGAGGTTTCTAAAGATATAAGGGTTATATTAGCTTTGAGTTTTTGTTGTTGTTGATGGTGGTTTGTTTGTATGCCTTTTGCCTTGAAGTGGTGACTTTAAAAGACTTATCACCTACATTTTTCCATTTAATAAATTTTTTTTTTTGGTACTGGGATTCAACCTCAGGTGGCGGCACCACTGAGCTAAATCCTCGGCCTGTGTTTTATTCTAAGCACTTTATAAATAATTCATCAGTTCAGTCATCATAATAGTCTCCTAAAGTAGAGATCTGTTTTATTTCCATTTTAAAATGGAAGAATTTGAAATACAGAAAGGTTAAGTAGCTTGCATATAATAGACAGAAGCCTGGGTTCATATATAGGTGGAGTGGATTTAAAGTCTTAAACATTGTGCTGTATTTCCATTTTGTAAAGAATATGATTCTACTGTACTAAGAGCCTTTATTTAACTATGGGAGTTGTCAATTAAGTGGGTACTTTGTGTTGTTTTATGGTCTTAATTTAGCTATGTAAATTATTAAAATTCACATAGTAATTTGATATTAATTTTTAAAAATTAAAACCTAGGCCCAGTATGTTATTGTGATCCAGTATGTTATTGTGATCCAGGGCCAGTATGTTGTTATGATTTTACTCCAGTTTCTTTGCCTATTCATTTTCTCTATTACATGCAGAATGTCTGATAATTGGACCAGTGCCTAAACAATGTCAGTCCTCAAAAAGTTATGCCAGTTATTGAGCAAGATAAGTCAGTATAAAGCCCCTTTATTATTGTTGTTGTTGTTGTTGTTGTTTTCATTTTATTTTTATTTTTATTTTATTTGGCACTGGGTATCAAAACTCGACCTTGTGCTTGTGAGGCAGGTGCAGCACCACTGAGCTAAATTCCTGGCCCTATTGCTATTATTTTTAAATTAAAGGTAGAGTGACCCTGGTCCTGGCTTGTCTGGTTGAGTGTGTGTATATGCTTTCCTGGTATAATCTATTAGTAGAACCCCTTCACTCTAAACTGTCCCTGTTTAAAGATAAATGACATGGTGATCCCAACTAAAGTTTTAAGTCTGTAACATTTAGTTCATCTGCAGTCTTTCTTCAATTGGTACACTAATATTTTTCTATTAAAGCCAAAAAGGTAAATTTAGTTACTATATATGAAAACTGATGTCATTGGCACTCTTAACATACAAAGCAGAATATATAACATGATGCTTTTCAATTTTTATATATCAGTACTAGGTAATGAGAGAGTCAAACATTTGAGAATACCTTGGACTACCAGGTTGAAGCCCTGAGATCCGTCTCAATTCAGGGCTGCCTTTCTTCCTGAAATTTTTCTACTCATTTGTTTAAACATTGATGTCTTTAAGTGATTAAGACCTATTCTGTTTCTTTGATTTCTTAATTATAGTGGAACTTGCACACTCTCTTTTCCTCTTCTTGTCTTATGCAGTAAGTATAATCAGCCTTCTTACTCAGGTATTCATAGATTCTGCATCTATAGATTCAATGAATTGTAGATGAAAAATATTCAGATTTTTAAAAAGTTACATGTTTTCAACATGTGCTAAATAGTTTGACCTATGATGATTGGGTCTGTATTGAACATGAACAGACTTTTTCTTGTCATTATTCCCTAAACAATATAACAACAAATTATTTATATTGTGTGAGATACAATAAGTAACCTAGAGATGATTTAAAGTTTATAAGAGGGCCGGGGATTTAGCTCAGTGGTTCCGCCGCCTGCCTAGCAAGCACAAGGTCCCGAGTTTGATCCCCGGTACCAAAAAAAAAAAAAACATTGTTAAAGTTTATAAGAGGATGTGCATAGGTTAGTTGCAAATGCTATGCCATTTTATGCAAAGGTCATGAGCATCCACAGACTTTGGTATCCATGAAAGGTCCTGGTTGATATGTAAGGCACCTTTTTTCAGTTTTAGCATTTTTGTGGTATAGAGATACAAATCAGGATTTTGGAGTAATAAAAAATAACTAATGTTGGGAATTGACAGAATTTCCATAAACCTTACAATATATTTATACATATTTTAGACCCTTGTTTTCTAATACCTTGTCTCGAATGATAACTTATGTTAGGTGCGATCACTTTACAAATTGATTTCTTTGAGGTGGTTCTGGGCTATCTATGGTCCTCAGGCACTCAGTATTTCTTTTGGAACTGTGATAACTCAAGTTCTGCTGGTCAGTATTGCTTGCTTGAACCATTACAATGTAGCCTTTTGGTTTGTATCAATGCTCTTGCTTTTTTATTCTTGAATTTGTTTTTCCATGTAGCAGCCAGAAGGATCTAGACAGATGAAAACTTTATTTCAGCTTTCCTTGGTAAAGCTCTCCTGTACTGTACCTTTGCAGTTAGAATAAAATCTAAAACTACAGGCCCCATTACCTCTTGTTTTCTACCGTTTATAACTTTTATTTACTTTAGTGACAGTCACTTTCCTTGTTCTCAAATATGCCATGGACCTTTGTACTTTCTGCCTTCCTGGTTCATCATTCATTTTATCACATGCCTGTCTTGTTCTTCATAGCCCAATCTGAAACAGTATCCCCAATCACCGTAGTCAAAGTACCTTTTTGAATTCTGTACCTAATATAATCATTATTTGATACCTTTCCTGTTTGTTTGCTTGTACCTTCTGTCCCTAGACTATAAGCACTGTAACAGCCAGGGATCTTGTGGTGCCTGGCACATAAGAAGTAATTTTTAAATATTTCAATGAATAATAAGATTTTATGGGTTTTATAAAGCCTTAACCTTTACCCTCATGAGGGCTTTCCATATGGGATTTTCTGAAATCTTTTTTTTTTTCCATAGACAAATCTGTTTTCTTTCTTTTAACAGAACTGTGAGAAAGTAGGTGAGCTGCTGTTATGCGAGGCTCAGTGCTGTGGGGCTTTCCACCTGGAGTGCCTTGGGTTAACTGAGATGCCAAGAGGAAAATTTATCTGCAATGAATGTCGCACAGGTAAAATAGATACTGAAGGGTCTTCTTCCAAAGAAATTTTGAGTTTCAATTGCTGCAGGGAAAAAAGTGTATGGGAGACATTATTCTGTGGCCATGCTGGACTTCTTACCCTCAGAAAAACACATTAGGTGAATAATAAACAGGTTTATATATAGCACAAAGACCATTATTTTGGATATACCACGTTAAAGTACAGTGTGAGAAGCAAGAGGATTACATGTTTGAGTCCACCCTGCGATATGTATAGCTAGACTGTCTTTTTTTTTTTTTTTTTTTTTCCTTTCCCTCTCTGTACCGGAGATCGAACTCAGGACCGTATACTTGCTAGGCAGGCATGGTGCCACTGAGCTACATCCTCGCACCTAGACTTTGTCTAAAGAGAAAAAAAGTACAGTATGAGGAAAGATGAGCTAATGTATGTTACAAGGTGTGGGGAGAGCAAAGGCACAAGGTCTAGTATTGAAAGTGTATGAAATAATTGATGAGTAGGGAGTGTATGCCAGTGTATATAGAAGGGTAAGATAATTTAGTTCCCAAGCATAAGTAGTAAAAAGGAGGGCTTCTGGGTTACTAGTAATGTTTTTATTTCTTAATCTCGGTGTTGATTATATGAGTATGTTAACTTCATGAACTATACATTCAAGATGGGTAGAGCCGGGGATTTAGCTCGGTGGTTCTGCCACTTGCCTCGCAGGCGCAAGGACCCAAGTTCAATCCCCGGTACCAAAAAAAAGATTGGTGTACTTTTCCTTTCTGCATTGTTTGGCAAAGGTATCTTACAAAGATTGGGCCAGAAAGTGGAAATGGTTATTTGAGGTCAACCTGTAAAGCACTTTATAAACTGTGCTAAAGAAAGTGTTCTTTATTCAGCATGATGTGCAGATATTATAGCATTTAAGCAGTGAAGAAATCAAGGCTGAAAGTATAGGTCTTATGCACATAAGTTATTGAAACCCTAAATATCGATGATGCCCAATGAAAAAGCATCTGTAGAGTGAAGAGAGTCAATAATACTTATCTGGGGATATTCACTTAGAAGGAGCTATTGGAGTGTGAGTTAGTATATAAGAAGTATCATGTGAGTTAGGTGTCATCAGCAGGGCCAGATAGGACACACACCAGGAAGGTTATGGAGTGAAAAGAAGCTTTTGTATTTAGCAATGAGCAAATGCTTAGCTTTTTGCCAGAGTCTCTATACTAAGCCAGGTTTAAAGGGTAAAAGGACAGCAACTTATATTGTTTCTTGAAAAAATTTTTTTTTCCACACGTTAAAATAGTTTATTTCATTCCAATCTGTAATATTCTTAAATAATATCAGCTTCTTCAAGAATTTTGACTTCACACCTGGGGATTTAGCTCAGTGGCACTGCGCCTGCCTCAGAAGCACAAGGTCCTGAGTTCAATCCCCAGTACCAAAAAAAAGAATTTTGATTTCAGTGGAAAGGAAGGCAGTAGCTGAAGAGAAGACATAGGGCTATCTTTTTGTGGGAAGATTGTTTTATTGTTGTTTTGGTACCAGATATTGAACTCAGGACCTTGTGCTTGCCAGGCAGGCACTGTGCCACTGAGCTACATTCCCTGCCCTATTTTTTGTTTTTGTTTTTGGTACCAGGGATCAAACTCGGGACCTTGTGCTTGCGATGAGGCAGGCGCCAGAACCACTGAGCTAAATCTCCGGCCCTATTTTTTGTTTTTTTGAGACAGGGTCTCTGTAGTCCAGTCTGGCCTTGAACTCACTATGTATCCCAGGCTTGCCTCAAACTCAAGGCAATCCTTCTGCCTCAGCCTTCCAGGTGCTGGAGTTATAGGCATGTGCTACCATACCCGGCTGTAGGACCATCTTGAGTGTTTGTCGGGTGGGGGTAAAAAGCTACATAGGGTAGACATAGTTGGGCATGGTGGTAGTGTGTACCTATAATCTCAGCATGCCCAGAATCTGAGGCAGGGGGATTGCAAGATCAAGCCCAACCCAGGCAACTTAGAGATTTATAGGCCCCATGTCTCAAACTAAAAAGAGAAGAACTGTGAATGTAGATCAGTGTGAGTTTAGTCCTCAGTACATTAAAAGTAGATGAGGGAAGGGCCTGGGATTTAGCTCAGTGGTGCCACTGCCTGCCTTGCAAGCACAAGATCCCGAGTTCGATCTCTGGTCCCAAAAAAAAAAAAAAAAAAGTAGATGAGATTGAGCACAGAGAGAAAAACTACTGTAGAGAAATTAATTTCTCTAGCATGGGAGCAAATAATGGTGGAGCACAGTCAGAGAGACAGGAGAGGATAATCCTGAAGAGATTAAAGAATACCAAGATGGGAATGTGTCATGGAATTGTAAAGCTCAAGAGGAGGCTGAAGTTTTTTCTTCACTTCGTGAGAGTGATGGGAAAGGTAGTTGTTTCTGGTCCTGTCCTGTGTGTCTGCCCTCTATCATCCCGTTCTTCTTCCCCCTCTCCCTCCGGTACTGGGGATCAAACTTGGGACCTTGTGTTTGTGAGGCAGTCAAGATGCCACTGAGCTACACGCCCTGCCCCAGACACTTGTTTCTAACTTGAAGGTAGAATGTAGTTTCAGAGTAGCCCCAATGGAAAACACATAATCTTATGTCTGTGTATAGGGAGCTGTGTCAGACTGAAGTGCCACTCAGGGTAGTCATTTTATTTTCTTGCAGCCACTTTCAGCTGTGAGGGAGCAAAAAGTGGAAGACAAGATATTTATGGGGTTATTTTACTTTCTGCATCACTGGGCTTTTTGTTTTGATCATCATTAGAAATAGTTCTATCTATAGGGCCCGGGATTTAGCTCAGTGGTTTCACCACCTGCTGCAGAAGTGCAAGGACCCGAGTTCAATCCCCGGCACAAAGAAAAGAGAAATAGTGCTATCTAGCTCTATAAATGAAATTTAGAAAACGTGTATTAGATACGTGGATGTTTCCATTATTCTAATCTTAGAAACTTCTTTTTGTCTTTTGTGTTAATAATTCATATATGTTTGTCTTACTGTATCATAATGAAATATTCTCAAAACAGGTTCATCTATTTAGTTTTATTTTATTTATTTTTATTTTATCGGTACATTTTAGATATACATAATGATAACATTCATCATAGGGAATTTGTACCTATATATCTTGCTTCTACTTACTTAGTTTTTGAATTTCATATAAATGAAATGAAACAGTACATTGTCATTTGTATCTGACTCAGCATTATAATGCCTTTATCCATGTTGATGGGTTTATCAGTAGTTCATTCTCTTTCTTAAAAATACCTTTGTTGAGCCAGGCTTTGTGACACACAGCTGTAAACCCAGCTACTCTGGATGCTGAGCAGGAGGACTGCAAGTTTGAGGCCGGTATGGGCAACTTATCAAGGCTCCCCTCTCAAAATAAAAGATTAAATAAAAGAATTAGGGATGTAGTAGCTCTGTGGTAGAGTGTCTGGCTAGAATGTATGAAACCCTGGGTTCAATCCCTAATTAAGGTTTTATTGCAGTATAATTGATATATGATAAATTCATGTATTTAAAGCACATGGTTTGATAAGTTGGGATGTATGTATATACATGTGCCTGGGAAACCCTAACTCAATGTAATTATTTTGAGACTCAAATGTTGTTGCTTATATTAATAGTTTACTCCTTTTTGTTGCTCTGTAGTATTTTGTAGTATGTGTTTGTCAATAGATCATTGATCTGATCATCTATGTTTGGACGCTTGGCTTGTTTCCAGTTTTGGCTTTTTTTTTTTTTT
>NW_004624733.1:12509792-12823672 GCF_000247695.1 Heterocephalus glaber | reverse complement strand
TTTTTTTTTTTTTTTGATACCAGGGATCAAACTCGGAACCTTGTGCTTGTGAGACAAGCAGTGAAAGCACTGAGCTAAATCCCCGGCCCTCTGTATAGATTTTTATAGACTATTTTCCTATCATTTGGATAAATATCTGAAGAATGGAATGGCTGAATGATATATGTTAGTGATAGTTTAACATACTAACAAAGTGCCAAATTAAAGGGTTGCAGTATTTTATATTCTCAGGAGAATGTTGGTACAATTCTTTCACACTTTCTAGTCTGTTTAGACCAGGTATGGCTATCAGTTTAGGCTGGTGATGTTTCATTATGGTTTTGATTTGCATTTCCCTGCTGATTTGTGATGTTGGACAGTTTTCATATACTGGCTGACCAGTTGTATGTCATCTTTTGAGAAATTTCTTTTTGTATCTGTTTTCCATTTAAAAAATATTTTTGGATTTTTGCTATTGTCTGAGTTCCTTACATACCCTGTATATTAGCCTTTTGTTATACATATGGTTTGCAAATATTTCCTTTCACTTATTTAGTTGTCTTTCTTTTGTTAATTATTTGCTGAGCAGAAGCTTTTTAGTTTGATGTAATCTCATTTGTTTTTGCATTTGTCCCTGTGCGTTTGGAATTACACCCAAAATGTCCTTGCTCAATCTGATGTCATGTAGTTTCTCCTGCTTTCTTCTACAGTTTAATAGTTTTATGTTTTATATTTGTCTTTAATCCATTTTGAGTTGATATTTTTGTATATGATAGAGATAAGCGTCCATTTTTATGCATATGGATATCCGTTTTTCCCAGCACCATTTGTCAGAGCAGCTGTGCTTTTCCCAATATGTCTTCTTTGTATCTTTAATGATCATTTGGCTATAAATGTGTGAGTTTATTTCTGGGTTTTCTATTCTGTTTGTTTTTATTCCAGTACCATGCTGTTTTGAATACTATAGCTTTATTATACATTTTGAAGTTTCTAGTGAGTGTGATGTCTCTAGCTTTGTTCTTTTTGTTCAAGATTGCTGTGGTTAATAGGGATCTTTTGTGGTTCTATACAAATTTTAGAATCTGTTTTCGACTTTTTCTGAGACAGGGTCTCGCTCTGTAGTTCAGGCTTGCCTTGGCCTCACTGTGCAGCCCAGGTTGGCTTTGAACTCATGGTGATCCCTCTTCCTCAACCTCCAGGGTCTCACTGTGTAGCCCAGGCTGGCCTCAAATTCATAGCAGTCCTGCCTCAGATTCTCAAAATGCTGGGATTATAGGCATGTACCACCACGCCTGGCTTTTTTTCTATAGCTGTAAATAATGTCATTGCTATTTTAATGGAGATTATACTGAAATCTATAGATTGCTTGGGAAATATGAACATTTTAGCAATATTCTTTCAGTCTGTGAACAAAGGATGTGTTCCCAGTTATTTGTGGTCTCTGCAGTCTCTTCCATCAGTGTTTTGTAGTTTTCCATGTAGGGATGTTTCATTTTCTTAGTTAAATTTATTACTAGTATTTGACTCTGGCTGTTTTTTTGAATAGTTCACTGTTGACATATAAAAAATGCTAATAATTTTTCCTCAAGTACTGGGGTTTGAACCCAGGACCTTTGCACTGCCTCTAATCACAGCTACTTGGGAGACTAAAGTAAGAGTATTGTAAGTTTGAGATCAGCCTGAGAAAACTAACGAAATCCTGTCTCAAAATTTAGAAAGGGTGGTTGGGATGTAGCTCAGCATTCCTGGGGCTGATCTCCAGCACTGCAAAAAAAAAAAAAAAAGAAAGAAGAAAAAAATAGCTGCCAGTTCTTTAGAGTCAGGCAATGATTTCTTTCTTTACAAATATATCATTTACAAATATTCCTAAAATTATTAGCTGATTATCTTAGTGTAGATGAGATGGGTGATTTGAATGAGCTCCTGTTTACAGCCTGTGCCAGTGATGGAGGGTATACTTTCAAATCTGCTTTCCTCTCAAGCCTATGCTCTTTCACATTGCATCTAAGTGTAGTCCATCAATTACACATCAAGAGTAGTGTCCCCTCCCTCATGTTTAAGCATCCTCCCCTACACCTTCTACTGCCTTCCCTACTTCTGTCTCCCTTTGTCCCCCTGGCTTTGATATTTTTGAGGCAGGATCTCACTATTTAGTTCAAGTTAGCCTCTACTACACAATCCTTCTTCCTTAACCTCCCAAGTGCTGGGAATATAGGCATGCACTACCACACCCAGCTTCTCCTCATATATACCAAGAGAATTTCTAACTGATGGAACTTATAAAACAGGTAAAGGGATGTAGTAACTTCTATGTGTGATCTATCTAGCAAATTTTCAGATTTTTTTCATTTATCTCAAAGATGTTTTTTGCAGTGTTGTCTCGTGGGTTTTCTTGTTTGTCTGTTCTTTTGTGTTTGCTGTACTGGAGATTGAACTTGGACCTTCACACTGAGCTAAATCCCCAGCTGGTTTTAATGTTTTCTGTTGAGACAGATTTTTATTAAGTTGCCCAGGCTGGTCTCAAACTTAGGGTCCTCCTGCCTCAGCCTCCCAGAATGCTGAGGAGTGCACCATCACTCCCAGTGTTTACAGTGTTTTTAACCAAGATACAAATTTTGTTTTCTTATTTGGAGACAAGGTGTTCCTAAGCAGTTCAGGCTGGCCTTAAATTCACCGTGTAGCCAAGGTTGGCCTTGAACTCATGGGTGAGATTACAGGTCACTGTGCCTATCTCCAAATTGTATTTTTAATAAAGGCCCCTGCCTTATATTGTTTTGTATGTCTTTAAAGTTTTCACTTAACAGTAATGTCTCTCATTCTATTTTTTATGGCATTTATTCATTGAAGCAATGGTTGTTAGATTTGGTTGGTTACATCCTTGGTTCCCTTTAACTTATTTCTCAGTCTTCCATATTTCCTATAAACTTGTTCTGTAATAGAATTTAGAGGCTGGATTAGATTCACATTCAGTTTTTTCTTTTGATAAGAATGCTTTGCAGCTGGGAATTTAGCTCATTGGCACCGTGCTTGCCTCGAAAGCGCAAGATCCTAAGTTCGATCCCCAGTTCCAAAAAAAAGTATGCTTTGCAGACAATGTATGTCTTGTTGTATCATGTCAGTAAGTGTATGTTATCAGTATGTCCCCTTATAGTGATACAGAGATTGTTCACTGGGCTGGATGTGATGTTGCATGCCTCTAATCTCAGCTATTTCGGAGGCTGTGGCAGGAAGATTGTGAGTTCATACCCAGCTTGGGCAAGTTAGCCAGATCTTGTCTCAAAGTAAAAAGAGACAGGGTGAGAATGTCCCTCAGTGCTCCCTGGCCTCAGTCCCCAGTAGCACACGCACACACCCACACACCCACATAGAGGTTGTCCATTGGATTCAAATGTTGTCAGCCTGATGAATTTGTTATAAAGTTCCTCAGTATCTTTTCATATAGTAGTTTAAGCACTTGGGTAGATTCCTGAATTAGTGTTAATTTATTGCTGTCTACTTCCCACTCCTCTCCAGGAATCCATACCTGTTTTGTATGTAAGCAGAGTGGGGAAGATGTTAAAAGGTGCCTTCTACCCTTGTGTGGAAAGTTTTACCATGAAGAATGTGTCCAGAAGTACCCACCAACTGTCATGCAGAACAAGGGCTTCCGGTGCTCCCTCCACATCTGTATAACCTGCCATGCTGCTAATCCAGCCAGTGTTTCAGCATCTAAAGGTATGAGGTTTTCATGTGGACCAGTCTAAGTCTAAATATAGTATCTCATTCTCATCGGCAGCAGATATTTTCAAATGCAATCTGGAACATGTGTGCCATCTAGTTTGTTAGTTACATAGAGTGACAGCATAGGGAGAATAAAGTAGAGTAATGGATTAGTTCCATAGTCACCACTTTGTGTTCCATGGATCCTTGCCATTATATGGTAGTTTTAAATATTTGGATTTTATGTGAGATTTGTTTTCACAAAGTGTTATGTTGCATTCTTTGTAGTTGAACAATCCCCCTTGTATTGTTATTAGTCTATTGATTGCATTTAGCAGCTTGATAATGGTTTTTACCTCTTGAATTGTATTAGGGAACACGGAAGAAGTGGAGAGGTTCATTTGTCTGAAAGATAAAGATTCAGAAAGAATTCAGTTTTGTTGTACACATCTATTAGCCTAGCTCTTAGGAGACCAAGACAGGAGGATCACAAGTTGAGGCCATCCTAGGCAACTTGACAAGACCCATCTCACAAAAGGCTGGGGATCAGAGCTCCCTGGATTCAATACCTAGAACAGGGAATGGGAGATAGGGGTTTGGGGGATATCACTGAGTACCACGCAAATGTTAGTATCACATCCCTGCACCTGTATCATTTATTTTGAGGCTGATTCCAGGTTTCCTAGGAGTCAAGCAATAGTTTGAATAGTCCTTTCCTTGGTGAGGTTGGCTCATTTACAATTATGGGATCTGAATCCTTTTAGGCTTAGACATAACTCCCATGTTAGTTTTTATGGTAGATTACATGTTTAAGATCCATTGCTTTAAAAACCCTTGTATTGGCACACACATGTAATCCAAGCACTTGGGAGGCTGAGCTAGGAAGATTAAGAGTTTGAGGTCAGCTTTGACTACTTAATGAGACCGATTCTCCCAACCGAAAAATAAGTAAAACTCCATTGATTTCTATTTCTTACATTTTCTAAATGCTACCAATTGACTTGAAAGATTCTTATGTTTAATTTTTTTTTTCTCTTTCCTGGTTTTCTTGCTTCTCATATATTTAGGTCGTCTGATGCGCTGTGTCCGTTGTCCTGTGGCATACCATGCAAATGACTTTTGTCTAGCTGCAGGGTCAAAGATCCTTGCATCTAATAGTATCATCTGTCCTAATCACTTTACCCCTAGGCGGGGCTGCCGAAATCACGAGCATGTCAATGTCAGCTGGTGTTTTGTGTGCTCAGAAGGTAAGACACGACTTCTTTCTGTATGAGTGGTGTAAAAAGGGATCAATATTTGGTTTTAATATTGTCCATTTCCTCCTCCATTCCCACCAGACAGCTTCCTGCTGACCTACTGTCTGTCTGCCAGAGTCATCCTGTTGATTTCTTACCTCATATTCTAACTTATGTCCTTCCCTGCAAAATTGAATGGCTCACCACCATTTTCCCTTCATCATGGTTGACCTTTATTCACCAGTTTTTCTTCTGTCCCTAATTTTTTCATGTAAATTTCCTATTTGAAAGCCTGAATCAAATTCCATTTTGTACATGAAACATTTCTAGTATTTCATGAGTACAGCTCAGTGAAAGCATCAGATAAACTATACTGTACTATCAACCAAATTGTTCCTGCGGGTAACTCAGCACAGAAATGCTGTAGAAGTAGCCTGCCATTGTCTCAGTTGAATATATGTGACTCTGTCACTTTTAATATCCTGTGCTAAGAGATTCGTGCACAAAAGTGCTTCAGTGTGCGTTTCAGAACGTGTACTTGTGTTTAAGATGTATTTAGCAGCAGACTTTTTTTCTCAAATGAGTTCTAATTCTGAATATGAGCTCCAGTATACAATACAGATAGAGTGGCACCTTCTCTATTTTAAGAATATGATCCTGATTATTTGAGGAGACAAAAAAGTAGCATGGGAATGAAAGTTTGACAAATAAATTTTTAGCAAGATTTATTTTTTTTGGTACTGGGTATTGAACTCAGGACCTTGTGTTTACTGGGCAGGCATGGTACTGCTGAACTAAATCTCTGGCCTTAGTAACATTTTCAGAGGTAAAACAGGCACAGTGAGAATTAAGATGAGCTTGGCATATACCTTTTTTTGGTACCGGGGATCGAACTCAGGTCCTTGTGCTTGCGCAGTGGGGGGCGAAATCACTGAGCTAAATCCCCAGCCCTGGTATATACCTTTTTAAGATTTTACCCTTCAGGGTAAAAGTTAAAAATGGCAAATGTTGTATTCCGTAAATAATTTTTTTTTTTTTTTTGGTACTGGGGATCGAACTAGGGACCTTGTGCTTGCGAGGCAGGTGGTGGAGCCACTGAACTGAACCCTGGCCAGTAAATATGAATCTTGCTGGGCTGGGGATGTAGCTCAGAGGTAGAGCCTTGCCTAGTATGCCTGTAGCCCTGTTCAATTCTCTGAATGTTGTATGTAGGAGTTGGAGTGATATTGCCCTTACCTGCAATACCATATCTTTATTATCTTCAAGGATAAACTTTTCAGAATCATAAGTGGGTTAGAAGCCACTTTTGAGCACAGTTTTTTTAGAAATGAAAATTGTAACTGTTATCTGTTTATAAAAACTAATATGATGTCTAAGAACTTGGATGGAAAGGGGAGACTTAAACTGAAATTTAGTCAACAAACCACAGAACAGCAGTAGCCATGATTTATTTTCACCAATGAAAGTCACAGATGTTATAGTTGTTGAAGGTAATCTTCAAATATCAGTTATAGTCAGAGTTTATGGATTTATAAGTAGCATTCTGAAAAGGGGCCAGAGATGCCAAGTACTCTGCTTTGCTTGGAGTATTAGATACGTGGAAAAATGTCTCTCACCATGTGACATACATTTTTTTTTTTTTTTATGAGACAGACTCTCACTTTGTAGTGCAGGCTTGCCTTGAGCTATGTAGCCCCAGGCTGGCCTCAAACTCAAGGTGGTCCTCCTGCCTCAGCCTCCGAAGCGCTAGGGTTGCAGGCGTACGACACCATGCCGGGCTCTTTTTTATCTTTGGCAACACAGCAAAATGTGTGACTGCAAAGTTCTGAAAAGTTAGTAACTTAAAAATAGAAGGAACTAACAATATGGAATATTACTATTGTGCCAGACAATACTAGTTGATTGGCTATTTGTTTCTCAGTTATGGTTATTGTTCATTAACGGAAATACCATTGAGGCATTTATAGCTAAGCAAGGAAAGTGAATTTCCCATGGTCATGTAGTTGAAGAGCTATAATTCTGGCCTCAGTCTGACGTCAGTAAAACTTGTGTTCTTTATAGTATGGTCATTGCATGTCATAGGTATTCCCTTTATTATATTTATATTTTAATGTTCATGTGTTTGTATATGTACACACACATAATTTTAATAGGCTTTTTGCTTCATTGCCTTTGTTTACTTTTCTTTCTTTTCTTTTTTCTTTTTTTGTACCTGGAATCCAACTCAGGACCTTGTGCTTGCTTGCGAGGCAGGCACAGCACCACTGAGCTAAATCCTTGGCCCTGCCTTTGTTTACTTTTGCCAGGAGGACTTCCTGTTTACTGTCTGTGAATTTAACAAATTTCGGAGTTAGGGAAATTCAACAGTACTAGGAAGAAAATAATTCTCATAGGAAAGCCTTTCTGGATGATTTACTAAACTACAGCACCCTTGGTTAGAGAGATTGATGTGTGGTTAGGAGCTGAGCAAAAGCTGTTTCACTTGGGTCCTTACTTAGAGTCTTTTTTGTGAATATCATGTTCTTTGATTCTTACAGGAGGTAGCCTCCTGTGCTGTGATTCTTGTCCTGCTGCTTTTCATCGAGAATGCCTGAACATTGATATCCCTGAAGGAAACTGGTATTGCAATGACTGTAAGGCAGGCAAAAAGCCACACTACAGGGAGATTGTATGGGTAAAAGTTGGACGATACAGGTGAGTAAACATGAAGACAATGGCACTTGGTTATCTTTTACCATCCTGTTTCTTGAAGTCTTTCAGATACATTGCTTAACTTTTTTCCTGCTCCTATGCTGAGGATTAAACCCAGAGTCTTCACACTTAGGTACATCCCCATCACCCTCCCACACTTTTATTTTATATATTTATTTTAAATTTTGAGACAGGTTTTCACTAGGTTAGTCTTTTTTTTTTTTTTTTTTAATTTATTTTTTCACCAGTCTGATCTTGAAGTTGTCATCTTCCTACTTCAGCCTCCCAGAGTGCTGGGATAACAGGTGTGTACCACCATGGTAAGCACATTACTTAACTTTAAAAATAAAATGATCTTCCTCATTGGACATAGCCCATTCCTACTCAATTAATTTTTCCTTGCAAGAAAGAAAAAGTGTGATTTGCAGTTAAACCAGTAATACAAGTACTAAGCCAAGCCTGGTGGTGCACACCTGTAATTCCAGCACTTGTCTGTACTACAAAGTGAAACTCTATCTCAGAACAAACAAACAAAAAATACTAATACAAGTACTATAATACCGTAGCAATAAGTAAATGTACTATAGCAGTAATACATGTATTATTAAAAACAAACCTATAATCTCACAAATAAGGAAAATACTTACTTGCAGATATATCAGTCAGTACACAGCAGTGCTTATAATTGTCCCTGTAATTGATAGTTTTGCATCTTCCTTTTGCTTTTAAAACAATATTAATTATCTTTATTGTGCTTGGAATGCACAGAAAAATGCAACATGAATGGTATTTTTTATTAAGTTTATTGGTACAATTTAGGTATACATTATCACATTCATCATTGGGTCTTTGTACCTTTACATGGTATATCTTGGTTCTTGTTTTTTCCCCATTCCCTTCCCTCCCTTCCACCACTTCACCCCACCCTATTTACAAAAAACTTTGTTTCTGTTTTTTCCTTCTTTTCTCATATTTTTTTCTTTCCTTTCCCCTTAACACAAATGATTTTAAAGTATTACCAAATGGCATAGTAGGCTGGTGATGTAGCTCAGTGGCACTCATTTGCCTGGCAAGCACAAGGTCCTTCCTAAGTTCGATCCCTGGCACCAAAGAAAAAAAAAAAAAAAAAGGAAGAACTAAAAGAGAGGAGTGTGAAGATACGTAACATAATACAAAGGAATAACGATTTAAGGAGATGGAAATGCTAATTACCTTGATTTGATCGTTCCACATTGCATACATGTATGAAATTAACACAGTTGGCCATAATTATATATATTTATTATATGTCAATAAAATATTTCTTGACAATGAAAAGAACAAAAGAAACATTTGTGAATATACCTGTTAGTGAATCAGAGGACACTGTTGTACATTTGAGGCTTTTTTGCCCTTGTCTGATTCCATTTTGTCTCCATTTGCAGACATGTATGCTATGCTGAATTTTGACTGTTTCATTCCTTTACCATCCTTTATAAGCTTAGCACATGTAAATGTTTTGTTTTTTATGTTATAAACCTTGGTATGAGGAATTGTTGACTTATTTATTTTCCTGTGGGTTTTTTTTTAATTTACATTTATGCCCAAGATTCACTGTAGTTAGTATAGTATTCCAATTCATGCATAGCTCACTGTTGTATATGTCCATTTTGTCAGTATTTGGATACATAGTGTAGCTTCTCAGAGAATTCTCTGGAGTAAAGTAGCGTGGTGGGAGTTTCCATCTTTATTTCATCTTCCTAAAGTGATTGTACTAATTTATGTGTTTCATTTTTGATGTCGTTTGTTAGTACTTCTAATAATTGTGTTTCATTGCCTCGTCTACCATAGCTACTATTATCAATCCCGTCGTATTGAACATTCATATTTTTCTAGAATTTTATCCTTATAATTTTTATATCTAATTATTTCCTTTGAATAGATTTCCTTGAATTAGAATAATGTAATCTAAAGGAGTGTATATGTAAGCATGAGCAGTTGCTTTCGAACTTGTAGCACATACTACTTATTTGTGCTCTTTGTGTAAAAAAAATGGAGGGCCGTGGATTTAGCTCAGTGGTTCCACTGCCTGCCTCACAAACACCAGGTCCCGAGTTCAATCCCCGTACCAAAAAAAAAATGAATGTAGGGTAGGTGTTAATGTGGTCAGACTTTTTTTTTTTTAATGGTACAGGGGATTGAACCTAGGGACTGTGCACTGAGCTACATCCCTTGCCCTTTTTAAATTTTTTTAAAATTTTTATTTATTTATTTATTTTGTTACTGAGGATCGAACTTGGGACCTTGTGCTTACGAGGCAGGCACCAGAACCACTGAGCTAAATCCCCAGCCCCACTTGCCCTTTTTTAAAATAGCAAAACATTTATTGGTACATTTTAGATGTACATAATGTTAACACTCATCATAGGGAATTTGCACCTATGTACAATACCTCCCATTTCTTTTTTTCCCATCCCTCCCTCCCATTAACCTTCCCTCCCCTCTGTATGTACAAAAGCTTTGTTTCCATTTTTTCCTTCTATTTTCACCTTTTTTTCTTGTCCCTTCCTTTCTCCCTCCCACCTCCCTTGTTCTCCTTCCCATTTGAACATTTTCTTCCTATTTCCCAATATCTATTATACATTTCAGACCTTATTTCCACTTTTGGTTTCTCATACCAGAGAAACAATGTGATATTTATTTATTGGTACTGGGGATCAAACTCAGGTCCTTGCGCTTGCACAGCAGGCGGCAAAACCACTGAGCTAAATCTCCAGCCCAACAATGTGATATTTAAACATGCGTGTCCAATTTATTTTACTTAGAGTATGGTCTGAACATGCATCCGTTTAGCTATAAATGTCTGAAAGTCATCCTTCTTTATGGCAGAGTAGTTCTCCATTGTATAAAAAAAAACATCATCTTTATCCATTCATTGGTTGATGGGCGTTTTGGTTGTTTCCAAGACATAGTTTTTACAAATTGCGTTGCTATAAATGTGGGTGTGCATATATTACTGTGCTATGATGCTTTTAATTCTTTCAGGAAGATACCAAGAAAGGGAATAGCTAGGTCGAATGGAACCTTTAGTTTTAGTTTTTTGAGGAATCTCCACACTGATTTCCACAATGGAGAAGGGTTCTTTTTTCCGCACAGCCCCTCCAGCATTTGTTGTTGGTTGATTTCTTGATAGCAGCCATTCTTTTTGGAGTGAGATGGAATCTCAGAGTTGTTTTAATTTGCATCTCTCAAATGACCAATGATGTTGAACATTTTTTTTATACATATATTTGCTGTTTCTACTTATTCATCTGAGAAATGTATTCATTTCAGATGCTCATTTTTGGATTAGGTCTTTAAATTTGGGAGGGGGGTCTGTTTTTTTAGTTTTTTACATATTTTAAATAGTAATCCCTTGAGGAACAGTGGGCAAAAACTTTTTTGTGGGTTGTCTTTTTACTCTGTTGGTGGTTTTCCCGGCCCTTTCTAAAATTTTTATTTTGACATGAGGTCTTGCTAAGTTAGCAAGGCTAGATTTACATATATGACCCTCTTCCCTCCGCTTCCCAGAGTGCAGGGATATAAGGCTGCACCACCATGCCTATCACGTTGCTATTCTTTATTCCTGTTAAAGAGGATATTTTCCCAGTGTGTTACTGCCTTCTAGACATTTCTTTTCTTGTTTTCACCTTTCCTAGATGGTGGCCCGCTGAGATCTGCCATCCTCGAGCTGTTCCTTCCAACATTGATAAAATGAGACATGATGTAGGCGAGTTCCCTGTCCTCTTCTTTGGGTCTAATGACTATCTATGGACTCATCAGGCTCGAGTCTTTCCTTACATGGAGGGGGATGTGAGCAGCAAGGATAAGATGGGCAAAGGAGTGGATGGGACATACAAAAAAGGTAAGTTTAATGTTATTTGTTTCTCAGGCCAACACAGACCTCTGTTACCTATCTGCTCTGGTTAAAATCATATTATGCTCCATTTAGCAGCTGTCTAACCTCTGGATTTTTTTTTTTTTTCCCCCGGTGGTAAATATCAAGGATTTTGCAGGGACGTTAACCCATATAACAAGTTTTTCAACCTAGGCCTTTGCTTAACTGTAGTTTCCTTGAGGAAAGTTTTTGTTTTATTTTGTTTTCTCGTCTTTTTTCTATTTTCTCAGCATCACATCAAATAATGGATATCTAGAATTATTTTACAGAATAAGTACTTTGCTAGCCAAGGACTCAAATGTAGGAAAGCTGCATGCTCTCCATAGAGTTTTTGTTTGTTTATTTGTTAGTTTTTTGAGACAGGGTCTCGCTGTGTAATTCAGGCTGGCCTTGAACTCACTGTGTAACCCAGGTTGGCCTCAAACTAACAGTGATTCTCCTCCCTCAGTGTCCTGAGTGCTGGGATTACAGGTGTGCGCCACCATGTCCGGAGTTTTTTAAAAAATATGTTTTGGGAGAAGAAATAATATTCACCAAAGTTGTAAAAGCAAATAAAATTATAGGGAATTAAATTTTTATAAATTGGTCTGGCAGGGAAGTCAATAAAGACAGGTCTACGAGCATATTCCCTTATTATCAGCAAAGGTAGTTTTGGCCCTTCACCAGGTAGTTGAATGACCTTTGAGCCTTGGCTTTTTGTTTTTCTTTTAGATACTATGGGAAAAGGTTGCTCTGAGAGCTCAGCCGGATGCTAAAACCTGCAGAGCACATAGTTGGTATTCCAGTGATTTTCTTCCCCCAGCTCCCTTTGAAAGACAGTGCATCATCTCACCACGTGGCTCTGCTGTATAAAAACATCTTTGAAAAGTGGGGTGGGCAGGCAACCCACTTTTCAGACTCCCTTCTGTCTCCCTTAGGCAGAAGCTTTCTTTTTCCCAATAAAAATTTCCTACTCTTAAAAAAAAACAAAACAGAAAGACAGTGCATCTCTTGCTATTTAAATATATTTGCATGTTAAAGTTAAAGATTTTTGGGCCAGGGATTTAGCTCAGTGGTTTCGCCGCCTGCTATGTAAGCGCAAGGGTCTGAGTTCAATCCCCAGTACCAAAAAAAAAAGTTCAGATTTTTGTCTGCATGGTGAAATAGAAAGGGATTTTTAAGAAGTAAAACTTCCTGGTGAGGTGTATAAAATTTTAAGTAAGTGAAAGTTCCTCAGTAAGGAATGGGAATGATGTCCGTAGGGAACAGCTTTAACACAGATTGTATTTTTCCCCTGTTATTTCAGTGATTACAGTGGTTCTTGACTTAATTCCTTTGCCATGTGGTTTCTGTACAGAGACATGGACTATTCATACTATTAACGACATAGTAATACACAGTACTAATACATGGGCTGTCAGTACTAATACTATAAGAGCTTAGTTTTTTACTCTTATAATCTCACATATTCAGCAACCACATGACCACCATCTTGGCCACTACCAAGGCTGGAGGAAGGTAAGAGTTCAGGGACAGTCATGAATCTGAACCTGGTGAACTTGTGGGATTTTGCCATTTCTGTACCTAATTCAAGGACTGACACTTGCTAGGAAAGTGCTCTACCACTGAGCTACACACCCCAGCCCTTTTAGTTCTTTTATCCTTTTTTGTCCAGACATGGTCTTGATACATAGTTGAGGCTGACCTCAAACTGACTGTGTAGCCCAGGCTGGCCTTGAACTCATGGCAGTCTCTTGCCTCAGACTCCCAAGTGCTGGGATTACAGGCATGTACCACCATGCCCGGCAGAATTCTCTTATCTTGAAACACAATCTCATTCAGTTGGCCAGCCTGGTCTCGAACTTTTTTTTTTTTTTTGGTACCGAGGATCAAACTCAGGACCTTGCGCTTGCGAGGCAGGCACCGAAACCACTAAGCTAAATCCCCAGCCCTCGAACTTTCTTAATACTCCTGCCTCAGCTTCCTGAGTACCTGGGGTACAGAATGCACAACCATGCCCAGCATAGAAACATATTTTGAGGGACAGTCTGTTATCAGTACCAGCACTCAGAACACCATTTGTTGACTTTTATGGTAGACGTGTGCATGGTATACTGAACAAGACAAAACATAGATAGGTTGGAGATCCAAGTTTGGAAGTCATGGATGACTTTTATCCTAAGTGACACTTTGAAGAATGAGCCATAATTGTAATATTAGTTACCATTTATTTTTTGCCTGGTTTTATTCAGTGTTTGTTTTCTTCTTTATGTCTTTATGGCAGCCCTGTAATATGGATGCCATCTTGATCTTTCAGATGAGAAAATAGAGGCATATAAAAGTTAAACATTATTTGCCTAAATTCTGACTGCCTGTAAGAAATAGAGGAAGATTTCTTTTTTATCGTTGTTTTTTGAGATAGGGTTTCACTATATACATACTTTAGGTGTTAAATTCACTCTGTTGCCTAGCCTGGCCTCAGAATTAACAATAGTTCTCCTGCCTCAGCCTCTCAAGTGCTGGAATTACAGGCATGTGTTACCACGTTTAACTTAGAGGAAAGTTTCTAATTTCGTGGTTGGGCTCCAGAATCAACATTCTTTTTGTTTTTGGTACTGGGGATCAATCTCAGGACCTTGTGCTTGGGAGGTAGGCGTGGCACCACTGAGCTACATCCGCAGCCCTCCACATTCTTGATTCTCTACACTGACTATGAAGAAGGGAACATCCTTAAGTATATCTAGAAAACACAAGTTGAATGTAACACACTGAGTGAACAGCTTCCAAATATTTTGTATAGTTTAAAAACAGGGACGAGAACACTGGGCTACCTGCCTGAAAAGAGAGGCAAGTTACTTGGTTAGAGCAGAATTTAGAAACCTTGGTCTCATGGGGTATCTAGACTATAAGAGGTTAAGGGGCTGCAGCTGAGGGCTGGGGATTTAGCTCAGTGGTTCTGCCACCTGCCTCGAAAGCACAAGGACCCAAGTTCGATCCTTGGTACAAAAAAAAAGAAAAAGAGGCTGCAGCTGAAAAAATCAGTGAGCTAGCTAAAGATGAGACTGTAATGGAATTGACATATTGTAGAGAAGATGATAGACACTGGGTGACCATGAAGAAATAGACAAGATAGTACATGCTGAAAAATAGTGTGACAGAAGGATGAATTTTAGGACAATTTAGCAGGTTACATGCACTCTCTAGACAGAGACAATGAAAAGAGAATGAGAAGGGTAGTCTTTAAAAAATTGACAGAGCACAAGGAAAGCTATCAAAATGAAAGAGGGAAGAACTGGAATTTTGAACCTGGATCAAGAATAATATGAATAAACATTTTGTTTTATGTAGAGAACAAAGTGAATCTTACTGGATTTTGTTGGATTTTTCAGATGCAATATGTTTTAAGGATATGAAAGCACAGGATTTGAATATAAATTACAAATGAAGATCTGTGTATAATTAGAACTTATAGTGAATATTTTACAGAATGAATATTACAAGAGTAGGACAGGTACTGTAGAGAACAGGCAAGGAGAAATAACTTTGAATGCCTTCCAAAGGATGGCAAGAATGCTCTAGGGCCCTCAAGAGTAAAAGTGTTTTTGGAAACAGGAGGTTGAAGACTGAGTAAAGAATTAGACCTAAACACAGTGACTTTCCTAAACAGATGAAGTCTTTTTGTTTGTTTTTGCTGTGTTGATATCAGCGTCAGGGCCCTACAAGCTAGGCAGGCACTTCCAGTGAACCACACTCTAACTCCTGAAGTCTGTTAGGAGATGGCATCTGATTCTTTTCATGTCATTTACCTGTATTTTTTTTTTCCTGTCAAAGTGGTGACCTATAGTGTGCCATTTCGAAGCTGTCTGAATACCCTGGGGACTTTATAACCTGTCTGTTTTACATATTCTTAGATTTTTGTGTGTGTGTAGTATTGGTTGCTTTTTGTCTGAAACATAGATTTTATCTAATGGGAAAAAAAAGCAAAATAACTCCATCCAGAGATTTTTAAGTAATATGTGCCTTGTGTTTTCTTAGCTCTTCAGGAAGCTGCAGCAAGATTTGAGGAATTAAAGGCACAAAAAGAGCTAAGACAGCTGCAGGAAGATAGAAAAAATGACAAGAAGCCACCACCTTATAAACATATAAAGGTGAGAAAAAATTCTTGAGACACCATGTCTGGGAGAGAGACACACTGTAGAACTTTCACTTTTCCCCATTCTGCCCAGAATTGGAAGCAAAAACACAAGTGCTTTGAGGCGGAGATAGGTCTTTAAAAGAAAAAAAAAAAAAAAAAAGATACCAGAGTACCATTTTTAGCTATGCATTGAAACAGTCATTTTTCCTACCACCTTGAAAAATTCTTTCATGTAAATAGGTGAGATTCTCTTCACAGTAAACATCTTCATGGTGAATGGGACGAAAAGGGCATGATGAAAAATGATAAATGGCCCCAAGGAAATGTGATTAATATACATGGTAAGTCTGTTTGGTAATGGCTGATGCTGAATATATTTTAGGTGACTAGTATGATTAGGAATTCCAAGCTCAGAAAAATTAATACTGGGTGTACCTAACCCTCCTCAATCTACCTGATGAAATAATCGCTATGTCAACAGGGTTCAGAGGACCTTTTGTATTTTTAAGTCATTTGTGTAAATAATTAAAAGAAGTAAAATAACAAATTCAGAAATTTGAGCACTTATTAAAATCTTTTACAACTCCTTCCCCGTTTTTTTGTTGAGACAGACTCACTTTGTAGTGCAGGCTAGCTTTGAACTCTCTGTGTAGGCCAGGTTAGCCTTGAACTCATGGCTGGCAGTGATCTTCCTCACCCTCCTGAGTGCTAGGATAACAGGTATGCCCCACTTAACCCGGCCTACAAACCTCTTTTTTATCAGATAAGTTTTTGATCTTCCAGCATCATAAGACATGAAAGAATACTATTTATTGGGGCCAGGGATTTAGCTCAGTGGTTCCGCCGCCTGCCTTGCAAGCGCAAGGTCCCGAGTTCAATCCCCAGTACCAAAACAAAAGAATGCTATTTATTAACAAATTTAGGTTCCTGAATGAGAACCCTATTTCTTTTTTGTTCATAGACATGCATGGGGGGGCGGTGCTTTTTCTGTTCACATTCCTAATTCTTTTCAGTATCAGAAGTCTTGTGTATGTACTTATGTATCATAAATACATAATTTATTTGTGTATCAGTTTCAGTGCCATCTCTTTTTTTTTTTTTTTTTTTTCTGGGTACTGGGGATCAAACTTGGGTCCTTGCACTGCGAGACAGGCGGTGGGACCACTGAGCTAAATCCCCGGCCCACATCGCCATCTCTTTAGAGTATATGTTCCAAACATTGCATGGGTTGTAACTTTAAAGAAGTATTTTTTGTTGTCCAAAATTCAAATTTAATTTGGGTATCCTGAGTTTTTGCTGAATCTAGTAACTTTATTAAGAAAAGGCAACAGTGATAGTATTAATAGTCTTTTACGCTTGTTTGAAAGTTGATGTACTTTGAGTAATGCAGAAAGAAAACTGCATTGTAACTTTTTAGTTCACTATTTCATCATTCTTATATATGCCACCATTATATTTTGTTACCATTTCAGGCTTTAAAAAAAATGTATACATAGTTGGGAATCATTGGTGAATAATAGAGTGGTGATAAAATAGTAAAATGTTAAGACATACAGGAAAAATAAGAACACTATAAAATACCAGATGGTGTCATAGATTCATTAAAAGGTCTCATTGAGGGCTGGGGAGCCTTGTGTGCCTCACAAGCACAAGGTCCTGAGTTCAATCTCCAGTACTGCTAAAAAATCAAAAAACGTCTCATTGACCTACACGGTAATTATAATATAAAATGACTTGTGTTCTTTCTAAATGAAGAAGTCTTAACTGTCTCTCCCTCTTTCTTCCTCCCTCCCTCCCTTCCTTCTTTTCTTTTCTCTCTCTCTCTCTTTCTCTTTTTCTTTCTCTGCTCAGTAAAGTGAGTAAATTTTCTTTTTGGACTTTACGAAGGAATAAATGTCATAAAATATCAATCCTTACAAAGAATTAAAATTGCTTAAAGAAATTCAGAACTATATATTGGGTCTAAATAGACCCTCGCAATATACTGAGAGTTAAGTGTAGTTACATGTGAAGACAACACCAAAACGTAGCTAGGCCTCAAGAAATGAAGTGGGGAGTGATAGTTCCTACCTATAATCCCAGTACTTGGGAGGCTGCTGCAGGAAGATTGCCAGGAGTTGAAGACCAGTCTGGGCTACAAAACAAAAAAGACAGAAAGAAAAGTGATCCTATTTATGCAGTCCTAGCCGTCAGATAATAGCAAGGTGGGTATTTCAGAGTAGTACATCAACCACATTGAGCCTGGGTAATGAGGAAGCAACTATCTGCAAAATGATCTCATCTCAGGATTTATATGTCTACTCCTATCTATTATATCTCTATTTCCCACTACCCCAATACTGAGGTTGTGCCTAGGTAGACAAGCACTCTGAGTGAGCTATATCCCCAACCCCTTTGTATTTTATTTTGAGACAAAGTATCCCTAAATTTCCAGGGCTGGCCTTGAACTTGAGATATTCTTGATTCTTCACCTTTCTGAGTAGCTGGGAATACAGGTGTATGCTATACTTTCAGCTTCTTCTTATCGCTACAACATATTCCCAGGAAAAGATATAAAGCAGGCGTTAACAAACTCCTTCATGGGCCATATACAATCAACTGCCTGTTTATTATGTTAGGCCTATAAGGTAATGATGGTTTTTTACTGTCCTAAAATTTTTTTTGTTGTTATTTTTGTTTTTTGGTACTGGGGATTGAACTCAGGACCTTGCGCTTTCACGGCAGGCGCCGGAACCACTGAGCTATATCTCCAGCCCTGGCCTAAAATTTTCGAAAAATTGTAATGTGGGTGGGGCAGTACCAAGCTTTAACCTTAGGTACATCTCCAGCCATTTTATTTTGAGTTAGGCTTTTGCAAAGTTGCCTAGTTTGGCCCTGAATTTGTGATCCTCCTGCCTTAGCATCCTGAGTTATGGTTCTGACATATTTCAGTCACTTAACAGTTTACTTACTTTAAGTGTCACTGAGAAAGTGCATTTTTTTACATTCTGACTATCCCAAGTGTCACTCAGGCAGGTGCCGTTTCAATCAGTTGATTCGTATGTTGAATACATTTAATAAAATTGTCATTTTTATATTTCCTGTTATCTTATAAAAATTAACAAAAAATAACCAAGTTTTGGTCTTCCTGTATTTAAATAATTGGACTGGTAAGTGATTAATGGTCAGAGGGAAAAGAATTATTTCATGACACATGAGGATTATATTCAACTTCTAGTGTCTGTAAATAATGTTGTATTGGAACACAGCCACCTTGGTTCATTTACACTTTTTCTCTGGCTACTTTCATACCACAGTGGCAGAATTGTGTTATATATATGACCCACATTAGACATGGCCTGTCTACAAAGCCTGAAATTAAACTGCCTGGTCCTTTACAGAAAAAGATTGCCAACTCCTGATCTTGAGTATGTTTACCCAAAATTGTGTATCTATATGTTTGCATATGTTTGTTCTGAATCATATGAGTTTTTTATTTTTTGTATTATATGTTAGGCAAGGAACTTATTTGAGATTGGGAACAGATTCAATCAGATGTTAGTAGTGCCAGGGATTTAGCTCAGTGGTTCTGGTCCCTGCCGTGCAAGCGCAAGGTCCCAAATTCGATCCCCAGTACCAAAAACAAACAAGCAAAAACAATCAGATGTTAGGAAAGAATGATTTAAACACATGAGGTGTGATTGAAATATATGGTGAATGTTTAACGTTTTAAAATTTGCTGGGCATAGTGGTTTACACTTATAATCTCAGCACTGCAGAGGCTAAGGCAGGAGAATAACTTCAAGTCTGAGGCCAGCCTAGGCTACATGGCAAGAACTTGTCTCAAAAGTAAATAAAATGGATGGGTTGGGGATTTTTAGCTCAGCGGTGCCACACCTGCCTCGAAAGCACAAGGTTCTAAGTTCGATTCCTGGTACCAGGGAGAAAATACCCAAAAAAGGAAATGAAATGAATAAATTTTTAAAGTACAGTAAAAGAAAAAAAAGTGCCTTTAACACATTTGCAGCAGGCTGTAATTTATGTTTCACTGCTGGGTGGCTCTGATTTGAATTCAGTTTTTCCCACCAGCTTCAACCACTGGTAGTACATGCAGGACTGTCCCATCCGGCAGCTTGTACCACTTTTCAGGGGGTCTTTGATTACGGTAATGTACAGCAGGCTGCGAAACCACTGAGCTAAATCCCCAGCCCAGATTACGGTAATGTAAAGGAAGTCATTGACTTAGACCAGATATCATTATATTACAGTTCCTTAAGGAAAACATTAAAATGGTATTTAAAAAATTATAATAAGGCCAATTTGTGATACAGCAATTCCAAATGCATATTATATACACCAGCAATGGGTTAGTTGTAACATTTCCATGTTATTTGGGGGTGTGTGTGTCTTGCTTTCTAGTTCAGGGTGACTCTGAACTCACTATACAGCCCTGGCCAGCCTTGAACTCAGGCCAATCCTTCAGTCTCTCCCTTCTGGAGTGCTGGGATTACAGGTTTGTGCCACCACGCCCAGCTCCATCTTACAGTTTAGAGAATTATTGATAAACTTCATGAATATAAATAAATTTCTTTTAATGAAATAAGTTTTTAAATTATTATAATAGTTTTAAAAATTGGTATGAGTTGTATTGATATTCTATTTGGGCAGTAATTATTCAAATTCAAGTGACTAGATTTGGTCTATTTATAGACTTTTTATTCATTTTACTATTAAAAAGACTGATAAAAGTGATAAGATCCTTTGTACCTGCCCAATGGAACAGTCATGCATATATCACTAGTAATTCAAGCCAGTGGGTTAATCTCCTTCTAGTGCCCCCTCTTGTTTTGAATACATTTGTCCCATCATTCTTTTGCCTTTGTGAAGCAATCCTGGAAGTCCTTTTCAGTGAGTGTATTTAGGAGGTGTGATAAAAAAAAATCCAGTGGATGCTCCTGATGGATGTCATCTGGTGGAAGGGCAAGCACATAAAAGCATTCACTTTATTCACCAAATCTGATACCATGCAACTTCTGAGTCTTCCCCCAAATCAAAATGACCATGAAAGATAACTTATAACTAAAGACTCAGGAATGAGGACTTGTAAAATTGTTTCACAATATGGCAAGAATGATGGGATAAGTACATTCAAAACAGTGTTTTGTTCAAAGGAGTGGTTTGTTGTTTTTTTGTTGTTGTTACCAGGGATCGAACTCGGGACCTTGCACTTGCAAGGCAGCTGCCGGAACCACTGAGCTAAATCCCTGGCCCACAAAGTAGTCTTTTGAGGGAAATTAATGGCAACATGCCTTTTAGTATAATGAATTTTTAAATTTATTCTTTAAAATCTTAAGTTTGAATATTCGTATCTCTCAGTCATACATACATGTACAGAGAGTAAAAGAGGAACCTTCTTGAGTATGGGGCGGTCAAGTAAAGAAATCTTGAGTCAGAATAGATGTTCCAATTCCCTATTTAAGACCTATAGTCTTGGGTAACTGAACTCGGCTGTTGTCTTCTGTCTCCTCAGAACTTGCCTGACTCACTAGGTTTGTGGCTTCCACTTGATGTGGTGAGTTATTTCTCCACTAATAAGTTATCTACAGTTTTAAGCAATATTTTGAAGACTCTAGGAACAGATCTGGCAGTGAGAGTAATGTCCTTTTTAGTTGTTACAGAGTAAGATTACCCAGCTGGCAGGCTTAGCCCCACAAGTTAGTATATTTCTAACATTATTATGTGATTTTTAGCAATATTTTTCATGCCTCAATTGGACAGTTGTGGAGTCCAGAGTCCATAGGCAACCAAAGAATGATGTAAGAGGCGGGCATGGTGCTAACTGCCTCATGAGCCTGTCACAGTCAAATCAAAACCTGCATGTGTCAGACATTATATGCTCTTGCACAAATTGTCAAGTAAAACTTAATAGTTACCATCACCTACCTACATGTGTCTGTGAAGACAGGTGTTTATTATTATTAAGCAGACATGTAAGTTTTTTCACGTAATTATTAAACTTGGGTTTGTTGAGCCAGGAGTAATAGTACGTGTTTGTAATCCCATCATTTGGTAAATAGACAGAAGTTTGAGGCCAGTCTGGACCATGTAGTGATAATTTCTCTCAAAAAAAAAACAGAACTTGAGCTTGTATTATTTTGTTTAAATGTGACAGTATAAAAAATAGCTAGGTATAGTGGCATACATCTGTAATCCTAGAACTCAGGAGGCTAAGGCGGAAGGATTGCTAGTTCAAGGCCAACCTGGGCTACCTACTCAATTTCAAGCCAGCCTGAAATACCTTTTCTCAAAACAATGAAGGGGGAGAAAGGAAGGTGATAGGTTGGTTGGTTTTGTAAATTATATGCACTAATTACAGCAATCCCCTTGCCTCATCCTCCTGAGTGCTGGGGTTACCTTCATGCTCCACCATGCCTGGCTACTTATTTATTTGTACTAGGAACTAAACCCAGGGAGTCACATATACTAGGCAAATGCTGTCCCACTGAACTACATCCCTAATCAAGTAATGGTCCTTTTAGATTGACTAGAATTTGTAATTTAGAATGTGTGGTTTGACAATTATAAGGGGGCATAACAAAGAAATTATGATGTCTATCATGTTTAAGAGGTTGCTGGGTTTTGTGATAATGTGTACCTTATTAGAATATTCTTCAAAGTACATTTATCAAAAGCATACAATTTCTTTTTTTTTTTTTTTTTTTACTTGTTACTGGGAATTGAACTCGGGACCTTGCGCTTGCAAGGCAGGCACCAGAACCACTGAGCTAAATCCCCAGGCCCAAAAGTGTACAATTTCTAGTCAGATTTTATTTTTGTGCTGTCTTTGAAGCCTCAGTTTCTTCTCACTGAATTATTACCAACTAGCAGACAGTGCACAAATCTGGGCCCGTTTTTCTTTTGTATAGTTGGTAATATCTAACTAAAAATTCACATGAATTAAAAAAAAAACATGGATAGTGTTGATATCTTTGACAATGTTTTATCTCCCTAGGTTTTCCCTGTATTGTTTTCAACATTAATCCTGCCACTACATAAATGACATAGCTATAGTTCTTCTGTAGGATTTAAAACTATTATAATATTAAAATCCAACTTCACATAGAGGATCCCAAATTACCCAAAGATGTTTTCATGCCACTATGAAATTCCCGTTTAAGAATAGTAGATATTGGGCTGGGGATTTAGCTCAGTGGTTCCACTGCCTGCCTCAAAAGCTCAAGGTCCCAAGTTCGATCCCAGTCCAAAAAAAAAAAAAACCCTGCTGGGCCGGGAATTTAGCTCAGTGGTGTCGCCGACTGCCTCGCAAGCACAAGGACCTGAGTTTGAGCCCTGGTACCAAAGGAAAAAAAAAAAAAGAATAGTAGATATTCACATGGGTGTGGTGTTGCATGCCTGTAATTCCAGCATTCTGGGAGGCTGAGGCAGGAGGATCATAGTTGTGAGCCCAACCTGGGTAGCTTGGCAACTTAGAGAGACCGTATCTCAAATAACAAAATAGGCTGAAGATGTAGCTCAGTGGGACCCAAGTTGGTTTTTTTTTTAAGTGGATATTCTTATGTTTTAGCCAAAGTGTCGCCACCATGTGGCAATAACAAAAACCTGTTTTTCTATTCATTTGGTGTACTAGCTTTGAAATTGATTTTTTTTATATATATATATAATGTTGTAAAAAATTTTTTGTGTGAAATTCAGTTTTCCAGGGAGGGGGCTTACATGTCTCTAGTGCTGAGCTACATTGTATCCCCGTCCCTTTTTATTTGTTAGGCAGGGTTTCACTGAATTGCCTGAGCTGGTCTCCAGCTTTCGATTCTCCTGCCTCAGCTTCCCAAGTAGCTGGGATTGTAGGTGTGTCTTTGTGTTCAGTTGAGACTCATATTTTGTGTTTTATGTGAGGCTTTATTTTTAATTATCCTGCCCAAATCTTGATTGTTTAAAATCATGTAAAAATGGGGCATAATGCATCATAGAAAAGAAATTTGCCTATTACAGGTCTTGACTTGTCTTACATTGAATTACATGTACAATACTGTGTGCTGTTCTCCAGGTGAACCGTCCTATTGGCAGGGTACAGATCTTCACTGCAGACTTATCAGAAATTCCCCGTTGCAACTGTAAAGCTACTGATGAAAACCCTTGTGGGATAGATTCTGAGTGCATCAACCGCATGCTGCTATATGAGTGCCACCCCACAGTATGTCCTGCTGGAGGCCGCTGTCAAAACCAGTGTTTCAGCAAGCGCCAGTATCCAGAGGTTGAAATTTTCCGCACATTGCAGAGGGGCTGGGGTCTACGGACAAAAACAGATATTAAAAAGGTGATGAAAACTCTTTCTCATTATCAAATTATTTTATTTTCATTTCTTAATATGATTAGTTTTGATGAATGTGAGAAAATTCGTCATAGAGGAAGATAACATAGTTTAAAAAGGGCTTCACTTTACTATTATTTCATACTCTAACTTCCAGGGTTTAGATGATAGAGGATAGTTGCTTTTCTTTTCTAAAGTCCTTACATGGATTGTGTTCACTATGTATGAGATTAGAAAAACAGGAAAACTTATACTCTCACATTATTAGTTCTTGTGAAAATCCTAAAAGAGTAAAGAGGGGATTAATAAGCACATAATATAGAGATGTTAATCACCTTTTGATATTTTTTAGTCTATAAAAACAGTTGGGTTAAGGGAAAGAAGGAGAGGTCTTTTCCAGTGAAAATGCCATGAAATCTTCAACTAGGAACTTGGCAGAGACCTGGGTCTGGTGGTGCATGCTTGTAATCCCAGTAATGGGGAGGCTGAGGCAGGAGGATTGCTGCCAGTTCGAGGCCAGCCTGGGCTACATAGTGAGCTCAAGGATAACCTGAACTACAGACCCACGACCTGCCCCCCCCCCCAAAAAAAGGAACTTGGCAAGATCTGTGTTTTGGGTTTTTTGGTTTTTCTGTTGTGGGGGTACCAGGGATCAAACTCAAGGACCTTGCCCTTGCAAGGCAGGCGTGGTGCCACTGAGCTAAATCCCCAGCCCTGATCTGTTCAGTTTTTGACAGATAATGTTGTACAGTCTTGGTGTAATATGAATCTTACTTGACGTTTTAATAAAATAAGCCTTATTCTGGTTACACTTTCTGTAGAATTTAATTGATGTTCCTTTATTAGAAAGACAGTGAATATGGGTAGCCCTATTTACTCATGTGCTATTACACACCTAGTATTTGGACATTGTGTTGGAGTTACAGTAATTAATAAAGGAGACATAGGCCCTGCTTTCATGAAATTTACATTCTAGAGGGGGTGAGACATAGGAAAAGAACATCACCAAATGTGTTAGTCCAGTGCTCTTAGGTCATGTGGCAAAGGACATAAAAGTAGTTTGGCTTTGAGAATATTTTCAGACTTTCAAGATGAATTCTTACTAGTTCAGGCAAGGTTGGTATTAAAGTCTTTCAGCTAAGGACGAGGATGAACATAGTACAGTGAGGACAGTGGTGTGAAATGTAGAGGGCCAGTAGGTAGGGTCAGCTCCAATGAAGATGAACATAGTTTAAGGAAATTGACTTTCTCACACTCAGGCAGGTACAGTGATTGTTCATGTCTCCTTTATGACGAAGCTTTAGTTTACTTATAGCCTTCTGTTCTGGTGGATCTATAGTGTCCAGCTTACTCCTTTTTCTGTTAGGAGCCAGGATAAGGAATAATTTTCATTATCAAGTAGTTGAGACATCATAAAGTAACTAATTACATGTGCATAAATTGATTTAGGGAATCTCATATTTTCATTAGTTTCTAAATCCGTGTGAATACCTAGGTGCTTTTCCCATTAAGTCAGGAGTTTTTTCTTGTTTTAGGGTGAATTTGTGAATGAATATGTGGGTGAGCTAATAGATGAAGAAGAATGCAGAGCTCGAATCCGTTATGCCCAAGAACATGATATCACTAATTTCTATATGCTCACCCTAGATAAAGTAAGTATTGGATCACGTTGTTACTACATTGTGAAATTTGTTTATCACAGCTAATGTTTCTAAGTATAATGTGTAAATTTTGTCCATGGCTTGAGCCAGGTTTTTTCCATATTTATGAGACTTACTTGACCTGGTTTCTAGAAAAGGCAAGCTTGCTTATTTCTGGCCAAAGGCAATAAATCTGCTTTTACCATTTTTTCCCCCTTCAGTACTGGGGATTGATTCCAGGGTCTTTGCATTGAGTGTGTCTGTATCCCCAGCAATCTGGGAGGCTGAGACAGGTGGATCATAAGTTTGAGGCCAGCCTGTCCAGGCTGGCCCTGTCTCAAAAAATTGTAGGAATACTACTCTGCTATAAAGAAGGATAAGCTTAAGACATTTCTATGTAAATGGATGCACCTTGAGACCATACTCTTAAGTGAAATAGACACACTTGTTTATCTTTTTTTTTTTTCTCCCAGTACCTGGGATCAAACTCAGGACCTTGCACTTGCAAGGCAGACACTCACCACTGAGCTAAATCCCCGGCCCTGGACACGTTGTTTCTCTGGTGTGAGAAACTGAAAGTATATATAATAGATACTAGAAAATGCTCAAATGAGAAAAGGACCAAGGCAGAGGGGAAGGAGAAAGAAAAGAAGGGTCAATGAAAGCAAATAGAACGAATAAATTGAACCAAAGCATTTGTAAATAAGAGTGAGAAGAGAGGTCAAAAGGTGGGGAGGGGAATGGGAAAAAAAGAGAAGCAAGATATATCATGTGCAGGTACAAATTCCCTAGGATGAATGTTACCATTGTGTATATCTAAAATATACCAATAAATGTTTTGCTTCAAAAAAGTTTTTAAAAAATTATAAAAGGGCTGAAGTGAAGCTTAATGCAAAGACCCTGCGTTCAGTACTGAGTACCCCTCAAGCACTGAAAAGGAGCTGAAGTCATTCTGACAATTATAAGAATTTTCTGATGAGTTTAATTTTATTGGAACCTAGAATTTTATTTTAAAATTATTTCAGATTTCTGTATCCTAGTGTGTTAATTTTCTTTGTACATTTATTTTAGGTTACACTATTATTTTTCTATCCTTAATAACCCTTTTCCTAGTATTCATTTTTTAAATGTTTTTCATGAGTAGTATTTTTATGGTGGATAAAATCTTTACTTCCAGACATTCTCACTGTAGTTTAAAATAAGGAATTGGTATCAGTATTTAAATCTCATTAGATATTTTTGTTTAGTTGATTAATTTTATTTTAAAGTAGAATCTTGCTAAGTTTTCTAGAAGATACTTGAACTTTCAGTCTTGCTGCCTCAGCTTCCCAGAGGAGCTTCAGAGGTGTGCCATCATACCCAGATAAGTAATTTTTAATGTACACCTGTTTTGAGAACTTCCTAATTAGAGAATGGGTCCAATTGCTGCTTCTGGGGCAGTGGTACTTAAATTTATGTGTATATCATCAGAATTCCCTGCTGGACTTGTTATAATTCAGATTGTTGAACCCCACTACAGTTTCTGCTTTAGAATATCTGGAGCACAACACAATTTGTTTTTTGGGGTTGTTTTTGTTTTGTTTTGTTTTTGTTTTTTGGGTATCAGGGATCGAACTCGGGACCCTGCACTTGCAAGGCAGGTGGGGGCACCACTGAGCTAAATCCCCACCCCAAGAATTTGTATTTCTAATAAGATGGAGTTGTTACTGTTGATCCATGAGCTGCACTTTCCGAACCGCTGCTCTGAAAGATTCAGATTTCAGAATTTTATTGGAGAGGATAGTCTAATTGTAGTCAGTAGCAGAGGTTTCAAGAAGTCTGATGAGCAGCTTCTTTTGAAATTCTAGGACAGAATCATTGATGCTGGTCCCAAAGGAAACTATGCTCGGTTTATGAATCATTGCTGCCAGCCCAACTGTGAAACACAGAAGTGGTCTGTGAATGGAGATACCCGTGTTGGTCTTTTTGCCCTGAGTGACATTAAAGCAGGTAAGAGTCAAGTAAAGATTCTGGGGTCTGAATTTTAGATTTTATCCTCTAAAATTCTCACATGTGCTGCACTCTAAAATGAAGTTTCTAAATTCCTGAGAATACCTAAAGGCTTGCCAGGTGGTACTTGGTCCCAGATGATAAAATTGACATAAAATTTATACTTTTCCCCCCAATACTGAGGATTAATGTGGGGCCTTTTCGTTGAGCCACATAACCAACCCCTTTTCCTTATTTATTTTAATTTTGCGAGAAGATCTCACTACATTGTCCAGACAGGACTCAAATTTGTGAGCCTCCTGCCTCAGCTTCCCATAGTGCTGGGATTACAAACATGCACTTCTAGCTGGGTAAAAATTTACACTTTAACCTTTTTTTTTTTTTTGGTACCAGGGATCGAACTTAGGTTCTTGTGCTTGCACAGCAGGTGGCAAAACCACTGAGCTAAATCCCCGGCCCCTAACCTTTTTTTTTTCCCTTACCATTTTTTAAGGTGTATAATTTTAATACATTAAGTACATTCACATTGTTTTACATCTGTCATTATAACCCACTTCCAGAACCCTTTTTATCTTTTACAACTGAAACTCTTCCTAGTCTCGCAGACCCTGCTAACAACCATTCTCTCTGAATTTAACTACTCTAGAACTTCATATAAACAAAATCATACAATACAGTGAGTGGTACCTTGGTTCGTGAAATTAATTTGTTCTGTGATTTTGGAAAAGATGGCCACATTTGTGTTTGTGTGAGAAAGATGGCTGCAGTTGTGTTTGTCACCAGGTGAAGAGTTTGCAAACAAAAACAAAATTTTGTCAGTTGCTTCTGTTTGTGAACGAAATTGTTCTCAAATAAACTCATTTGTGAACCGGATACAATTGTATATGTCTTGTGTACTGTCTTGTTTCACCTAGCATAGTATCTTCAAGGTTGACCCTGGATAATTTTAAGGGAATAAATTCCTAGGCCTTTAAAACTCCCAGATTGCCTTTGAAATGTCCAGCTCTCCAGATCTCCCTTATTACCCTCTTTTCCATAGTTGTCTTTTTTCTCTTTTCTCCATCTATATAAACCAAAAGTTCACCTCTCAATCAAATATTTTTTTAATTGGGGTGTTTTATTTCTGAGACAAGTTCTCACTATGAACTCAGTAGGCTAGGCTGGAATTCATGGTGATCCTCCTGCTTCAGCCTCCTACGTGTTGGGACAACAGACTTGTCCAATGACACCTGGCTACTCATTCAAATCTTAATGGGTTAGAGATGCTAGACCTCTATGTGTGTGTTTGTATTTTCCTGGGACCAAACCTAAGGTTGTAATGTACACTAGACAACTGCTGTATCACTGAACTACATCCTTAGTCCCCAAGGTTTTTTTTTTTTTTGGTACCAGGGATCAAACTTGGGTCCTTGCGCTTGTGGGGCAGGCAGCAGAACCACTGAGCTAAATCCCTGGCCCCCCAAGGTTTTGTTTTGTCTTTTTTTTTTTTTTTTTTGAGACAGGGTCTCATTCTGTAATTCAGGCTGGCCTCGAACTCACTATGTAGCCCAGGCTGGCCTCAAACTCATGTCAATCTTCCTGCCTCAGCCTCCCAAGTGCTGGGATCACAGATGTGCACCACCAAGCCCAACCCCAAGGTTATTTTCCAAAAAGAAAACTCATCTCTGAGGTGCCAAAGAACTGAGTTGTTTGAAGACAGCAGTGATCTGTCACCATCTTCCTAGCACTTTGCATTTCTTTTTTCTTTTTTCTTTTTTTTTTGGGTGCCGGGGATGGAACTTGGGACCTTGCACTTACAAGGCAGGCACTGGAACCACTGAGCTTAAATCCTCAGCCCTCTTTTTTCTTTTTGAGACTGAGTCTCGCTACAATGCATGTAGTCCAAGCTGGCCAGGAACTTGCAGTTCTGCCTCAGACTCCCCCCAGTGCACGGATTGATTATATCATGCTCCATCACAGCTGGCTAGCAGTCTGTATTTATAAGAGTAATACAGAAGGAAGGTGGTTGTAAGAAGGATAAGTATTAAGAAGTTTATTTGAATTGAAAGTAAAACTGATGTAGCTCAGTGGTTTTATGGTGAAAAGTACAAGAAAGCACATTTCAAAATAATTTTCTCAGTGACATGAGCAAAACAATTGAAGATCGCTCTCTTACACTTTTCTTTTTGGTACCGGGGAACGAGTTCAGGTCCTTGTGCTTTCGAGGCAAGCAGCAGAACCACTGAGCTAAATCCCTGGCCCACTCTCTTATACTTAAACTAATATGGGGCTGGCCCAGGCAGTTTGTCATTAACAGTAATGTAATCCAATTACTGGTAAAGTAGAGATACTCTAGCATTTTGGAAGAAGACTTAATTCCCCCTGACCTAGTCTTGTTGATCTCAAATAGTGTTACTCATGACAAAAAAAATTAAAAAGCAGTTTGGTCAGTTCTTGTTCTCTATGTGTGTTTTTGTTATTTATTTTAATCTGTGAGACTTTTTCCCGCTTCCCCATGCCATATGTCTTTTCTCGATCATTTAAATAAGTTGTTTAGTAGTCTTTTAGGCTTTGCAGAATTTTAAAGGTTTTCAAATTGTCAGATTATAAGAAATTTAACCACTAGTTTGTTTTTTTCTGTCTAGCAGTTTGCTTTACATGAAGTACTAAATGATTCAGTTAACAGCACTTAAGCATGGCTATGTGGTGTACTTTGCTCACATAATTGACACTTTTTTTTGGTACTGGGGATCGAACTTGGGACCTTGCGCCTGTGAGGTAGGCAGCGGCACCACTGAACTAAGTTCCCAGCCCTATTGACACTTTTTAAAAAGTGTTTGTTGGTTGGTTTTTGAGACAGAATCTCATTATATATTTCAGGCTAGCCTTAATTCACTATGTTCCTCAGGCTGGCTAAACTTTCTGCCTCAGCCTCCCAAGTGCTGGTATTAGAGGCATGAGCAGCCAGGCCCACCTGTTACTCATTTTTCAAATGTTGACTTGTGTTAAATTTTTGAATTACATGATGTATTAGTCAGTTTTTGGCCACTGTAACAAATACCTAATATAATCAACTAATAAAAATGTTTATTCTGTCTTTTTCTTTGTTGTTTTGTTTTAGTTTGGTGTTTTGAGATAGGATCTCTCTTTAGTCCGGCTGGCCTAAAAATTACCATATAGTGGCTTTGAACTTAGAATCTTCTTGTCTTAGCCTTCCAAGTGCTAGGATTACTAGAGTACATCACCACATCCAGCTTAAAAAGATTTATTTTGCTGCACAGTTTTGGAGATTCTACTCCATGATTAGGTCACCCACTGCTTTTAGATCTCTGGGAATCAAGGTATATAGCAGTGGTGGAACAAAACTGTTTACTTTATGGTCAGAAAATAAGGGGTCAGGGATCCACAGTCCCCTTCAAAGGTATGTCCCCAGTGACTTAAAGACCTCCCACTCAGCTTCACCTTTTAAAGGTTCTATCAGGCCGGGGATTTACCTCAGTGGTTCTGCCACCTGCCTCCACAAGGGCGCGGTCCCAAGTTCTATCCCCAGTACCAAAACAAAAAAAGACTCATAAAGGTTCTATCATCTTCTGATAGCATCTCCCTGGAACCAAGCCTCCAACAGATGGACTTTTTGGAAGACATTTAAAATCTAAAGTTGATCATGTGTCACATGCTTATAATCCTAGCACTCTGAGAGGCTGAGGCAGGATGATCACATATTCAAGCCCAGACTTAGCAAGATTCTGTCTCAGAACACAAAATAAAGGGGTGGTCATGTAGCTCCACAAGGTAGCCTCCTCTACCATGTCTAGCCACATGTTTTTTTCTCATGTTCTCACTGCATAGGTTGCTTGATTATATAATTCATGGCCTTTGTCTTGCAATCTGCATGGGTTAAATGGGGGAAAGGAGAATTTCCTAAATGCCAGGTTTAATGTATGTCAGAGTTGATGGTTGGGCAACAAAGGCAACCTATTTGTTTTTTTGTTTTGTTTTGTTTTTTGGGACAAGGTCTCACTATGTAATTGAAGCTGGCCTATGACTCACTATGGAGCCCAGACTGGCCTTGAACTCTGGGCAATCCTCCTGCCACAGCCACCCAAGTGCTAGGATTACAGGCCTGTGCTACCACACCCAACCTTGGCAACCTATTTGTATACATATGTAAAATTCCAGTATCTGTTAGGGCTCCCCCACTTCCTTTTTTTTTTTTTTTTTGGTACCAAGGTTTGACCACATTGCACTTGTGAGGCAGGTGCGGTGCCACTGAGCTAAATCCCCGGCCCTTTCCACTTTTAATTATGTTCATACTTTTTCTGCTTTTACAGTTATGATGCAATGAACCTTTGACAGAAAAGGTAGACTTTGTACCTTAAATCTCTTTCCCTCGTTTTAAAGTTTGCTAGTTATTGCTGTGTGCATTATGTCGTATTCTCTCACTAAGTTTTTAAGATTATTTCTCCATATATAAAATGGCCTTCGCAGTGTTCAGCTCACTCAACCAGGTTGTGGCATAAGTATGATGTATGTTCATTCTGTGTCCTAACACTCTTTAGTATTATTCAGTACTTTCCCCCTGAGTGTTGCTGGGTAAGGCATATTCACCTGGGAACAATTATCAGGTCTTCTTTATAGTTGTATTCCCAGTACCTGGCACACCAATACAGAATAAGTTTAATTTTTGTGTGTGTGTTTGTTTTGGTATTAATATATTCTGAAGATTGCAAAATAAATGAAAAATCTCTATAATATGGCTATTTTGAATATTACTGTTAAGCAGTTGAAGCTCAGTATTAAGTACCTGATTAATAGTTACACAGTTAAACTTTACTAATGTACTGGTATTGGAGTTAATATTTTTTATTTCTCTTTCTAAAATTATTCTTTTGGAAGTTAATATCCTTTGTAATTGATAAAGAAATAATGTAGAGATAATGTGATTAAAACCAGAGATATTAATATTTTCATGGTCTCTTATGCAGGTACTGAACTTACCTTCAATTACAACCTAGAATGTCTTGGGAATGGAAAAACTGTTTGCAAATGTGGAGCTCCAAACTGCAGTGGCTTCTTGGGTGTCAGGCCAAAGGTATCACCTTCCAGACTTTTCCATTGGGAACAGTGGTGTGGTCCTCCCTTCTTTAGTATTAGGGCTTAGTCTTTATTTTAAGATAATACCCCTTTAGCGGGCTTGGTGGTACATGCCTATAATCCCAGGACCCGAAAGGCTGAGGCAGGAGGATTATCACAAGTTCAAGGCCACCCTGAATTACAGAGGGAGACCTTGTTTCTGAAAAAACCTATAACCAGAAAAAAAACTTTTTTTTTTTTTTTTTTGGTACTGGGGATCGAACTCGGGTCCTTGCGCTTGCACAGTAGGTGGCGAAACCACTGAGCTAAACCCCAGCCCCAAAAAGAACTCTTAAGTATTTCCCAGTATGTTTTTTGTCTCCTAATGAATCTCACCATTAACCACTTACCAATCCCAATTATTTAAATACAAGATGACCAAATACTGCTTTTTCATTAATTTTATAGCAGGAAATAAAACAGTGAAATTTTTTTCAAATTTATTTAATAATTGTTCTTTGGTATATTCTAAAACATTCAATATACAACACAATGTTACAATCTGAACATGCTCTCTAGCATGTAGTCTCTTTCTGAATTCTTTTTGCATCATTGTTTTTCTTTGAACAACACACTTTACACTGTTGTTGGCCTTTCCTTTTGTTCTGTAGGTGCTACAATTTCAATAAGGGTCACAATTACTTTTCTGTATCTTTCTAATGTTCAGTGAAGGTTTGTTGAATAAATAAATTCCATATATACACACACAAAAGCATCTTTGGCTTTGAATTAGACAAACATATGTATTACATGACCTTCAATCCCCACCCTTATGTATCAACAAAAAGAGACACTTTTTTTTCTAATTCAGCTTGAAAAAATAATTGAGACAGAAGTGGTATTTAATGCTGCCATGTGTTTTTAATCTGTGCTGTGCCAGGTACCTTTTCTACATTTTTCTCTTACCTTTACAAAAGTCTATAAGGACTCTCTTATTCCAGAGGAGAGACCAAGGCTTGGAGAGGATAGTTAACATGGTCATAATTATACGACTAAGTGTTAATAAAGTGCTCACTGCTCAATATCTGACCTCTAGAATCAACCCATTGCTACAGAAGAAAAGTCAAAAAAATTCAAGAAGAAGCAACAGGGGAAGCGCAGAAGCCAGGGTGAAATCACAAAAGAGCGAGAGGATGAGTGTTTCAGCTGTGGGGATGCTGGCCAGCTGGTCTCCTGCAAGAAGCCTGGCTGCCCTAAAGTTTACCATGCAGACTGTCTCAATCTGACCAAGCGACCAGCAGGTTGGTGCCAGAATCCATGCTGCTTGTTCTCTGCCAGAATCCTCAGGTTCTGATACCACTTGATTCAATATAGAGAAAAGTGCTATTTGCTCTACCCATGCATACCATTTAGGGGTGTAGTCCATGTTCTCATTCTAGAAATAAATGACTAAGGCTTAGAATCCTAAATTATAGAAAGTTAACAGAAAATTGTTGAGATTCAAGTACTCTACTTTGTTTCACCTTCCTGGCCGCCCCTAAATGTCAGTTTTTCGCTATAATTCATGTGAGGAAATAGTCAAGATTGAAATGAGTTGTTGGAATTAAATGAAAGCTGGATTGAAAGCCAGGTTTTCTGTCTCCCAGGTCACTAAATCACACCTTTCTAGAAGAAGGAAAATTGAGATAATGGAACCTTTGGGTTCCAGACAGTGAAAGATGAGTTGATACCCCTTTAGTCACTGCCTACCCAACTTACCCCTACTGGGGTCTCCTCTTTTGCAAAGTAGACTTTTTGCTTGGAAGAAGTTGTAGTCGTATCAGTTAATATGTGAGAGAGTTGCTCAGGTAGATATAGTACCCAGGAACACACACAAACACAACCGCCGCCGTACTGGGGATCGAACTCCAGACCTTGCGCTTTCGAGGCAGGCATGGTGCCACTAGACTAAATCCCTGGCGCCTTGTACCCAGGAATTTGTGATTGCAGAAGTTAATGACCTTTAGTTTGTGATTTGGGGCTTGAGAGTTAAAGGATTTGGAAATGCTAGCTGTTTTTAAGAATAAAAGAGGTGAGCAGGGAGTGATTCCAGGGTGAGGTGATTATATATTGTTAGTGATCTACATTCAAGAAGTACAGAAAGAGGAGAATTTTGGAGTGCAAGTGAGAGGAATGTCTTTCTGAATTGGCTTTCCTTTAATATGTCTTTGCCAGGTTAATGAAATAATAGAAACCCAAGGCCATAACATTGACATGGCAATGCCAGGATATAAATTGGGGACTTATTTGGGAATCAGTTACGCAAGACCATCCTGAACACAGGCGGTTTAGAACTGATTGTGCCTGTATGCCAACAGTGAGGCCTAATACATTATTTGAGGTAGAAACACTGTCAAAAACACATAGTCAAAACTCAGATTTCATGAAGGAGTTGGGGGAGATACAAACTCAGGTTGACTTTGGATCTTTTCCACTGGTTCTATTTGGACAATATAGAAAGTTTTGTGCTTCAAGATGTAAAATTGAACAAAGGTGTGTCTGCTTCCATTTTTTCCAGCTGTTATCTTTTTCCTGTTTGTATTAATAGCCATATATGCAGGGGGGTATCAATTGCTAAAGTGTTCTTCTTTGAGTTGGATATTTGAAAAGTGTCCAGTACAAGTGGAGTTTGCAGATACATGAAAGTAATATTCAAAAGCTTCATCTAAAAGGAATTTAGGGATTAGCTTGGTTGGCTTTTGTTTTTCTTTCTTCCTAAAAACAGTCTAAAGATAGGGATTTCCTCCAGTCTGTTTAGTCGATAATTGCTCAATTGATACTTTGTTGTTATTCTGTGTATTGTTTTGTGCAGAAGAGAGAGGAAGCTGAAATTCTGGGGAAAGAATGGTGGCAGGTGAGTGACATAAACTGAAAGAGTTGGCAGTTTGAAGGAGGCTTTGCAGCCACTAAACTGAATCAGTTCCGGAGCCGTGGCCCATCTCACATACATCTCTTTCATAAGCTTTTATTTTAGTATATGTGCTACTGAAGCGAGCACCCTAAGCTTTTATTTATTTCTTATATTTCCAGGGAAGTGGGAGTGTCCTTGGCACCAGTGTGACGTCTGTGGGAAGGAGGCAGCCTCCTTCTGCGAGATGTGCCCCAGCTCCTTCTGTAAACAGCATCGGGAAGGGATGCTCTTCATTTCTAAACTTGATGGGCGTCTCTCTTGTACTGAACATGATCCCTGTGGGCCTAACCCTCTAGAACCGGGGGAGATCCGTGAGTATGTACCTCCCTCAGTGCCGCTGCCTCCAAGCCCCAATACTCACCTGGCAGAACAATCATCAGGAATAGCTGCTCAGGGGCCCAAGATGTCAGATAAGCCACCTGCTGATGCCAACCAGACGTTGCCGCTCTCCAAAAAAGCTCTGGCAGGGACTTGTCAGAGGCCACTGCTACCTGAAAAACCTCTGGAGAGAAGTGACTCCAGTTCCCAGCTTTTAGATAGGGTCAGAGACTTTGCTGGGTCAGGGACCAAATCTCAATCCTTGTTAACCCAGAGGCCACTGGACAGGCCATCTGCAGTGGAAGGACCAAGACCACAACCATCTGACAAACCTTCTCCAGTGACCAGCCCAAGCTCCTCACCCTCAGTGAGGTCCCAACCAGTGGAAAGACCTCTGGGGATGGCTGACTCAAGGCTGGATAAATCTATAGGTGCTGCCAGCCCAAGGCCCCAGTCACTGGAGAAAACCCCAGCCCCCACTAGCCTAAGACTTCCGCCGCCAGACAGACTGCTAGTCAACAGCAGTCCCAAACCCCAGACTTCTGACAGGCCCACAGACAAATCCCACACTTGTTTGTCTCAGAGACTTCCACCTCCTGAGAAAGTACTATCAGCTGTGGTGCAGACCCTGGTAGCTAAAGAAAAAGCACTAAGGCCTGTGGACCAGAACACTCAGTCAAAAAACAGAGCTGCTTTGGTGATGGATCTCATAGACTTAACTCCTCGCCAGAAGGACCAGTCCAGTTCTCTTCATGAGGTCACACCACAGGCTGATGAGAAGATGCCAGTGTTGGAGTCAAGCTTATGGCCTGCTGGCAAAGGTCTGGGTCATATACCACGAGCTCTGGAGAAAGGCAGCATGTCAGATCCCCTTCTCCAACCACCTGGGAAAATTGCAACCCATTCAGAGCACTCCTGGCAAGCTGTTAAATCACTCACCCAGGCCAGACTTCTTTCTCAGCCTCCTTCCAAGGCTTTTTTATATGAGTCAGCAACTCAGGCTTCAGGAAAAGCTCCTGTAGGAGCTGAGCAGACCCCAGGGCCTCCCAGCCAACCTCCAGGGATGATGAAGCAGGTGAAACAGATGACTGGAAGCCAGCATCTATCTGGACTTAATGCCAAGAGTGGGCAGTCCTTCAGGTCTCTTGGCAAGGCTCCAGCCTCCCTCCCCACTGAAGAGAAGAAGTTGGCAACCACAGAGCAGACTCACTGGTCTCTGGGAAAAGCCTCGCCAGGGACAGGGCTCTGGCCCATAGTGGCTGGGCAGGCACTGGCACAGGCACAGTCTTGCTGGTCTGCTGGAAGTACACAGACATTGGCACAGACTTGCTGGTCTCTTGGAAGAGGGCAAGACCCCAAACCAGAGCAAAATCCACTTCCAACTCTTAACCAGGCTCCTTCCAGTCACAAGTATTCAGAATCAGAACAGAAATAATATCAGTAAATGTCACATGTCCAGACAAGCTGTACCCAGGGTACCATATGGGGAGGGGAATCTTTGTTTCTTTCTTTTCCCTCTTTGAAAAACAGACCTACCCTGACACTTTTCCACTGTTACTCTTTCCTTGTATTCCAATACTCAGAACTCTTGTGACATTAGCCAGTGGGGATTTGGGGTTGTGTAAACCATGTATGGAAATTTAACTGGCCTCAGCCGTACAGACAGATTTGCATCTCTTTTGCCCAATTTTTACACACAGTCAACTTAAAATAAAAAGTCCACTCTGGAGTCAAGCATGGAATTCAATTCCACTGGTCAAGCTGGAAAGAATAGGGGCTCTCAAAGTTACTTCCCTAGCCTAGCAAAGACCCATTGAGGGCACTCCATGAACTCTTGGGAGAAACCAGTGTTCATTCAAATTAGTAGCAGTTTCCTGTGCATTCATGTGTGCGCTAGGCTTGGGGTAGTCACTGAGGGAAAACAGATACATAAGGCCTGATCCCTGTGAGTCTAACTTGCCTGTCTGGGTTCCCAAGGCTATTTTCAAGAACCTTTGACCTATAAACAACAGGAAATGTTGAGGGGCCTTGGATTTCCAGGCTTATTTTGAAATGTTCTTTGTGGCACCAGAAGTGGCTGTGTTGAGCAAGTGTCTTCTGGTTGTGGTGTGAGTGCATATATATGCACACATGCATTTTCAAAACTGATCTTTTTAGATGGAGTGGTGCTGCATATCAAGGCCAAGAAAGGGTTTTGGCTGGGGCAGCTGCTACTGCGTTCATCTGCATTATGCCCAGTCTGCAGATTTGTCCTTGGAGAAGCAGTTGGTTTAGGAGGAGCTGGGCTCTATGAGAATGTAGCTAGCTTTCTAGCAGTCAAGAGGACAATTGGCAAGATTACTTTTATTTTCTACCAATTTTTACACAAACCCACCCCATCCCTGTTTTCTTAAACCACTCAGGTGCTTTCAGATTTCAGTCTCAGGCAGTGGACATAGGGAATCTCTGGCCAGCTGTGAGCTAGACATACTAGTTCCCGGAACAGTGCTGGACCCTAATGGAGAATTCTTTCTGCCCTAGTCCTTTGTCCTTCTAATTGAACTGAGGGTGTCCTCTTCACCATCTCCCTGAGAATTGCTGTGCTTTTTATTGAGAGCACTTGCCTGCTGACTTAGCTCGAAAGCCAGAACCTTTCCCTAAGACTGGAGAGAGAAAGTGTTTGGAGCAATGTCCAGTCTAAGAGATGATTCCTTGTTAACTGCTGAGTATCTGTTACTGCTGCCCCGAGCTGGGGCCCAAGGGCTGGGAAATCTATTGGTGCTACCCTGCCCTACCATTCACCCAGCTCAACTGCCAACAGGAAGTGCTGTTTGGCTAGTTCCTTGCCACCCACCCACTCTTCCTTTGTCCCTAAAACAGACAAATCTCCCTGCTTTGCCAGTTTAGCCAGCAGCTTTAGCCAATAGGCCACCTCCTGGCCCAAATGTCTCCTGGCCACTGTGTGTCACGGTTACAGCTTTTACATTCTCAACAGGATTCTGTATATTGTCCCAATTTCCTCCTAAGTTCCTGCTAAGGTTACATCCCTTCCAAGGGGAAGGAACAATAGTTGTTATAGAAGCATTTGTGCTTTATATAAAGGTTGAAAATAGAAAATGCTTTTATTTCCCAAAGTCTATCTGAGGGGTTGACAAACGTGAACTCAGGCAGAGGGATGAGGCTGGGCAGGGCTGTCCTGAGTTAGAGGCCATCCCTGCATTTTACTGAGACCTCAGAGTCTCTTCTGTGATTTCCACCTGCCTAGTTCTTCTGTTTCACCCTTTTGTCTTCTCTTCCCACATCATCAGAGAAGGAAAAGCTGTTTGTTCAAAAGGAAGAGAAAAATATAAAGCATCTTATTTTCTTTTAAAAGAATTATAAACCCTGAAAAAGATATTTTTAAAGAAATTCACCCAGAACATTAAAGTTCACTATATTAAGTATTTATCATGTGTGGAATAATAAGTGTATAACTGCAGCTAGTAGGCCCCTTTCCTAACCTCTTAGGTTGTGAGTAGGTTGCTTGGTGCCAGTCCTGTGCCCTTTGCTCTCCTGTCATCTGTAGTTGTGATCAAAAAAAAATTATCTGCACTGCACTGTCAGAATCTCCTTTCACTATGTTGTGTGTTCAATTACCTTATTAGCTTTGTTTCATGAAATAAACTGTGAATTTTTTTGGGGGGTGGGCATGCAGGCTATGTAAAGAGTTGACTCTGAACTAGCTTTTCTGTAGTAGGCTGTGATAGGTGATTGACTTTGACAGCCATCTAGAAATGTCTCACAGGACAGGAGGGAGTAAGGGATAGGAGGCTGTGATTGGCCACTTTGTGGTTTTGGTTTGGTTCTTTTCATCCTCTACCATTCACTGGAGGCTTTGTTCCAGACCTGCCTAGAAAAACTTCTGACCTCTGTACTTGGCTTTGGGGAACAGTTCTTTGAATGGAATGACAGCCGGGCTTCTCTCCAGAACCACTGACTCAGGTTGTTGAATGGAAACTAGAAAGTCAAGCCATTGAGCCCACTGATGGCATGGAAGCACTCATTATCCAGTTAGAAGCAGTCAGCGTAACTGCTGGGAAATGACTCACATATGAAGGTGGGGAGAGGGTGACCTAGCAGCCGTTTTGGACTTCTGAAGCCTGCAATGAGACCTTTTCTTCTAGGGGGTGTGAACTGGCAGTAAATCTTTTTATCTTCTGATAATTGTGCAGGATGGTATTTTGTTGTTTGATATTTGGCTCATTACTTGGAAATTAAGTTCTCAAGAGAGTCTGCTTATGAGCCAGTTTCCCAGGAAGCCTTGAGGGGCAAGTCAAAGATGGAAATGCTTCATAGGTAGCTAGAAAACTAATACCTCTCTGAGTCCTGTTAAGTCAGAAAAAAAATATGGAAACTGTTGAGATTTCTATTTGAAGTTTCATGTTTCTCCTGCAGGAACCAACTCATTGTAATAGAAAATAGCTGTCATTACCACAAAAGCATCCATGTTTTTAAGATGTCTGCTTTTCTCTAAAGTTACTGAGTTTGAGATCACTTAAATCACTGTTGATCCTCTTCTGAGCCAAATTCACCTCTTTGGCATTGATGAAAAGAATTATTCTTCACATCCTACACCCGACACTGTGGTCAGGGTATGACCACTACTAGCAGCCCTTCCTGGTTTGTCACCACCTGCTCATGAAGCTGGAGTCTGATGTTATCTTGTAAGAACTGAAGGGCAGGGAAGAGCACTGGTCCTCGTGGGAAACAATCAAGAGAGCACTAAATCCGGTAGGTTTTACTAGCAGCTGCCATAGAGCAGGTTTTTCTGCTAAGGCTTGGGATATTGTTAACCTGTTCGTATGTCACCAGGTCAGAGGGCCCAGTGGCCTAACCTCCAAGACCATGGCAGGAAAGGCATAGCCTCAGTCCTTTTTCCTGCTGAGTAACATTTGACCTGTCTCATGTGTTAAGACATTCCACATCATTTAGAGCTAGGTAGCTGCTGTGGGAGCTTCTCTTGCGTGTGGCCATTTAGCTCTCAGCTGAGTGTCCTAGGCCACTATGGCAGGGCCAGAGGTTGCAGTAGTGTAAATTGAAATATGAATAGGTTTGTACACACACACACACACAAATGTAACGATGGTGCTAATTTCATTATATAAATAAGCACTGCCAAGGCTTGAGGGACTGGTGACTTGAGAAACTTGGGTTCCTATTTGGGGGAGAAGAGGTTTTATGTAAGAAAGGTTTCTTTGAGGCCCTATGAAAAATAGGGAAAAGGCAGAACCTCAGTGAAGCCTGTACCCAACCCTGGAGTGGTCCCATGCAATCCAACATGGAAGAGATCCTGTAACTAGTTGAAGGTGGTAACCAAGTTTCTCAGGGCTTGGGTCACTTTGTCTATAGTGTTTGTCCACACCACCAGCATAGGCTGGTAGAGAGCTCTGGGTCTCCTCCATTACCTTCTGCCCCTCTACCTCTTCTCTCATGGAAGCATCTCTATTGCTTACAAAGATTAAGGGTAATATTTCTTAAGGAAATAGAAAGTTTATTTTACTTAGAAGTCTACAGACTCAGAAGAAATGTGTTTATTGCCAGCATAAGCAGAACAGCACATACTAAACTCTTCTGTAGTCCTTTCGCTAGAGTTGCCTTCTGATGACTCTTTAACAGTATCAGGCTATGAGGGGCTGTGGGATACCACCTGGGGCTTCAGCACAGCTCTGGACAGAAGCAGAAACTAATTTTGTCCTGGTATATTAGGCTTCCAGGGTGGATGGGGCAAGCAATCTCCATTTGAGGTGGTGCAGCCTGTGTGTGTATGTTAGGTGAGTGTGGAAGGTGGTGAGTGCCGCACACAGGAGCTCATGGAAGAGCAGCTTTCCAGGTCTTGGCAAAGAAACAAGCTGACACAGAGATCTGTTTTTATATTTTTAAGAAAGGGGAGGGGCAGGGGATCCAGCCAAGGCCCATCACTGTTGTCCCCCTGCCCCTACAGACTGTCAGCTGGAAGTGAAACTCCTAGTGAAAAAGGGGAACCCTGTGCTAGGAGTCCCCATAAACATGTACTGTAATTCTTTGTATATATAAAAAAAAATACTGTAAAGTAAAGTTTAACTTTACTCTTATGGCCCTTGCCCTGTGTTTTTTTTAATATTGTCCGTGGGAAGGTATAACCTAACAAGACAGATTGGGTTTGGAGTGAGAGTCACAAAACCCCTGGGATAGTTCCCTGTGGGGGGTCATAGCAGAGCTAAGTCCTTCTTCCAAGTACTCTGTGGAAGAGACATTAGTTTCCTCCCAGGTGCCACAGCTGCCTAAGCATCCTAGCCTCTTGCGAGTGCCTGGTGTCAGTATCAGTCTCTTTCACAGGATGCTTCTGTCACTCAAGAAGGAAGAGTATTTTGAGGAATTGGTTTGAAAAAGAGAAGAGGAACCAAAACACTTTGAGTGTTAGTCTGACAATGTTTACTTCAGAGGCAGGAAAGCTGGGGCAAAGGACAAGGTGAAAGATGAGGCCCCTATACCATAAAAGGAACCTTTATGGTTGAACAGGAAGCACTAGCCCTGTTTATAGTAACATCTGAACCTTCAGAAATACTGGGACCTTGAAGGCCTAATATTTTGGGGGAACCTTAGGAGTACATCCCCCTTATGCCCCAAACTGCTCTTTCAGCAGAAAGCCTTCAGGGGAAGAGTATGGTAAAGGCATTTAGTACTGGTTACTCTTCACTTGGGTGGAGTTTTTTTCAGTGCTGGAGATGGAACATCTTAAGGAAGTGCTGATCCTTCCCTCTCAAGATGGGGTCTGAGTTGCCCAGTCTGACCTTGGACTTGCAATCTTGCCTCAGCCTCCTCAGAAGCACACATACATGTGCCACCACACTTGGCTCACTTAGGATCTTGACAATCCTGAGGTATTAATAAACTCATCTTTTATAGATAGGTAACTCAAGTGTTTTAAGTCCTTTTCCTGTATTAGTAGCTGAACTAGATCTGAATGTGGGTCTGTAAGATCATCCCATTGCAAAAATCTATTTTCCCTAACATTAAACCACATTGTTGATGTCACTGAGAAGCTCAGATCTGGGTCGTGGGCCAGACCAACCTGTCTTAAAGCAGGAATGTCTGGCCCTTTTTATTTCTGGGCACAATTGAAGTACTCTAGCTTTTCTCTGCACCTAGAAGGAATTGTAAGCTTTGCACTGCCCTATCCCCAACCTCTCACTTTCTCTGGCCCTACAAAAGAAAAGGGCTGGGAGGTATAGCTCAGGGATAGAGCTATACCTAGCAGACACAAGGCCCTGGATTCCACCCCAGCACCACAAAATAAAGCCCATTGTTTCTCCAATATCTCAGAAGAGGCCAGCCACAAAGTCCCAGAACTTGGTACCTTGGCACCCAGTCCACACAGCAGGGAAAGGGGCTGAGTGTAATTCGTAGTGCATTGATTTTATTTACAGATCAGAAGACACTTAACCTATAGACAAAGTGCTGTCTGGGACTGAAATCAGCCTTTAGCCCTCCTAATGCCCAGAGTCAACCCAGTACTGCCTCCATTCCATGGGCCAGCACAGGCAGTGGCACCTCTGGGGACCTGGGGTAGCTCAGACATTTGACCACCCAATCCCAGACAAGAGCTGTATCCAGCCCTCTGGGAATTCCTTTAATTCCCCGGGGTCAGGTGAGTGGTGACTCAGTGATGACAACAGCTGTAGAAGTAGGGGTTTGCCTTCTGGCCCAGGTCCACGCCCTTGTCCTCTGTCACAGAGAGAGGTGGCAGCTCAGCACCAGTGTGTTGGGATCAGGTAACTCAAGGGGGTCTGGAGGCCATGAGCTTACAAGAAGTCTGTAAAGGCTGGGAAAGCACACACCTGTCATCACCTGGAAGGCAGCCACACTGACGTAATCATCTGCCACTTTCTGGAAGAGCTCGTCTGGCAGGAAAAAGATGATCAGTGAGGGCCTGATGCCAGGAGCCCTGAGATCTCCCAGTGACCCAGCCCTCTGGGCTCTCCTGCTTCCTTTGCTGCCTCTGTTCCTACTGTAAGGCCTCAGGGCAACACTCACCCACACTCTGGCCTGTCTTGCTGGATGTTTCAAAGAGCCTCGCTTTGATATCTGCAAAGAAAAATGACTAAGGCTTCATACTTGGGATCAGGTCAACAAAGCGAAGGAATGTCCTGGACTCCACAGGTTCAGGAATACCAGAAAACCCTCTTAGCACACCTTGCCTTGCAAACCCCAATTTCCTGAAACCCACCCAGGCAACCCCCAACCCCCACCCCTTGCCCTGGGTTGAGGTGTAGCTACTGTCTGCATAGTCCTGCACATCGTGGAAGTCCACACGTCTACGCCGCCGGTCTTCCTCCAGCAGGTCACTCTTGGTGCCACACAGGTAGATTTGACAGGCCTGGGGCAAAGCACAAGGCTAAGATCATCCTTACAAAACCATAGACGACCCCTCACCACCATGTGAGGAAGGTCTGACCACCTACCTCCTCTAGGCTCCGAAGCTCCTTTACCCAGAACTTTGCTCTCTCAAAGCTGCTACTGTCTGTGAGGTCTTGGTATGTGATATGGAGGAGACAACCAAGGATCAGGGGCTGTTCTCTGAGGTGGACTGGCACCCACCTCTTGGTCGAAGAACAGGCAAAAACTCCACCTTACCATAGCAGACGATGGCAGCCTTGGCACCCCTATAGTATATTCTGCTCATGGCCTCATAGCGCTCAGAGCCTGCAGTGTCCTGAAAGGCAGGGAGAGGTTTAGCCTTGGTTGGCCTAAATTATTGGGCTACTTCTCAAGACTGCAAATTAAGACTATGTTCTCCAGACTCCCATTTTCCAGATAAGAAATGGCCTGTATAGGCGGGACCCAAGCCTAACAGAAGTGGGTCTCCCCAGACCAGATACTCAGGGGACTTACCCAAATACCCAAAGTCACTGTCCTGTCTCCAACGGACATCACTTTAGCCACGAAGGCGGCCCCAATGGTCTGCAACGACAGGTTAGAAATTAAAGCCGCAGGTGCAGACTGGCCCTCTCCCACTCGTCTCAGAGGGGCGCAACTCACATTCTGATAGGGCCCCACCAGGAAGCGGTCGTGCACGTATCGTTCCACCAGGCTCGTCTTGCCCACGTTCTCCTTACCCAGCATTACCACCTTGACGTCCACACGCGGCCCGCTCATGCTCCCTGGGCCGCTTCACTCGCGTCAGGGTCCGCTCGGCCCAGGCAGCGCCCAAGCCTCAGACCCCGACCCCCAGTCCTAGCACCTCGGCAGCACTCCGGTCCGTCCCAGCTCTTTAGCCCAGGGCGCCGATTATCTCTCCAATAGCCCAAGAGCGGTGGCAGCTTGGGAGCCCGCAGGCAGTACCCTCCACTGCGCCGCACGCCGCCGTGAACTCGCCGCTAGTCACTCACTCGTCCACCCGCTCGCTTGCTCGCCCGCCCGGTTTAGGTTCCGCTCCGGCCTGGATTCCCAACCGAACCTGGATACCCCGGCAACAACACTCCAATCCGCAACTCCGCGACTCCCGCAGGCGGGGGGAGAGAGAACGAAGGGGCGGGGCGCCTGGTCACGTGGCGTCAGGCGCCGGAAGCGCCGGATACGGCGCTGCCATACTGCGCTGCCGCGCCGGAAGTGGCGCGCGGCCGTATATCTCCTTATGGCGGCGGCAGCGACTTGGGCGCGGCGAGTTGGTGACTGAGCTGCGAACCTGGCGGGCTTGCGCCGACCCCGGCCCGGCCTCTGCGTGCCCTCTGGGCTCCGCTCCCCTGATGCTGCATTGGTACTGAGCTCACCCAGGCCGGGACGATGGTGAAGTATTTCCTGGGCCAGAGCGTGCTCCGAAGTTCTTGGGACCAAGTGTTTGCGGCCTTTTGGCAGCGATACCCGAATCCCTACAGGTAAGTGACCCTGGAAAGAGCAAACTCTCTCCCAGGTTAGCTATCTGAAGATCAGAGTGTGGGTAGTTCCTGAGTAATGAGGCCAGGAAGGACATGACATCCCGTCCGACATGGGGGGATCTCGGGAACCATGGCTGTCTTGAGGTTACGAAGACTTTGTAGGGGAGTCCGGTCTGGCCAGGGATGGGTGCTGACTTACTTGAAGCCCCAGCCTAAGGTTCTCGGGGTGGCGAGACAGGAAGAGGCGGAGGGCAAGCGAACTGAGAGGGATCTTGGGGTTGGAAATACGGTTATTTGCCTACCTGCTTGCGGATGGCGCTCTCCAGTGGTGCAGCAAATCATGAGGTCTACCCCGGCTGGAAGATTCAGGAATTAGGTCAGGGAGGAGTCAGGAGTTGCAGTTTGCCCTGGATGGGTTCAAGGTACTTAATTCTGAACCACAGCAGGGATCACTCTGCAAGATTGCAGGAACGCGTGGCCTGGAGGCTCCAAATGGAAACTCCACTTAGGCAGTCTGTAATGGGCAGGCTTCTGAAAGTCCCCTTCACTCTGAACCCTGCAGCAAACATGTCTTGACTGAAGACATACTACACCGAGAGGTGACCCCTGACCAGAAGCTCCTGTCCCGGAGACTCCTGACCAAGACCAACAGGATGCCCCGCTGGGCAGAGCGACTGTTTCCTGCCAACGTTGCTCACTCAGTGTACATCCTGGAAGACTCTATAGTGGACCCACAGAATCAGACCATGACCACCTTCACCTGGAACATCAACCATGCCCGGCTGATGGTAAGACTTCCCTTGGTCCCCCCAAAAGTAGATTGTTCCTCAGGTGTACAACTAGAGTTCCAAGGGAACTTCTGTGGGTGGCCAGAGACAGGTCTAGATTGCTGAGGAACAGTGGCTACAGGGTACAACCTCAGATTATCTTTGTTGCAGCTAGTCAGCCTCTCTGAACCTGTCCCTTCACCCATACAGTGGGGAAGGGTTACCATTTTACAGAGTTGTTCCAGATACTAAACACAAACAGAAGTGATGCTGAGGGAGTGTTTTCAGATGGGAGTCCATAAAGCCATCAGGTGCTTTGGATGTGCCTCAGGGGTTGAAGCTTTAGGCCCCTTGCCCTATTTTAACTAAAGGAGTTACACATTTTTCTGTCTCACCTAAAGAGATTTTTGGGTGAGATTTAAGGAAAAGGGGTTCTACCTACCTTTGATCTCTTGTGCTTGAAAATGCTTGAAGCTGACAAGGCATGATGGTGCATGCTTGTGATCCCAGCACTTTGGGAGGCTAAAGGAGGAGGATCACATGTTCAAGCCCAGCCTGGGCAATTTTGCAACTTACTGAGACCTTGTCTCGGGAAGAAAAAAAAAAGGGATCAGACTTGTAGTTCAGAGCAAAGGCTCTGCTTCAGTACCAAGGGAGAGTGGAAAAAACAAACCCTTGAAGCCAGGCTTTGTGGTGCATACCTGTGGTGCACTTTCGGAGGCTGAGGCAGAAAGTTTGAGTTTAGCCTGGGCAACTTAGCAATATCTTGTCTCAAAAATTTTTTTAAAGAGGCTGAGGATGTAGCTCAGTTGTAGAATACACTGGATTCCGTTCCCTCTGCCCCAAAAAAGAGAGAAAGGGAAAGAAAAAGGAAAACTTGAGTACCTATGGTTTAAATGTCATTAATATAACACCTTCTCACATGTGAATAGCCTGCTGGCTTTCAGGGAATTCTCTTTCAGCTTATCCTCATAACTTTGAGAGGTGGGTATTACTCAGTTGTCCCAAGAAGAAAATGAGTTTCAGAGTGGGTACATGTTTTACAAAGTTATAGGGTGAGTGCTGCCTTCTGCCTGTGTTATTATACAATGTCATCTCAGATGACCACCTGAGGGCACTGCCTTTGCTTGATAAATTACCAAAATGGTGATCCATTTGTGAGAAATATCTTAAGTGTTCAGGACATAGCCATCTACTTCCTTCTCTCTGATAAGAGCTGGGATGATTATCAGACATCTATCCGTTTTTACTGGGAGTATCAGAAAGGTCCAGAGCTGCAGTGGATGGGAGGCACAGTAAAAATACATGTCTGGACACAGCAGCCCAAAATAAAGCCTAGGGCCTATCAGCCCTTTGCTAATCCCAGGAGACTTTATGCCTTCTGATTTTAAAGGTCAGAAGAAAGGCTTTACAAGACAAAATGCCTTTTTCTTGTGGCTTCCTTGTAAGTGCCACTTGAGGATATAATAGGAAGGAATATGTTTTCATTATTTCCACTTGGGAAAGGAGGCAAAGGACCAGCTGAGTGCAGTGGTGCATACATGCCTGCTACTCCGAATGCTGAGGTAAAGAATCTGGGGCCAGCTGGGGCAGCATAGCAAAGAGGCAGGATCAAGTCTGTGTAAGTTGGCAGAGCAGAAGAAACCCCTGCAATGTGCTTGGCCTGGCTCCCCGCACAGGTGGTGGAGGAACGATGTGTTTACTGTGTGAACTCCGACAACAGTGGCTGGACTGAAATCCGCCGGGAAGCCTGGGTCTCCTCTAGCTTATTTGGTGTCTCCAGAGCTGTCCAGGTGAGCATGTGGTAGGGTAGTTGCAGCTCTAGGACCCAGGGTTTTTGGCATTAAGGCTGGACTAGGGGTCAGTGGGCAGTTCCCAGTCCTTCCCCTCCTCCATCTTTTGCCAGGAATTTGGCCTCGCCCGGTTCAAAAGTAATGTGACCAAGACCATGAAGGGTTTTGAATACATCTTGGCCAAGTTGCAAGGTAAGCTCTGGGCACCGTTGGTGGAACCTCATCCGCGTAGAATCTGGGCCAGACCCTGCTGTGAGCCTGGGACTCCTTGTTTGAAAAGGGTGGGGAGTGCGCATATGGACAATGATTAGGTGGGTCTTCTAGGCATCATCTGAAGCCCCCTGCTCTTTACTGCAGGTGAGTCCCCTTCTAAAACACTTGTTGAGACAGCCAAGGAAGCCAAGGAGAAGGCAAAGGAGACCGCCCTGGCAGCTACAGAGAAGGCCAAAGACCTCGCCAACAAGGCTGCTACCAAGCAGCAGCAGCAACAGCAGCAGTTCGTGTAGCTGGTGTGGGCCCCTGCCACCAGTACCACCACAAGTCACTAGCCAGCGTGGCTCTGCTCCTGCCACCCTCTTCCCATTGTACTTTATTAAAAATCAACTTCCAGCTCTCTGTGCTGTCTGGGTGGTGGGTTGGGCAGGTATCCCATCAGCATCTGCAGTCCACCACAGTATCCGTATCTGAGCCCATCCTGCTTATTCCCCCATTGGGCAGCTGATGACAGATGCAGAGATTTGCCCAAGGTCACGGGCAGAATGCAGGTCAAGTGGTAGTAAATGACAGCCTGTAAGCTCCAAAAGGGCAGGGCTCTTTGTTTTGTTCTCTGTGACCCATGTACCTGGAACAACATCTAGCACATAACAGGCATTCAATAAATATTTGTTGAATTCAGTCAGCCCCAGTTAGAGTCAGAAAGCTTTGGTTTGGATCCAGACTCCTGTTTCTTGGCTGTGAACCTCAGGCAAATCATACCAGTTTGCCTTAGTGCCACCACTATCAAAGTGGAAACAACAGCCTGGAGCTGTGAGGATTAAATGCACACTCCCAGCATAGTGGGTCGTGGTGGGTGCTGAGCTTATTTCACTTCCTCTTTTCCAGTTGTGGCTAGGACTTCTTCTGTTTTTGTCAGGCAAGACCATGGGCAGGAAGTTATGAAAGATCTTTTTAATGAAAATACTGTACAGTATATGGGGTGAAGGCCAGGGGCCTTGTCTAGGAAGGAACATGAGAGTCTGAGAAGCTCCTGCCCCTGTGGGGGCAGCACAAACAAGTGCTATAAAAAATGCTTGTAAGCCCCAAGCTGCCTGCCCTTTGGGGCTCTGGGGTGGCCTGGGTGCCTCCCCCACCCCCACAGGAGGTTCCACCTGGTAGCCAGCAGCAAAGTCCAGGGAGTACCTGTTCCCATGTAAATGTCCTTTAGTCCATTCTGACAGATAAATGGCTCCAAGCAGCCTTCGAGGCTTGGGGAGGGCTCCTGCGCAGCAGGCTCACCCCAGTGTGATCGGAGGGCAGTCGGGGCAGTGAGCATCATAGCCAAGTGCCAGGGTTGTGTGAGTAGCTGTGCTCCTGGCCCGAGCTGAAGCTCCGCAGCAGCTCTGCCTCACCCCCGAACACCAGGCTCTCCACGTCTACCTCCAGCTCCTCTGCACAGGGAGGGTCCAGTCAGAAGCCTGGACCCACCCACATGACCCTTGGGTCTTGAGCTTTGGGGTACTCACCTTGGTCAGAGTCTGAGCGCTCAGAGGAGAGCCCTGAGGAGTCCAGGCTGTCTGCCCGTAGCCGCTCCCGTTCCCCTGCCTTTGGCAGCCCCTGGAGTTGCTCCAGCTGCCGCTGCAGGCACTGCTGTTTACTGAGCAGCTTCTCTTTGAGCCACCGGGCTCTCTGCTCCTGCTCCTCCAACTTCTGCAGAACTCATAAGAGCAGGGGCTGGGGTCAGCAAGTTGGGCCTTGGCCCTCACCCTAATGCCACTTAGCACTGGGCTGTAGCCATGTCATGCCTCTGTCCACTCTAGATGGCTGCCAGGTAAGTCTGTGCCCCACAGAGAGGCTCCATATCCTCTAGCAAGCTGGCCTCTGCCCTTCCACACCCAGAGGTGATCTGTCTAAATCGGCACAGCATTATGCAATCTCAGGTGCCCTCAGACCTTAGTCAAATGATGAAGTGGGGTATAATGGCAGTAAGGACAGGGAATGTGGCACCCTGGAAGATGCATACTCTGGCCCACAGAAGCAACCAGTCAGTTCCTGCAACAGCAACAGGCCTAGCACTGCCAGATCTCCCCATTTTTTTCTTAGAAGCTGGAAAGCTAGATTTTTCAAATGAAATGTCTTTGTGCTGCCAACTAATTTACATTGTTAGAAAACTACAGACTAAACAAAGGCTAGCAGTTTGTAATTCCTAACAAGGATCCTCCCAGGATCCCTAAGGCTTCAGCATTAATCTCTACCCCTTATCCTTCCCCATGCTTTGCCACACCTCTAGTTCAGGGTCTGGAAGGCCAAGAACTCTCCCATGCACAGCCCTCAATAGGCAAAAGGCTGCATTTACTCATTCAACAAGAAGAGGAGAATGGGCTGAGGTGGTACTTGGACAGGGTGTAAAAAGGATGAGTAGGAGCTATATAGACAATGATGGGGGTGCAGCACTAAGAGGGAGCTGGAGAAGCATGGAGAGTTTAGCTTTCTCTGTGTGTTGGTGGGGAAGGGAGCCCCCAAAGCAATTTAGCGATAAGACCTCTGTAGGAGAGGGCATTGAGTTTCACAGGAAGGAAGAGGCAGGCTGTGTCCTATTAGGGATTTCAAATGGAGATGGACCTGGCCAGATTGTGCACAGCAAAGGTCATTCTGGGATGAAGTAGAAAGCAGATCACTGGAAGCCAAACGGAAAGCAAGAAGGCCATGTGTATTACTCCAGGAGAGGAGTGATGGGGCTTCAAGGAAGGAGTGATCCTCAGGTCCTGCCCATGGGCCAGCCAGCGCCTGAGGAGCACATGTCACCCACTGAGAAGCAGGCCAGGCAAGCTCCATTTGCCAACCAGAGTATTCAGCCACAGTGAGGCTGACAATAGGCATCTATGAGACAGGGAAAGTACTTCCCACAGCGTGCTTTGTTGGAAAGTACATGGATCTGTCCCTGTTATGGCCTCTAGTGCCTAAAATGGGGCCTGGCAGAGCAGATGCTCAATAAATATTTGTTTAAGGAAAGGATACAAATCAGGGAACTTGGGCCTGGGTCCTGAGTCTGCCTCTCATCAGGTGTGCCACCTGCCCCTTAGCCCAGCTGTGCCTGCCTCCTTCCCCTGTCAAAAAGGCCAGGAGGAAGGCTGGGGATTTAGTTCAGTAGTTCTGCCTCCTGCCTCGCAAGTGCAAGGTCCCAAGTTCAATCCCCGGTACCAAGAAAAAAGGCCAGGAGGACAGGAAAATTTATTGTTTCCAAGACAACTTCTAATGCCCACATTGCAGGAGCTGCCTGGTCCTTTGGGTTTGCGCAACCACTTCTGTCCACCAGGGGGCGCAGACTTCAGCAAAGCAATTGCAAGAGCCGGTGGAAGAACAGCGACTGGCCTTTCTTCCTTTCGTCTTCTCCCCCTATTTCCCCCCTTCAGTACTGGGGATTGAACCTAGCACCTTTGCACTGAGCTACATCCCCAGCTCTTTTTTATTTTGAGATACACTCTCACTAAATCACTACACTGCCCAAGCTGGGCTTGAACTTGCAGTCCTGCCTCAGCCTCCCAGACTGTTGAGATTACATCATGTGAGTATAATCTCAGCTAAGTGCTAGGTGTGCATCGCCATGTCTGGCTGCAACTGGCTCTTCTCAGTCCTTTCCCCTTCTAATATCTGTAACTGCCTTCCAGAAAAGCATCAGGGCAGATAGCCTAGAACCTGAGGCCTTGAAGGATGGGGGCCAGAGAACAGGGACCGCCCTCTACAATCCACGGGACCTTTACATAAGATGTATCACAGAATCTTTCCTACAGCCCTCCTTTCCCTGCCAAACAGAAGAGGAAATGGAAGTCCAGACAGGCCAAAACGACTTGCCCAAGGTCAAGCAGCTGAGATCTAAGAATAATAGTAATAACAACAACCATTTACAGGGTGAATTCGCTGAAGCCTCAGAATAACACTCTGCTTTTCTTCCCATCCCATAATTTTGGAAATAGTACAGAGAACTCTCCCAAGTCACACAGCTGGTCTATGTGTGGCCCTTTTCCCTAGTTCTACCCAAGCCTTCCATACCACATCCCTCCACACAGCCTGGCAAACTGGCACAGGGTGCAAGGAAGGCCCCTCTTACCTGGATGTGCATCCTTGCTCGGCGAAGCAGGCTCAGTGTGGTGTATCGGACACAGTCAGCCCCCAGGGGCATCTGCTGCTTCAGCTGCTCCAGGCACCGCTTCAGCTGGGCCCTCCTGGGGGGAAGGGTCTGGAGGGCAGTACAAGTCCCAGCTCAAAGGCTAGGGGGATAGCAGAGAAGGGAAGGCCAGAGGGAGGTGGCTTCTGGGGCTTGGTGCTGCAAGGCCTGGTTAGAACTCACCTGCGCTTCTCCAGCTCATTGTGCACAGATCTGCCAATACCAAGGAGGATGAGGTGAGGGGCTGTCAGCTACTGGCCTCACCCTTTGCCCTAGGACCCCCTAAGGCTGCAGGTATTTGCCCTGAACAATCTGCCTGTGAGAACCTTGCTCTGGCCTCAAGCACCAGAGCCCCCATGTAAGGGTGAGAGGAATCAGACACCACACAGAACCAAATGCTGAGTCCTGCCCAGGTGGTTGTAGGGGTCCAAATGGGGTTCCCCTGCCAATCAGGCAACAAAGGCTCCTTGGACAGAAGTCACAGTTGAGCTGAGCACAAAACAAGTTTCCCACAGCGGGTAGTGGAGGGAAAAGCATTCAAACTGGAGGGAAGAGCATAACCAAAGGGTTGATGCACTGAGAGGAAAGAAGAGGGGGAGGTGATGTGTGGACTGTAGGTGTGTGAGTGGAAATGAGACCCAGAACAGTCTTGTTCACACTTCCTAGCACGTGAAAGGTGCCGGAGAAGTCCATGAATGAAAAAAAAAAAAAAAAAAGTGCATGTTTGAGGAGTGGCCAGATGGCAGGGAGTCTGAATGGCTCTCAGAGCAGGGTACCTGATCTAGAAGATGCAAAAAAGGAGGAAGTGAGCGCAGGTCGGGCCTATAAGGGACAACGCCCAGCCCTGTCCCACCACCCCAGATCTCCTCACCGCCCACTGTCCAGTGCACCAGGAGCTTGTGGGGGTCGCTTCCTCCTCCTGTGGATGGGGCCTGGACTGTGGTGGGGGCACAGCGACGCGTAGCCATGCTCTGCCTCTGCCGGAGAGAGTTCCCAGCCCGTGTCAGCCTGGGGCTGGACTCGTCCCAGCAGGAGCCCCTGGCAGGGCATGGTCAGGTTTTGGCTCCAGGATCATCTCCCCAAACCCTCCCTGCCCGACTGTCCGCAGATTCCTCTCCAGTTCGGGGGTGGGGGAAGCGCCCCGGAGTTACTGCCCTAGAGCAATGAATCGTTCCAGTTGGGAGCTAAGGCCAGTGTCAGCGAAGTCGCCGTCCAGGAGTCCCACCCGGATTCTTTCTCACCTCTCTCTCGGCGCTCCAAGAACTCCGCTGCTTGCAGGAGGACCTGGATGTTGCTGGCCACGGGTTCCATGTCGGCGACAACTAACAGCGGGCTGGCCTAGGGTGCGGGCTAGACCAGCGGCTGTACTACTTTTGTTATAATGTAACTGACACAGGGCAACAAATCGGGGTCCGGCCCCGCCCCCAGAACGCCCTCCCGCGGAACGCCCAGCCTTTGCCCCCGCCCTCCGGACCGTGCCGGGAACCACAGCCCACCCTCCGAGTGCCCATCCGCCCGGAGCGGCCTCTGTCTCTCTTCGGCCAGGTACTGGCTCCGGCTCCAGTCTGGCCCTTGGCGATCCCGCGCCCAAGTTGGGGGTTACTGCATCTTTCCCGCTTCGCTTAGCGACCCCGACGGTTCCTTGGCGTCTTTGAGCCTCAGTCTCCAGCTAGTGAGGAGCGCAGAATAGTTAGAACAGCACTTTGGGCCCAAAGCGGTTCCTGGCATTCCCGGTTCGGCCTTGCACAGAGAACCAGGGGGCGGAGCCTGCTGGGGGCCACTCACCCATTAGCGGGTTTTCTCCCTGGGCTTGCTGTCGTCATCTTCCGGGCTGGGCCGAAGAGCCTCTGAGGCACGATTGGCTGGCGCGCGGCCCTGCCTTCTCCCGCTGCTGGTCCACAAGTTCGAGCGGGAAATGAAGCAGGTTTCAAATTTGAAAACGCTGGTGGTGAAGGCGGGGTTGAGCGGGGAACGGGACCGCAGTGCGCAGGCGCCGGCGGAGGGGACGCGGACCCAGCTCCGGAACTCCAGGGTCTGTCCCTACGCCTACCTACCATCTGCACCCCGAGGGTCGGCTCCGGCTGGGCCTCAACTTCCTACTGTGTGGAGGAGGGACACCCCCCGACACACACACGCACAGCAGGAAGCCATTGTTAGCCTGGAGACGTCAGTGGCGAAACAGCTCCCCAAGCCAGGCCGTACCCTGAAGTACGCCTTCTGGCTTTTTAGGAGCCCTGAATTGACTCGAGCAGGTGGGGCTCCTCTCCTGTCACTACTGACTCAATTATGTGTAACTTGGAGGTCTGGCGACGTGGTGGAAAGATCAGAGCCAATCCTATGTAGGGCTCTGGTACGAGGCAACTGCCCCTCTCTAAGGTTAGTGCAAGCAGGCACAAACTTCTTCCTCCTAGGCAGCCTTTCTGGAGAGTGACTTACTCAGAATCCATGAACCCCCCTTTTTTGGGGGGGGGGGTACCGGGGATCGAACTCGGGACTTTGCACTTGCAAGGCAGGCGACAGAAACACTGAGCTAAATCCCTGGCCCTTCCATGAGCCCTTTTTGAAATGACTTTCCTACCCCTCCAGAGCAGTAGCTGCTTACCTTCCTAAGTGGCACACCAGCAGGTTTAGCCACACCTCCAAGACCTGCTAAGCCTGAGACAGAGTAAGCAGGAAATGGGGAGGGGGAGATTCTGTATAAAGAGAGCCCTAGATAAACACAGGCACAAGTCAGTCAGGCCTTGGAGGTTCTTTAGGTCTTTAAGTCACCGCCAGAGGATTCACCTGTCCACTCACTCAAGAAATATTTTATTACTTTGGCATGCCCTCACAGGAAAGAGTACTGAGGGCACATCCTAAGGAACATTTTTATCTAATCAAGGAGGTCAGAGGAGGTTTGGCTGGAGAAATACAATATGTAATCTATGTACAGGACGGAAGAAAGAGAATTTCAGACAAAAAAAGAGCATGTGGAAAGGTCCCTGGGGTTGAAAGGTACCTCAGACTCCCATGTGCAATCAGTTAAGAAGCAGACACGGGGCGGGGCGGGGGATTTAGCTCAGTGGTTTCGCCACCTGCTGTGCAAGAGCAAAGACCCAAGTTCAATCTCCGGTACCAAAAAAAAAGAAGCAGTCACAAGGCTTTTGAATGTGTTTCCAATTTTATTTCACTAGCAAAAGCACCCACACAGTCCAGGCACAAACCTAGTTGACATCTGGGACCCATGTCACCTGATCTTAGACTCAGGGTACTGTGGCAGCGAAGAGGTTCTTAGAGGAAAGTTCCCAGCACAGGGAGGGAATAAGGCAAGGAAAGTGAAGGCAGGGGCTTCAAGGGGGGCTGTGTGACCACATTGAGGACTTGGGGCTTTGCTCTAAGAGCCAAGAGGAAGATTCCAGCTAGAAAACCATAGACCTGGACATTGTCCAGCCTCATCCCTGGGCTCCTGCCCCAGTCTCTCCCACATTACTCATCCTCTCCTCTTCCCAGAGAGTAGCATTCCTTAGTCATAGAGCAACCCAGGTCTCTGTTCAAAATGTTTCAGGTTCCAAAAGTAGGGGTGGTCTAAACATGTGCCTTCACTCTTTGAGCTATCTGGTATAACTAAGCTAAGAGACCATATCATCTCTTGGTCAGAGCATCTTTCAAGGTGTTCTTGGATTTTTCTCATTGCATAATCCACTTATTCATTCCTTTACTCTCAGCTTCTATTATTCTTCCTTTTTGTTTGTACCCCAAATTTTCCACCTTTGAAAGGAGCATGAGGTTTGGCCACTGTGCTAGTCCTGATTGCTGGTAGTACTACCAGCTTAGCTAGCACCTCCCTCTCAGCCCATCATATGCAGATGGGGAAGCTACCTGGGTACACACCAGTGGGCTGTCTCCACCCTGAAGCAAAACAGTAGACTCACTGTTGACCCCAGTTTGTTTGTGTTTGTTTTGTTTTGTTTTTCTGTACTGGGGACTGAACCCAGGGCCTTCACCCTGAGCTACATCCCCAGCCCTTCTTATTTTTTTATTTTTTGGTACTGGGGATCGAACTTGGGTCCTTGCGCTTGCAGGGCAGGTGGCAGAACCACTGAGCTAAATCCCCGGCGCCCCCCTTTTTATTTTTTAAGACCGGGTCTCAATAAGTTGCTAAATTGCCCAGACTGGGTTTGAACTTGTGATCCTCCTGCCTCAGTCTCCTGAATACCTGGGATTACAGATGTGCATCACCATATCTGGCTTTGACCCCAATTTTGGCAGATGGAGTGAAGGTTCAACCACCCCATCAGGCCCTTAAGAATTTGAACATAAAGGATTAAAGATACACCCTCTCTTACTTAGGGGTCATTACTACTTCTGCCACTTGCAATTGAACCTTTGTCTTATGTCCCCTATACTGGGTAGGAAAAAAGCTAAGGTGGGACAGGGTGGGGGATAAAAAGTATCATCAGGTCAGCATCCTCTCGTACCCCCTCCACCCCAGATCCACCAGAGAAGCACAGGAATCCACCAAGGAGGGACCCTCTCTGAGCCCCCTCATGTTGAGTGTGAGCCCATGGTTGTGGAGGTGTGCAACCAGTCCTCCCAGCCTTTATCTCCACCGACTTTAGTCAACTAGTATTCCCCTTGGCTGTTTTTCATGAAACCATTGCTTTGAAAACAATGCTTTGCCCGGTGTTGGACATTATGGGCTGTAGAATGTGTGCCTTGGTCTGAAGAAGAGTGACTCAGGACATTTCCAAATTGGTGCTATATCTTCCATTCTCATCCTTTTATTTATTTTTTCTTTCAGTACTGATGATTGAACCCAGGTCTTTTGTACTGAGCTACATCCCCAACATCCCCCCCCCCCGCAATTATGGCTTGTAGAAGTCCCCCCAAAGCCTCATGCAGTCCTAGGTGAGGCTTTTTCAGAGGTGGCTGAATCTAGAGTGTGTGATGCTGGAATTGATTCATGGTGAGATGATAGGATCAAGGGACCTGGAATTAAGGGCATGAGTGCTACCTTCCCTAAGTAGCCTGGATAAGATACCAGGGATAGAAAGAGCTGTGGTCGTCCCTTGTTTGCTTTTGCTGTCTTCTGCATGCAATGAATGTTTCTCCTCTGTGGTGCCCCTCTGCCATATTCCAACCTGCCTTGGAACCAGCCAACTATTGACTAAAACTCTACGAACTGTATCCCAAATAAACATTTCCCTCTTTAACTTTGGGTGCTGGGTATTTTGTCTCAGCAATGAGAGAAAAGTAACTAAGACACCACCCCAGCCCCCTTTGAGATAGCATCGTCCTGGTCATTGAGCTTCCCAGGCTGGGCTCAAAATTATGATCCTCCTACATCAGCCTCCCAGAGTGCTGGGCTTACAGGCATGCACCACCATGTCTGGCCCATCCTCATCCTTTTACTGTGCTCCGAGCTCTTCTAGGGTAAACTAGGGCTGGTTCAGAGTGACTGTCTTCTTCTGCCAGGACCTATCCACAGCCTCCAGGGGTGACAGGCACCAGTCTGACTTGCCAGATACATGCGGGGGCCTTCCACCAGGAGTGTGCCTCACAGCCTGTCTCTCTCTACCTCAGAGGATGTGAGAGGAACATGCCTTGACTCAGCTGCCTCTGCACTGATGCAGCCCCACTCCACATTTCATGGGGCCAGGCAGCCAGCTTATGCGAGTAACCAGAATATCTGCCCCTCACTCTAAACATCTTCTGATCCCAGAATGTGGGTCTTCTGATGGCATCAATATGACCCTCCTTTAGAACATCCACGAGTTCCCATGGTGAGTCCCATAGGTTTGTTCCCCATCCGGGCATCCTGTCAACAGGCCACTTGCCCACTGTCCTCTGCCTGACCATAGGGCAGCCATTGGCTACTGCTCCTGAGTCAATGGAAACCCAAATGTAGAGGCAAATGGCATGCAATTCCCAGCTGCTTTGCTGTTACTTTCTTCGTTCAGAGTGGTAGCATTCCAAACAGGAAGCTGGCTTGTCACCTGAAAACTTCCATCCTTAAATTAAACAGTATTTGGGGCTGGGGATTTAGCTCAGTGGCACCATGCCTGCCTTGTAAGCACAAGGTTCTGAGTTCAATGCCCGGTATCAAAAAACAAAAAAAAAGCAGTGTTTTGTTGGTCAATAAGAGCTGTTTATAGGGCACTTCCCAAATGGCCCGATGGGCCAATGGGCCACAGGACTCAGATGCTCACAGGTGATTCCCAAGTTCCCAGCTTAGGATACCTCATCAGCCCCCACCCCGTGCATGTTCCTGTGCAAACTATTTTATTTTATTGTGGACTAATTGGTGAATGCCCCTTCCTCACCTGAGCATTTCTCCAACATCATCCTAGACACTGTGAGTATTTCAGATGCCAAGGTCATGTTATGTCTTTAAGTCATAGGTGCAATCTCAAAATTACTATGTCTCTTGTTCTGGTCCCCAATCCCAACAGTTGCCACTCACAAGCTTTGCCATAAACTCCAGTCAGCACTCCACAAAGGTTCATTGTGTAGCAAATGAGCAGCCTGCGTGACTTTGGCAAGCTCACTCCCATCCAGTGAATCTTGTCAATGTTGGCAGATTTCATTGCCTGCTATGTTACCACGCTAGGTAGAGGAAGTTCCCCACGCTGGCCCAATGTCCATCCTCATGATGCACACAGGGTTTTTTGTTTGTTTGCTTTGGTTTTTTTGTTTGTTTGGTTTTTTTTAAGAGACAGTGTCTTGCTCAGTTGCCTAGGCTGGGCTTGAACTTGCAGTCTCCTGCCTCAGCCTCCCAGAGTACTGAGATTACAAGCATGTGCCACCATGCCCAGCTATTCATCCCATTTCTTAATAACCATTTAAAGATGTCCATATGCTGTAATGAGTCCCTCAACTATTTCCTTTGTTCATCCCCATTGTCCTGTGAATCATTTCATCTACACTGTTGTATCAGGATCATTTTCCCCCTTGATAGTGGCCCAAGATCCAGCTTGGCCAAATCCTGGCCCAATCTCAGGATCTGTCCTAACACATGCGTTTGCTTTCCTTTTAACTTCTATAGATAACAAGAGGATGATGATATATTTAGTTTTTTCTTGTTACTTTGCATTTCTGTATGCATCCAGTGAACTATTTGGGAGTTAGGTCCATCATTTTAAAAAATCCACTATTAACTTTTGTTCCAGTGACTGATTACAGTACAGCTGCAGCCCCAAACCATGGTCAACACACAGTCCCCAGGAATCAAAGGTTCATCACATCCCACCCTGCCTTCTAGTTCTTAAGAGAACTTGCCTGTGGGCCTGCCTCTCATATTCAAACCAGCCAGTCCAGAGCCCATGCCCTTAACCACCTCCTTACTGTCACTCTTCTGCTCTGGACTCTTGCTCTGCCTTCATCAAGCCAAGGCGCCCCTGTGCCAGAGCCCACTGGAACTATTCAAATGAGGCAATCCTAAACCTGCTTACCCTGCCTCACCAGTTCCTTCCTGAGGAAACCACAGTAAAGGCTCTGGCTCACAGTTCCCCTCTCTTCCTGCCCAGCCAGCCCTGGTGCTTCCTCGTGGGGCCCAGTACTGGCATGTCCTGCCTCCTGCTTCTAGTGAACTGTGAGTAAAAACTGCTGAGCAGTTATGAATCCAACAGGCAGCGACCATTGCCTGGGATGGCACTTCTGGTTGTTTGAGTGCCTGCTCCTTGGTGCTGCTAGAGTCCAACTCCAGAGCGTGAGTCCTTCCACAGGCCCAAATGTTGAATGTCTGGGTCTCAGCATCTGGGGCACTCAGCATCCTACTCTACATCAGTGAAGCACCCAGGGGCCAGGACAGAGCACCTGGGAAGGTACAGGTAATTGGCTACATCAGTTTCTCAAAAAGCACCCTCTAAAAAGTACACAGGGTGACTACTCTTCTAGGGCCACAAGACAAATCCAATCCACCAATCAGGTAGCATTGACAAGCAGGGGGGCCAACTGAGTCATTTGTTTGAAAGTGTCTAGTGCCTGGGACATTATACACTCTCAGGGGCACCTGATAAACCACTTCCCCTTTTTCTTCTGAATCTTGCTGAGTCACATTTTGGCCCGCTCTGTCCAAACGAATACCTCTGCTCATGTCACAGGGCTTTCCGGGGATCAGTGTGAGGGCATCTTCTTCAGGGAACCCTGGGGCCCTGTGAATATTATTGTTCACACTTGATCTTAGCCAAAAGGCCGAGAATCAATAGAATGTTATTGTTCACTACATTGCTAATGTCTGCTTACTACTCTCCTGATCTGTCCTGTGAATCAGTGGGGTATGAAAGGTCCCATCCCTACAAACCAGTGGCTTGATGCTTAATACAAAGAGGAAAAGAACCTCTGATTCCAGCTGTTCCCAACTCCCTGAGTGTAGTCGATTAATGAGTACATGCAGCAGCCCCAGACTGAGAGAGATACGATTCTCCTAGGCCCAGGTGTCTCAGGAAGAAGAGTTTGGGTTACACAGCTGGGTAAGCCACCAAGACCTGCCAAGGTAAGAGCTGAGGTGAGGGGAATTTAGAATGGGTACTGAGCCAGGGGTGGAAACCAGCTGTGGTTCTAAGACAGCAGTGGAAACTAGAGTCAGCCCTCTGTCTGTATCCATGGCTTCTGCAACTGTGCTGTGGACAATTTCAATCTTTTTTTTTTTTTTTCCAGAGTTTTACTAAAGGTAGGAAAAGAGACTCTGAAGGGTGAGTTTGAGCCAAGTAAAAGTAGAAAAAGAAGTACACCACACAGCATGAGAGTGGGCCACCATTCGAGAGGGAAACAGTGGCCCCTTTTAAGTTCTTAACAATCCAGCCAAATCCCCAGCCACCACTTCTCCTGGTTCTATGTCTCCCCCATTCTTCTGGTTATTCCACACTCCAAAGTGCACAATGAAATGTGTGGCTTGTAGGATTTCTCTTCACCACTGTCCTTCAGTATCACCCCTGTGTAGAGCTGAAGTGTCACACCTGTCCACTCTCAGGTGAAAGCAGAATTAACAGCCAGACGCATTTGTAAGCCAGGTTCAAGGGGGCTTTTCTTGGTCATCAGGATCTAAAGGACTCTCAACAAGGCGTTAGGCATGGATGGCAGGAGATGAGGTGAGAGGTGATGCACAGAAAGCTGGTGGGGACCGAGTCTGACCCCCCCACCCCCACCCTGCTGTGCTACCTACTTAAACCCTATACTTTGCACAGCCATATGCTCTGTCTCTAGGCAGGGATAACTTGCTCCTCCTTATTAATTGGTTCCAGCAGCTGCAACGTGTACCAAAATGACAAGTACCAAACAAATTGTTTTGGCTGGAAAGGGTAGCAACTCACAGGGCAATCGACACCGATAAGTTCTAGTTTGCATGTTGAGTACCAAACAAATGACAAATTCCAGGACAGAATGTACATGTCAAAGTGTGCTGAGTATCAAATCTGATGAGGTTCAAAGCAGTTGAGTACTAAGGTATGACTGTATACTATTTCCACTTTATAATCTGCTACCTCTTTATTCACCCAGTTTGTTTGTTTGTTTTTGTTTTGTTTTGTTTGTTTTGGTTGAGTTGGGTTTCTTTTCTTTTTTTTTTTTTTTGGTACTGGGGATTGAACTTGGGACTTTCCGCTTGCAAGGCAGGCGGCAGAACCACTGAGCTAAATCCCCAGTCCATGGGTTGGGTTTCTTTGAGACAGAGTCTCCCTATGTAGTCCAGGCTGGTCTTGAACTCACAGCAATCCTTCTTCCTCATCCTCCCGAGTGCATGTGCCCCCACAACTGGCTCTCACCTAGTTTTATGGATGAGGAAAGGAATACCCAGTTAATGATGGAAAACTCAGTTGCCTTACAAGTTGGTGAGGAGAAGAGGAAGGGGTCCAGCTTCATTCTTTTGCATGTGTATATCCAACCAGCACCATTTGTTGGAAAGATTATTCTGTTTGTCTTTGAGATGGGGCCTCACTATGTTGCCTAGGATATGCTGCCCCGGGCTTAGGTGATCCTCCTACTTCAGCTCAGAAGTAGCTCGGACTACAGGTGCACACTCTGGTGCCCAATAGAAAAACTAGTCTTTTCCCCCTGAATTTTCTTGACACCCCTATCAAGATCAGTTGATAGTTCTTAAATTTTTTTCTTTTGGTCCTGGGAGTTGAACTCAGGGGTGCTCTGTCATTAAGCTATATCCCCAGTCCCTCCCCTTTTTATTTTGAGACAAGATCTCCCTAAGTTGCCCAGGCTGCCCTTGAACTTGTAATCTTCTTGCCTCAGGCTCCTGAGCAGCTGGGATTACAAGTGTGTGCCAATTCTTAAATGTATAATAGTGAAAACATACTTGGCAACTGGAGGAATGCTCACATATGTCCATGGGGTTAAAGACACTGTAGTAGGCTAAATAACTGCTCTCAAGATCTGAATTTTAGGGCTGGGGATTTAGTTCGGTGGTGCCACACTTTCCTCAAAAGTGCAAGGTTGCCGGGGATTTAGCTCAGTGGTTCCAGTGCCTGCCTCGAAAGCTCAAGGTCCAGAGTTCAATCCCCCCACACCAAAAAAAAAAAAGTTCAAGGTCCAGAGTTTAATCCCTGGTACAGAAAAAAAAAGAAAGAAACAAAGAAAGAATGAAAGAAAGAAAGAAAGAGAGAGAGAGAGAGAGAGAGAGAGAGAGAGAGAAATCTGAGTATTAGGTGTGCTCATATTATTAACAGAGTGAAGTCTATTTTATCAATTTTTTCTTTGACTTTAGGTATCATATCAAAGCATGTTTTTTGCCTAAGAATTTTAAGTTTTAGCACTTTCATTTAGGCCTTTGATTCATTTTGAGTTTTTTTTGGGGGGGGTGTTTTGTTTTGAGGGTTTTTTGTTTGTTTGTTTGTTTGTTTCTTGCAAGAGTCTCACTATGTAGCCCAGGCTGACCTTGAAGTTGCAATCCTCGTGCTTCAGCCTTCCAAGTGCTAGGATTACAGGCCTGAATTATCATGTTTGGCTCTAATTTTTTGTACATAATGCAAGGAAGGGAATGTTTATTGTTTTATTTTAGTTTTGGTGCTGAACCAATGATCCACTTCAAGTTACTTTTGTATTTGATGTGAGGTAAGGATAGAAGTCTACATTATTTGTGTGAATGATCATACATGTGTAAGTCTGACCCTGGACACTCTGTTTCATTGATTCAGATTTATGTCTGTCTGTATACTGAGAGCATGCTTTCTTGACTACTTCAGATTTTTGTTTGTTTTTATTTTGTTTTGATTTTTTGTTTGTTTGTTTGTTTTTGGTACCGGGGATCAAACTCTGGTCCATGCGCTTGCACAGCAGGCAGCGAAACCACTGAGCTAAATCCCCAGCCCTATTTTTGTTTTTTTGAGACAGAATAACAGTTCAGGTTGGCCTTGAACTCACTATGTAGCCCAGGCTGGCCTTGAACTCAAGGTGATCCTCTTGCCTTAGCCTCATGAGTGCTGAGATTACAGGTGTGCTACACCACACGCAGCAAATACTTCAGGTTTACAGTCTTAAAGTCATGGGGTTAAGTACTCCAAATTTGTTCCTTTATATGAAGTTATTTTGGCTTTCCATATTAATTTTTATTTTTCAATTATTTGTTGCTAATATATAGAAAAACAACTATTGTATTCTGGTCTGATATTTTGTGACCCTGAAATATTCACATATTAGTTTTAGTGAGAGTTTTCCCAAAACTCTATTATGAAAAATTCTGAATATATACAAGAGTCGAATGTTTTACTGAAAATTCATATATGCACTACAGCAGGGATAGCGAACCTCTTAGAGTTTTCAGTGATAATAAGCAGCCAGATGCAGTACTGGTGCCACAGACTGGCCACCACGCACTAGAGGCTAGCATGAACATTTTATTACACATTTCTTTTTGGTGGTGGTACTGGGGATTGAAGTCAGGACCTTTGCACTGAGCTACAAACCCAGCTCATTCTTTATTTTTTATTTTGGAGACAGGGTCTTGCTAAGTCACTGAATTGCTCCAGCTGGGCTCGAATTTGCAATCCTGCCACCTCAGCCTCCCAGAGTGCTGGGATTACAAGCATGTGCCACCATGCTCAGCTTTATTACATTTCGTTCATCATATATCCAACCATATTTTATATTTCAAAATAAGTTGTAGCCCAAACCAAACCTCCTTCTAAATACTTCAACATTTAGAACAAGAGTTCAACATATGTTGACAGTGTTTTTCTTTTAAAAGACATAGAAGATCATTATCTAATGACAAAGGAATCAATTCATCAAGAGGATATAATAACTGTAAATATGCACCCAACATCAGAGTACCTGAATATATAAAGCAAATATTAGGGACAAACAAACTGCAATATAATAATAGCAGGACGGGAAATCAGTAAGGAAACACTGAGTTGAACTACCCGTTAGGCCAAATGGACCTAAGAGACACACAAGCGCCCCTCAGAACAGCAACAGCCACATGCTCCTCTTGGGCGCACACAGGGCCTTCTCTAGGACGGATCACATGTTAGGCCACAAAACCAGTCTTAGCAAATTTAAGAAGACTCAGATCAGATCAAGTGTCTTTTTTTTTTTTTTGGTACCAAGGATCAAACTCGGGTCCTTGCTCTTGCGCAGCAGGTGTCGAAACCACTGAACTAAATCCACGGCCCCAAGTATTTTTTTTTTTGACAATGATGGTATAAAACTAGAAATCGGGCTGGGGATTTAGCTCAGTGGTTCCTGCGCCTGCCTCGCAACCGCAAGGTCCCAAGTTCAATCCCCAGCACCAAAAAAAAAACAAAACTAGAAATCAGTAATAGGGGAAATCTTGAAAAATTCACAAAGAAGTAGAAATTAAACAACATGCTCCTGAATATAAATGGTTCAAACTAATGAGTTCTGAACAACCACTAGGTCAAAGAAGAAATAAAAAGGGAAATCTTTAAAATCTTGAAACAAATGGAGACTGAAACAGAACATAACAAAACTTATGAATAAAGCAAAAGCAGTTCAAGAGGAAGTGTACAGCAATAAATGCCTACATCAGGAAAGAAAGATGGCAGCTGGGTCTGGTGGCACAGTCCTGTAATTCCAGTACTTTGGGAGGCTGAGGCAGGAGGATTGCAAATTCAAGCCAAGCCAGAACAACTTAGTGACTCAGCAAGACCCTGTCTCAAAAATAAAAAAATAATGAGCCGGGGATGTAGCTCAGTGCAAAGGCCCTGAGTTCAATCCCTGGTACAACAAATAAACAAAAGAACCTCAAACAACCGAACATTGCACCTCAAGGAACTAGAAAAAAACAAACTAACCCTAATGTTAGTAGAAGGAAGCAATAACAAAGATCTAAACAGAGAAAGTAAAATAGAATCTAGAAACTTGTATAAATACTTTAATACAAATTTTATCAGGCTGGGGATTTAGCTCAGTGGTTTCGGGGCCTGCTGGGCAAGCACAAGGACCCGAGTTTGATCCCTGGTACCAAAAAATAAATAAAATTTTTTTATCATGAGAAAAAGAACTTCTTTTCTCCCCCACCCTCTCCTCCCTTCCTGCTCCTTTCAACACTTGGTTCCCTTCTCATTTACTAAAGCTCTATTTTCATCATTTTTCCCCCTCATTTTTTTTCCATCCTCTTTCTCTCCCCTCCCTCCCCCAATCTCTTGTTTCCCCATCCATTTGGAAAAGATCTCCCTACTTCCTCTTTACCTATCTTCTATTTTGCGGTCTCTCTCTCTCTCTCTGTCTCTCTCTCTCTCTCTCTCTCTATATATATAGATAGATAGATAGATAGCAGTTCACAGTACTAATAAATGTTGGAAGCTAATGGCCACCACTTTGAGTAACTTGTAGTAATCTTGAGATGTCTTGATAAATTTTGTATTAAAGTATTTATACAAGTTTTTCTTTTCCTGATGGATACATTTTTTTTGCAGACTCTGTACATATATACATGATTTCTCATATAAAGAAACCATATGACCCAAAGTATAGATAATTTAAAGAACAAGACTGATGATTGGAAATAGGGAGTAGACCTTTTTGAGATGGGAAGGGGATCTACAGATGGAGAGAGAGGGCAGGGAGGGGAGAAGGAAAAGTAAGAATGAGTAAGATACGATATGTGTTTGTACCAACTCCCCATGATAAATGTATTCATTATGTCTTGGGCCAGGGATTTAGCTCAGTGGTTCCGGCGCCTGCCTTGCAAGCGCAAGGTCCTGAGTTCAATCCCTGGTACCAAAAAAAAAAAAAGTAATTCATTATGTCTTGCAAACATGTACAAATAAAAGAAGATATAATTTTTTAAAAAGAACTGAGGATTTGTATATGAGAAATAGAAATAACGTTAACTAAAAATGAGGCAAGTTGTGCTCCCTTCGGCAGCACATATACTAAAAATTGGAATGATACAGAGATTAGCATGGCCCCTGCGCAAGGATGACATGCAAATTCGTGAAGCATTCCATATTTTTAGAAAAAAAAAAATGAGGCAAGTTGGACATAGTGGTGCACACCTGTAATCCCAGCACTCAGGAGGCAGGAGGATCACTGAGTTTGAGGCCAGCCTGTGAGTTCAAGGACAGCCTGAGACCCTGTCTCAAAAGCAACAACAGGGCCGGGGATTTACCTCAGTGGCGCTGCGACTGCCTTGCAAGCCTGAGGTCCTGAGTTCAATCCCTGGTACAGGAAAAAAAAAAAAGTAACAATAACAAAAATAAATAAATTTTTTAAAAATAAAAATGAGGCAAGTGTCCAGGAAAAATTCAAAGCTCCACAATCAGGGGGTGGGGGTGAACTATAGCATTCTACGTAACTCCCATAGTGAAATTCATTTCCATCATGGTAATTATCATTTGTTTAGCTAAAAAAAAAAAAAAAAAGACATAATCATAGTAGGAAGTCACAGAAAGAAGGTAGAGCATAAAGGGGTAAACCTTAAGTACTCAACAAGAAACTAAAGCCAGGAGCTGTGGCTCATGCTCAGGAGTCTGAGGCATGAGGGCCGCTTGAGTAAATTCAGCAACTCAGGGCCACCTGGGCAGCACAGAAAGATTCCATCTCAAAACCAAAACAAAACAGGAAACAAAACCCAAGGAAGAAAATATGTAATGGTGGAAATGTATACATTTTTAAAAAGATGACACAGGGGCCGGGGATTTAGCTCAGTGGTTTCCCCGCCTGCTGTGAAAGGGCAAGGACCCGAATTCGATCCCCGGTACCAAAAAAAAAAAGATGACACAGGCATATAGTTTAAAAATATGGGTTCGGGGATTTAGCTCAGTGGCATCGCACCTGCCTCGCAAGCGCAAGGTCTGGAGTTTGATCCCCGGTACCAAAAAACAGAAAGTAACTACTAGAAGAAACAGCTAAAAGAGTTTTAAAATCATTATCCATGGAGGCCAGGCATGGTGGTACACTTCTGTGATCCCAGCACTCAGGAGGCTGAGGTAGGACTACATAGTGAATTCAAGGCCAGCCTGAACTACAAAGAGAAATCTTGTCTAAAAATTAAAAAAAAAAATTTTTCCCTGGAGAATAGAAACTGGGGATCACTGTACAGTTCTAATCTTTGTTGTTGCTGTGGGCCTTTGGTATAGTTGATATTTTATTACATTTATTATTGATATATTTTTAAAAAGTGGTTTTTTTTGGTACCAGGGATCAAACTCGGGTCCTTGCACTTTCAAGGCAAGTGGCAGAACCACTGAGCTAAATCCCTGGCCCCAATGTATTTTTTTTTTTCCCCAATGTATTTTTAAATTTTTTTTTTTTTTTTGGTACCGGGGATCCAACTCAGGTCCTTGAGCTTGCGCAGCAGGCAGCGATGTATTTTTAAATTAAAAAAATTGATATTAATCATAAATTACTTCAGTTAGCCCAAAGACTTCTTTGATTTTAGCAAGTTGTTTTCTTTTCCTCGTGGAAAATTAGGTTCTTAATGTGGTAAATTTCTACTTTGCAATATTCTCACCCTTTTTCAGAGTCATAAACAAATTTTAAGGCATATTTATCAGGTCTGTTGTGGGGAGAATATCTTCTTTCTGAAACACTGAGCTGGTTTATTTAAGGGAATTTTGTTTTCTTTTTTGGCCCTGGGGCTTGAACCCAGACCCTTTGCCCTGAGCTACATCCTCAGCCTTTTTTAAATTTTTTGAGATAAAAAATAAAATAAGGGCTCGCTAAATCCCTAAACTGCCAGGCTGGGCTGGAATTTCCAATCTTCCTGCCTCCCAGGATGCTGGACTTACAGGCATGGACTACTGTACCTAGTTTAAGGGGACTTTTATTGTTATGCATACCTTGGGTGATATGAAATTTGTTCATAAATAATGGGAAGGTATGTAAGGAAACCTGAGCCATTCAACTACAGATTAAATTACCCCTTGTCTGAAATGCTTGGGACAAGAAGTGGTTTTGGATAGTGGAATATTTGCATATGCATAGAGGTATCTTAAGGATGGGATCTAAGTCTAAATGTAGAATCCACCTCTGTCTCACATACACCTTATACATATAGCCTAAAGGTAATTTTATACAATATTTTTGTTCCTTTTTTGGGGGGGCTATCAGGGATGGAACTCAGGACCTTGCGCTTGCAAGGCAGGTGCTGGAACCACTGAGCTAAATCCCCGGTCCTACAATATTTTTAATAATTGTGTGCATTAAAAAAGTGGGTTTTTGGGGGTTTGTGTGTGTGTGTGTGTGTTTTGGTACCGGGGATTGAACTTGAGTCCTTGTGCTTTCCAGGCAGGCAGCAGAACAACTGAGCTAAATCCCTGGCCCCCAAAAAAGTTTTTTAGGGTGGAATTTTCTACCTGTGGAATCAAGTTGGCATTCAAAATATTTCAGATTTTGATGCATTTCAGGGTTTTTAGATTAGGAATGTTCAGCTTCTAGTGATGTAAAGAATTAGACCACATCCTAAAAACATAGCTTTTTGCATGCCAGATTAAAATTTTTACAAGCAGGTCTCCTTATCAAAAACCCTGAATCAGACAGCCCAAAGCTGCTGAAAATAAATAAATGTAGGATTGACTAAAATTTAGCTCCAACCCTCAACTTTGGAACTTTAAAACCTGCTAAGGAACAGATGTTCATTTTGGTTTTTGGAAATCGAAAGAGCTTTGAGACTGCAGAATATAAGGTCAAAATTTTAACTGGATGCTCTGAATTTGCAAACTTTCTCACATTTCTAATTGGACTGCGGAATGTTAGCAAGAGTGAGCCGCTAGGGGACGCCCTGGCTCCCTGCACCCGTCCTAAAGTGGAGCCGAATGCTTGGAGCCCTGGAATTTTGTTTTTGTTTTTGTTTTTTGTCTGCTTTCTAGGAGAGTACGGAATACCATTACGGAAAGGATTTTGTGTCCAAGATGATAAATACAACTGTCTTTTGGTATCCATTGGGGATCAACTGTGGAACCCCTTCAGACACCAAAATCCACAGATGTTCATGTCCCTTATATAAAATGGCATAATATTTGGACTTAATCTATAAGCATTCTGCAATATACTTATTTTTTGGTACCAGGGATCAAACTTGGAACCTTGCACTTTCAAGGCAGGCAGTGGAACCGCTGAGCTAAATCCCCGGCCCCCTCCCATATACTTTAAAATAATCTCTGGATTACATACTTATAATACTAATACGATGTAAATGCAATGTAAAGAGTTGTTATACTAATGGATGTGGTGTTTCACACCAGTAATCCCAGCATTCTAGGAGGCTGAGGCAGGAGGATCACAAATTTGAGACCAGCTTTAGAAACTTGGCAGACCCTACCTATCTCAAAATTAAAAAAAAAAAAAAATCTGGGGATTGAGCTCAGTACACAGGTCCTGAGTTCAGTCTCTAGTCTCTCTCTCTCTCTCTCTCTCTCTCTCTCACACACACACACACACACACACACACACACACACGCACACAGAGTTAATCTGTATTGTTTAGGGAAGGATCAGAAAAAGTCACTTGTGTGTTCAATACCGGTACAGCCAGTATTGGCTTAATGACCACTAATGACCAGTAGGCCTAATGACTTAGAGCACCATACTAGGCTGACTGAATCCACAGATGGTGAACCCATGGATATGGAGGGCTGACTGTATTGAAATTTCCTGTTCATTCTAGCAGATATAATGGTATTTTTTTTTTTTTTGGTGCTGGGGATCGAACTTGGGTCCTTGCGCTTGTGCAGCAGGCGCAGGCGTCGAAACCACTGAGCTAAATCCCCGGCCCAACAATGGTATTTGTATTGGATCATTTTATTATTACTGTAGGTCTTCAAATATGCTGTGTATTGGGTGTGTGTAAGCCACAACAGAATGGCCACAGACACAAAGTGTCTAAACATGCCTCAACTTTTGGTGTGGAAAAGAATTCCTTTACATACTTATTGAAAATGCAGATTCTCAACCCAAGTGTGGTGGTACACATCTATAATCCCAGCACTCAGGAGCCTGAGGCAGGAAAATCACTGTGAATTCAAGGCCACGCTAGGCTACATAGTGAGTTCAAGGCCACCGTGAACTACATAGCAAGGCCTTGTCTCAAAAAACAAAAAAACCCCAAAAAACAAAATGCAGATTCCCAAGCTCCACTTGCAGCAATTTCATTCAGCAAGCCTGGTGGCTCTTGGACCCTGGTCTAAGAAATGTGGCCTGACTTGTGTCAGTCATTTGGATGTTTGCATCCAACCTTCTTGAGGCTAGAATGGGGAATATTCATGCTTTTCAGGATCTAGAGCTTTGGCACCCAATACTCTACTTCCATTTATCCTGACTACCACAAGCCTGTCGCCCAGTGTATGTAGAAACTGCTCCTCCTTGCCTGCAAGAGGTACTGGGTGTCATGTCACAGAGGGTCAGTTAATAGAAGGGGGCTTATACATTTCCACAAGATCTGCAGAGGGCAGACACACCCTCAGTGCAAAGGTTGTGAATACAGATTGCAGAGTCAATATGTGTTGGCAGAAGCCTCACTTACACAGCTTGAAATGTCTGTTTTCCAACCACATGACTAAGAACAAGACCATGGATACTGAGGCCAGAGCATTTCAATGTCCTTTCCCCACCTCTACCTTCAACAGGAGAGCCAAAAGATGACAGGGGTCAATTACCTACTGCTGAATAAAAAACCACCCAAAGCTTAAGGGTAGAAAACAACAATAATTTGTTTACACTCCTGGATTCTGTGGATCAGGAGTCTGGGGAGAGGTCTTCTGTGCCCCGTAATGCCTGAGGCCTCTACTGAGGTGACCTGAATGGTTGATGTGGGAGACCAGGTGTTCTCTCTCCTCACACTTTCTGCACCTGGACCTAAATGGCTGAAGAATGGGATCAGCTAGTGAGACCAGGAAGCTAGAGGGCAGAGGGACAGGGGAAGTCTGTTCTCTGAACATCAGAAGCCTGGCTAAAAATAGAGCCCATTGTTTCAAAGGGCAAAAGCCTGGGTAAACTGAGATAAGCCCCTGGAAGATGGGGTGCAAGGGACTGCCTGACATCAGAAGCCCAGCTAAAAGCAGTAACCACATTGTTTCATTGTCTCATTTTCATCCACCCACCAAAATAGCCCAACAAAGTGTATATAAAACCCCTGAACCTTGGGGCCTCCTCAGCATCCTCCCTTGGAGCCCTCAGCTAGCAAGAGCTTTTTTTGTTCTCACTAATAAACTACACTTGGTTCTTTCCCCCACTGCTATCCATTGACTTAATTCTTTGTGATCCTCAGAACAAGAGCCCAGAAAGAAGCCTGGTTACACTAGGACTGTTAACTGCAGCCCTCCACCGTGGGGGACCAGGGGGTGGAACACCTTACATAATGGCTCCCCCAACCTGTCTGGCTTTAACAACCCAGCCTGGAATGTCCCAGAGTGTCACTTCTGCCACACTTCAGTAACTGAAGCAATCACAGACTTGCCCAGACTCAAGGAGAGAGAACAAAAGCACTGACACTACATGTCAATGGACAAGTGTAAAAAATTTGGGCAGTTTTACAAAACCATCACAGTAGGTCATCAGAAAAATAAATGATAAATAACAGAAGAAAAAATTTATAGATCAGAAGAAACACACAAATTCCAAATTGAATAAGCTCCTCGAGCGCCAGGGAGGAAGAAAATGAGAAAAGATTCAAACCTGGACAGTCACATCTTGTTTCAGAGCACCAAAGATAACAACTCTTTAAAATTTCCAGAAAGAGTAGCAGTATATTTTCAGGCCCAGGAGAGTTAAGGATGATTACTGCCCAAATAAGTCAGCTTGCTGTCACTGTAACAAAATGCCTGGGATAATCAACTTGAAAGGGCTGATTTGGGCTCATGGTTTCAGAAGTTTCAGTCCATGGTCACTCGGACCTGTTGCCAAGACATGGGTGGCACAGTAAGTCATGGTGGGAGCATGTAGCAGAGGATCCCTGTCCACCTCATGCCAGCTGGGAAGGAAAGTGAGAGAGGAGGAGCCAGAGTTCTAGCGTCCTCAAGGGTGCACCTCCACTGCCCTAATTTTCACTAGGGCCCACCTCCTACAGATTGCATCACCCAGTGGCATCAAAGGCTAGGAACTAAGCCTTTAAAAGATTTCAGATCCAAACCACAGCAATCCCCAAACTGTCTCTAAGAATTTCTAAAGGATATACACACATCGCTTCTCGGCCTTTTGGCTAAGATCAATTGTAAAGGACATACACACAGTCCCCAACTTACCATGGTTCAACTCATGATTTTTCCACTCTATTATGGTGCAAAAGTGATATACATTCAATAGAAACCAAACTTCCAATTTTGAGTTTAGGTCTCTTCTCAAGCTAACAAATATTGTCTGACTCTCTCAAAATGCTGGGCAGTTGCTAAGAAGTTACTAGGGGAAACATCCAGTACTCTGCAGTATTCTGAAGGGCACTGTATTGCTAGGCTAGAATGATTAGGTGTATTAAATGCATTTCCAATTTAGCATATTTCCAACCTATGGTGGGTTTGTGGGGATGTAATCCCATCATTAGGGAGCATCTGTATTTCACAAAAATGTAAAAAGAAAACAGGAGATACAAGAATGGCAGAGTAAAGGGACCAAGAAAGCAAGTAATTGCATTTTTCATTGTTTTTAGGAGCTGAGGATTAAACCCAGGGCCTCATAAATGCTAAGTACATGCTCTACCACTGAGCTACACCATCAACCCCTGTAACAGCACATTTTTATTGATTGATTAAGATAAGAGTCTCCCTATATAGTTCAGGCTGGCCTTGAACTCACAGTGATCCTCCTGCCTCAGTCTCCCAAATGCTGGGATTATTAGGCGTGCAACCACCACACCTGGTAACAGCTTATTTTTTAAAATAAAAATTTAGAATCAAAATCCCAAATAATTTCTGTTAATTTTCCACTGTACCCCTCTAGGATGATGGAAAGTGCAGGCTACATAGCCCTGCAGGACACCAAGAGAATCCTATCCAGGATTCCAGATTTCCAGAGTTTTCCACCAGGCAGTGCTACACGAGGGGCAAACTAGCTGAGATGAAGAGAATGTGCCATGGCATGGGCAGGTCACCTGGTTTCTTATGAATCAGTACCTCCTGACATCACACAAGTTAAGTTTGCCTGATTCCTTCCTAACATGCTCTCCACAAAATCAGACTCCCTCCTAAACTGACCTGTGACATTTCTCAATATACTAAATCAATCATTCAATGCATCTAAACAAGATTCTCCCTCTGTCATGATTTCCCATTTTATCAATTAGGATTAGGTTGAGTGAAAAAACAAAACAATGTATTCACAGTGGTTGATCTCTCTCGTGTGTGAATGCTGACTGCAGCAACAGGCCAGAGCCCAGGACACTGGTGTGCCTGCTCCAGGTGCCAGTGTGCCAGGAGCCTGGTGCCTGTGGGTGCATATATGAAGGCCAGCAGGTTAAGCACCCATTGCCTCTAAGCCTCAAGGCCACCCTGCTGTACTCTTTTGTATGATGCTAGGTCTGGAGCTCAGTGAACATTTCCCAGCCTCTTTAGCAAGCCACTTCCTCTGGGGTTCTCCCATCAGGAAGTACAGACTGGAAGGAGCTAGTAGGAAGAAGAGCCTTACTTTCAGGACCAGGAGCCAATGCCTCCAGCTTCTTCCTCACTGCCAGCAAGGACAGCCTGCTCAGCCCTCTGCAAACCACCTTGACCCCCCAAGCACCAGCTGTGTTAGTTCCCTCCCCACTGGCCAAGGCTCTGAGCCACTTGCATGCTGAGGGGGCTGAGCCTCTCCTAGAAGACCAAGTACCTGAAATACACTTTCCTCAGTGGTCTGAGCCATACCAGTGGTGCCCACTCCCCCAGCCTCCTGTGTTCTGCTTCTACCATCTCTCCCCTTGTTCCCTGAGGGAGGTACTTCTTCCTACATCACACTTCCGGCCTACTTCAGTGGCCCCATTTTCCTCTCAATCTCCTCACATCCCTGTGACCAATTCCCTACATCAAAACCCCTCCATTTGAAATACTCAGAGTGGTATGTACTTTCTAGACTGGATACTGAATCATGATCTCTCTCTGCCAGACCCTACACTCCCTGAAGGCAGGAATTTGCTTCTGTATCCCTTGCCTAGTGCTTGCCTAGTTCATACCAAGAGTTTAATAAAGACCTCTTGTACTAGCGTTTAGTCCATATATGCATCAATATTGTTGACACAAATCAGAAAATGCCAAATATTGATCATAAGATTTTTACAACAAGGTGCCTTTTGGAAATGCATATCTTTCTTTTTTTCCAGTACTAGAGATTAAACACAGGGCCTTCACACTGAGCTACACCCCCAAACCTTTTTGAAACAGGGTCTTGTGGAGGAGCCCAGGCTGGTCTTGAACTTGTGATCCTCCTGAGTTATCCTTCCAGAGTGCTGGGATTAACAGAAATGCTTATATCATAAAGTTAATTGAAATATTATATATGGAAAAATGTACAGATCTTAAGTGGATAGCCTAATGAATTTTCACTGTTTCAGGTTCTTAGCAAAATCACAGGTCTTTCTCCACTTACACTTGACTCTTCTCATCCCCTTGTATTTTTTTCTCCTTATGGGTTGAATTAAGCCTCCTGTGTTGCAGTCCTAATCCCTATTTCTAAAACGTGATTTAGGGGATCAAACTCAGGACGTTGATCTTGTGAAGCAGGTGTAGCGCCACTGAGCCACATCCCCGGCCCAAGGAAGACATGATTATTATTATTATTATTTTTTTGGTAAAATGTGACTTTGCTTGGAAATAGGGACTGTGCAGATTTAACCAAGTTAAGATGAAATCACTGGGGAGAGGGGGTCTGATCTAATGTCCGGTATCCTCATAAAAATGTGAAATTTGGAGACAGGCGTGTAGACAGGGAAGATGTGAAGACAGCCATGTAACGATGGACCTAGTGACTGGAATGTGTGTTTACAAGTCCACAAACTCCAGAGATTGTCAAGAATTGCCAGAAGCTAGGAAAAGGTAAGGATTATCCCTCAGAGAATCAGAGAGAACATGGCCCCACCAGTAACTTGATCTCAGACTTCCAGTCTCCCTATCTGTAAATTTCTGTTAAGACTATCAAGTTTGTGGTTCTTTTTCCACATTTCTAAGAAACAAATACAAGCATTATCTAACATATTATGCCTTTCACTTATTCCATCTGATCTCACTGCTAAACTTTAGGCATTACTTGAGAAAAGATTTGGTTCTTTTTTTTTTGGTACCGGGGATCGAATTCGGGACCTTGCACTTTCAGGCAGGCGTCAGAACCACTGAGCTAAATCCCCGGCACAAGATTTCATTCTTTTCGTTCTGCTTTATCCCCAGTGCCCAAAACACTGGGGCAAAGTGTGTGGCTAAGAACAGGCAGGTGAATGAATATCAACTACAGTCCAAGGCAGCCGCAGGTGTGTCAAAGTCAACATATGTACAGCGGTACAAGGGTGGGGCTGTTTTACCTCCAAGTAAGAAAAAATAGAACACAGTAATCTGAACAAATAAGGATTTATTTTTTCACATAAAAACCCAGCAGTCAGCAGTCCAAGGTTTGGGCAGCACCCCAGCCATGTCATCAAGGACCCATCACATGCCAGTTCCATGGGCTCACTCCAGCCCCTGTGATCACAGGTGGCTTCTGCACCCTCATGCATCCCCTTCATGTTCCAGGCAGGAAGACGGGTGGGCAAATGGCCACACCAGCTTCTTTACATGGAAATAAACCAATGTGAGACCTCCTCAGCAGACTTCCTCCAGCATTTCATTAGCCACAACCTTTACATGTGCACTCTAGCTGGGGGGAAGCTGGGCAGGTCAGCTGAATACTCAGCCTTCCAGCCACTAAGAGGAGAAGAGCAAGGGACAGCACTAGCAGTGGTTGCTTTGGGGGCCTCAGCAGGGAAGGATGAGTGATGTTGCTGAGACAACTGGTTAGAGACAGCAGGGAAAATGGAATCCCTATCTCACACAAAATACATACAAAAATGAATTCCAAGTAGATTAAATGCTAACTTTGGTGAGACTCTGTCTCAAAATACAAAAGGCCTGGCAATGTAAGGCCCTGGGTTCGATTCCCATATAATTAACAAATTAACTCTTCCCCCACCCCTTTCATACGCAGAGGCACACAAACATAAATTCTTAGAAAAAACAATCTTTGGGAAAGATTAGTAAATGACACGCAAATGCAGACACTACATTAAATCCGATCATTACAAAATAAAAAGCAAAGCACATTGGAAGGTATCTCTGTAAAGCATATAGCCAGAGGATTGCTACACGAGAAAATTGTACACCAGTAATAAAAAGAAAAAGGAGGCCAAAATAAAGTACTATGGAAGAAATTACACAATAAACATCTTCAAACTGATTTCTGAAGAAATAGAAACTAAAACCTTTGCACCCATCTGATTGTCAAACATTGAAAATTCTGACATCAAATGCTTAGTAGTCAGAGGGGAATCTCAGCAGCCATCCACCACAGTGGGAGGAAAAGGACATAACCTGCTTTGGACAGCAATGGTGGCCCCAGCTAGTAATAATAAAAATGCAACAATGTTACAATCCAGCAATTTTATGTCTGAAAGTATAGACATGTTCAAGAAAATGTGTAGCACATAGCAACATCTAAGAGCTAAAACCTGGAAACATTTAATGATGAGGAGTAGTAAAACAGAGAAACTGTAGTCTATTCACACCATAGAGCATGACAAGGAAGATACATCCTAAGCTACATGTTACCCAAAGTGTCACCAGCAATGTTGAGCTTTATAAGCTGAGGAATACATTCATATACCACTAAAGTTTTTTAAAATCCAAAACAATGCAATGTACTTAAGTGATACATAACTTCACTTGGTAACTTTTTTTTTTTCTCAGTACTGGGGATTGAACTTGGGACCTTGTGCTTTCCAGGCAGGAGGCGGAACCACTGAGCTAAATCCCCTGCTAAATCCCTGGCCCCACGGTAACATTTTTAAGAAACAGAAAAGTCAAGTTTAGCAGTGATCACCTCTGGAGAGAAGGGAAAGATGGATCCAAGTGGGGTGGCAATCTTATTCTCACACTGCACAGTAGGTACATGGATAATACCTTTATATTTAACTTTTGTATAATCAACCCCATTTTTTAAAGTACATGGCAAAAACTTAATTATGGCATTACACTCTTGTGTGAAAATGAAGATGTGTCAAACCTTCTAGGGAAGAACTGTAGGTATGAGGTTTGCAACAATCAACTTTTTCCCAGGTGCAAACATGCCATGTTCCAATGGAAAGTTCATCCCATCCTGACAGTGAAGCTGACCAGCAAGATTGCTTTCATATCTGCTCTCCACTCACCAAACACTTGCTAGTGTCCCAGACCGGATACTCATTGGAACCACCAGAAGGTCTCTTAACACTGCTCTTGTTCTGCTCCACATCTTCCTAAGCCAGACCTGGAGAATGCAAGGGGCTCTTAGTTCTCCAAGTGGTTCTAACGTGCAGCAAACACTGAGAACCACACAGTACCAATTTGCTTGATAATCCCCAGGAATTTAGGGAGGGCTGGATTAGAATCAAAAATTAACGTTCAGGCAATGATGACACAGTTCCATCAGCCATAAAGTTCCAGACTCCAGGTCTCAAACTCTGCACATCACCGTGGACACATCCACTTGGACACATCAGTGTGGACATGTCCCCCACCTGAACTAATGTATTTCCAGGGTTGTTCAGCAAAATGAATTAATACATGTCATCTGATCAGAAGAATGGCATATGGGAAGCACTCAGTGTTTGCTTTTCTAAAGTAAAGCTGTTCTGAGAAGTGTCTAATAAAATATTTCAATACAAAGCATCATGAGTACTCTTTAGTCTTTGTGAGAAGGCTCCCAAACTTGTGAAGGAAACAGCAAAACCTTGTGTCACTGTGAGCAATCTCTGGACATCTATCCTGTGGAAAGGAGTTTTGTACTCAGACAGGAAGCAGCAAGAAGGACATAGACAGTTAATAATAGATCAGTGAAGGGCTCTCGAGAGTGACCGTGAAAATTAAGGGGAAAATAAATTCTTACACTCTCCATTAACTTTCATTCTATTTAACAATACTAACTACAAAAAGCCAGGCAAGGTTTGCTTTGCTTTGGAAGATGGGAGACCCAGCCATTACTATACTGTAAGTGGGAAGATGATGAAGTTAGTGACTTGGTAAGGCCCCCAAGGAGGGACAGAGTTGGGATCAGGGTCAGACTGGAAGGGGACACAACTGCTCCACGGTCAGTGACTTGGGGAGAGATGACTGTAGAAGCTGTTGGATGATGATGCTGTCCCTTCAGAGGATAGTTTTCTTCCATTCTCTGCATCCCCTTTGCCTCCTCAAAGCACCCAAAGGAAATGCCAGCACTGAGCCCAACCTGTCCTGACTCCACCTGTCCCTTCCAGATACAGCCAGTCTCCTAGAATTCCTCATCACTGTACTCCTCTGCACCCTGCCCCACCCTAGCCTTGAAGCTTGGGCTGTGGTCACACCCTCTTCACAGTACCCCCATGCCCTCCCCATCCCGTCCTTTTAACAAGAGGCCCGGAGCATATGGGAGATTGCACAGGGTCCTGTCCCCAACACACGACTTGCTGGGTGACAGCGGGCAAGTTTTGCTTCACCTGGGAAATGGGGCAACCACAATCCCTTCCAGCCAGTGTTCTGCTGAGGGCCGGAAGGGATGACGCTGGAAGCTGTAAAGCAGAGGCTGGCTGGAAGTTATCAGAAGAAAAAGAAAAGCTCCTTAGGACAGTCACATGACTAAGGTTGGCTATTTTACTTTATTCAGCTAACAGTCACACTCTGGGCCCCACCAAACTGCTCCTCCATCCCTGCCTGAGGTCTGCCCTGGGAGGAAGCTCAGAGGGGAACAAGAAGCCTCAGGTCCCCAACATGGGCCTTATCTGTCACCACACACATCACACACCTTAGAACAAAACCACTGCTCTGGGTCCTTAGGAGCCACCCCAGTGAGGTTTAGGGGGCCCTCCAGTGTTCAACACCACGTCCAGGACCTCAGCCCCAGGTACAGAGCCCCTGCTCCCTCAGATGTCACCCAGGGCAGGGCTGAGAGACTCCATCTCCAGCTATGGGGATGCTGAACCTTGACCCTGGCCCTGCCATTTGTCCATGCTGGGAAAGAAGCAAAATGTATGAAAATACTTTAATCATTTCTTTGAAACGGTTAAGAAATAAGATCGTCGTTTTTCTTTTTCGATCCCAGTAAAAAAAAAGTTCACATTAGCGCCTGGGCCCAAAGTCAGGCTCTTTCCAACCAAGTCGGCCACTCAGTAGAAACGCTTGTTCCGCTCCTGGCGCTTCTGAAACACCACAGCACCCACCACTGCACAGACAATGATGCCCAGGAGCGCACACAGCAGCAGCAGGAACACCCTCCACCCTGTCAGGGGACCACTTCGGAAGTTCCCCGTGGGGTCGTCCACGTTGTCTGAGGGAGAAGAAAAGGGGAGATGAGTGGGCAAAGGGGGTGGCCTCCAGGAAATGTGGCTAACAGGACCGTGCCAGCCAATCCCAGCGTCAGGGCTACCATCTCAGGGGGCACCACATTCATCCTACATGTGGGACAGTGCTGGTTGGAGTGCGGTGTCTTGTGGCCACACACTGGCCAGGAACAGAGACTGCACTGTGCTGACCACAGCTGAGCTCTCAAGTCTATAATGGGGAGGGCAGGAGTGGAAAGAGGACCAATCCCACAGGGACCAAGGTCCCAGGAATCAAGGCCTGTGCTGCATTCTGCCGCAAGGCACTGGTTAAAACTAGAGATTCCCAGGCTCCTTCCTAGAGAGCCTAGTTCTGTACAGGGAGAGGCCCAGGGGTCTGATTCATGAGCAAACCCCTTCCCCCAAATCTGGAGAAACACAGCCCTTACCAAAGGCTGCTCTCATCCACAGCTGGAGGATGTTGGTAGCTTCCAACCTCCTAGGCTGTCTTCCATACCCTGAGCCCACTCGCTACCCCCTGTATACCTCTCCTGCTCTGGGCACATCACTCCTTTGTTCCCCAACTGTCAAGAGATCCTGCTAGGTGCTAGGCCCTGATGTGTGGATCCTCATAGATCCTGACCCCTCTGGGATATGGCACCCTTGTGACTTTCCCTGAAAGTCTGAGAAAAGGAAATGACCAGGCCATGAATGGGGGAGGTGGGAGCTGGACTGAGCTTGTTTCAGCTACTCAGCCTCCTCCCAACTGCAATCCTCTGCTCTACATGAGGCTCACCACAGCTCACCCAACCTGAGCTCTTGGCCTATAGGAGCTGAGGCAGGCCAGCCAGCACCATTTCCCCAAGGCAGGACTGATCCAAGAGCCCAGACCACAGCCATTACTGGATCAGGAAGGGCAAAAGGACCACAGAATGCACTTGAGGCTCAGGCAGTGGGGGACCATATTCACACATACCTTTGGGAGACTTGAAGAAGTTGACACTGGGCTCAATCTTGGTCCAGTCAATGTTTTCCTCATCAGGAGTGTGCTCTACCATAAGCTGGAATAGCTTGATGGAGATGATGTCATGATTGTCTACAGGACCAAGAACGCACATGTAATGGCCTATAGCCAGCCTAAGGGTGATGGCCCAAGGCCTTCTCCAAAGAGAAAGCACTGGCCTGGCCATGAAGAGCTACTTCTGCCCATCATTATCCTCTTTTCTTCCCTGCTACCTCCAGCCCCCAGGAAGACAGTATTCTAGGAAATCTAGGAGGGATGAGGATGTAGCTCAGTGGTAGAGGGTGTGGTTAGCAAACCTGTGCACGCTAGTGCACACGCACACACAGAAAAGAGAAGCTGGGCATGGTGGCAGATGCCTGTAATCCCAGCACTCAGGAGACTGAGGCAGGAGGATTGCTCCAAGTTCGAGGCCAGCCTGGGCTACATAGTGAGTTCAGGGCCAACCTGAACTACATAGCAAGACCCTGTCTCAAAAAAACCAAAAAAAAAGAAAATAAAAGAGAAACTTAGGAGGAAGTGACAGAATAGCAGGAAGAGAGCATGAGCTTTATGTTCAAAATCATCTGAGTGTAAATCTCATGTCTACTGTCCTCTTTGAGGCTCAGTTTCTTTATTTGTAAAATGGGAGTGATAAGATAATCTTCCTTTAGGGCAGTCACCATGGCAAGTTAATGAGAACATATACAGAACATGAAAGATATACTGCTGCCAAAGGGTAAGTACTTAAAAGAGACCAAGGCAAGGGCTTGGCTGAGAAGCCTGATCCTCCGGAGGGCAGGAAGCTGCTAGATGCTCCTGTCAAGAGATCCATGTGTAGGCTGCAGATAAACAAGTCAGCCTCCAGCTAAGGAACAGACCCAAGACACAGTTACTGTACTGAGGAGACTTGGAAAAGGTACAGTCCAAAGAGCATGGGCAGGAAAGAACCTCTGCTTGACACCAATAGTTCATCCTATTTAAGAGATACGAAGCTTTCCTGGCCAGGCTGACTCTAGCCATAGGCTCGGTGAACCAACTGGAATCTGGGGAAAGGTCTTGTTTAAAGAGGAGAGCAGAACAGGGGCCTTATCAGAACATTCTCTCCTCTTCGGGGTATAAAACTGAAAGTTCCCTATTAAGCTCTGCATGGCAGTGCATGCCTGTAATCCCAGTACTCTGTGAGGCTGAGCCAAGGGGACTGCAAGTTCAAGCCTAGCCTGGGCAACTTAGCAAAACCGTGTCTCAGAAAAAAAGGGCAAGGGATGTAGTTCAGTATGGAGGTGCTGCTTCAATCCTCAGTACTGCTCCCCTGCCAAAGTTCTCTATTAAACTTTTTTTTTGATACTGGGGATCGAATTCAGGACCTTGCACTTGGGAGATAGCCGCAGTGCCACTGAGCTAAATCTCCGGCCCTCTATTAAACTTTAAAACCCCCAATGGACATTTTGGGATTTCTGGGATTAAGAGGACATATGCACTTCCCTGGAAAGAGGGGAGGCCACTCGCTGTGCCCAGCGTTACAGGGCCTGAATATCCAGAGGATAAATAAGCCCTTTGTTGAGTCAAACACATCTTCTCCCAGTTCTGCTCAGTAGGAGCTGGCCCTGGCCCTCGTGCCTTCCAGATGTCCCTAGTAGACAACTGAGCAAAGACAAGGACCATGAAGTGTCACCTAGGCCTGTTGACTCAGCATGGCCTGTATAGGCCAGAGGCATGCTGTTTCCTGAGTATCTACTGTGGGCCAAATGAGAAGGATCCTTGACTACATGGAGGTTACAATTTAGATAGTGGGAAAAAACCCACAGAAGATAAAATAAATTTTACACTTGAAAGAAACAAAATAAAGAAACATGCTATAAAGAAAAAAAAAAGATAGGAAAGGTGATGGAAAGTATGCTGGGGACTGGAGAGAACACAATTTTAAATGAGGGAGTCAGGGAGGCTCCACTGTGGAGGTAGTACTTGAGCAAGACCCAGCTGGAGGCCACTATAAGGAGGGAAGAAGCAAGCCCTGAGTGAGGTGTGATGAGGTGTGGTGAGGGGCCTGGGATAGGTCTCTTGACTCGGAGTGAGATGACAGCCACTGCTGTGCTGAGCAGTGGGGGCAACCTCTTGTAGGCTCAATTCGATTATTCTGGCTGTTGCACCAGGGAGAGAATAACAGGGGCCAGTGTAGAAGAAGGGGGATCGCTCAGGAGGCTCCAGTGAGAGATGATGGTGGCTTGAACTCTTCAAGTAGTAAGAGAATGGAGACACTGAGCAGGCCACTACTTACACAGGTCTGGAGATAGAATCTAGACATCGACAGTGTCTAGATTCAGCCTCTAATTTCCCAAAGATAAAGAAAGACTGCCAATGAATTGCTCAAGCTCTGGGCCTACCTACAATTACAGACAACAGGAAGAGAAGAGAGAGAGTGACTATGGAGACCAAAGGAAGAAAGGTAATTAACTATATGATAAGCTTCCAAGAGAAGACTCAGGCTGGGAATGAATTCCTCATTCAGCCCAAATACTCACCAGACAGGTCGCCAGTGCCAGCTGAGGCTCCAAAGTAGTAGCCGGTGGGCAGGCGCACTCCTACGATGTCGATGCAATTCTTCCACTCGTTCTTGTCCTCCAAGTCAGTCATCACCTGTGGCCAGCCAACAAGTCAGGCACACCTGCAGGCTTGAGCCAGCCGCCTTCCTGAGCCTCCACAGAACCACCACGGGCTCAACTGGCCTCCTCCCTCACACTTGCTCACCGTCAGGCGGCCCCGAGAGTAGCGCACAGCCAGGAAGGTATCGTGGTCCCGGTTGCGGAAATCAGCTGTGCAACCTGCCAGCTCAGTCCAGTGCCCATCCTTGCTGTGGTCGTAGGACAGGGAGCCATTGTTCACCATCACCGAGATGTACGGGAACACACGCTGGGACAAAGACACTGGTTATTCCATGAATGGCCCAGCCTACGGGAGGAAGGTGGGTGCCCACCATTCCAATCCCTAGACTCCTTTTGTGCCAGGACCAGGAAGAAGTCCCAGTTCCCAACCTTTAGCCAACTGCCCAGTCCTTGCTTTCCTGTTCCACAGGAGAGAACAAGGCCCTACCTCAGTGGTCTCATCATTGGGATATGTGTCCAGGAAGATGGCTAAGCCATGGAAGTTATCTTTGCTTCCAAACACAGGCCCTGGAATTAGAAGGAAGTAGTCTCACAGTGGGAAAAACTAGAATGTCTTACGGGTAGCTCAAAAGCAATGTAGGCAGGGGCTGGAAATCATTCACCCAGGAGAGAAGGGAAACTCTGAAGGACAAAGCCCAGGTGGGGTTGGGAAGGATGCTGGGGTGCAGGGAGCCTGACCTGAGCAGACAGCCACGTGGCCATGTGCTCTGAGGCCAGTGTCAGGGGTCAAGGGGGTACCTAGTCTACAGATAGAGCCACAGGAAAGATCCCTTAAACCAGGGGCAGCAAACTTTCTGTAAAAGGCCACAGAAGAAACATTTTTGGTTGTAGGCTATGTACAGTCTCTGTGAAATAGTCTTCATGTTTTACCCTCTAAAAAAAACAACCCTAGCAGGGCCTGGTGGTACACACCTGTAATCCCAGTGGGAAAGAAGATCACAGGTTCAGGCCCAACCTGGGAATTTAGGGAGATTCTATCTCAAAATAAAAACTAAACAAAGGGTTAGAGGTGCAGCTTAATACAATGGCCCTGATTCAATCTCCAGCACTGAAATAGCAACAGACACCTCAAAATGACAGAATGGCCCCAATCAGGCCATGAAGGGGAACAGTGTTGAGCTGGGAGATTTAGCTGCCCTCCTTTCCTAAGAGGTCCCCCTTCCAGAGCCAAACTCCTTCCTAAAGTACAGAGTTTTCTCTATGAGCAGAAGCAGGGTCTCCTAACAGGATGGTGCAGAGCAGAAGATCTTCGGCCACAGAAGCAGAGAGAAATCCCCTTGTTCTGCCTGCTGCTACCTCCCTGGTAGACTGGCAGCCATGGTCATGCCTGCCCCAACCTCTCCAGCTCAGCAGCACCCACCTGGCTGAGGAAGCAATGCCCTACCTGGCACAAGGCGGTCCCGGGTGTACCACAAGGCAATGCCATCTCCGTGAAGATTCTTCTTTCCCGTGCCGTGGACTTTGAAGTGGACATGCATCTCCCAGTCCTTGAGGAAGCAAGGCTGGAGGAGGGGCAGAGAGGGCTGCTCAGAGATCCCCAGCCTTTAAACAAGCTGGGGGTGATCTGGCACAGACTCTGCCCACATCCCTATTTTCCCAATCCCATGAAGACCACGCACCCACTCCTTGCCCCAGGGTCAGGCAGCAAGGTCATAAGCACTGCTGAACCCAGACTCCCAAATGAAAAGGGAAAACCACACAGTTCCCAAGGCTGCCTGAGGCCCAGCCTCTGCCAACCCAGGCCTACTCTTATACTCTGACTGCCAGCCAAACCCTTAACTGGTTTCATCTCCACCCCCCACTGCTCCTACTCTGGGATCTTGCAGAAGAAAAATAATAATTTTTAGGCAAAACAATTTGTCCACAGAAGATGAGAGCATGGTCTTGATTCTTACCCAGGTCTATCTGAGTCCAAAACTTTTAGAACTTTCAATGATACAAACAGCCAGCTACATCACTTGTGCCATAGGTTCACCACCACTATTCTAGGTTTTCTAAGACCTTCAGGCCTTTAATATAAGTTGTACTCTTTTCTACCCACGCCACCCCCACCTTCTCTTATAACCAACCTTTCAAAGTGAGGAAAAATCAGACTGAGGCAGTTTTACCAGATTCAAACCCAGGTCTGGCTGACTACAAGGCCCAACTCTTGGCCAGAACACCTCCTACAAGCCCAGTTCAGGCCCAAGAATAGGGGCTCATCAGGGTGGTGCTCCCAGATCTCTGGGCTGCCATGTTAGAGAAGCAGATAATTCCTGGCAGACACAGTCACCAGATACCTACAGCAAGGTAAACACCCTGCCCTTCCCTACCAGGAAGCTGCTCATGAAAACCAAGGTCAACACAAACTTTGACAAGAGTCCATTTTAGGGAAGTCAATGGATGGGCATGTGAGCAAGTGATTAAATACCCATCAGAAAGGTAAACTAAAACAAGAGATATTGTTGATCTATCAGTGTGGCAGCTATTAAAAAGATCATTAATATGGAAAACAGAAGAAGACACAAAGAAATAAGCACTTTCAAACAACTGGTGAGACTATAAATGATCCTATCTTCGGGGAAGGGGGGGATCTGATTGCATCTTTTTAGTTTTTATTTTTATTTTTTTTCTGATTGCATCTTTTTAACAGAATAAAGCAGATCCCAAAAATATTTACATCCAAAGATATCAAAGATACTAAGAGGAGAAGTAACTTGTAAATAATATCAGGGCTATAGTCCCATTTTGGGGATGGAGTAATTAAGAAAAAAACAAAACATGAACGGATATTAATGTTAGGTCATTATGAGAGAATTGTGGAGAATGTTTACTTTCTATGTTTGGATACTGTATAACAAACACGTTACTTCTGTTACCAGGAAAAACTCTTATCAAAAATAGATGTACCTGGGGCCGGGGATTTAGCTCAGTGGTTCTGCCACCTCCCTCTTAAGCGCAAGGACTCAAGTTCAATCCCCAGTACCAAAAAAAAAAAGGATGTATCAAGGGCTGGGGATTTAGCTCAGTGGCACAGTGCCTGCCTCTCAAGCACAAGGTCCTGAGTTCGATCTGATACCAGAAAAAAAGAAAAAAGAAAAGAAAAATAGATGTACCAATGTTGGCAAACAGCTTCACTGTTCATCTCTGGGTACTGAACACCCAGATGATGGGACCCAGCCTGAACCCTGAGAACATGGAGCTAACAAGGACCTGCATGACAGATTGCATATAGCGCAAAACTTCAGAGTCTTTCCAATTCTGGGAACATTCAGAGTCTGCTGGGCAACTAAGAGATGATGAGAACCAGCTCTCAAGGACAGGACAAGGAAACTGAGTGAAATGCCTACTGAGGACTATGGAGAGCTTGCTTTGGGCTAGATTTGCACAAAGATTATAACTCTGAAGTAACAGTGCACTAGAAAGGCTCTCCCAGGGACTCAGCTCAGCTTTGAGTCCTTGCCCTTCCTGAAATCAGACTAAGGTGATTCATCCAGGGCTCAAGTTTTTCTACAAACAATTGTACAAATGCAGTATCTGGCACACAATCATAAATGACCAGGCAGACAAGGAGAAACAGTATGAATAAAACGAAGAGAGAAAGAAAAGTCAACAGGAATTCCAGGTACCAGACTTTCAAATATGTTCAAGGAGACAAAAGACAAGATTCAGAATTCAGGAAGATAACTAAAATTTTAAAAATTCACACTAAAAGTATACTAGAACTAAATAGAATAACATAATGGACAGATTTCATAACCAACTAAAAGCAGTAGAAGCCATGTGTGGAGGCAAATACCTATAATCCCAACTACTCAGAAAGTGAAGCAGGAGGATCACAAGTTAGGCAGCAAGTCCTTGTCTAAAAAAGAAAGAGAGAAAGAGAGAGAGGAAGGAAGGAAGGAAGGGAGAAAAAAAGGAAGAAAAGGCTGGAGATGTAGTAGCTCAGTGGTAGAGCACTTATCCAGCATAAGCAAGACTCTGAGCTCAACGCCCTCCCTACATAAAACAGCAAAAGAATGAATTAGTGAACTCAAAGCCATTAAGATAAAAATATCCAGGAATAGACAGAACAAAAGAATAACAGAGAGAGGAAAGACTGAGAGAATCTAAGGCCTATGTAGTTGGAGTTCCAGAATGAGACGTAAGAGAATGGCACAAAGGAATAGAGATATCTAAACACTTAGTAAAAGTGGTTCAAAGATATCAAGTCACAAACTTTAAAAAGTCCTACAAGGGTGCTTCCCTAGTATGAGTGAGGCAACAAATGAAAAGAATTCATTACCAACAGATTCACACTTTCATTCTTCATGGAGAAGGGAAATGATCTAGATCCAAATGTAAAGTCAGACGTTGAGGGAGGAATGAAGAATGACGAATACAATAAATAAGAAGGTAAAAATCTGTACAAATATTTGACTGTATAAAACAATGTGTTGGGTAATATTTTTTTTTTTGGTACCAGAGTTCGAACTCAGGACCTTGTGCTTACAAAGCAGGCCTGGTACCACTGAGCTAAATCCCCAGCCCCTGTGTTGGGTAATTTAAAACAGATGGATTAAAATACATGCAGCAATAGGGTAAATGGAGTTAGTATCCTAAGATCCTTGCATTGTCCAGAAAGAAAGTAAAAGTACACATTATTCTTAAAACAGTAAAACATGGATGGATATTTCAAATTCTAGGGTAACCACTAAAAAACCCAGAAAAGAGCATATAACTTTCAGTCTAATAGAAGAGGAAAAACAATAAAAATTAATCCAGGGCTGGGGATTTAGCTCAGTGGTTCAGCTCCCTGCACCGCCTGCCCTGTAACCCCCAAGGACCCCAGTTCAATCCTCAGTACCAAAAAAATTAATCCAAAAAGTCAAGACCAGGAAGAAAAATGCAGAGAAAATAGGTGATACAAATAGAAAGTAAAGTAAGAAAGCCTAAAGGAATGGAGCTGGCCAACCACAGACTGAGAGCTCTGGGACCCTGAGGCAAAATAAACCTTTCTTCCTTTAAATTGACTTTCTTAGGTATTTTGCCACAGTAATGGGAAGTTGATTGATATAAATGCATACTTTATGGTAAATTTTGTATAATGTACATTTTACCACAATAAAAAAATTAGGAATTCAATTTTTCATGTGCAAATATATAAGCACAACAGTCAAAATTAGTAGCTGTGGGTACCCATTACATTTTTAAAATTCCATTGTTTCAATGTCAATGTGTATCCTACTGAAGAGAATGGTTTTGTAAATTATTGGGGATTGAGCTTTGCACTGAGCTACATGCCCAACCTTTTTTATTTTAAGACAAGTTCTTTTTCTGGTTTGTTTGGTTTTTTTTGGTACCAGGGACTGAACTTGGGACCTTGCGCTTGCAAAGCAGGCACTGGAACCACTGAGCTAAATTCCCAGCCCTGGTTTTGTAAATTAATTGATTTAAAGGTTAAAAAGTTTAAAACAGGGCCAGGGGAATAGCTTAGTGGTGCTGGCAAGTGCAAGGTCGAGTTTGATCCCCAGTACTGCAAAAAAAAAAAAAAAAAAAAAAAAGTTTAAAGTAATAATTTTTTAATACATTTTCCTACAATAAAAATAAATAACCTTCTCAGAGCATAATGTTTTCCTATTTACAAAAGATGTTTCTAAAACATAACAAAATGAAAGACAAGGCACAAGGTCAGAAAAAGATATTATGCAAACACTAACTAAAAGCAAACTTATGTAGCTATACCAAATTATTATTATTTTTTTTTGGTACCAAGGATCGAACTCAGGACCTTGCGCTTGGAGGCAGGTGCTGGAACCACTGAGCTAAATCCCCAGCCCAGCTATACCAAATTTTGTATGTACCTAAGCTAATTTAGCCTAAAATATATATAAAACAGAAACTGACAACTACAAATAGACAAAACTACACACAGAAATTTTAACATACAGTACTTCCCTTAGTAACTGATAAAAATGAACAGACAGTGGGGTCAGGGATTTAGCTCAATGGTTCTGCCGCCTGTCTCGTGAGCACAAGGTCCTGAGTTCAATCTCCAGTACCAAAAAAAAAAAAAAAAGAACAAGACAAAAATGTCAAGAAGAATGTAGAAGACTTGAATTCAATCAGTAAATTTGACCTAAAGAACTTAAATGGCACACAAGTCTACAAATAGAGAAATTCATATTCTTTGCAAGCACACGCCAAAGTCTGACCACTAGAGGATCCATTCTCAAGACTTAACAGACATTCAAGAGACTGAAATCCTTAACCACAATATAATTAAACTAGATACTGATAGTTTAAAAAATTTAAAACTATATCTCACATATACAAAAGTCAGCTGAGAAACCACACTTCAAATGGTTTGTTTGTATCCAGTTTTCTGTACTTGGAGACAATGTACGCTGGTTCAAGGTGTGCCTTGGAGTGAAAGGGCAAGCAAAAGGGAAAAGGCAGAGAGGGGAGGAAACCTACACTCCTATCCCAGCCACATCCACTGGGAGGTCAGCTTTAGGAAAGGACACATATGGAAGTGGAGGGCCTGGAAACTGATTCCTACAAGTCTATTCGGGACTTAGAACCATCAATGTACCCCAGACCAAAGACTGCAGATGTGCAGACAGACACACTATAACACAGATAAGGCCTCTGAGAGACCTGAAGTAAGTGAGGTATGTATTAGAATTGACTGAGAAGCTGCTTTGCAGGCCACAGTTCTCAACTCTGGCTGCACAACAGTCTCAACTAGAAAGCTCAGAAATCTTACTGCCTCGAGCCGGGGATTTAGCTCAGTGGTGCTGCAAGCCTGCCTCACAAGCACAAGGTCCAGAGTTTGATCCCCAGTACCGAAAAGAAAAGAAAGAAATCTTACTGCCTTGGATCAGCTACAACAGGCAAAGAAAATCAGAAATCACCTGATAAGACCAGATGAGTTTTTTTTACAGTCAGGCAATTTCCACTTCTTTGCTTGTAAGAAGATGGAAGGCAGCTTTACTCTAACAGCTTAGATATATCATTAATAGTTCTGATGAAAGATCATTACATGATTTGCAGTTATAAGCCAAAAGAAATTCAAAATATTGAGTGGCCCTGTTAATTCCAAAACTCCATCTATACCTATTATTTAAGTGAACAGTTTCTCAGGACTCACATATATAGGGCCAGGGATTTAGTTCAGTGGTGCTGCGCCTGCCTCACAAGCACAAGGTCCTGAGTTTGATCCCCGGTAACGAAGGAAAAACAAAAAAATAATTCACATATATAAAAACAAAAAGCAGAAGTGGCACTGAAACCTGCCTGATAGTAGCATCCACCCAGATGTTAGGGAAAACAACATCTCACTGTTCATCCCATTTAATTTCAGTAAGTTTTTACTGTTGTATAATAGCTCTTCAAAAATCATGTAATGGGGCCGGGGATTCAGTTTAATGGTGCTGGCACCTGCCTCAAAAGTGCAAGGTCCTGAGTTCGATCCCTGGTACAAAAAAACCCGAAAAACCAAAAATCGTATAATGCAGCTCGGGATGGTAGTGTGTGCCTATAGTTCCAGCTACTTGGGAGGCTAAGGGAGGACTTTGAGACTGTCTAAAAAAAAAAAGGTTGTGTAATACATTTATTTTGATAAGTTGTATACTAACAATCATAATCTCAAAGAAAAAACGAGTTAGTTTGAGCCAGTGTGTGGCACACACCCATAATCTCAGCACTCAGGAGGCTGAGGCAGGAGGATTGCTTCGAGTTTGAGGCCAGCCTGGGCTGCATAGTGAGTTCAAGGTCAGCCTGAACTACCTAGCAAGACCCTGTCTCAAAACAAACAAACAAAAAGTTAGTGTGAAGGTCTCAACAAAGTTAAAAAGTTGTAACACTTATTTAAGGTTGCAGAGCATTATGATAGGGCAATGAATAAGAGATCTTCAAGCATTAAATACATGAACATAAAATTTTGTGTGGGAAATGAAAATGAAAACAATTTTAAAAATACACAAGTTGAGTTTACTCTGTTTTTATAAAGTGGATACCCATTAGCAATATTTACACTGAATATTTAAGAGTACTAACAAGTTGTTTTAAAATGTCAGCACTTAAAATATGCTGGAGGGCCGGGGATTTAGCTCAGTGGTTTTGCCACCTGCTGCGCAAGCCCAAGGACCGAGTTCGATTCCCAATACCAAAAAAAAAACCAAAACAAATAAAATATGCTGGAAACTATATCCTTTGCAATTGAAAAAAAAGAACCCCACTAGGGCCAGGGATTTAGCTCAGTGGTTCCAGCGCCTGCCTCGAAAGTGCAAGGTCCTGAGTTCAATCCCTGGTACCAAAAACAAAACAAAACAAAAACCCACTGTCGGGGATCAAACCCAGGGCTTCTACATAAGTGCTCTACCACTGAGCTACACTGCTACACCTCTGGTCCCTTTGTAAATTTTTGTTGGTTTGTTTTTATTTTTTGTGACAGGATCTTGCTATGTAGTTCAGTCTGGCCTTGAACTTACTATGCAGCCCAGGCTGGCCTTGAACTCACAGCAATCCTACCTTAGCCTCCCTAATTCTGAGATCACAGGGGTGCACTAACATAGCCCACTAAGTACTTAAGATGATTTTTTATATCAACTTTTATAAGGGACAAAGAGAAACAATTTTGGACTGGAACATTAGTTAATAAAAAATATCTTAAGACCACTGCTGAAGGCTCCATACAAGATATCCTCAGGATGGGGCCTGAGCAGCCACTCTCTGTGTCCTGTGCTCCAGCTATCAGACACCTGGAGCTCTAGTCACTTTAGAGCTACATTACATCTCAGAAGACAGCAAAACTCAGGGAGTCTTTGCTAATTCAGTGTCTCTCCCAGATAAAGTGAATGGAGACAAAAGAAGAAAATGCAGAAAGCATCTCTTCAGCTCAGTGAAGAGAGAAGTAGTTCTTGGGAAACACTGAATAGAAATGCTTATGAGTTCCAAGCAACTTTGTTGAGGAAGCATAGCAGGCACTACAAATAGGGCCCAACTGGAAAGATCCCTGGAGCTGAAGGGGGACATGGGAGAAGAAAGGAATAATGATATTTTAGACTGAAAATTTGATAAGAGCAAGTATAGAATGCTCTCAGTCCTGTGACATCTCCAAGCCACTGAAAATGCCAACCATTAGCTACCTATAATCATAATTTAAACTAACTTCTTGGATATAAGGATTCCTTGTAACTAAACCCAATTTCTAACAATTCTAATACTATTTGTGCCTTGCTTTTTTTTTTTTTTAAACTCCATAGTGAACTCATTTCTGTGAAAAATACAAAGGTATATTATGTTTTAAAATTGGCGAGGCTAGGGGTAGAGCAGAGCACTTGCCTAGCATGTAAAAGGCTATGAGTCTGACCCTGGGGGTGAGGGGAGCCCTAAAACAGAATAATGTGACAGAATGTGATTAGAGGAAGAAAAGGTAGTTAATTAAATACTCATTGAGTGGGTGGCACTTGAACTGAGACTTAACAGAAGGAACCAGGGAGGCATGAAGAACCAGGAGGCAATGTCCCAGATATCGGGAACAAGTGCAAAGGTCCTGAGGCAAGAAGGCAGTCAGAGACGCTGGAACAAAATTAACAGAATGACTAAAGATGCCAGGCTCTAGGGGCCAGATTGTACAGACAGAAGGTGCAATTACCCTTCACAGGAGACCCCAGGCTCTAAGGATCAGAGCAACAGCTGAAGAAAGCACAGATGCCTTTAACAGCAGTGTGGTAGCATGAAACAGGAAGAGAGATGAGGCAACACAAGGACAGCGTGGGCTCCCACAACAAAATGAGAAAGTCAACCAGAAGGGACAAGAGAGCAGAGTGATGGAGAAAACTAGGACACTGGCCAATGTGTAGGCCATGGGAAGGGTTGGGTCAAGAAGACTAGGGAAGAAGCAGATTCCTTCTAAATCTATGACCCAGCCCCAAATAATTCCCTTTTCATCCCTTTTCCAACTTACATTTCCTCAGTGCAAACAATGGGTAGCAGATGATCTTGGCCACTGTTCATGTACAACATGCCATTGACACCTCAGGCTCCTCGATCTCCAGGGGAAAAGGCACCAAAATCAAAACTGCCCACAAGTAGACTCTCGTGATGACAAGACCCTCAACCAAGCACTGGAGAAGAGGACTAAGCCTGCAAAGATGTCAAAGGGCTTCTTCTACTGTCCAGAGGAAGGAGGCCAATTGTTTCTAGTTCACTGCTGAACTTGGAGATCGGACAGATTAGTTTAAATACTGTTTATGTAATTTATTGGCTGTATTAGCTCTGCATAAGGTCAGGAAAGCCATCTACTTCAAGCAGCCTGCTTGAGAATTAAATGCAACAGAGCATGGCAAGGTCAATGCCTAAAAAACAGCCAAATACCCAATAAAGATTCAGTTTGCTTCATTTTTCCCACCACCGAGGGGGTACTTCAAACAGTCTGACAGTACCACTATTTTCTGGCTATGTGACTTTGGATAATGTACTTTCAACTATGAGCCTTAGCGCCTTAGTAAAATGGTGATAACATCACTTAACTCGCCTGGCTTTTGAACAAATCAAACGAGGAAAGTGTAAAGCCTCGACCACAGCTCCTGCCACAAAACTACTCAATATCCATTGCCTCTAATTGTTGATGAGTGAGCAACAAGGGGTTGGAGTGGGGAAGAGGGGGCACGCCCAAGCTCAGGTCTTGGCTGGTGGGGAGGCAGTGGCTCACTGAACCGCATGTGTCTAGCCTCATGGAGACCACTCACCTGGTGGTTCCAAATAGAGCCTTCTTTGCTGCGCTCATCAGGGGTCAGACGCACGTACTGGCTCGTGAGCATAGTACTGCCTTGGAAGTCCCAGAGAGGCATGGAGCTGGAACCAACCCCTGTGGGCAGAAAGACGGGCACAGACAGGTGCGTAAGAGGTCATTCCAGGACTGGCCTTGCCAGAGGCAGGAAACCCACAGAGCTGCTCTGCCCAAGGAAGAAGGGCATGCCCTCCCTCAACCCAGTCCAGCCTCACCCTCAACCATCGCTGGTGCCCGCTCCAGGCCTCACCTTGGTAGGGTTTAATGAGCGAATGCTCCCGCTTGAGGTGTTCACTGTTGCCGTCAGTTATATCCGCAGCCACCAGCCCCAGCAACATAAGAATATGTACAAGTGTAGCGGGGCTGGGGCCGGGGCCAGGAAGCCCAGGCCTCCCTGGGCAACGCTGGCCCCAGCCCCAACGCCAAAACCAACCCTCTGCCGCCATTCTCCGCTTCTTTCGGCCACTTCCGCCCTAAGATTTCCGCCTTCCGGGTGTCCTATCTAATGGCCTCCGGCCGGAAGCCCTCCAATTTCAGCGTCACCCAGGAGTTAAAAAGCAAACCTTTGCTGACGAGGGGGCCTCGCCTTTATTGGCTGGACAGCCTCCAATCCTGATCAAATACTGTTCCATCACCTTGTAAGCGCCAAGGAACCTGCAGGCCGGCCTCGGCAACGGGATTTTAGAAACGACAGGAGTTGCAGCCAATCACGGAACAGCACGTTAGGTTCCAGGGCCACTGAGAAACAGGAATAGTTTGAGCAGGGCAGCGCGAGGGTCCGCTTCGAACTAGGGGTGCTGGAACTTGTAGTTTTTATGCGCTGCTTGAGCGGGCGGACCGTAACAAAGACTGCTATGCTCGAGGCCGCTTGGGCTGAGGTCCATGATCGCGCCTCTTCTTCCCGTTAAGTGGGAAAGGGAGCTTTAAATTTAAACAGGATGCCTAGAATCCTACCCCTCAAACTACCTAGAACTCTGGGTAGCCCGGGGCGAGCCTTTAAACTGTCCCAAGCTTTAACTGCCCCAGCCAGCTCCTCGCCCGTTGAAAGCTAAATTCTCAGTTATTTAGTAGCCTTCAACTACACCCAATTCCGCAGGCCCAGTTCAGGTTGAAACCAGAGGAGCAGGTACGCATCCTGCCTTGGGACCCCAGCGATGGTTGGAACGCATTTAGATCCAAACGATAACAGTGCCCACTACAGCAAGAAGGATCAATGCAAAAGTCCAGGAAGGCTGGCTGTGATTATGAGGTCAAAAACTAGTGGCCTGCAGCCAGAGAACTGGTTTACCTGCTAATGCTTTTTATTTTATTTTTTTGGTACCAGGGATCCAACTCTAGTCCTTACGCTTGCAAGGCAGGCGGCAGAATCACTGAGCTAAATCCCCGGCCCTGCTAATGCTATTTTAATGAATGCTTTAAATGCCAACATTTTTTAAGCCATGGTACTTAAAATGCACATCAGAAATCCAGGTTTCTGCTTTTTCAAGAACAGTTAGAATATGTAGGTCCACATGTCCGAGAGAGGACAAGGAGCTGGAGCTGAATGGGACTACCTGTCTACAAATGGTTTCCTCCTCTCACCTAGCCACTACCTGGCCACTAATTTACTTGGCAATTGCTGAATTAATGACACCTCATTTAGAGCTCTCAAGGTGTGATGTTGGTTGGTTGCTCCTCTTTTTAAGGAGCTGTCCTCTTGATTGAACATTAAGTACTAAGTCATCTTTTGTGGGTCATATATTTTAATTACTACTTTATCATTAATACATTCTTGTGGTATGTTTGTGCATACACGTTGTGCCTTGATATCCTCATGGGAATTGGTTCCAAGACTGCCACTCTGTACTGAAATCGGAGGATGCTCAAGTCCCTTTCAGAAAATGGCACAGTATTTGCATATAACCTGTTCATACTCTGTTTTATACTTAAATCATCTCTAGATTATTCATACTTAATACAATATAAATGATATGTAAATAGTTGTTAAACATACTGTTTAGGGAATAATGACAGGGAAAATGTCTGTTCATATTCAGTAAAGATGAAACTTTTTCCAAGTATTTTCCCCCATGGTTGAATCTGTGGACGGGGATGTCTGGAGAGAGAGAGAGAGAGAGAGAGAGAGAGAGCAAATGTATGTACAACAAAAGTCCTCTGCCTTTCCCTTCCCAAGGAGTACACCCTTCTAGAGATTTACCTATACCTGGCCACACAAGGACATGTACATTCCACTGGACTGGGGCTGGGATTTTTATCAGCTGCAGTCACTATTGAATCCCTAGCATCTAGACTAGTACACACAAGGAGTAGTTAATTGGTGAGATAATGAATATTTGTTCTAAAACATGAAATTGAGTCATTAAGAATGAGTTGACTTGCCAGGGAGGGGAAAGGCATTCTCAGCAAGGGGAAAAAGAGATGCAAAGGTAGAGAAGACACCTAAAAGTATAAGGAACACAACAGTTTGCAACACATGAGAAGTATGGTGTGAGAGGGAGACTGGCTGAGGCCAAAACTGAAAGAGACTTCAATTTCCAGTTAAGCAACATGGTCTTTTTACAGAATTCAGTGGGGTGACATTAAGAATTTCAGTATCCTGGCTACAATGAGAAGAGCCTGGAGGGGAGTCTGGTAGGAAGACTGAATTCATTATGACCAGATAAGAGAGGGCAAAGCCTAAGCCAAGGAGGTCTCCACCAGGGAAGAGGATCAAAAGTCTCAGTCAGATTAGACATCAGTAACTATTCTGTGGGAAGCCAGTGAGACAGAAGTTGAGAACACTGTTCTATGGGGTAGAAATATTCCAGTACTCTGGTGGAGAAAACTCAATGAGGAGTCCCAGGGTTAGCTGGAGTCTCTGCGGCAGCAATGTGGTTAGAGCTGAAATTGGCATCCCTGGTGGAGAATTGACAGAGGTGTCTCTGCAGTAGCAGGAGAGGACAGATTGAGGAGGGGATCCCTGTGACTAGGCTTTGAGGGGAGGAAGATGAGCTGTTGACCCCTGGCCTAGTGGGGGCTCAGGCTCAGGTCCCAGCACCTAGAACACACATCTTAGCAGATCTCTAACATGATGATGATGTATAGCCTCAGACAACTCACTTCTCTCTGAGCCTCTGTAAAACATAAATGATGAGCACCACTCACAAATGATTTTGAGGATCAAATAGTCTTGTCAGGAGAAGACCCTGGGAACTGAAAACACTCTTTAAGTCCTAGGCCTGAATCCATGGCACAGCAGACTGGCAGTCTCCACTCACGTCACATACTCTACAACCCTCTCATAGGCATTTTTTTTTGGTACTGGGGATCGAACTTGGGTCCTTGTGCTTGGGAGGCAGGTGGAGGAACCACTGAGCTAAATCCCCAGCCCAAAAAGTGCTATTTGAGGCAGAGGTGGTTCCTGATAATTTTGATAAGTAAAATTTCTTTCCAGATGTAATTTTTTTTTTTTTTGGTACTGGGGATTGAACTCAGGACCTTGTGTTTTGAGGCTGGCCACGGAACCACTGAGCTACCCCCCACACACATAGGCACTTTAATAAGACTACTATTGGCAATGTTCCAAGGCCAAAAGTAATACCATCCCCAACCCGTAACAAGCACCAAGTCTGACTGAATCCTTCAGTCTGTGCGGCCTGCACCAAGTGTCTAGAAAGAGGTGAAAAGAGGAGTAGGAAAAGAGGTATATTAATTAAGGCCATAAAAGCTGCTATAACAAGTAAATCCTGGCCAGGCATGGTGGTGTATGCCTGTAATCCCAGCACTGGGAGGCTGAGACAGGAAGATTGCTGTGAGTTTGAGGCCAGCTTGGGCTACATAGTGAGTTCAAGGCCAGTCTGAACTATGCAGTGAGACCCTGTCTCAAAAAACCAAATTAATTAATTAATTAATTAATTAAATACAAAACAAGTAAGTCCTAATGTGTACAACAGCTCAAAGAATTTATTTCCAGAGAGCTGTCCTAACTGTACAAACCTTGTGCTCCAGGCTGGCGATGGCATGCCTCCTTACACTATTGCACAGAATTAAATTCTTCCATTTATGACTCCACAGTTCCACTGGGCCTCATCATGTTCTGTATCCAGCCAGCTGAGGCAGAAAGAGAGCTCATAGCAAACACCTGGTTTTTCATAGCCTTGGCTCAGAAATGACACAGCTTCTCCCTTCACATTCAATTGATGAGAACCAGTCACAGGGCCGCACTTGAGTGCAAGGGAGCCTGGGAAATTAATCTTAGCCATGTGCCTAGGAGGAGGAGGACATGAATTGGTAGTGAAGACCTACCATTAAAAAGTTCAGGTTCCAAGGGGCCGGGGATTTAGCTCAGTGGTTCCACCACTTGCCTCGTAAGTGAAAGATCCAGAGTTCAATTCCCCCCGGTACAAAAAAAAACCACACACACACACAAGAAAAAGTTCTGGTCACAGCCTTAGAAGAGGGCAGTAGGGCCACAAATAGATTATGAAGTAGGTGTTGCCTTGATTGTATAAAAGAAGTAACCCAAACCAGAGTGGTGGGTAACTTGATGTCTCTAGGTAACCCTATGCTTAGAGTAAAATATAAATCCTTGTAATGGGAATGTGCAAGTGTAAGAAGAAAACAACTTGAGGACTCTGGTTAAATGATCTGAGATTACCTGAGGCTGGATTAGGTGTGAGGCTAGGGAGCCAACCTTCAGCTAGCAGAACTTACTATGCTACAATGTGTCTCCCTAAAATTCATATATTTTGACACATTAACAACAATATGATGGTATTTGGAGATATTTATTAGATTAAGTCTATGGGAGGTAATTAGGTCATGAGTAGAGGTAACTTATGATAGGATTCATGCCCCTAAAATAAGATAGCATGGTGCCTGTTTCCTCTCTCTCTCTCTCTCTCTCTCTCTCTCTCTCTCTCTCTCCTCTCTGCAACATGAGGACATAGCAAAAAGAAAGCCATCTGCAAACCAGGAAGAGAGACTTTACTAGACACAGGATCTGCCTACACCTTGATCTTGGACATCCTAGCCTTCAGAACTGTAAGAAATACATATTATATACGTGCTGCCGAAGTGAGCACAAGAAATACATATTGTTAAGCCGCTTAGTCTATGGTGTTTTTCTTCTAGCAGCCTGAGCTGCTACAACAAGATGGTGTTTCTATGTGAGTGAGTACGAATATATACATGTCATTGGCATAGCTGTATCTGATCACTCCCCTATTCAGGTAGAATGAGTGCATACCTGATTACACATGTCAGTGGGGCGTCTGAGTACACACACCTGTGTGCAGGTATGCCTGTCACATGTGCCTGTCACAGAGACTGTGTATGCACAGGACTGAGTGCCCAGCTGCCCCTTATAGGGAAGAGCATTTGTGTTTATGACATGCACACCTGAGTCCACCTGTCTGCATACCTGGGCACATGCACAGATGAAAGCCTCTAGCCATCTGGAATTAGGGGTAGTAACTGTGCACATGCCCAACTGCCTAGGGCAGTGGTGCTGAGCATGCACATACCTGGCACACAGTAGGGATAAGATAAGTATGTGCTGAGTAAAGTACATGTGCAGATGTTCAGGACCAGTGCACATGTGTGCATGTCCATAGGAACCTCTGCCAGAGTGCCAGATACAAAGGTGCCTAGTTGTGTGACAATGCACTTCTGTGTGCTCACACATGAAGTTGGAGCTCCCTAGCAAAGGCAGACCAGGATGGGCTCTTCACTGGGCACAGGGAAGACTCTGCTGTCTATTGGTGCCTCCTTGGGGTGCTGCCAACAGTGCGTTGGTGGTATGTGCATGTGTGCGTGCGTGTGTGTGTGTGTGTGTGTGTGTAGGAAGAGGCGTTCGCTCTCTTAGACTTTGCTTCTTTCTGTGGTTTGGTTTCTATAGAGACACTTCCTGTGGCAGAGAAAAGAGGTAGTGAGCTGGTGTTTCAGGATGTGAGGGCCCGCAGGAGAAGACGGGCTCACTCTGCTGCCTGCCCACCATCGTGCACTCTCTGGCCGGCTCTACCCACAGTCCCCATGGTGGGCTGCCCCCACGGCGGGGACCCGTGATCAGCAGCGGCATGCCAGGGAAACCCAAGCACCTGGGTGTCCCCAACGGGCGCATGGTGAGTGTGGGCTCTGGGCCAGGGCAATGAGGAAGGGTGGGCACGCCCAGGAGACACACCCGGCAGGACCAAGCAAGAGGCCACAGCTACTGGTGGGTGGGAGAAGTTGGGCAAAGACAGCTGCAGGCAGTGGACTCCGGTCCCCTCATTCCAAGACTCTTCCAGATATCCTTGCTAGGACCCTGATGCAACCCAGGGGAATGAGACCAGAGCAAAGAGGACACAGGCTTCTGGTCCAGGATGTAAGTTGGACAACCTACTACTGGCCTCATCTTGAGCTGCCTGCATCTCAGAGTAGCAGGGAGACCTGCTATGCTCCTGGCCCCGGTCCATCTCCACTATGTCCCAAGCCCCATCTTATTTGGCCTCTTCCCTCCCCTCCTCATCCTGTACCCTGGGTGCACAAGGTCAGGTCAGGGGCTGCTTACTCTAGCTAGACCTGCTCTGGGGGGATTCCTGCTAGAACTAGTGTTCTTTGGACAGCGTGGGATGGGTCAGCAAAATCAGGCCAGGTTGAACAGCTCCTGTTTATTTCTCAGCCTCCAGGAAGAGCAGAGGTAGCTAAATTCTAGGGTGCTGTCACTTCACCCTCTACAGCCTCTCCCTGGCTGCTCAACTCCTGAGCCAAGCTGCCATCGGAGGGTCTGGCTCATCTCATTCATTTAGCAGATGGGGCAGGGTCCTGGATCACTTGGCAGCGGCCCTCTGAACAAGCTCAGGAAGGACAGATAATGTTCTGCTCCCCCCACTAGGTCCCAGTCTAGCACCATGAGACAAGCCAGTAGATTCAGAGAAACCTGGTCCCAGTCCCAACTGGGTTATCCCTTACTATTAGGCATCCTCCTCTGTAAAATGAGGAGATTGGAATGGATCACAGTCTTATTGAGATGACTAAATGGGATGATGAATAAGAGGTCCTTGACCCCTTGTGAGGGCTGCACAAATACCAGCCCAATACTCCCTGCACTTTCAGCCCATCTTCAAAGACCTCCTGCCTCACCAAGAAGCTGAGCCACCCCTGTCCCCACTCCTACCTCCAATTCCCAAGACCTATCTCCATCTCTCCTTCCAGGACCCTTTTATTGCCCAGCTCCAGGCTAGCAAGTCCTCCAAAGCCACCTCATCAAAGCCCCCCATCTCACTGTCTGTACCACCAACCTAACTTTGAAAGTTAAGAAGAACTCCTGTGCTTTGCTTTCTGCCCCAGAGGGGTGATGTTTGACTTGCCCTTCCCCAAGTATCCAGGCCACAAAGCCAGGGAGGAGCAGCCCAGGCCCACAGGAGAGCAGCTAGACTGATGCTTCTGAATCAGTGCCTAGAGCTGCAGGGCAGCTGATGGGGCTGGGAGAGAGACTAGCCTCTGTCCCTCCTGCATCAGCCTGTGGCATCCCTGTCCAAAAGTCATTCCAAGTAGGAAGACACCTCTGCTCTGCCCAGTCCTGTTTAGCCCCCTGAGACACCCCAGCTCCTCTCTGCAACTGTCACCCAAGTTTATCTTTGCCCTTCCTTGACTTGTTCCAAACTCTCTGTGCCACTTCTTGCAGGGCACTGAGCAGCTTCCTAAGTTCATGCTTGGCTTGGGCAGGGAAGGGCGAACAGGCATTGATGACTTTGACAGGGATGTGGATGGAGAGGCACCTGCAGGCCAAGTGTCTGCTTTCTTCCAGGAATTAACTGCCTGGCTCTGGTCCTCCCCTCCTCCCACTGTCCTCATCTCTCATCCTCCATTCCCTGTGAGGCAGCTTCAATTATTTGCCTTGTCTTTCTGCCACTCAGCTTGTCAAGCAGTCGCAATGAAACCTGTCACTTAGAGACAGCTCCCAGCCCCTCCCAGAGATGTCTTCATATGGCTCCAACTGTCACCTCATTTGTGCGTTCACTCATTCATTGAACAACTCCTCCTTCTGGTCTATGCTATATCTATCCTAGATGCCAAAGACCCAGGCTGGTCAGCCTGGCCCCTCCCCACCCCACCAGCTCCAAGGCTGTTGGCAAAAACAAAACACATGGGCAAAAATACTAAAATAAAATTCGGGTTTGGGTAAGAGCTGCAGGTCAGGAATAGAGAAAGCCTGGGGGGGACGTGGCAAAGAGAACTAACTTTACTAAGTACATCTGCCAGAGACGATTCTTAAAGAGTACACGGGTCAGAGAGTGGAATGGCCTGGGAAGAAACCTGTGTGTGGAAAAATGCAGAGTGGGTGTAGGGGGACATGCCCCAAGGGGAGGCTTCCAGAGGGTAGTTATTACATCCTGTGTCTGTCGTTGGGCCCTTGACAGTACTTCCCTCCTGGCAAGGAAAACTTGGAACCCAAGTGCCCTATCTCCTTGTGTTCTTGGTTTCTGGCTCAGGGCCATGCACTCCATTGCAAGGTGTCTTTAGAGAGGAGCTAAGGTACAGGACATGGTGGCACACACATATAATTCCAGTACTCTAGGAGGCTGAGGCAGGAGGATAGCCAAGTTTGAACCCAGCTTGGGCAACTTGGCAAGACCCAGTCTCAAAATGAAAAATAAAACATGACTGAGGATGTAGTTCAGGTGAAAGGCCTAGGTTCAATCTCCAGAGGGAAGGAGGGAAGGAAGGAGAGAGGGAGAAAGGAGGGGCTAGGGGTCAGCTTCACAGGGCTGGCTCAGGCTAAAGTGAACAGGCACCCAGGGCTTCATGTGAACATCCTCAGAGAGCATCTGGGGTCCTCTGTTTCATTGAGGATGGAATAAGACAATGGTACAGGTGCCCAGGACAGAAGATGTTCAATAAATCACCCTCCCGTGGAGGTTGTACCTCTCTATGGGCACAACTCATGAGGAGGAGCCCCTGGGCTCTTCATCACCAATTGGCCTTGGCCACCTATGCCCCAAAGGCTAAGGCCCTAGTGATCCAAGCTCCCCTGTCCACAAAGGGAAGCAGGGTGGAGAGGTGGGGACAAGGCCTCAGGATCCAGAGACAGGCAAACTTGGGTTCTAATCTCAGCTCTGCCACTTCCCAACTGTGTGAGGTCTTTGGGCCTCAGTTTCTTCATCTGTGAAATGGGGGTAATAATACCTGCTGCAGAAGATAAACATGTAAGGATGGAGAGAGAATGTGGATGTAGGCCACCAGGGAGTATCTATCACACAGTTGGAGCTCAGGAAAATTGGAGCCTCATCATCTCCATTGTATCTTCAGGTGCCAGTGACTCCCTCAGGGCTCACTTCCTAAAAACAAACCATGGCAAACTGAAGCCTGACTGAGGATCAGAAGTGTCACTGGCCACCACATCCTTCCTCGCCCTTTCTTCCCCTTTTCTTTCATTCACTCACCACTTCTCCTCAGGCAGGCAGAGGAGGGGGGCAAAGCCAGTCCTGCTCAACACAACTTCCCTGGGCCTGTGCAGGCCAGAGCCCTGGCCAGCAAACATCTGGACTCATCTATATGATCTGCTCTCCACCTGGGGGAGCGTAGAGGTGGGAGGCAGATAGGGCCAATGCCTGGTGCTTTCACATGGCTCATGCAGGGTGGGGTGGGTCCTCATTCAACTGTGCCTCACAGCAGCCCCAGAAAATTGGGAATTCGGAGTCCCATGCTACCCACGAGGAAACTGAGGCTCAGCAAAGAGAAAGTATTTGCCCCTCAATGCCAGAACAGGAACTGGACTACCTTCCTCCCAATTCTCCTCCCAACTACTCCTCCCAACTCTAGATTTCTGTCCCTACAGATAGCTCAGTCTCAACTATGCTATCAACAACTAGTGGGGCAACTGGAGCTAGGAACTTTGTGTGGTATGAAGAAAGAAGAACTTGAGCCTTTGTGGTGAAGGAGGTGCTGGGCCAGGACCCCGAGGGCTCTTAGGAGCACTGGTTATGAAAGGAAATGGGTGACTCTGAGCAGAGTTCATATGCACTCTCTGCCCCCACCAGGCCTGTCCTCCAGGAGCTCCTAGACTAGCAGGGGACACCCAGACCTGGTGGGGATAGGTATGGCTGGAGGGAAGAATGAGAGAATGACTGATGCCCATGAGCAGGATCTTGGAGCACTTTGGAGGATGCCAAGGTAGATTCTCAACCAGAGAAAACAACAAAGCATGAAGCAGGAATGTGGTGGGATGTGGAGAAAGAGAAAAGTTAAAGTAAAGGTTGGTGGTGAGAGAGAGGGGAAAGAGTGAAGCTGGAGGGGGAATAGCCAGGTGACTCCACTGGGGGCTGGGAGTGGCCCAGGAATAGGACAGTTAGGACAATGAGGAGAGGTAGGTCCTTGGGAGGATCTGGGAGCCATCTCCACCTGAGGACACAGACATTCAATCCAACACAATATAGAAATAAAACCTCTGAGAGCCAAACAAAATTGGAATGTGGGCTGGCTTCTGCCCTAGCACCTTTCACCATGCTCTGCTCAGGTGACAAAGGAGAGGTTGAGTTAGAGGTGGAAGGGTAGACAGAGGCTCCAGGGTGTGCAGCGTGCCTGAGAGAGGCAAGGCCAGGCAGACACAGCGGGGTGGGGGTGGGGGGACGCCATGGTTCCCAGTGAAACGGTGCGGGGTGACAGAGTCTCTGAAGCTGGGAACAGCTTCAGAGCAGCCCGGGGGAGGAAGAACACTGGCGAGGTGCAGGCAGGTGCAGGACGGGCTTCCAAGGAAGAGAGCAGGCTAAAAAGGATCTGCAGCCCGGAGGTGAAGGGCTTCCTTCCATCCCCCTGTCTGGAAGCTGCCTCCCCTGACTTTTGTCTCCAGGAGCACTGACGTTTGTTGTGGGAGGTGACTCTACTGACAAGGGTCACCTGGGGGGGTGTAAAGGTAGGATGAGAGGATGGGGCTGGGAGAGGACGGGCAGGGTGTGGTGCACCAGGGAGGGAGTCATCCCACGTTCAGCACTCTGCAAACTTTCTCTCCTGCTCAGCAACTGCTTACCTCATGCTCCAGATGGGAGATGAGGCTCAGGGAGGAGCCCAGGGTTATAAAACTAGAAAAAGGCAGGGCTAGGATTTGAATCTGGGTCTTGAAACCCCTAGCACCTGTGTTCTTTTTTCTATGGAAGAAACGGCAAACTTAAATGGCTGGCAGGGTCAACCATCAATACCAGTACAATAGCAATTGTAATGTTGCCTACACTCCAAATAATGTTCAGAGTTCTTTCTGTCTATTTAACTTATTTAATTGAAGTAATCCTTTTAAGTCAGAACCACTATTTGCCAAATATTTAGAGAGGAAGAAACCGAGACACAAAGAGGTTAAGTATTTTTTTCCAAGGTTGCACAGCACAAATTTGAACTCAAGTAGGCTGGGGTAGCTCCTGCCTCATACTGACTCCAAAAGTAACACAGAGGCATCAAACAGGCCCCAGAGCCCTCTGAGGGGAGTGTGAGCCCCTTCTAAGGAAGGTAGTGGCTGATCGGTACCAGCCAAGGTTGCATGCCAGGAAGAAGCCTGGGGTACCTGGAACATCACAGCCTTCAGGAAGACATGGAAAACTGGTATTATGTAAAATCTCTTGATTTTTAAATGAGAGAAGCCCCTTTTACCTTAAAAAAAAAAAAAAACAAAAAACCTCTGGGCACCAAGATAATAATAACATCCCATATATCTGCAGGCTCAGTCTCGCTTACAGATGGCTGCTCGGTGACCTGTGTGTTCCTAAGTTGGGAGTGGGGAGCAGAGAAGCAGGGCAGAGGAGGCTTTGGGGGAAAATGTTCCCAGGCATTTCCAGTGGGGATGGAAAGAAGGGACAGGTGATGAAAGTTCCTGTGACAGTGAAAAATGTAGGAGGTGAGAGGGAGGAGAAAATGGGGGATGACTCAGGCCCTGGTGCTAGGAGCCTAGGTGATGGGATGCAAGACAGGGTGCAGGGAAGCTAGCTCAGCTCTCTGGGTCTTTGGGGGACAGGGGCAGAAGGAACTTCCATTTTAGATTGCTAGAGTTTGAATGGCTTGTGGAGCATTTGAGGGAGATGTTAGCAGGAAGTGGGCTACCTGTGGTTGGAGCTGGAAATCTGGGGGGAAGGTATGACAAGGGGCCGGGATGGAGCCATGGAGAAGAGGCTGCCCTGCATGGGTAGGAGATCATGAGGGAGATGGGGGAGCTGCTAGGAAGGTAGGAAGGGCACCCAGAGAAACCACTGCAAAACTCATTTCAAGAGGAGGGTTTTTCTGTTTCATTAATGGCTGGGATTCCCAGAGAAGTCTGAGTTAGTGTGTGTGGTACGGGAGGATGCAGTTGGCTGGTGCAGCAATGCTACTCACAGTGTGTTTCCCGGGCCAGCAGCATCAGTATCATCTGGAGCTCTTTAGAGTAAAGATCCTTAGGCTTCATCCTGGATCTGCTGAACCTGAACTTCTGGAAGTGGGCTCTTTCTGGTCATTCTATGGTAAAACTTGAGAGCCACTGCTCTATACTATAAAAATAATATCCTAGTTGAGCATGATGGCTGAGGCAGGAGAATCATGTTTAAACCCAGGGCCGGGGATTTAGATCAGTGGTTTCACCACCTGCTGCGCAAGCTCAAGGACCCTAGTTCAATCCCCGGTACCAAAAAATAAAAAAATAAAACAAATCTTGGCCTTCATTTGGGCTGGGGATTTAGCTCAGTGGTTTCGCCGCCTGCTGTGTAAGCGCAAGGACATGAGTTTGATCCCTGGTATCAAAAAACAAAACAAAACAAAAACAGCAGGCCATAAGTTCAAGCCCAACCTGGGCAACCTAGTGACTTATCAAGGCCTTATCTCATAAAAAAAAAAAAGTCCAGGGATATAGCTGAGTGCAAAGGCCCTGGGTTCACCCCTGGGCTGGGATGGAGGCAGAGTATTCTGTGGGGTGGGACCTGTGGGAGATCCTGCATCCCTAGAGGAAACACGTGCAACAAGGAGATCATTGGCTACAGAAACACCTTTTCTTCCTCAAAGTCGACAGCAAGCATTGATAGAGCCTTTGCCACATGGTGGCTGCTGTTCTGTGAGCTATAAATACATCAAACTGACTGGGTCCTCACAACAGCCCTAGGGAGGAAGTTACTAATCTTATCATCATCCCCTATTTACAGATGGAAACCAATAAGTGAATTAATTTACCCAAAGTCACGAAGCTAGTAAGGGACAGAAACAGGATTAAAGTCTGCCGTGTATACTGGGGCTCTCCTAGCAGAGGCTAGGGGTGGCAGGAACCAGGGGCCACCAGATGGTACAGACACTGACACTTGGTAGAAAAGGGCAAGCAAAACCCTGACCAAGCAGTGACTACTGGGGGACACCCAGCACGCCTCTTCGGGGGAGGAGTACACAGTTCCAGCTCTGGGGAAGCCGGGCCCAGAACTGTCCCCTGAAATTACTCCTGGGATTCCGCTCTGACTTTCTACTTCGGGTCTCTTGTAGGTTCTGGCTGTTTCAGATGGAGGTGAGTGACAGAATGTGTGGAGAAGCCCTGGCTGGGGGAGAGGGAAGAGGGAGGTGGGAGTGCTTGGAGACTGTACCTGCAGTGTGGATGCCCACTGGAGGCAGGCTTGGAGCAAGGGGCTGGGGAAATTTCGAAAGGAGGTTCACCCCCACTTATCCATTCCCTTGCAGAGCTGAGCAGCACGGCAGGGTCCCAGGGCCAGGGCGAGGGCCGAGGCAGCTCCCTCAGCATCCACAGTCTCCCCAGTGGCCCCAGCGGCCCCTTCCCCTCTGAGGAGCAGCCTGTAGCCAGCTGGGCCCTGTCCTTTGAGCGGCTGCTGCAAGACCCCCTGGGCCTAGCTTACTTCACTGTAAGCCCTGGGATGGGGAGGGTGGGGAGGGCCTGTAGGTGGCAGATGCCACTGCCTGGGGAGGAGTGGGGGGAGCAGGGCGGTTGGGAAAGGGCACGGATGGAGCTTCAGGCTGGCCAGAAGGGGGGTTCCCTCTCTGTGGGCTCATCTAGACTTTCTTTGGCACCCTCCCTGTTCTCCCAGCTGGGAGCTCTTCTTGGTGTCTCTGTCCTCATTTTCTCTCCCGGGTTCGGGGCCATCTGTCTGTCTGGCCCTATCTGTCTGGCTGGTCTTTGGCTGTGTGTCGGTCCCAACTTCGTCGAACACATCTCCTGATTCAGTCTGTGGTTGATCCCCCCCTCCCGCCCCCTCCAGGAGTTCCTGAAGAAGGAGTTCAGCGCGGAGAATGTGACTTTCTGGAAGGCCTGTGAGCGCTTCCAGCAAATCCCAGCCAGCGACACAGAACAGGTGGGGAAAAGGGGAGTGGGGCAGAGGAATGGGGACCAGGGCCCGGACAATGCTCGACCTCTTCCTGTCGCTCCTCCCTCAGCTAGCTCAGGAGGCCCGCAACATCTACCAGGAGTTCCTGTCCAGCCAGGCGCTGAGCCCGGTGAATATCGACCGACAGGCCTGGCTGGGAGAGGAGGTGCTGACCCAGCCCCGGCCCGATATGTTTCGGGCACAGCAGCTTCAGGTGAGCAGTGCCAAGCGGCCTTTGCTGAGAGGGTGACTTTGAAAGAGGCAGAAAGGGAGCAGAGGTGGAGTCAGATCCCGGGGCGGAGCCTGAGCGGCCAGAGGGAAGGGGCAATTTCGGGGGCGCGGCTAGAGCCGGACACAGCAGCAGGGTCGGAGTCAGAGGGCCGCTCCAGAGGGGGCGCGGAAGGATGGGTGGGGCGGGGCCTAGCTGAGCTCGGGGCGGGGCCAAGGGCAGGGGCGGGGCTCGACCCCCGGAGCTAACTGTTGGAACTGAGGTGCGGGGAGCAGGGGCTCCATCCCTAGGTTGAGGGAACAGCCACAAGGGCGGCACTTGGGGCGCAAACGGCGCTCAGAGCGCCCACCTACCCGGACCCAGGCTCGGCAGCTCTGCACTTGCTCAACAGATCTTCAACTTGATGAAGTTCGACAGCTACGCGCGCTTCGTCAAATCCCCGCTGTACCGAGAGTGCCTCCTGGCCGAGGCCGAGGGGCGCCCCTTGAGGGAACCTGGCTCCTCGAGCGTGGGCAGCCCTGACGCCACGAGGAAGGTGCGGACAAGGAGAGGTGGGAGGCGGGGGTCCAATGACGGTCTGCAGGAGAGCACCTCCTATCCTCCCCACCCCCTGGGCGCCGACCTGCGGGTGTCAGCCTAGGACAGACATTGCCCGAGGGCGAGACCCCAGCCCGGCACCGGCGCCTTCTCTGTACCCGCAGAAGCCGAAGCTGAAGCCTGGGAAGTCGCTGCCCCTGGGCGTGGAGGAATTGGGGCAGCTGCCCCTGTCTGAAGGTCTCGGAGGCCGCTCACTCCGCAAATCCTTCCGCAGAGGTGAGGGTAGGAGTAGGCCACAGAGATGGGTGGAGGATGCCCCTTCCTCCCACTTGACCCTCCCAGTCTTAAGCCTTTAAAAAAAGAAAAGAAAAGAAAAGAAAAGAAAAGAAAGAAACACACATCCCTGAGGGCACCTCATTCTCCTGGGTGGTTTGTTCCCAGGCTAGACCCTAGAAGTTTGGGGGTCTCCCGTGGTAGCTACATTTCCGGGGACCACACCACATTGCCCCTGCAGGAAGGCTAGGAGCAAGGGCCACCGGAAGCGGGAGGGGCCCCTGCAGAGGGGTGGGTGAGGAGTGGAGGGCCTGTGCCTGTTCACTGCTCCTCTCCTCTAGAGCTGGATGGCAGGGCCACAAACATGGCCTTACGCCGAGAATCACAGGGCTCCCTCAATTCTTCGGCCAGTCTGGACCTTGGTTTCCTTGCTTTCGTCAGCAACAAATCTGAGGTGAGCCGACTGCCTGGGGAAACAACAAGGTACATTCTGGATTAGGGCCACTGCTCGCCGTTTGTGTGGTGCCTGTCATTCTCAGCCAGTGTCCTCACTTCCATTTCCAGCTTGCTCTACGTAGCTAATTTCTCACCCTTGTTTTCCTCCTGTCCTCTTGCATGTGGTAGGCACACATCCTCATCTAGCAGAAATGTGTGCATGTGCAGGTCTCAGGTATATACAACATGTGTGTGGGCGTCAGTGCAAGAACCTGTCCACCCACTTGCTTGTGCAAACCTATGTTCCAGTAGGACACATCTTTGCCTGCTTCCAAGTATGTCCTTGGACGTGTGTGCCCCAGTGAGCTTACCTGTCTTTGTACCTGTCTGTGTGCCTTTGCACATATACCCAAACACTCCCTCCACTCCTGCCAGTATCAGAGCCACCGAAAGAGCCTCGGGAGCACTGAAGGTGAGAGTGAAACCAGGCCAGGGAAGTACTGCTGCGTGTACCTGCCCGATGGTACAGCTTCCTTGGCTCTGGCTCGACCTGGTCTCACCATCCGTGAGATGCTGGCAAGCATCTGTGAGAAACGAGGCCTCTCTCTACCTGACATCAAAGTCTACCTGGTGGGCAGTGAGCAGGTATGAACCTGACCTGGCCCTAACTCTGACCCTCCTGATCCTGACCCCACTCCATCCTGTACCAATCCTAAATCAAACCCTTTTCCCTGTCATCACCCCTTTCCTAACTCCAGCCTGCACCACAAACCCACAACCCCACCCCAGCCCTATGGCCAACTCTAAATCAACTCCAGCACCAACTCCGCACTCAAACTTGGACATCACCCATATCCCACAAAAATCCTTTCCTTTAGGGCGGGGAATTTAGCTCAGTGGTTTCGCCACCTGCCTTGCAAGCGCAAGGGCCTGAATTCAATCCCCGGTACCAAAAAATGGTACTTGATGATCTTGAGGGAGGTAAAGCCTGGCAAAAGTCACTAATGAATCTGGGATTTTCCTCATTACTCCCACAGTTCAGACTGTCGTCTCTTTGAAATTTCCATGTGCAGGGAGCCCTCACCTCCTCTGCCACCAGAGTCATCCAGCTATGCCTAACCCCTGAACAACTTTCCTCTGGATACAAATTAGCATTAAGCTCTAAAGAGGTGTTTAAGGGAAATCTCTTTAAATTGAACCATCCAGTAAGGGGATCTAAAGGAACAGTACTGCATTCCATGGAGACCATCAGGATTTCATTCACCTAGTAGTCAAGTCCTAAGGCCCTGCCAAGGTGGATGAGCAGAAGGACTCAGACCCAGGCTCTGCTATCCAGGCCCACAGTCTGGAGGTGAATCAGGCAAAAGGTGATTAGGGAGGAGGAATCAAAACCTCTTTCGGGGAAGGCTTTGGCTGGTGTCTGGAAGGCTTCATGAAAGAAGCAAGAATTGATGAGGATAGGGAGGAATGTGCCTGGCAGAGCTGTGGCAGAAGATATTCCAGGCAGAGGGAACAGCTTAAGCAAAGGACTGGAGGTGGGTACTTGTAGGACCTGTTCAGGAACCAGGAGCGTGGGAATGTGAGAGTAGCAGGGGAGGCACTGTGCCCACTGTCTCAGGCCACCAGAGCAGCCGCCAGCAGCCCAGATGGGCATGCGTACCTGCTAAATATAACTTCACCACCCACACTCCACCTGTCTCTGCTGCACAACACAGGCTTACTGTCTGGGAAAGGCTTCCCCCTCCCTCCCACCACCCCCTCCCAGGGCTGTCACAGACAGTGAGGCCTCTAGGGGGTGAGCATTGCTACCATTACTATTTACGTACCTAGTTGTGTGCGAGGCACTGTGCCAGTGCTCCACATCTTTCTGGCCTCACAGCAGTCTTAGGTGATGGATGCCTTTTCTGCAGTGAGAAGACAAGGGGTAGCCTTGGTAAGGAGGGGATGGAGAGGTGGACAAATGTTAAAAAAGGGACAAGGCCTGGGTAACTGACCACAGGAGGGTGGTGAGGAAAGAAATGTAACTAGCTGGTTGGATTTCTCATGACTGAGAGTCAGGGGCAGCTGTCCAGGAGGCAGATCTGACCAGTAATCCAGGACCTAATCCTGCCTCTTACCAAAGCACCCCACCATTCCATTTCATGCCCACCACACCCTTCTGTTTCCCATAACTCTAGTCCTTTCCAAGCTTCCTCCAGCATTCTTGCCACTTTTCTTATTAGCTTGGTCTTATTAATCTCCAACACCAGCCTGGTTCCCTACTCCATCTGCCCCTGTACAACTGTCCTACCCACTTCCCTCTGATTTTTAGGGAACCCATTGGAGAGCGCAGGAGAAAGTGAAGGTGGTGCCCAAAGGCCCCCAGGGGTGGCTCAGGGTGGGAGGAGGGATTCTTAGACCCTGCCTGGCATCTGCAGAAGCCCCTGGTCCTGGATCAGGATTGTACTGTGCTGGCGGACCAGGAAGTTCGGCTGGAGAACAGGATCACCTTCGAGTGAGTGTGCACCCCCAGGCTGTGTCTGGAGTCCTACACTGCTTCAACTTGGTTCTGCTACTGGTCTCCCCAGCTTTCCTCAGGCCCCACCCCCTGGGTTCAAACCCCACCCCAAGACAGTTTCACCCTCCTGGTTCCATCTCTGCCCACTCTGGGCCTGTCCTGGGAGGGCTGCAGGAGACGGGGGCTGGCTCTCCGCCCCTCTGCAGCCCAGGGGTCCTGTGCAGGCTTGAGTTGGCGGTGCTGGAACGCGTGGTACAGATCTCTGCAAAGCCCACCAAGCGGCTGCAGGAAGCGCTGCAGCCCATTCTGGCAAAGCACGGCCTGAGCTTGGAACAGGTGGCTCTACACCGGGTAAGCCAAGGGACAGCTGACCAGGGTGGGTGCTGGGTGGTGGGGAGCGGATTACCTGTCCCACAGGCTGCTGACCTCTCCCCGAAGCCAGGTGAGAAGCAGCTGCTGGATCTAGAGAAGCTAGTGAGCTCGGTGGCCACCCAGAGACTGGTTTTGGACACTCCTCCAGGTAGAGGTCACTGGCCCTGGAACTTGACCTCTAGGTGGTATGGCTCTGGCCCAAGAGGATGGGGGTCCAGGCAAGAGGCAGACAACAACAATGGCACTCTCTGTCACAGGTGCAAAGATCTGTGAAGCCAGCAACATGTCCCCCTGCTCCAGCCAGGTAAGCAAGAGCCCTAGGATGCCTTCTTCCACCTGCTAGTTTTCTTCCACCTCCTGGTTGTGACTGACCCACGTTCTTGTAGGGATGGCCTCCTAGGATCCAGGACAAAGCCACTCATATCTCTACACAGCCCTCCAGTTCTCTGTTGGAGGTGCCCAGTACTGCCACTGGGAAACGGCAGACTTGTGACATTGAAGGTATATTGTGGGGATAGTGGGGACCGGGGACTGGAGAGGCTAGGGAAATGGGGAGGCCTCAGAGAGACTTTAAAGCAGTGGCCTGAGTGCCTTTGGGGCTGGAACAAGAGAGCTGGGGCCATTAGAATTGGAGGGCAAGAAGGACTGCGATAAGGGCCCCAGTGGCCATTGGTGCTGGTCAGGGAGGCAGCAGAACCGAGGAGGGCTAGCACAGGCAGCGATAAGAGAGTATGTCTTGTGACTCTGTGGCTGGACTCAGGCCTGGTAGAGCTGCTGAACCGAGTGCAGAGCTGTGGGGCCCATGACCAGAGGGGCCTTCTTCGAAAAGAAGACCTGGTACTTCCAGAATTTCTGCAGCTGCCTGCCCAACAATCCAACTCCTTGGAGGCTCCACCACAGACCGAATCAGCTGCCCAGCCCAGTGGGGGATCCTCAGACTCCACTACCCAATCAGCCCTCTGACACCTTAGTCACAGTCCAGGCTGGCTATATGACACCTGTCGGGCCGAGCATGATGTGGGTCCGCTGTGCATGCCCTGTCTGTGCCATGGGTGTCCTTGGCCCTTTCCTGCCATGGGCAGGCCCACAGGAAGAGCCAGGAGGGGATGGACAGGGAACTCAGAGGCTCCATGTCCCACAGCTGCCACCACCTGCTCTCTCCCAATGGGAGGGAGTGGGCCTAGATCCTTGGTGCAGCTGTGCCTAACATGGAGGGGTGGCGTTGGCAGTGCCAGCCTCCTCAGCCTATGCCAAATCTCAGCAGGGAGCAAGAGGAGGGGCTGGCCCCTTCTTAGGGAGTGAATGAGTAAGGCCTGGGGGTGCAGGTGGGCAGCCCCTCCCTATACCCAGAGACTCTACTGTACATATGGATTTTGCAGTTGGCTTGGGGCAGCTGGGCTTGTCCTGGATGTATGATATTGTTATTATAATAATTATTATTATTCTGCCATGAGGTGTGCTCCTTGTGTGTCAGTCTGCTCTGCTTCCCATCCCCCACTACAAACCATACTGCCTCTGTCACCAAGATCAGTGCCAGGAAGTTCTTGGGGACTTCAGGATGTACCTCCTGACTTCCTGTTTTCAGAATCTCTTTTTCTGACTGCATAGAATATGGGGGCAGAGGAGTGCATAAGAGAGACAGATGCCTCCCTCCACTGCAGCTGTGCCCTGGCCATCATCCAGCTGTTGAGGCTCTGGATCTGAATACATCATTCTGGCTGCTGTTCTCTGCTTTGATCTGGGCCCTAGTGCGTCTTTACACACCTAACTGGGGGCTCCTTTGAGAGCATTAAAGGCCTATGTGTGGGCCAGGCATGGTTTCGCATGCCTGTAATCTCAGCATGTGGGAGGCTGAAGCAAAAGGATCATTGTGAGCTTGAGGCCAGCCTGGGATACATGGTGAGTTCAAGGCCAGCCTGAGCTACACTTTTTTTTTTTTTTCTTTTTTGGTACTGGGGATCGAACTCAGGACCTTGTGCTTTTGAGGCAGGTAGCGGAACCACTGAGTTAAATCCCCAGCCCCAGCCTGAACTACATAGCAAGACCCTGTCTCAAAAAACAAAAACAAAACAAAGGCCTATACAGGAGACACTGGTTGTTTTGGGGGAGCAAATTCTCACATGTACCTGCTTTGGCTGGGTGGTTTTTCCTGTCTCCAGGAAGACAGGGGAGCCAGGACCCTACACAGGGAGGGGAAGCAGGGAGGACCTTCCAGAAAGAGGGCCCCCAGCCAATGAGGAGAGAAGCCAAACTTGTCCCAACCCTGAGGTAAGTGCTGCCACAGTGACCTCCAGAGAACCTTACCTGAGAGGTGAGGGAGAACCCTTCCTGCCTCAAACAGTGCAGGCTACACCTGCTGACCCCTCTACCAGGTACTCCTCTACCCTCTATCTTCCCACCCTACTGCTTCCTCTTCCTCTTCAGAATTGGTGGGATAGATCGGTGAGGTTTGGTCCACCTTGCCATCCTCTTCCAGCTTCTGCCTTCTGCCCCCTTAGCCCATTTTATTTGGCTGGGGGCATAAACTTCTAGGTGGGCCTATGATCCAAGCCTGTCCAGTCAGATACTCCATTTTCCTAGCCAATCAGAGTTTGATTCCAGATGTTCCTCAGATTCCAGTTGTTCCAATCAGAATTCCAGTCCTGGTCTTTTTTTGCTCTCTCTTTGGGATTTGTACAAAGGACCTTCAGGAAGAGAACCTGCATGAGAATGAAGCCTGCCCAGGATAGCAGGACTGAGAGGTGGAAGGAGATTCCTGGCAATGTTCACTCATGCCTAAAATCAACCACTTGTAGACTGTCTCCTTAGCCAAACAAATACACTTTCTGGGCACGTGTATTTGTTTCTAAGACCTGAAACCACAAGAGCCCTGCTTCACTGACCACCTCAGCAGTCTCAAATGGTCTCATCGAAGCATGCAGGGACAACAGGTCATCAGGCATCCTAACAGGGAATTGCATAGCACTAGGATTGCTGTGTGAGGCCTGGAGTGAGAGGAGGGAAACAGTCATGTCCTTTCTCTGACCAGCTACGGAACTTCCTTCAGACTTCCTGGGACCTGGGACTTCTGCCCTGTGGAAGGACACACCCTTCTACCTGCCTCAGAATAGATGAGTGGGGGCAGCAAGTGAGAGACGGGCCATCTTCCTGACATTGGCAGGCAGATCCTGCAGGCCAAACCCAGCCCTCACCCATCCCTGTACCTCTGTGGGCCCAACAATGATGCCTGTTACCCTGACGGACCAAAGGGGTTGTTTCATGGGAAAAGGGGGTCAAGGCCAGGTGAAGAGCCTCATGGAAGTCAGCTCCTGCAGGGGAGGAACTCACATTTACTGAGTTCTCCAAGATAGATGTGACCCATCCTTTATCTCATCTTCATCTTCGCAACAAACAAGCCAGTGGGATGAAAGCAGGTTTGCAGGAGGGGAAGTGGCTGGCTCAGGGTAATGCACGGATGTTTCTGTGGAGCTTTGCCAGTACTCAGCTGCCTGATGCAGGGACATACTCCAGGGAGGGCCTGTGTGAATAGAAACCTGGGTGAGGACCCAGCGTCCTCTTGGGGGGGGGTACATTGATATGGCTACTTTTTTTTCTTTTTTTGGTACCAAGGATTGATTGAACTTGGGACCTTGCCCTTTCGAGGCAGGCGGTGGAACCACGGAGCTAAATCCCCATCCCAAAATGACTACTTTTTGTGTGGAGTGGGGCAGTTCAGGAGTTTTTGCTAAAAATTTAAATCAGCATGTGACCCTAGGGAATCCCACTAGAGAATCACTCACTCCAGGGATGTGGAGGCCTGGCCCCAAAGGTTATGTGTTACCTGAAAACTGGCAAACAACCACATGTGGACAGGATTTCGGGATAATACACACTGAGACATGTCCATGCTCTGCAATACCACACAGCAGAAAAAGAATTGGGTACAGCAGGTCCTTATGTGGAAAATTCTCCAAGACGTGTTAGTGCTCAGTGAAACAAAGCAGAGGTGTGTCTATGGCGTGATACCTGTTGTGATCTGTTTTCTGTTGCTATAACTGAATACCACAGACTGGGTAATTTATAAAGAATAAAGATTTATTGGGCTGTGGGTATAGCTCAGCATATTCATGGCCCTAAGTTCAGTCTCCAGCACCAAAAACTAAATAAATGAAATAAAAATGCAGGTTTATTTTGCTCACAGTTCTGGAGGCTGAGAAGTCTAAGAGCATGTTGCCAGCCCCTGGTAAAGGCCTTTATAACATGGCAGAGATAAGGAGCTAGCCAGAGAGCTTATTTTATAATAAAGCCATTCCCCAAATAACGCATCGATCCATAAATCCATGAATGGACTGATTCACAAGGGCAGATCCCAAAGGTCTCATCTCTCAACATTGCTATACTGAGGACCAAGTTCCCAACAGTGACCTTTCAGGAGACACATTCAAACCATAGTTATAATTTCATGGGGCCAGGGATGTGGCTCTGGCACTGTGCCTGCCTGGCAAGCGCAAGGTCCTGAGCTCAATTCCCAGTACCGGAAATAAATAAATAACTTCATAAATCACAAATGCATGGGCACTTACAAATGTACAGAAAGGAGAAAGAAAGTTCTACAAGTATATACAGTATACCAAACTGACCAGGAGATGGGGAGGGGACAAGGATTGGGTATAGTGGTCAAAGGAAACTTTTGCCTTAGCCTTAGTTTTTTTCTTCTTCTAAGGAATGCAATTTAAAATAATTTTTTTTGGCTGGGGATTTAGCTCAGTGGTTTCACCGCCTGCTGTGCAAGCACAAGGACTCGAGTTCAATCCCTGGTACAAAAACTCCCCCCCCAAAACAACAAAAAAAAACCAACAACAAAAAAAATTTTTTTGGCCGGGGATTTAGCTCAGAGCTGGGGATTTAGCTCAGGGCCAGGGATTTAGCTCAGTGGTTCTGACGCCTGCCTCACAACCGAAAGATCCCAAGTTTGATCCCCGGTACCAAAAAAAAAAAATAATAATAATTTTTTTTTTGTACTGGGGATGTAATTCAGGACCTTGCGCTTGCAAGGCAGGCGACAGAACCACTGAGCTAAATCCCCGGCTAAAATAATTTTAATAACACAAAGAACTACCCAAGGATCCAACTTGGTAGAGACCAATTCTTTCTTTGGGAACTTGAGTCCACCCCCACCTTGGGTCATTTGGTTGGCTGGGTGTGCTCTTCTGCCACAATGCCCTCTGTCTTCCCCACTCTAACAAACCCTTTGTAGTAGCCCTAGGTAAGGGAGACCCTGTTCCCTCCTCACAGTTGCCGTGTCCCAGAGCCCCTCAAGGCCTGGGCTCCCATCGGCCGAGCCCAGCCAGGCCCCATCTAGCAGACCCAGACTCACAGCTTCCTCCTCCAAATTGGGTCAGGGGTGAGAGGCATTAGCTGGTTAACCCGTGAGGCCCCATTTCACAGCTATTACTTGAGCTGGCTTCTGGGTAGACAGGAAAGATGGTATAGAGCTGCCCCTCACACCCTAGATTGGAAACCAGGAGGGGTGCTGGCCTTGTCTATCTAGTAGAAAGCATGAAGGAAGGGAGAGAACACATGCTTATTTGTTAACTAATTTTCATCTTCCCAATACCCCATTTTAAACTGGGCATGGTGGCACATGCCTATAATCCCAGCACTCGGGAGGCTGAGGCAGGAGAATCACCGTGAGTTTGAGCCAGCCTGTGCTACATAGTGAGTTTAAGGCCAGCCTGAGCTACATAGTGAGACCCTGTCTCAAAAACAAACAAACCAACACCCTAATACTTCATTTTACAGAGGACACAGGCTAAGAGAGCAGGACATCCATGAGATCCAAACCCATGTGGCTCCTAGCCTCTGAGAGACAATCTTGCCCCTCATCTCTTATCTTCTTCTACAAGGGCTGAAGAAGGGAATGGTATGCGATGGGCACAGGGTACACAGTGACCTTGGTTCTGGGCCAGGGTGGAGGCAGTTGGGGCACTGGCTGCTCACCTGGAGCCCCCACTGAAAGTATGCTGACATAGCAGCAGGTCAGTGCTTGCCGGGGCAGCCAAGGTGCACTCTGCAGGGGGCCTGGCCTTCTAGTCAGGTGACTCTGGCTTCTGAGGGTTAAGGAAGCTAGAGGTCACTTTCACAGGGAAACAAACACCCAGAGGGGGCAGAATACAAATGGTTGGCTACACTGCATCACATGAAGCCTGTGAAATGAACAACTCCGAGGGGTGCCATTCCCATCCTTGACCATCCTGACAGGCCCAGGAACAGCTGGAAACATAAATGTGTAGCTGTGTTCTAGGAAAAGTGTAGGATTTGGACAAGGAGGGGGGCTCTGTGATCATCATAGCACTTGTCTGCGGAGAACTGGCTTGAGGGTGGAGCAGAGACAGAAAACAAGGAAAACTACCATAGAGCCAGCATCCCACCTTCAGAGTGGCCTAGGGTGCTGGATATCTGGATGAAATTCTGACTGGCAAAGATGGGTGGGTGAGAATGACCTCACTAGCCAAAGAGCCACCAAGTTCCTACCCCATTGCTGAGGGGCTGAAGGAACCCAGAACCCAGATCAAAATCTGGAGCATGGAAAAATAGAAGTGGAGCTTGGGTTCTGGAGGCCAAAGTCTGGAACTGGAACTTGAAGCCCAAAATGGAGACTGAAGCCAAAAGCCTGAAGTCCAGAACCTGGAGCCAGGAATCTGGAATTGGAGATGAACTCAGAGTCCAGTGCCTAGAACCAGAACTCCAACCTTGACATCAATGCCAGAAACTAGATCCAGGAGACTGGAACTCAGAGCCCAGAGTCCAGAACCCAGAGAATTTAGAATTCATGGCCTAGAACTCCCAGCTGGAAGTGGAATTAGAATATGGATCCCAGAACCTGGAGCTACTTTCAAGACCCAGAACATAGAACCCAAGAACTGAAGTCCAAAGCCAGACCTTAGAACTTCAGGTCTAGAACCTAGATACCAGGACCTGGAACTGCTGCTTTGGTAGCATGCTGTCCATGCTGACCATGCTGTCCACAGCCTTACTCTCTGTGCTGGACCCTGAGGCCAGTAGGCCAGTATGAAGGACACAGGGCTGGAGCCACATGAGGGAGGGAGCTGCAGGGAAGAGGCAATTTCTTAAAAGCTCAAAGCAGCCTCAGCTCTTCTGGTCACAGACTTTGGCCTTGTCCATAAATCAATGACCAGCACCTGGGCCACAAGGATTAATAATTATACAGGGTGATTATCCCCCAAACAGGAATGGGGCATCTTCAGGTCAGCCACCCCTGCCCTTAGCTCAGGAGGTGCCTTGGGTTCCCCATCTGCAAAATGGGACTTGAATGAGACAATGTCCCAGGGCTCTGTCTGCACTGGGCTGCCCTGGCCAGCTCAGACGGAAACCCAGGCTCTCCAAGGGTGGGCAAAGTCAGATGAACCAGGGGGGAGAGAGAGAGAGAGAGAGAGAGAGAGAGAGAGAGTGTGTGCTCTGTTCCCCAGGGAGAGGTGGCCAGTGGCCCTTCTGCTATATCTGCCAGCCCAGTGATAAGAACCCTTGCCCTGACCACAATAAATGCATCTGGAGTACATGTGTACGTGTGTAGACATGGTGGTCTGAATGCTGGGATGATGACCACTACCGTCTTCCCAAGGTACAGCACTGGGCTGACCCATAGCGGGCTTTGTATGTTCATTGAATTAACACTGTGCTTGTGAGAAGACCCATGAGTCCTCGAACTACACTGATGGGGAACTCTGTTGTGGAATTCAGTTCTCCCTCCACCCCAAACAATCCAGTTCATAGACAGAATGGTCTTGAATGTTGGTTTTTCTTCCCCTGATTGTACTCAATCTTTAGGTCCTGCAGAAAATTCACTTGCAGGAAACTATTTAAGGAGCAAATGGATGTTAACCAAGAATTGCAAAATCAACTGGCTGTGCCAACAACCTGCTCTGTTCCTGGATCCACATGCTTGTTCTTGGGAACAATCTCTCTCTCTCCGTTCTGCTGCTTTGCTGCTCCTAGGGAAATTATTTTCACTGACATTATGAAATTCAATATATGTCAGCCTCTCACTTTCATGCTGGCCACGCTGTTACCACTGTATATTGCCACCACCTGTTCTTTCCTAACCCATGGCAGCTGTCTCCTCCCCCCTCAGATTACTTGACATCTCAGCAGCATTTGACCCAGCTGACCAGCGTGTCTTTCTCAAAACTTGGTCAACCTGGGCATTAGGGCATCTGCATTTCTTTCTGGTCTTTCTCCTGATCCCTGGGTCCTCTTCTTGGTCTTCTCTGATGCCTAACGCTCCCTTAAATGTAGGTGCACTTCTGGGTTCAGCCATGGGCCCGTTCTTTCTTCATTATACATAATCTCCCTGGGGTTTGACTTTCCAGGCACAGGCGAAGGTCAGCAAGGAAGTCAGGAAGCCAAGTTGCATTGGTCCTCCCAGGCTGTGACACCATGCTGGTCTTTATTCAACCAGTTATCAGGTCTTTAAAGAGGAGGAGTGTGTGTGACATGATTAACTTTGGATTTTGAAGAGGTCACTGGCTGCTTTCTTTGGAGAATGGATTGGGGGGCAGCCCCAGCAGATGCAGGCAGGGCACTTGGGAGGTCACTGCAATTCCCCAGAGGAGATGACTCAGCCCAGAGTGGCTCAGTCCAGGAAGATAGCCACAGAGCTGCTGGGCAGTGAAAGTATCAGGTTGCTCCTGGAGAGATAAAATTAGGAAAATTGGAGAAAGAGTTGGAGGCAAGGCAGTGGAGGAGAATAAACTTCCAGGATGCCTACCTCATGCCTGGCTCCAACTGATGGGTGATACACTGCTTCCAAAGACTGGGAACATGAGGGAGGCTCACTCAGGGTAGGGTGAGGAGCACAGTGTGCTCAGACCTAAGAGCCAACTGCTCCCACCAGAGTCCCCTTTGACATAGCCTGTGCAAACGCATCTGCCTCCCAAATGGCTTCTCCTCTTCTGTGCTTTTTCTCCAAGTGAGACAACCCCAAGCAACAAGGTTCTGAGCCGAGAGAAAGTCCAGAGAAGCCATGGCCAGAGCTCAGGTACACAGAAAGTTTGAGTCACTATCCAAGGGAACACATGAATGCTGTCACCAACCAAAGAGGAGACAGGCACCTGGGGATGCGAGGTCATAAAATGAGCAGAGGGGCTGAGACCTGAATCTCCAGGGCTAAAATGGAGCCACTTTCTCTGCTCGTCCCACGAGCTCTAACAGAAGATCTGGTTAACTCTAAAGTTTCATTCCATAGGCTGAGGATTTAGCTCAGTGGTGCTGCCGCCTGCCTTGCAAGTGCAAGGTCCTGAGTTCTATCCCCAGTACCAAAATAAATAAATAAAGTTTCATTCCTGTCACTAGGGCTGAAGCGGTCCCACATCTGGGGGGGGGGGCAGGGGAAATTGCTTTTGGAAATGGTGGCTTTATAAGTCCATAGAATTTTGGAATTTAATCTCTTAGGATGCATTTAATCAATAATTAACTGTTTTCCAAAAAAAACCTTGAACTCTATGACAAAAGGAAGGTAAATTTCAGAAATGACGAAACTCTGGAATGGTAGCACATGCCTATAATGCCAGAATTTGAGAGGCTGAGGCAGGAGGATCTCTGAGTTTGAGGCCAGCCTGGGTTACCTATTGAGTTTAAGCCAATCTGTACATAGTTAGACCTTGTCTCAAAAGGCAAATACAAAATCATATCCTTGTTAAAAAGGGGAAGCACCCTCAGTTCGTCAATGGCTGCTCCTACCTGAAATCTGACCTAAGCAGAGCAAGGACAAACAGGTTCAGGCGGACTGGGGCTAGTTGTGGTCTATAGACTACTGCTGGGTTCAGGTTATAAATTAAGTATGGATTAGCTTTATCAGCTTAAAGAGGAAACTGCAGAAATGCCTATCTTTCTTGGTGCAAAAAGCCTGAGTCTATGTCACTCTAAAGATGTTGACAGCACTCTAAGCAATCACCTGGCAAGCCATAAAGAGTTGTTGACTTGAAATACTGTGCATCTAGTGGAGGTGGGGCCATCCCCATGGCTGAGGCACTTCAGCATCCTGGAGGCTCAGCGAAAAGGGCATGAAGCAGGAAGGGAACAACATCCTAAGGGACTGTTCTGAGACAGGTCATTAATCTTGCTGAAATCTACAACTTGCTGCTGAAACATTACTAATTAATTGCTATCACATAAGTAAAGGAAGTAGGGCCCAGAGACGTGAAGTGATTTGCCTCAGAATCCCAGGTTGATTCGAGGGTTGCTTGGACCTTTGCTCAAATGAGAGGAGAATCTGGCCTTGACAGTCTTCATCCAGCATGGAATGGGAACTTAACTTATGTACCTAGGAATGGATGGGCAGACACATGACTGGCTAGCTGGCCGGATGGATGGATGGATGGATGGACCAGAAGGAGGATAGGTTGATAATGATGGTAAGTTACTCAGACAGTTACTTAAACTAGAATTTTGGGGAGTGCTGAGGATTAAACCCAGAACCTAATGCCTTCACACTGAATTATACCCCAGCCCTTTAAGACAAAATTTTTTAAAATTTTTGAGGCAGAGTCTCACTAAGTAGCTATATTACCCAGCCTGGGTTTGAACTTGAACTTCCTGCCCAAGCCTCCAAAAGTGCTGAGATTACTTGGACCTTTGCTCAAATGAAAGGAGAATCTGGGTGCCATCATGCCTAGTTCTAAACTAGATCTTGAATGGAACCCATCATTGTTTAATCTGATCACATCTTTAATCCCGACTACAATCTCATTACTCTGTGAATCCGGACCCTAACTCAGGCTCCATAGTCCCAGGAAAGGAAAACAAGATTCTGTGCCTGGAGGCAGGGGATGTGCTTGTGCCCTGGCAGGATCATGGTTCAGGTTGACTGTCTGTGTTGGGGAGGGTAGAGCCTGACCACAGACTCCCCCTGCAGAGCTAAAGATTAGCAATTAACTGGGCAGAATCTCAGGATGAAGTTAATTGGGAACAAAGGGAGGGCAGCTAGGGTTACAGGAACTTTGCCTTTGATCTGAAGGTATAAAGAGGAGATCTCAGCTATTCCTTAGGCCTGTGGAGGCTTCTCTGCAGTGCTAAACAGGAGCTGAAACACAGAACATCAAGGTGAGACCAGGGCCCCTCCATCCCAAGCTCATCCCTAGCACATCACCACATCCCTGTTTCTGTCTGTGCTTCCCCTTCCTGCTCCCTATAGCATCTTGGTCACAGCCCAGCCTGGCTCACTCTTCTAGAGCAAAAAAGACTGCTTTTGTGGGGTTTGGAATTCAGCTCTGCATATTCCTCTACCCCAGTAGCCATGGACCTCTGGGACATGGAGGAAGTCAGGGACACCTTACCTCAAGAGCCAAGAGCCAAGAGCCAAGAGCTCATAGGGCAGTGCAGGCAGCATCTAAGGAAGGCCAGTCCTGGTCTGAGGCTCATTCATGGAAAAGACTACCAGTATTTGTTTATTGCCCTTTGAGGAGGTAGATGGGGGAGAGAAACCCACTGTGAGAGGCGTCCAGGACCTTTGGATCCAGGCCAGGGGACCCTCCCCAAAATGTATACTCAGCTGATTCTATAAGCCAGCAGGTGTCCATGGCACCTCCCTGCCCTCAGGATGGAAAAATCTCCTGCATGGCTCACCTGGCCTACATCTGCAGCCTCTGTGTTATAATGTCACTTGTTCCCTGGTTCCCCTCCACTGCATGCATAGCAATTCTCAGTTTCTAAGCATCTGGGCTCTCTCTCATCACAGGGCTGTTGCAAACATGCCTTTCTCCCTCTCCACCCACTTACCACCCAGTTATCATGTTCATCTCAGCTTCATGGACTTTTCCTTCTCCACAAGCCCATGCCTTGTCATGGGATGCTCTAATGGTAGCTGTATCTATCATAATACCTCTACTGCCATTTCCCACTGATTGAGAGATTATTTCACTTATATCTGTCTCCCCACTAGACTTTGAATTTCCTGAGGGCAAGGGCTATGTCTGTCTTTAATCACCACTATAGCCCAGGATCTAGCTCAGAGCCTGCGATAAAGTAGATGATCAAGAAATACTTGCAGGGGTGGGGATGTAGCTCAGTAGTAGAGCACTTGCCCAACATATGCAAAGCCCTGGGTTCGAACCCCAGTACCACACACACACACATACACATGTGTGCATGGATGCACATACTTAATAAATGAATGGGTGAAGGAATGTGCAAATTGGGCCTGAGCACCTAAGTGTGCATCTCTGGGTGTGGGGTGAGGAGAGGGGTGGGGATTTGTGGGTATAACATCTGCATGTGTGTGGGTAGGACACAGCAATTGTTATCCAGCATTGCTGCAATCCTTAACATGCAGGCCCCGCTGCCAGTGTCCAGTATGATGTCCTATGGAGAGAGGCTGGGGAGCCCAGCTGTCTCCCCACTTCCAGTCCGTGGCAGACATGTGATACATGGGGCAGCCCTTGCCTATGTGCCCAGCCCACAGGGTGAGTGCTGTTCCCACACTCTGGACCCTGCCTGTCCATTGTTGTCCACATCCCGGGGGAGGACCCTGCCCTTCCACTTGCCTCTCTCCCTCCTCTGGAAACTCCTAAACAGCCTCCTTCCTCAGTCCTGCACAGGATCCCAGGGACAACGGCCTATGCCTTCCCCAACCTAAGCCCAGTGGCTCTCACAGAGCATGGCTGCCCCTATGGAGAAGTCTTGGAGCTCCATGACCCACTACCTGTCAAGGTGGCTCTGGAGGAGGAGCAGAAGCCAGGTGAGCTGGGCTAGAGGACAGCAGGGGCAAGGGCAATCATGGCCCTGGTCCCCTGCCTGCTATGCTCATACCTGGCTTGCCTCCAGAGCCGGGGCTGTCCCAGAAGGTATGCCAGGTTGGCACCACGCTTCTCAAGGTACCACTGATGCTGGCTTTCCTCTATCTCTTTGTCTGCTCCCTGGATGTACTCAGCTCAGCCTTTCAGCTGGCTGGAGGTAGGGGTTAGTCAGAGGAGGCCAGGGAAGGGTTTTGGGAGGACCTCAGATGACACTGGCCTGTGCTCCTCAGGGAAGGTGGCTGGAGACATTTTCAAGGACAATGCCATCCTGTCCAACCCAGTGGCGGGGCTGGTGGTGGGGATCCTGGTAACTGTGCTGGTGCAGAGCTCCAGCACCTCGACATCCATCATCGTCAGCATGGTCTCCTCTGGCTGTGAGTAGGCCAGGGCAAAAGCCTGGGGACGCTGGGTGGTACTGGACAGAGGGCTTGGGTGGCATGTCAAGGGTATGGAATGGGGGCAGTACTGGGGATGGGGGAGAGGGCTGAGGGCAAAGAGCAGGGCTTTAACATCTGCCCGCTAAAGCATAGCCAAAAGTCTATATTATGATTTATTGCAAAGAATTGCTTTGCATAATTGTGGCATGGCTACTCAAGTCTGAAATTCATAGAGCAGGCCATCTGGAAGACAGGCTGGAATTCCTGGGCAGAACCGATGCTGAGGTATACAGGTGAAAGTTCTTCCTCCTCAAGGAAGCCTTGGTTTTGCTTTTAAACTCTTTCATCCCATTGAATGAGTGCCACCTAGATTATCAAGCATAATCTCCCTTACTTAAAGTCAACTAATGGTAGGTGAAAATCCCATCTATGAAATACCTTCATAGAAAGCAAATCCAGAAACACCCGGATTTGTGCTTGATTAAATAACTGGGCACTAAAGGCTAGGGAAGTTGACACATAAACCAACCAGTACACTTGTATGCCTGTATGCACACACAAGCACAAATATGTATTTGTATATGAGACACACCTCACAGTGCACTCACACACATGCATGGACTCACCCTGTGCAGTGCATGTACATCTAGTCACATGGGTTGTAGGACTAACAGGTATTGTGGGGCTGGAGCTGGGTGGCCCTTACCTAGTTAGTTAAGAAGTCACCTTGCCAGGTGTGGTGGTTCATGGCTGTAATCCCAGCAGGAGGATTGCTGTGAGTTTGAGACCAGCCTGGGCTCCATAGTGAGTTCAAGGCCAGCCTGAACCGCATAGCAAGACCCTATCTTTTAAAAAAGAAGCTAAAGAAGTCACCTCTTCTACCAGTGCTGGAGGTAACCTCTGCCATCCCCATCATTATGGGCTCTAACATCGGCACCTCTGTCACCAATACCATCGTGGCCCTGATGCAGTCAGGGGACAGAACTGACTTCCGGCGGTGAGGAGAGGGTAGGAGGGTGGGGCTTTTGCTCATTGCGGGAGGGTGGACCCACATGCTAGGAGCTTCCAGGATGAGTGCACCCTGGCTCCAGCCTGCCCTGCAACGTGGCCTCCCTGCCCAGGGCCTTCGCGGGGGCCACAGTGCACGACTGCTTTAACTGGCTATCCGTTCTGGTCCTACTGCCCCTGGAGGCTGCCACTGGTTACCTGCATCACATCACTGGACTTGTGGTTGCCTCCTTCAATATCCGAGGTGGCCGTGATGCCCCTGACCTTCTCAAAATCATCACAGAGCCCTTCACGAAGCTCATCATTCAGGTGGGGACAGGGCCTGGCGAGGGGTGGAGGCTGGAAGTAGTAAGGAGCATCACCCTCACTTTCCTGCTCTCATCTTGCCCACAGCTGGACAAGTCTGTGATCACCAGCATTGCCATAGGGGATGAGTCCCTGAGGAACCACAGTCTCATCCGGATCTGGTGCAACCCAGACCCTATGGAGGTGATCCCAATCCTGGCCTATTAATTTCATGGTTCATAATCCTCCAGATAGTTCTTGGAGATCTTTAGCCAGAAGAGAGCAAATATATGTTACATTTTTGTGATAACAAGCCCATGGCAGACATTGCTAATCTCTCTCAACCTCACACATTGCTTTAGGCAGACATCACCAATCAATTAGAATTAATGTGTAATTGATCTAGCCCAGTAGTTCTCAAAGTATGGCCCGTGGAGCACTGACATCACCCACCTGGGAAGGTATTGGAAATACAAATTAAATATACTTCCTTCCCTAGAACTACTGAATTATGCATCAGTAAACCCTCTGGGTTTGCTCGTGCTCAAGTTTGAGATACATCAATGTAGTCAGTCCTCTGATTTCACAAGTAGAGGCTCAGAAAGGCTAGGAAACTTGCCAGACCTTGTCTACTGCTTCAGAGCCTGAGGATATCAGTGGGGTTAGTGACTCAGATGTTTGGGGACCTAGGTAATGTGAGAGAGAGGGTGAGAAGAAAGTTCTTTAGACTCTTGGGGAAACTAGGATGAATAGGAACCTAGCTCAGGGCAAGACATATGAGCTGCTGCTTGGAGACTTCCTTGAGACAATAGCAGCCACTTACACTGTTATTGGGATGCCTGCTCCTAGACTATACAAGTGTGAGTCCCTTGTCTTTCTTGCTGTTTCTCTGCTTCTACTACCCAGAAGAACTATTAAGATTGGTTGGACACTCATAGACCAGCTATTATGCCAGTGTAACAAGGAAACAAGCAATTAGCATACTTTCTTACTCATCCATAAAAAGGAAAATGCTTCAAGACCATAATCCACCACATTTTCTTCTCCTTTATTAATATAAGAACTAATTCCATTTAGAACAAGCTCTGAGAAAATTAAAGCACAGTCCCAGCTTAAGCCCTTCCCCCTCATTCTCTCCACTTGCTGCTTAATATTACTGGACCTTTATCCCAGCACGAACAGAAAACACTCAGTCAACTCACCCTACCATGTTCCTTGCATCCAAAGTGGCACACAGCTAAGCTCAGCCTTTCTGAGAGTTCAAGGCAGCTTGACATAAAAAAAAACCCCATGTGGATAGCTTTTATGCTGGCTTCATGACCTCTCTAACACATCAGCTTGTCTTCTCACGAAGGCACTCTGAGAGCTCTGAATTACCACAGCTTCTCCACTGTAGAGCAAAATCTAGTCTATAGCCATACCACCCTGAATGCATCTGATCTCATCTGTAGAGCAAAATCTGGAAGAGAGAGGTCACACACTCCGATTTTCACACACAAAAGGAAAGCTTCTTCAGTTCCTCGCTTTCTCTGAGTTGCCCGTTGTCCATCTGCTGCTGCTGCTGCACCAGTAAACAGGTTTCCACTTGCACCATGTGCCATGCCATCTAATGCAAGGCTCATGCAGTGTTGGTGAGGTGGACACAAGGATCCCTTTTTACAAAAGCAGAAACTGAAATTCAGCTATGTGAAGTAACTGCCCGCCTTCACCTGGCTGGGGCTGCCTTCAGGCTCTTTTCTACTGCCCCAGTTGCCACTTGCCAGAGCTCTGATTTCAAGGGCCCACTCTATTAGGAACTCTTCCTTAACAGCAGCTTGGAAACTAGCTGGGAATGGGATGAGTTCCCTGCACTCACCCTCCTTCGGGGACTTTTGCCCATAGGAATGTGATTCATGCAGCATGCTCTTATGATGTGCATTCGTGGCTCCTCCTGCACCAAAGACTGCACTGCAGTTTTTCCTTTGATGGCAAAGTCTCCCTATGCTGTACTTCCTTCCATCTTCTTATTGCCTCCAGCTTTTACCACTCTGGATCCAACTTTGCCCAGATGTCTCCAGGGACCCTGCGTCACCAAGGAAAGAATGAGTCATAGGCTTTCCAGGTGGGAAAAGAAAAAAGAGACATACTTTTGGTGTCTTAAACACTTCTGGATGTTCTGCAGGCCTGGGACTGTCCAAGAATTATCTTTTTGTGGGGGTCACATTGTAGATTGTCAACCATACTTGCTTGGTAAATAAGTATCTTTTGAGGACTTGCAACCTGGGAAGCAGGGTTTATCAACTTCCTACTTTGCAGATAAGGAAACAGCCTTGAGGAGGTACAGTGGTTTATCTTAGTCCATAATTGAGGTAGGGCTCAAATCCTGGTGGAATACCGACTTCTCATCTTTCTGTCTCTCCAAGATATCTTGACATCCCACCATTTATGTCCACTTCCCATTCTGCTCATCTGGCCTGAATGCCACTCCAGAAGTGATGGGAGGGTTACTCTGAGGAAAAATCTCTTTTTCTTTGAGACAGGATTTCTCTATGTAGGTCTGGCTGGCCTTGAACTTACTATCTAGGCTGAGTTGGCCCAAACTCATGGCAACCCTCTTGCCTCAGCCTCCCTAGTGCTGAGATTACAGGCATCTGGCACCATGCCCTTTATGATGATAAATTCTCCTCTTAGCCACCAGATGGGGCTGGTAGCACAGAGCTATCCTGCTGCTTATGAAAGAACAAAGGCCCTGAGCTCCCTTCCTCTGGAGGGGAAACTATTGCGCAGGCCCACATCCTATGTGTTTCTCCCCTGGGAAAGGATTCTTAGAGCCTGATAGTCCTCTGTGAGCTTAATCACTTCCCTCAGTTCCCAGAAGTATCTCCTTAATTTGGGGTGTCTCTACAGGCACTTAAATCCCAACTCCCTCTTTCAAGACTCTGCCAACTAGGGCCTGGGGAATGGCACACAACCTCACAGATTCCATGCCACGGAGAAGGCAAGTGAGGCTCAGGATAAGCTTATGGTTAAGTGTCACACAGCTGGGAATGGCTCAGCTGGGGTGGGAGCCCAGGGTCATAGGAGGCCCATTCATTCTGTTTTTCCTTCAAACTCCCCTCCTTAGTACCTTCCAGCTCCTCTACTCAGACCCTAGGCACAGGCAGGATAGGCACATCCTGGGAGAAGGCCCCAGATGCTGGGCCTCCAGGCTGTGTTATCTAGGTTGCAGTTTCTGCCTTGTGCCTTCCCCTGCAAGAAAGTCCCAAGATAAGCTGCCCTGCCTTAGTTTCTCCTCCAGCCTGGTTTTGCAATCTGTTGGTCACCTCCCTTTGCCCCGACTGCTGCCCTTGTACTTTAAAGTCTCTGACACCCTCTGTGGACTCAGCCAGGGTCATAGGGAGAAAGGTCAAGGTTCCAGAACCTGGAAGGTGGGGGTGGGGATATAGCTCAGTGGTACAGAGTGGGTTTAGCATGCATGAGGGCTTGGCTTGTATCATCACCACACACACACACACACACACACACACAGACACACACACACACACCAGAGGTTTTAGCCCTTGGCTTGGCCCTGTCTCTGATACTTCCAGCCCTAGGGCAGGAGCCCAGCAAAGCTCCTTATCCTCCTCCAGTCTTCAGGATCACAAGCCCCTCCCCCAAGAGACCTCTGGGCCCAGCCCAGAATGATCAGTGGGGCACAGCTTGATTAGGCACCCACAGGAGATCATCTGCTTCCTAGGGCTCCAGGCTGGGGACATCCCCACCCCAAGAAAGTCCACCATGCTCCTCCCCAGGAAGGCCAGGATCCTCAGGCATGTCTGCAAGAGCCATTGGGGTTCTGACTGAAGAAGTCAGTCACACACCACATGATTCTGATGGGCCCAGGGAAGGAAACTTCCTTATTTGGAGACACAGTTGACTAAGGCTTGTCATGAATCAAGGCCTGCAGGGAGGTCTTTACGTACATTTTCTCTTGTAACTTTTATAACAGCTTTTCTGTTATCCTGCTTTAAAGAAATCTGACTCAGAAAGGTAGCATGACTAACTCAGGGTAGTTGGTATAAAAAATAGGATTTGAACTCAGATCTGCCTGACAGCAAACACCTGGCTCTCTCCCTTACCTGCACAGTAGGTAGTTACCATCACTTTCCCAGCCTGGTCTTCCAATCTATTCCATCAGAGATAGTTTTCTCCCCGTGTCTCAGCCTGCAGTTCAGGCCCCAGGCTTGACAGACAGGAGGAACTGGGAACATAAATAAGCACATTTCCCTACCCCACGGGGCGCATCCCACTAAAATAAACTCTAACTTTGCCGTAAGCAATTCTTATCTCCATCATACTCCTCCCTGCCTCCTCCCTCACACTTTCTCCCCCTGCCCTGTGCTGGGATGGAACCAGGGCCTTGTGCAGACTAGGCCAGTGCTCTACCACTGAGCTACACCTCCAGTCCCATCATGTATATATATATTTTTAAATGGCACAGTTTGGAAGAAAATCTTAAGAGGCTATAAATATCCCCTTTCCTACCCTCAGCACAGGGGTGAGGGTGGAGGGATACCAGAGGATCCAGGAGGATGGGGCTCTGGATGCAGAGTCCCTGGGGCAATGGGCCTATATAAGTTCCAGAAGAGACAGATGAGGCCAACGGGGAAAGTGGTAGCTCTTGCATTCTGCCCAGAAGTCTGGTAGCTCTTGCTGATATGTGGCTCTGGAAGTTACTGCTTGTTTCTGAGCCTCCTTTGTAAGATGGCTTCTCCCCACCTAAACCTACCCTATTTTCTCCTGTCACTCTTGGGTGGTTGCTGGACTCTCAGAGGGGAAAGGTAAGGAGCTCTTCGTTGCATTTTAAATAATAACTGCTTAACCCAACAAGGCTACACATTAGTGATCACAAGCCAGACAAGGCTGCTTCTACTGGCCCTAGAATTCTGCCACCTAGAATTATAATGTATGTCTCAGAGTGGCTGCCAACATTTAAGGAGATTGTAAGATTTTATCTACAACTTCAGAATGGTTTCTTTTATAAAATTGGGCAATTGGGCCATGCTGGAATGTCCCTGAATAGTGACAGTGGCTTAGACCTAAGTTGTTCCTGCCCCTACAGACCCAGTACACACTCTCTCCAGCCCATCCACATGCAGCCTGGGAACCTAGTTTAGAATCTGGGGATCTGAGAAAGCCCTCATTTCAAGGACAGTTGGTGGGGAGGGAAGAGATGGCGGGGGCTGGACACTTTGCTCCTCCAGCTGTCCCCTCCCACCGTATCCCCTCAGGGTAAGAAACTGAGCACTAGAGAAAGACGTTTAGGCTCCCAAAGCCTTAGGGGAAAGGAGGGGGCCAGAATGTGGGGGAAGAAGGAGGAGCACCAATAAAGGGATCAGTAGTAAAAGACCAGGAAGGGAAGGGGGAGTTTTCAGAAAAGTAGGATTATAGTCGGTGGCATTCCCTGTCACTGAGAGGTGAAAGAAAACAAAGAAGCAACTAGTTTTGGGAATCAGGGGTGTCCTGCTGGTTCCAGTGGAACCCACTCCATGGAGTGATGGGGTGGAAATGCAGAGGGCCTCTCACAGCCTGATTCTTGTGTGGCAAATATTTCTTTATGTTTTCCACCAGAGGAAATAGGACCAGAAAGGGTAAGTGACCTATCCATGGTCACAGAGTCAAGAGACCCATCTCTGTCTGCCTCATCTCTCCTAATACCCATCCTAGCCCCAATCCCAGGCTGAATTTTCCTATATTATCTAAGTCACCTTGTTCTTTTTTTTTTTTTTGGTACCGGGGATCGAACTTGGGTCCTTGTGCTTGCGCAGCAGGCGGCGAAACCACTGAGCTAAATCCCTGGCCCTAAGTCACCTTGCTCTTAATCTAGGCTTCTACCATGTCCAGAGCAGAGGCCAATGCCAGCCAGACCCATGGAAATGTCACCATGGAGAAATGTAAGTAACTGCAACATGAGAGGTGATCCCCACTGGTGTGGAAGCTGAAGGAGCCAGGTGGGCCTTAGGCTCACAGTCCCAGAGGTGGCCAAGGGGGAGCCGGGCATGGGGGTCAGCTCTCAACAGCTTAATATGCTGCCCATAGGCAACCACATCTTCGTGGACACGGTGCTGCCTGACCTCGCTGTGGGACTCATCCTGCTAGCTGGCTCCCTGATGCTCCTGTGCACCTGCCTCATCCTCCTCGTCAAGATGCTTAACTCACTGCTCAAGGGCCAGGTGGCCAAGGTCATCCAGAAGGTCATCAACACTGGTAAGCCCTGAGGAGTAGGTGGGAAAGCTACTGAGTTAGATAGGCCCCAAGAAAGGCCCTTTTGGTCCTGCTAGGTCCTGCTACTGACAAGATCTGGGTAAACCTATACCATCTATGAATCTGTTTCCCCACTGAACACAAAAGGGATTGGACTAGGCAATTCACAGGCTCCTTGGGTGCTGACAACTAGGGAATTGGGGCTGTCTCTGGCTATGGTTCCATTCTAGAAGGTGGAGAGTCTCAGAGACCATTGGTTAAATCAACAAGTAGAGATTAAGAGCCTACTGTGTGCCAAGAGATATGGAATGAGGCAAATAGAGATGATCCTAGTCTAAGGAGGTTCACAACCCAGCAGGGGGAGACAATGAAAAACCAATGAATGAAGATAAATTTGGAGAAAGAGCAAAATAACTGCCAAGAGCAGAGCAAAACTGGCAATGCAATAGCGTATGAAATGGGCCAGTGGTGGTGAAACTATGGCACGTGTGCTTCAGCGGGATATTTGTATCATTTAAAACTCTAAAAGGTCATCACTGCAATAGGGCATCTTCAGCAGGCAATCAGGCCTCTCTGAGGAGGAAGCATTTGAGCAGAGATCTAAATAAGGAGTCAAGGGCCAGAGACATAGCTCAGTGGTGCGGTGCCTCCCTGGCAAGCGCAAGGTCCTGAGTTTGATTCCGAGTACGGTATAGCGGGGATGAGGAGTCAAGATGTGGATGAAGACTGGAGTATAACACATTGGCAGAGTGTTTGCCTAGTACACACAAAACTCTGAGTTCCATTCCCAGCACTGCAAACAAAGAAAAGCTGTAGGTAAAGAGTATTTGGCATTGAGGGAACAGCAAGTGCAAAGACTAGCATGCAAGGGCTGGGGGTTTAGCTCAGTGGTGCCGTCGCCTGCCTCGCAAGCGGAAGGACCCAAATTCGATCCCTGGTACCAAAAAAAAAGACTAGCATGCAAGAAACAGTTTGGCAGGTTTGTGGCACAGAAGGGTGACCACAGTGTGGTGGGAGCACAGACAGCTAAAGGAGGCAGAGTAAGGTCAGGGAGGTGACAGGGATAGAGTCAGATCACAGGGCTCAAAAATACTTGGAAAAAAATTACATCTTTCCTGAATCTATGCAAACATTTTTCATGTCATTATTCCCTAAACAATGCAGTATAACAACTATTTACATGGATTTTGTATTGTTTTGGGCATTAGAAGAAATCTAGAGATGAGTTAAAGAATACAGGTGGATGTGCTCGTGTTGTATCCAAATACTATATCCACAGACTTTGGTGTACTCAGGCATCTCCTGAGGATGCTGAGGGAAAACTGTCTTAGATGCTGAGTAGGATATTCTGGGTAAAGGGTACAGGCAAGGCAAAGTCATAGTAGGTAGCATGATGACACCAAGGAAGAAAGATCTTTAATCCAAGATCAAAGAAGGACAAATGGAAGCCACCACAGTTGAGCAAGGGACTGGCTAGGTCCTAGCAGGACCCTGGTATCCAAAGACCTCCTCCCCAATGATACACTAAGAAGGACTTACCAGACACCTGTGCCATGCTCCTGGGCTTCTCAGCCTACAGAACTGTGACCTAAATAAATATCTATTCTTTATTTAAAAAAAAAAAAAAAGACCTCCTCCCAAGAAGGTGCCTGTTCTCCCAATGCCCTCCCACTGACCCAGCCTGCTGGGACTTGGGTTTCTTTGCAGACCTCCCTGCTCCCTTCACCTGGGTCACAGGCTACTTTGCCATGGTAGTGGGTGCCGGAATGACCTTCATTGTCCAGAGCAGTTCTGTGTTCACATCGGCCATCACCCCACTGATTGGTGAGTGCCGAACAGAGGTGGGGTTGGGGGGCAGGGGAAGAGCTCAAGCACTGAAGGAGGAACCTGGAGAGGACCGTGTCCTCTCCCCTGCAGGCCTAGGTATGATCAGCATCGAGAGAGCCTACCCCCTCACACTGGGCTCCAATATTGGCACCACCACCACGGCCATCCTGGCTGCACTGGCCAGCCCCAAGGAGAAGCTGTCCAGCTCCTTCCAGGTGCGTCAGGGAAGAGTCCTGCCTCAGCAGGATGGGGCTAGGACTGGGCACTGGGGCTGGGGTGCAGGGCCTGACCAAGTGTGTGACAATATGTAACAAATAGTTCTGACTGCCTACTAAGGCCACCTACTATGGGCTCAGTAGAAACTATTATGGGCAAAGTTGACTTGATTCCAACACCAAGACCCTGGTGTCTCCTATGCATACACTGCTCAATATCCATGCCAGTAAAGAATAAGTAGCAAGTTGGATGAGGCTGGGAGCCTGGACCAATCTTAGGATCAAAAATGAGTAGAGTTGGGGAGGAGGGGCAGATGGCAAAGGGGGAATTGTTCTAGAAACAAAGCATCCACTGACAAGATACAGTACTGACCAGTTAAGAGTCCCAGAGCAGGTAAGAAACTAGCATTGCTCTTAGCTGCTGAATTTTGGCAGTATCTGCTGGAGAACTCCTGACAAAGGGTTAGTACAGAAATGTGAAGAGTTCAGGGCAGTGGTTATTTACCAACTGACCCAGAGATATCTCAATATTTTAATAACCAGTACAGCTATGCTGGGGTGATCTGGGGACTCATCAGCCCTAAGTAGTGACTTCCCAGCTGCCTAGGCAAGGTCAGGCACCTATTACTTTTCCCACTGACCTGACATGGCAGCCTCTGCCCACTTCAGCCCCTCCGCCCCCTCCCCTGCAGATTGCCCTCTGCCACTTCTTCTTCAACATCTCTGGCATCCTGCTGTGGTACCCACTGCCCTGCATGCGACTGCCCATCCGCATGGCCAAGGCGCTGGGCAAACGCACGTCCAAGTACCGCTGGTTTGCTGTCCTCTACCTCCTTGTGTGCTTTCTGCTGCTACCCTCGCTGGTGTTTGGCATCTCCATGGCAGGCTGGCAAGTCATGGTAGGTGTGGGTGCACCCTTTGGAGCCCTGCTGGCTTTTGTGCTGCTAGTCAATGTCCTACAGAGTCGAAGTCCTAGACGCCTGCCCGAGTGGCTGCAGACATGGGACTTTCTGCCCCACTGGATGCATTCTCTGAAGCCCCTGGACCGCCTCATCACCCGTGCCACCTTATGCTATGCCAGGCCTGAGCCCCGCTCACCCCAGTTGCCTGCAAGGGTCTTCCTGGAGGAGCTGCCCCCTGCCACACCTTCCCCTCGCCTTGCACTACCTGCTCATCACAATGCCACCCGCCTCTAGGCTGTGGGCCCAGACAACTGCCTGGAGATGGAAAGGGCTGTGGACAGAGCCCAGGGGGAGGTGTGTGTGTGTGTGTGTGTGTGTGTGTGTGTGTGTGTGTACATGTGAGTGCATGCCACCTGGATATCCAGGCATCTGTGTCACCCGTGGGTGCCTATCCTTATGCAGATCCATAGAGGTATGGGCTTATGTGACTCAGAGGCAGTATGCATGTGTGCATGTTTAGGGGTGAGTGTATGTGTCTACCAGTGTAGCCGCACACCCAGTATCTATATACACATGTGTATCAGACTATGCATGTGTACAGATTTGTGGGAGGCTGTGTACAGGTTGCAGGGTGTTTTGGGTGCAATTTCAGGTCCTTTGCACATGTGTACAAAGGCTTGCATTTATGTCTTTGTGTACATGAGACTATGATGGACAAAGTGGCTCTGACTAGGTGACTGTGTAGCTGTCTGCCTGTGCATAGATATGGGTGCCAGTCACTGACTGAGTTATACCCCTACCTGCCACCTTTCTTTTTCCATGATGCCATTCTCATCCTTACTCGGGGCTCAGTGCCACCACTACAACCCTTTCCCAACCTTGCACAATGAAAAAAAGAAAGGCATTTTAAATTCTCATGCATTTGGAAGTCTTTTTGCTCTGCGTCTATGGGAGGAAAGATAAAATCAAAGCATGGGGTTCAGCAGCACCATTCACCCTCAGTCACTCCAACAACAGACCCCCAGCCCTTCAAGCTCACCCCAATGCTTTGCCAACTCCACACCAGCAACCAGAGGACGACTCCCAGTTCACAGTTTATTCTGGTCTGGCTGCTACCATGGGTAGCCTGGCTGTCATGCTACAAGCCCTGCAGGCACAGCCTGCGGGTCAGCTCGTGCATCTTCTTGTTGAGCATGCCCCCGTGCACGCCCTGCCGACCCATGAACACGAGGAGCAAGCGCGGCGTGTGGCCCACGCAGAAGGCGCGCCTGTCCAGCCCCTTGGTGTGCGCGTCCAACACGCCATCGCCCTCGGCCAGCAGGTTGTCACGGATGACACAGCAGGGGCAGCCCGCCAAGCACAGGCCAGTCTGCAGGAAGGTGTGCCGGTCGGCCCCCGTGAGCACGCCCACCTCCTGCGGGGAGATGGCAGCCAGCAGGCCCCCCGGCCGCGACGCCCACACGCAGCAATTGTTCGAGTGGCCCACGACGGCCACGTCCTCGATGCTCTGGTCCCGCAGCACCGCACTGATGAAGCCCTTCCACTCGCCCATCCCGCGCTGAGTGCGCCCCTCCGCCTACCGCTAGAGGGAAGTCCGCCGCTGGGCCAACTAGGAACGGCTGGGACCCTGTGACGTAGGGGGAGCCGGGTTGTGACTAGGCCAGGGTGTTGTCACAGAACTGTTACCTAGGCTGGAGGATGTGTGTGGGGGGGTGCGTTCTATGCGTGGGGAGTTCTAAAGTTAGTGTATAGGAAGAAATCAAGGACTATTCAAAAGAACCCTAGGGCCAGAGATTTAGCTCAGTGGTTTCGCCACCTGCTGCGCAAGCACAAGGACCCGAGTTTAATTCCCGGTACCAAAAAAACCAAAAAAACCAAAAGGACCCTAGAAAACCAGTTTAAATCACTCATTGAAAAAAATTGGGTTGCTGGTCATGGTGGCACCCGCCTGTAGTCCCAGCATTCAGGAGGCTGAGGCAGGAGAATCTCCATGAGTTTGAGGCTAGCCTGGGCTATACAGTGAGTTCAAGGCCAGTCTGAACTACATCGTGAGATCCTATCTCCAAAACAAGACAAAACCACAGAAGGGGTTAAGGCGGGTGCAGTGATGTATACATGCAATCCCAGGGCTGTAGGAGGCTGAGGATCACAAGTTGGAGCCCAGCTTGGGCAATTTAATGAGCTCCTGTTTCAAAATAATAAACAAAAAGGGCTGGGTATGTAGCTCAGTTCGAAGACCCTGAGTTCAATCTCCAGTATTGAAGAAAAGTTTAAGAACAACAACAAAAATGATGCCTTGTCTGGACAGCTGGACCTCTCAGCCTGTAAAGGAAACCATTCAACCCCCCAGTAGTGGCTCTCAAGCCTTAGAAAGCATCAGAATGCCCTGGAAGTCTCGTAGATGGATTGCTAGATCCAACCCAGAGTTTCTGCTTCAGTAGTCTACAATGGCGCCTAAGAATTTGCATGTCTAACAAGTTTTTTGGCATTGCTGTTGCTGGTCAAGGGACTTTGAGAACCAGTGCAGGTTTGGGTGGAGATGGGAGTATTTAATGTGGCCAGCACTCAGGGTGCTGTTTAATGTTAAGCATTTTTGACTATGGTGCTCAGTCTCAGCTGCCTGTGGAATCACTTGGAAAGCTTTAAAAACATACCACTATTATGCCTCATCCCTAGAGATACTGATTTAATTGCTCTCAAGTGCATCTCAATAGACTCAGAGCCTCTGCAGAGCTGAGGGGTGTGACTCAGTGGCAGAGGGCTTCCCTAGCACTCGGGAGGCCTAGGATTTGATGGGAGGGGCGGTGTTACCCAGGTGATTCCAAAGTAGTCAAGGCTGAGGGCCACTGCTCTTAGAATAAATTTAGAGGCTGGGCATGGTGGTGCACCCCTATAATCCCAGGATTATAATCTCTTAGCACACAGGAGGCTGAGGCAGGAGGATTGCCAAAAGTTCAAGGCCAGCCTGACTACATAGTGAGACCCTGCCTCAAAAAAAAAAAGGATGAACTTAGAATGTATAGTTCCCTTTGAGGAATAATTTTCAGAGTCACCTTGCACAGGCTTGGTGTGCAGCAAGGCCCAGTAAACATCACCTATACTGCAATCTAAAGCTCTCATGTTAAGATCTCACACATCCTGTTCTGTGAGGGTAGTGTGCTGGCTGCGAACCAGTTTTCTCTCTTGGCATTTCCTGAGAAGCATTTGGAAAGCCCTTTATTGAGTTCCTACACCCCATAGCCTGGCTGGTGAAAGGAAAGTGACACCATCTTTACTATCCATGATAATGCCCCACATCTTCCCACTCTGGAATCGCCCAGGAGGGAAAGATGAGTCCCTGGGCAATCAGGAAGCTGTGTGCTTCTGGATCCAAGTCAGGTAGCTGGCCACATCAGTGTAGACGCCCGGCTTGTTTCGGTCGCCACAGCCAGAGCCCCAGCTGATGATGCCTCGAAGGGTGAGCCGGTGCTCTGCCGTCTCATCCTCGCACACCAGAGGGCCCCCGGAGTCACCCTGGGTCAGGAACACGCACCTCAGCGCCCTCGCCCTGCTCCTGGCGAGCTTGGGGGAGGCACTAACCAGGCCCCAGGGCTCACCTGGCACGCGTCCGTGCCGCCCTCAAGGAAGCCAGCGCAGAGCATACCAGGAAGGATGGCGTCTCCGTGCACTTCCGTGGTGGAGCAGCGCTCCAAGGAGATGAAGGGCACCTGTGCCTCCTGTAGGAAGGTGGAATATTCCTCCGCCCCTGCGAACCCAGAGCACTTTCTTCACACCAGTCCAGACAGCACGGAAGCTCCTACTCTCAGCCATGGCGTTTCTCCATCACAGCGGGCAGGAGAGGGAGGGAGACTCCGGTTAACTCCATTTCATAGGCAAGAAAATAGGCCCACAGCGGAGTCTGGATTTGAATGGGCGGGGCCGAAGCAGGAAGCCCATCCGCACCTCCCAAGCAGCATCGCAGAACCTGGCTCACAAAGTACCTCACCATACTCGCTGCTTGAGCGTGGGGACAGCGTCCTAGTCGTCCCTGCAGCCCAGCCCCCCAGAGGGAACCAGGAGAAAGTGCGGTTCTCCTTGTAACCCCAGGAGATCTGGGCACCTCAACAGTGTATCGAAGACTGGGAAGGGCGGACTACAGAACAAGGGCCTTTCTTGCCACCGCTCCTGTAGGCACCCTGGCCGATACCAAAATTGCGGGCTTCTCTGGACTACTTTTGTGTCCTGACGTCTCCCGTCCCCACACCTCCACCAGCTGTTGCCTACCCTCGAACTGATGGCCCCAGCCGGCCACCTCGCAGAGCGCAGCCTCGGATTCGGAGGGTGGGCTGGCTCCGCTGGGCAGGCACACGGGTTGCACGTAAGGCGACAGTCGCGCGCAGCTGCCATCCGCGCTCTCCTGCAGGCGCAGCAGAGCTAACCCAGGCGGGGAGGAGTGTTAGGCGGGGACGCTGGGGCCCCGCCCCCCTTTTCTCCCCTCCCCGCAGAGGCGCTTGCCCTCACCCAGGTCGTGTTGGTAGCTGATGGATGAGAAGGCCTCATGGAGGCGGTAGGAGCGCACGGCCAGCGTTTGGCAGTGCTCACAGCTCTGGTTATGGCGGTCCTGGCCGAGCACCACCGTCAGCTCCTCGGGCGCTGGCCTGCGGGCCGGATAGGAGAGGCAGCGCTCAGATCCAGCCCCTGGCGTTTGGGGGAGCTCCTGGAGGCTCCGGAGGGGCGGGAGAGGGGGAGGGCGAGGGTGCAGGCTCAGGCTTAGATGCGGGGCAGAAGCTAGGCTCAGGGATAAATGGGCTGGTTAGGTTTCCGGAGGGGAGCTGGGTGGGTGGGTATGCGCCTGTTCTGAAGGCAGTGAGCCGCAGTCAGCACCCAGCAGGGGGCGATGAGGCTGCCGGAGCAGAAATTGTGACCCCAGTACAGCGCGGCGATGTAGGGGTGCGCCCCAGGCAGCGCCACTAGTCCGCCGACGATACGACTCAGAGAAGACAGCCGCTTCCGGAGCCGCTGTCCGCAGAGAACCGAGCTGGTCCTGGATAGTTCGTCCCCCGAGGCTGTGGGAGAAGGTCAGGGAGACCCATACCCGCAGTCTAGCTGGCCTTGCTCCCTCACTGCTAGGACTTCCCCTTCCCTCCAAATACCTGGGGCCAGGGACGTGGGCGGAAGTTTCTGCAATACTGAAGGCCCGGGCCTGGGAAGGTCTTGACGCCCGAGGTGAACCTGGGGTGTAGACAATGCCGGGGGTGGGGTCTGACACTGTGGCAGGTCGCAATACTCCCAGCTGAGCCTGTTGCCGTTCCAGATGAAGCACCAAGGGCGGGTGTCATTATCTGGATTCCTGTAACCTCAAGAGGGGGCGCTGTTAGGGCTTGGGGAAAACCCGAAGTCCTTGGGGAAGGGAAATGCCCTGCTCCGCCCCACCCTGTGCACCGGCAGAAGGCATGGTGGCCTACTCCCCGGCTCAGCGCTTGCTCTGCAGTCATGTTCCGGTAGGTGGCCTCCGAGGCCCACCGCTGACACGCTGCGCCCGAGACAGTGGTCCTGGCCATGCCGCGGTAGCTGAGCCCGCGGCCATCATAGCAGCTCGTCTCAGTGTCTAGGGAGAAAGGGGGCTCTGTCCCCACCTCAAACCCACTTCTCCACTGTCCCTTGTCCTTCTGGGCAAGCCCTTCCCACGTGGGCTGGGCTCTCCTGCTGAGACCATCACTCACCCAAGTCACAGAAGGGACCAGTGTGGCCCATCGGGCAATGGCACAGTCGGTGACCCTCCACCTCTAGGCAGCGGCCCCCATTGAGACACAGATTGGTGCGGCAGGCTGGGGATGGGGCAAATGCAGCCACCCCTTGGCATACCACCCAGTTTCCTGCTGGCTTCTCTTGACTTTCAGCTCTCCTCCCAGCCAGTTCCCAATTGGTCCCCTTACCCTGGCTGGCCATTGGCCTGCAGTGAGCATCAGGACCCTTGCAGTGGCATTTGGCCACACCTGCTGATCCAGTTTTAAGCCATATTTCGTTCTCATGGAAGAATCGGAGAAGCTGGGGCTCAAAGCACTTCTCTGGGAATAAAGGGGATGTGGTCTTCACAGTGGCTGGGACCATGCAGAGTCCCACCCACAGGAACCTCTTCAGGGCTGCCTCTGTTCCCCAGTGTCCCCTCCCCTGGCAAGTCCCCTCCTTACCTCTCTGGCAGTACTTCCCAGTGAGGTGTTCTGGACAGAGGCAGTGGGGGCTGCTCAGTGTATTCACACAGATCCCTCCCTTCTGGCAGGGGTTGTGTTTGCTGCAGTGGTCTAGAGATGGAAGCCAAGAGGAAGCATGAATCACACAGCTTAGGGCCAAGCCCTACCTGAACCTCCTTGCCATGGGACTTTGAGTCCAAGTTGCCATGTCTTAGTTTACTCATCTGCAAAACCAGGCTATCTTCAGAATTCTCCTTATGGGCTTCTAAAGGGTATTGTTAAGGGAGGGAAGGGCCTGAGCCCAGAATCCCAGGTATGCGAGGTCTAATGATACCCAGGAAAAGAACTGGGAGGAAGAGAGGGCCCTGGGCCACCCAGATGCCGTGGAACATACCTTTTACTTTCTTGGGCTCCAGGCAGTATCCCCATTCCTGGTCCTGATCAAAGTTGGGGGTGGTAGCACACCTGTAGAAACAGAGGAGGCTTCCCTGCTCTGCCCAGGGGCTAGCCCACCCTCCCCTATCATAGCCCCCTTTCTCTTAGCAGGGTGCCTTGGACAGAAGGAGTGCACAATCCATTGCTCCCAGGGCCTGCTTCAACCCTCTCTTACCAGGGCCGGGGGCCTGGCCAGCCCTTGTGGATACATTTGTGGTACAGCTGCCGGTGGTACTGGAAGGGGAAATGGCAGGGCTCCCCAGTGACAGTAAGACCTGAGGAATAACACACTCCTTGAGGACTTTCCCTGAGCCCAATTGCCCAGTCTGTGCCTCACAGTGATTGGAAAAAGGATAGACCCTCTAAAAGGTTGTGCAGGGCCAGGGATTTAGCTTAGTGGTGCTGCTGCCTGCTTTGAAAGCGCAGGGTCCCAAGTTCGATCCCCAGTACCAAAAAAAAACGGTTGTGCACTCAAGAAGCATCCTGCTGAAGAAGATGGGTTCTAAGGTGGGCAGGGTGGTGCATACCTGTAATCTCAGCACTTGGGAAGCTGAGGCAGGAGGATCACTACCAGCCTGAGCTATATATCAAATCTTATCTACCTCCCCCCTCAAAAAAAAAGTAGTTGGGTTCTGGAGTTAGATGGCTGGGGTAGACTACTGACTCTACCACTTGCTAGCTGCATGACTTTGGGCAAGTCTGAAGCCCTAAGGCCTAGAAGAATGCTTGCCACAGAGTTGACACTTAATAAATGTTTGTGGAACTTTGAAGTCACATAAACATTCTGAGCCTTGGTTCCCTCATCTGTAAAATGACAATAATAATACAGCCAATCCTTATTATTCACCAATTCTGTATTGACAAATCTGCTACAATTTATTATAACCCCCAAGTCAATACTTGGAATTTGGGCTGAGGGTGTAGCTCAGTGGTAGAATGCTTGCTTAACATATGCAAAGCTCTGGGTTTGGTCCCAGCGGTGAAAAAAAAAAACCAACCAAGTACTTGCAATGCTTTCATGATGATTTGTGGGCACACACAAAGCGGTGATAAATGTGTACATTCCCAGCTAAGTTCCAACAAGGTGACATTCTGCTTTCCTCTTTCAGCTCTCATGCTGTAAACAAATGTCCTTTGTCATAATCTATTTAGTGCAGTGTTTTTCTTCACATTTTGTGCTTTTTGTGGTAATTTTGCCATTCAAAATGGCCCCTGTGCCTATCCCAAAGTGCTGTGTTCCTGATGCAAGAAGGCTGCCATGTGACTTAAGGAGAAAATGTGTGTTAGAGAAGCTTTGTTCAGCCATGGGCTATAGTGCTGTTGGCTGTGAGGTCAATGTTAAACAGAATCACACAAAAAACAAGGTTACATGTTGATGGTTGACTAAAATGTTATAATCAGAGGCTCATGGGAACCTAACAGTATTTGTGAATTTGATGTTCATGGTGACTTTATTGAACATAACTACTGTGAGGGCCGGGGATTTTGCTCAGTGGCACTGCACCTGCCTGGCAAGCCCAAGGTCCTGAGTTTGATTTCCAGTACAAAAAAAAAAAGAAAGAAAGAACATAACCACTGTGAATAGTAAGAATTGCTTGTGTCTACTTCAGAGGAATGTTGTGGAGCTGAGAGATAATACCTATAAAACCTTGTATGTCTGACACAGTAGTATGTGTTCAATAAACATCTGTTGCTATTCTGTTTTTAAAGGCATAGTAAGTAGCACCTGCTGAGGGCCAAAATGAGGTCGGGACAATACAGAGGGACAGAGGAATCTGAGCCAGACCTCTGTTATGTAAATGGGATGGACAGAGAGGAAGTGGATACTGGTAGGCAATTAGGAAAAGACAGGGCAATAGCTGGGTGCAAACCAAAAGGAAAATAATGAATGACGGCACTACTGTTGGGTCAGGCAAGAAGGAGAGTAGTTTGCCTTGGTGAGGGGTGAGGAAAAGACGCTGCAGAAGTCCAGGTTCACATTGGTCTGGGCCTCAACATGCTGTGGACTGAGGGTTGACCCCACTAGGCCAGTGTCATCAGAGCGGGGTCCATCTAGTTCATAAGCCCCAGAACGTTGGCCACTCTGGGTATGTCTGTAATGCCTGATAGAATGAAGGCGATGTGGGGCTATGGTAAGGTTTGAGGAAAGGAGAAGTGACAGGTGCCCCTCGTGTAAGCAGGAGCTTTATGGGTTTTTTTTTGTTTTGGTACCAGGGATCGAACTCAGGACCCTGCACTTGCAAGGCAGGCAGCAGAACCACTGAGCCAAACCCCCGGCCCTTGGGAGCTTTATAATACGAGCTATTTGTCTGCTTGTTTTGCAGTGCTATGAATCAGACCAGCAGCTTTGCTCATGCAAGGCAAGTGTTCTCCCACTGAGCTGTATGACCAGCCCAAAATTAAATAGGTATTTTGGGGTTTTTTTTGTTTTGGTACTGGGGATCAAACTCGGGTCCTTGTGCTTGAACAGCAGGCAGGAAACCACTGAGCTAAATCCCCGCCCATCAAACGGTTTTTTTGGGAGGGTTGTTAGTTTGTTGGTTGGTTGGTTGAAACAAGGTCTCACTATGTAAATCAGGCTGCCCTTGAATTCACTATGTAGTCCTGGATGGCCTCGAACTCATGGCGATCCTCCTGCCTCAGCCTCCCAAATGCTGGGACATGCATATGCCACCATGCCCAGATCCAAAATCTAGGATTTTTTTTTTTTTTCAAAATCTAAGATTTTTAAAGTATTTGTCAAACACCAAGCTTTGGACTCAGTGCCTTACAGGGCTCAACAACTCATTTTTCTTTCTAAACAACCATGAGAGGTTTACTATTACCAGACTGGTTTTACAAATGGGGAAACTAAAGCACACAGAAGTCAAGTCACTCACTCAGAATCACCCAGCTCATCAGTGATGAAGCAGGTGCAGAGGTATTTGAGATTTGGAGCCCTGTCTGGATCACCCTTTGCCCATTCAGGGCCCTGTATGCTATGACTAATGCCCCTGAGATACGTTGTGAAAAGGAAAAGAAGGGTGGGATACAGAGGAAGAACCCAGGCATGATGGCATCAACAGCAGCTACTCCAAGCACCTGCTTGAGGTAGGCTCTAGATGGGGCACTCAGATATACCCCAAGCCCTGGCCTCAAGGAGCATGCAGCTCAGTATCACTCTGAGCCCCCAGCACCCATGGCCCAATACCTAGCATTGTAGGAACTCAAGTCTGAATGTCAGCGAAATCACTCTGTCCTCAGAATCACTTTGTCCCCTCATTCCAAGGGCCTGAGGCCACCCTGAGACTGCACATTTTCCACTATACTCATCCCCCCAAGGGTGTCTTAGGAGAGGAGTCAGACCACTTACCCACTGTGAGCTCCTCTCCGCTGTGCTTATGCTCCCTGGGGGCTTTCCAAGGTGGTGGAGCCTACAGAGGTAAGAAGGCAGGTGATTTGCCTAGAAAGTCATAACCTGCCCCTAATCCTGCACCAGTCCCTGCCTTCCTATCACAGCTCAGAAATGCAGAGGCTTCCTCACAAGATCTGAACCTCTCCTTACCCCTCCCATTGTCTCCTTAGGGCCCTCTCTCCCCCAAAAAGACAGGTTAAGTTCTCATATCTGCCAGCTCTGGTTTGTGTGTTTCCTCTGTCTGGGCCTTCTGGCCAGGATACACCTTCCCCCACAGGCCTCCCAGTCACCTGAGTGAACAGATTATAGGCAGAGGCCAATGGAACCCCCAAGGCCATCCTGGCCCAATCCTAGTTCCCACAGCCCTCACCAAAAGCGCCGACTCCAGGCTCACCAGCAGGGACCCCAGGAGCAGTAGAGCCCTCATGGCGTCTGTCTGTTGGTCCAGCTGCCTGCCCAGGACTCCAGATCAATTGGGCTGGTCAAAGGTCCCTGAGGCTTGGGAATTGAAAGTTGGTCAAGTTGCCCCACTGGGGCACAGGGTGTTTGTGGAAAGCCAAGCAGAACGGCTTCCTTGGAGCCCCAAGGGAAGGATGGGGGGCCTGGGGGTAGAATGATGAAAAGCTGCATTCTCCCTGTCTTCTGGATAGTGGGACTCGACTCAGCACTAAGGACAGTCTTGTGTCCCAGTTCCTATTGGGGATCAGAGGGTTAAGGCAATCAAAGAGAAGCCCCTATTTTAGGAATCTTAGGGTCCATCAGGAAGTATATTTGTTTTCTATAGCTGCATAGCAAATGACCACAAACTTGGCAGCCTAAACAATACCCATTTATTGGTTCACAAATTCATAGGTAAAAATGTAATTAGCTTTTATGCTCAGAATACTGTATTACAAAGGTAAGATCAAGACTGAGTTCTTTGGGGTCTCTGGGGAAGAGTCACTTCTGAGCTCACTCAGGCTATTAGTAGAATGCAGTTCCTTGTGGTTGTAGGACTGAGTTCTCTGTTTCCTTGCAGGCTATCAGCCAGGGGGGCCACCCTTAGTCCCTAGATGTCACCTGTATTTCTTCCATGTGCTGCCTTCAACTTCAAAGCCAAAAGACACTCTCCCTTGTGTTGAATCTCTCATACTTTGAATCTGTTTTGCCAGAGGGAAAATGTATCTCTTTTAAGGGCTCACTTGATTAGGCGTGGCCCACCAAGGATAATTTTCCTATTTTAAGGTCAACTGATGGAGACCTTAATTACATTTGCAAAATACATTTTACAGAAGGGCTGGGGATGTGGCTTAGTGGTAAAGCACTTGCCTAGCATGTGAACCCCAGCTCATGCCCAGAACCAAAAAACACAAGTATTTTACAGAAAACCTGGATCAGTGTTTAACTGAATAACTGGGAGAAGTGCACATAAATGGGGGTGGAGATATTAGGACCATCTTAGAATTCTACCAATGCCATGAGAAAAGTGCTAAACTGATGCACTTAAAGGTACAGTTGGAGCACAGGGAAAAAGAAGAGGTGAGGATACAGTGTTTCCTGCCCAGCATTCATTCTGGTTCAATGGTGACACCTTGATTTTCCGACAAGGAACTATCCCTTCCTCACTTCCTCCACCCGCCTCTAGTGCTGCCAACCCTACCTTCAGTTTTAGGGCTGGGAAATGTGGCCTGTGTCTGGCCAATCAGCACATAACATGGGCTTAAGTGTAGCCAATCAGAGCATGGCATCTCTAGCCCACAATGATTGGTTCAGAGATAAGCATAAAAACAAATTAGGCCAGGGCTGGGGATTTAGCTCAGTGCTTCCACAGCCTGACCAGCAAGCGCAAGGACCTGAGTTCAATCCCTGGTAGAAAAAAAACAAAAAAACAAAAAAACAAATTAGGCCAACCAGTCTGCCTTGGGACTTTTGCCAGAACTTTAAGGAAAGAGGTACTTCTTTCTACTGGAATCAGTAAGCAGGTAGACTGTAGGCTGTAGGGCTGTAGATATTGGTGGCCTTCCCTGTTACTTTTGGCTGTGAGTGTGTGTGTGTGCGCGTGTGTGTGTGTGCGCGTGTGTGTGTGTGTGTGTGTGTGTGTGTTTCGTCTGTCTGAGAATGAAGGCTACTCATAGGAAAAGCAAAGAAAACAGGGAAAGAAGGGGAGAGGAATGCTGTGGCAGGCAGCCTCTAAGAAGACACTGCTTTATTCTCACCTATCCATGTCCTAGTATAGCCCCTTTTCACATTGAACCAGAGCTGTACTGTGTGTCCAGTAGAATTTGCAGAAGTGATGGTGTTAGACTTCCAAGCCCAGGTCATAAAAGGCATTGAAGTGGCTTGGGATTTAGCTTAGTGGCGCTGCACCTGCCTCAAAAGTGCAAGGTCCTGAGTTTGATCCCCGGTACCAAAAAAAAAGGCATTGAAGTTTCCATCTTGGTGCTTGGAACACTCACTCTGGGGGAACCTGGTGGCTGCACTGTGAGAACACTCAGGCAGCATGCAGAGGCCCATGTGGCAAGAAAGTAAAGCCTCCTACCAGCAACTAGCACCAATTTGACCTCCATGTGAATGCTGTGGCCCTCACTGACATGTAGCTTGTAATCTTCTTGTATTAGCTTTCTATTATTATAATAAAATATCTGAATATAACTTATGAAGTCTAGTGATTTATTTAACTTTCAGTTTGGGGAGGCCGAAAGTCCAAACAGCGTGGCCTAGGGGCTAGGCTTTCATGAGGGTTCTCTTTAGCTGAGTCACCTTATGGAGGATCAAAATGGGACCTGTGTGGGAGCAAGCTATTGAATATTGATCCAGAGAGAGGAGGAGAGGTCAGGCTTGGCTCTAACAACACTTTTGTGAGAACTAAGATTCTACTAGAAAACTCCATAATCCACCTCAAGGGTAATGCCTTCAGTGACGAAGGCCCCACCACCCAAAGGCCCATGCCTTTTCCCAATACCACAAACATGCTGGGAACCAATACATGGACTTTTGGGGAACATTCAATCATCTACAAACCATAGTAGACCTCAAGCTACAATCATCCAGCTAAACTGCTCCTGAATTCCTGGCCATCAGAAATTGAGAAATGGTGGGCCGGGGATTTAGCTCAGTGGTTCCAGCGCCTGCCTTGCAAGCGCAAGGTCCCGAGTTTGATCCCCCGTACCAAAACAAACAAACAAACAAACAAAAAAAAGAAATTGAGAAGTGGTCATTGGTTGCTGTTGTTTTAAATCATAAATTTTGGAGTAATTTGTTATACAACATTTGAGAAATAATACTGATGGGTTGATTTCTGATGACAATGAGAGCCTAGATGTACACTAACCCCTTTAAATTTTGTTTATTTTGAAGCTGGGCATGGTCATGTACACCTGTAATCCCAGCACTTGGGAGGCTGACACAGGAGGCTTGCCATGAGTTTGAAGCCAGCCTGGGCTCCAAAGTGAGCTCAAGACCAACCTGGACTAGAGAGAACCTGTCTCAAAATAATAATAATAATAATAATAATAATAATAATAATAATAATAATTTTAAAATTTTGTGCCGGGATTTTGCTAAATGGCTTATGCAGGCCTTGAACTTGTGATCCTTCTGCCTTAGCCTCCTAAATAGCTGGGATTACAACCATGTACTATTCCATCTGGTCCCTTTAGACTTCTCAGTTATAGCTGAGTGTGGTGGCACAGACCTATAATCCCAGCACTCAGGAGGTTGAGGAAGAGGACTATGAGTTCAAGGCCAGCCTGTATTACACAGCAAGACTGTTTTTTTTTTTTTGTTTTTTTTTTTGAGGACTTCTCAGTCATACAGTCTGGAAGTGTAGGCATATTCAAGGTCCTGGGTTTGATCCCTAGCACCAAAAAAAAAAAAAGTTTTATTATATGAGCCAATAAAACCAATTTGAATAGACTTCTGACCCTCAATCAAAGGAGTCCTCACTGACACAAGGTAACTTATGAAAAATGAAGACAGAATGTTAGCAATTTAGTAATTCTGCTACAAAGAAGAGAGCTGTTTGAAGACTTCTTAGGACAGGAACACAGCAAAAGGAAGGCAGGAGGATTAGGGGCAGCTCTTCCACCACTGATTTCAAAGGGAACACGTTGGAATGGCAGCTGTTAAGTCCATGATGAAAACAAAACTATGAAATATAGGAGGAGCCCATTAAAGTGAAAGCACTTTTGTCAGTTTTTGATTGCACCTGAGGATAGACCTTTCCCCAGGGCCAGACTCACCCTGGCTCCTTCCTCCTAGGGAGAAACCAGCTCTGCCCAAGAACAGACAGGGCCTTTTGAACAGCTTTGCTAATGTGCAGGGCTTTGTAGGTGGGACAGGGAGGAAAGGGCTCCCAGGGTGAGTAACATAGTAATCCACAGTACAGGTCATGCAGCATGTGAAATGAGGAATGTGTGAGCCCAGGGTGCCTTGTAAGGAAGTGCAAGAAGAGGCATGAGGCCCGCTGGGACCAAAGCAGCTTACTCATGGGCATTTGGACAACCGCTGTCTATTCCCTTTTCCTCTAGCCACTCAATTTCTATCTGTGAGTCACCCTTCCCCATTTGCATGGTGAAAGGGTGATTTCTAGAGATCATCTCCCACTATGGAAGCCTAACCGACTAGATAGACCTCTCCCTGCCATACCATAGTCAGAGAGACCTAAACTCAAGAAACAATTTGTCTCTCTCAGGATTCTGTATCCAAGGATGCCAAAATGACTTGGAAGTCTGGTCAGGCAGAGGAATCATCCATCCCTCCTCCATCAGTATGGATAAAATAAAGCTTACCCCATCCATTTGCTGAGGGTGGAGGGGGCATGTGATCCAGACCTGGCCAATCAGAATACCACCTCTCTCTGTCTTCAATGATTGTTTCAAAGTAAACAGCTGACCCAAATCAAACCAATGAGTAGCAGCCCCAGGATTTTTGATGGAATTATCAATTTAGAGGCTTTGTCTACCACAGAGGTTGGGACAAGTGTAGCAAGAGAGCCTGGGGATGCTGGCAGCTATCTATCAATATCAGATGGAGAACCACTTTGAGAATAAATATAATAAATTAAAAGCAGAGTCAGAGGGCTGGGCATATAGCTCAGTGGTAGAACACCTGCCTAGCACACAGAAGGCCCTGGATTTAAGGCTCAGCACTAAAACAAAACAAAAACGAAAACACCCCACAGGCATATTATGTGAAAGACAGATTTAGAATGACACTATTTGAGAATTGGGTGATCCAGAGACATTTGAAGTAGAACCACCACCTATACTTTTTAGTTACTTGAGAGGATAAATTTCTTTTTTTGCTTAGGCCAGCTTCAGTTACAACCAAAAGTCTCAACTGATGCAAGAGTTCAAATACTGTTACCAGGAAGTTCCTGATGCAAAACAAAACAAAACAAACCCCCTCATTATCAGTTGTGTAAGTCAATAGTTTAAAGGAAAAGAAAATAATGACTTTAGGAACAGAGTAGAGATGAATTGGACTTGGGTCAAGAAACTTTCAAATCCTATTTTGACCACTGATCCCAGTGTGATGTGGGGAAGGAGCTCAGACTCTCTAGACCTTAGTTGCCACACTTTTTTGCCTTGCCACACTAGGCAAGGGCTCTACCACTGCATTACCTCCTCACCACCACCCCTTTTTTTTTTTTGGTACCAGGGATTGAACTCAGGACCTCACACTTGTGAACCACCCCCTTTTTTGAGACAGGGTCTCATTAAGTCACTAAATTGCTCAGGCTGACCTCAAATTTGCAATCCTCCTGCCTCAGCCTCCTGAGAAGCTGGGATTACAGGTGTGTGCCTGCCACACTGTGCCACTGTGCCTGGCAATTGCCACAGCACTTCAGGAAACAGTAGGCACTTGTGCTGTTGGGCAGAAATGTTGGAATGGCAATGTATGTGAAAAAGCAGAGGCTGGTTGCTGTTCATCTATAGAAGTTTGCTAAGAAACTTTCGCATATGGATACACACACTCTCCACAGAAATTTCTGCACATTTGTTCCTATTTCCCTGCATATCAGAATCTCTTCCATCAACTGCTTTGGATCAGAGCAGAAAGGCACCATCTCTTTGGCCTGGCTTCTTTCTATAGCTGAGCTGTGGGGATCTGAGATGAGACCAGCAGGGTTCTACTCACAGCTGCCTATATATACATAGACAAAACAAGCCCTGTTCTGTAGCAGAGACTTGAGCACAGATTCCAAAAGGTTGCAGAATTATCTGTTCTGTTCAGAGAGAATTTGGGGGAGGTGGGCATAATGGCACACACCTTTAATCCTACCTACTCAAGAGGCTGAGGCAGAAGGATTGCCAATTTGAGGCCAGCTTGGGCAACTTAGTGAGACCCTGTCTCAAAATTTAAAAATAATAAAAGGGCTAGGGCTGTAGCTCAGTGGTAGAGCACCCCTGGGTTCAATCCCCATACTGAACAGAGAGGGAGAAAGAGAGAGAGAGAGAGAGAGAGAGAGAGAGAGAGAGAGAGAGAGAGAGAATGAGAATAAGAATGAATTTTGAGGAAACAAACAATATCTAGCCTACCATTCTTAATTCTTTTTTTTTTTCCCTTGGTACCAGGGATAGAACTAAGGACCTTGAGCTTTTGAGGCAGGCACCGGAACCACTGAGCTAAATCCTCGGCCCCTTGCCTGCCATTCTTCACTCTTTTGTTGGGGGCAATAATAGTAGCTTTTTCACCGTGTGGGGGGCTGGGGATTTAGCTCAGTGGCTCCCCCATACCTGCCTCAAAAGCACAAAGTCCTGAGTTTGATCCCTGGTACAGCAAAAAAAAAAAAAAAAAGTGCTTGTTTCGGTAGCACATATACTAAAATTGACTGTCACAGTGGGGTCTGCTCACAAGTAGAAACCACTCCCTTCAGATCAGTCCTGCCTGACCTGACAGAACTTTCTGTGGTGCTAGAAGTGTTCTCTGTTGTCTTTTCCCATACAGCAGCCACTTGTCACATGTGACCGTTGAGTACTTGAAATGTGGCCTAGGGCCAGGGATTTAGCTCAGTGGTTCTGGTGCCTGCCTCACAAGCGCAAGGACCCAAGTTCGATCCCCGGTACCAAAAGAAAAAAGACAACACATGAAATGTGGCCTAGTGTGATTGAGGAACTGAATTTTTTTTTTTTTTGGTACTGGGGATTGAACTTGGGTCCTTTCGCTTGTGAGGCAGGCACCAGAACCACTGAGCTAAATCCCCGGCACCCTGAATTTTTATTTTATTTTAATTAATTTATCTTCTTTTTTTTTTCGTATCAGGGATCAAACTCAGGACCTTGTGGTTGCGAGGCAGGCAGTGGCCCCACTGAGCTAAATCCCTGGACCTATTTTAATCAATTTAAATTTAAACAGCCACATGTGGCTAAGGGCTACAGTATTGGACAGTGCAGTCACAGAAGGTCAGTGTGTGGCTGCTCCTGCACACTGAGCGAGAAGGAGAAGGAGTGCGATAACACTGGAGAGGTAAATGAAACCAGATCAAGTTAGTTCTTTGGAGGTCATTAGGAGGAATTTGTGTGTGTCTTTTGTTTATTTATTCATTTTTGGTTTTTTGACACAGGGTCTCCATATGTAGCCCAGGCTGGCCTCAAACTCTGTGTAGTCCTCCTGCCTCAGCCTCCCCGAGTGTTGGGATTAATGTACATTTATACAGGCAATAAAAAGGCTAACATAATGACTCAGTGAGTTTTACCTAGTTTCAAGAATAATGTACGCAGTTACAAACGAGAGGTTTCAGAAACACCATATAAAAGACCTAAAAAAATAAACATCATATAAATAAATGTTCAAATTAACTGCTGGAATTTCATACAGATAAATAAGGTTAAAATTACACTATCTTGGGCCAGGGATTTAGCTCAGTGGTTCTGCCACCTGCCTTGCAAGTGCAAGTTCCTGAGCTCCATCACCAGTACCAAAAAAAAAATTATACTGTCTTGTCAAAGTAAAATAAAGCCATGTTCATTTCTGTTTTTTTCTTTCTTTCTTTTTTCTTCTTTACTTTTTGAGATAGGGTCTTACTATATAGTTCAGGCTGGCCTTGAACGGACTATGTACCCAGGCTGGTCTTGAACTTGCAGGAATCCTCCTGCTTCAGCCTCCCAAGTGCTGGGATTACAAGTGTGCACCACCACACCCAAGTAGGTTTTATTTTATCTTATTTTGTTTTATTTTTGGAGATTAGAGGCCTGTGCCACCAGGCCTGGATAGCTCAGTTTTGTTTGTTTGGGTTTTTTTGGAACCGGGGATCTCGCTTTTACAAGGCAGGTGTCGGCACCACTGAGCTAAATCCCCAGCCCCTGGATAGCTCAGTTTTATTATTATTATTATTAATTTTTGTTTGTTTTTATATTAGAGATTGAATCCAGAGCTTTTGTATTGAGCTGGATCCCCAGTCTTTTTTTCTTTTTTTTTTTTTGAGACAGGGCATTGTTAAGTCACTAAATTGCTCAAACTAGGTTATAATTCATAATCCTCTTGCCTCAGCCTCCCAAAGGCTGAGTATTGCAGGAACATGCTACCAAGCCTGTCTAGTTCTAAGTGAAATGGGAAGTGTCTTAGTTATCTATTGCTGCATAACAAATTATACCCAAATGTGGCAGTTTAAAATGACAAATATGTGTGTGTCACCATTTCTATTGGTCAGAAGCCTGGGTACTGTTTAACTTCCAAGTTCACTCATAGGCTGTTGGCAGGTTCAGTTCTTCTCGGACGCTGACTGGAGACATCAGTTCCTAGCTGTAGCCCTCTCCAGAGAGCGGCGCACAGTATGGAGCTGGCTTCCTTAGGACTGAACCAGCAAGGGAGTTTGCAGAAAATGAAAATGTTAGCCACAGTCCTTTAGTAATCTAATCTCGGAAATGATATGCTATCACTTTCCAGCCCGTGTTCAAGGGGAGGGGAGAAAGTCAGAGTGTGAATACCAGGTGGCAGAGATAATTAGGGTTGGAACACCTTAGAGGTTGGCCACCACAGGAAATTGCTGGAAGTTCCTGAGCAACAGAGTGACAGGATCAGGTTGGTTGTTTTAAAAACAGACAATCCAGCCAAGCACCATGATTGATACACAGGCTTGTAGTCCCAGCTACTTAGGAAGCTGAGGCAGAAGCCGAGGAGTTCAAGGCCAGCCTGGGTAACACAGTAAGACTTTGTCTCAAAAGAAAAAAGTTTTTAAAAAATAAAAATAGGCGGGCCGGGGATTTAGCTCAGTGGTTCCAGTGCCTGCCTCACAAGCACAAGGTCCCGAGTTCGATCCCCGGTACAAAAAAAAAAAAGAAAAAAGAAAAATAGGCAATCCAAGCACATGATACAAGATTAAAGTGTTAAGGGTAGAGGATTTAGCTCAGTGGTGCCACCACCTGGCTCGAAAGCACAAGGTCCTGAATTCGATCCCCAGTACCAAAAAACAAAACAAAACAAAATTTAAAGTTTCAAGAGAGGGCGAGGGATTTAGCTCAGTGGTTTCGCTGCCTGCTGTGCAAGCACAAGGACCCGAGTTTGATCCCCGGTACCAAAAAATAAATAAATACATAAATAAAGTTTCAAGAGGGCATAAGATAAAAATCTTCTTTCTACATCTGTCCCCAGCCACTTAACTCCCCCTTCCCAGAGGCAGCCAGCATTTCTGGGGTCCTCTTGTGGGATTCCAGATGTGGTCCACAGGTACATAAACAAATTCATCTGTGGCACTCGTTGGTGTGGTTCACCAAATATTTCCAATGCTATTCTCCTTCCAGGCCTATAGGAGTTATGCCAGGTGTCTATTTCTGTGTAAAAAAAAAACACCACTCAAACTTAGTGGCTTAAAACAAGAGTGTTTTTAGGCTGATGGATTCTGTGGATCGGGAATTCAGGCAGAATTCAGCAGGGATGACTGCTGTTTGCTCCACAATAGCGGGCCAGGGTTACTTACATGGCCAGGCACTGGAACGTTCTGGAAGCTTCTTCACTCATAGGTCTGATGCTTGAGGTGGGAAAACTGGAAGGCTAGGCTCAGCTGGGATTGTCATCCACAGCACAGCAGCCACATGTGGGCTCTTCATTTGGCTTGGGCTTCTCACAGCAGTGCTTGATTCTGAGGGGAGCAACCCAAAGGAAAGGTTCCAGAGAACAAATATTTCAAGATAACTGTGCTGTGTGGCCTTTTCTGACCTGGCCTCAGACCTTGATCTGTATCATTTGCACCATATTCTACTGATGTCTAGAATCATGAAGGGTAGAGCAAATTCAAGGGGAAGGAAATTAGACTCTTATCTTTTCATATGGAAGTGACAAGGTCACACTGCAGAAGTGCCTGAGGGATGGGAGCATACTGCTATACTCATCTTTGGAAAATATGACTTTCCAAGCAGGATTGTACCTCTTTATAGCTACAGTGATGCACTGCATAATGATATTTCCATCAATAATGGATGGTGGTCCCATAAGATTATAGTCAAGCTAAAAAATTCCTATTACCCAGTGACCATATAGTTGTTAAAACATCATAGCACAACACATTACTCATGTGTTTGTTGTAATGCTGGTGTACACCAATCTATTGTGCTGCCAGTCTTATAAAAGTATAGTGATAGAGACTAGGGTATAGCTTAGTGGTAGAGCACATGCCTACCTTATCCAAGGTCCTGAGTTTTTTGGGGTTTTTTTTTTGTACCAGGGATTGAACTCAGGCCCTTGCACTTGCGCAGCAGGCAGCGAAACCACTGAGCTAAATCCCCGGTCCTAAGATCCTGAGTTTGATCCCCAGGATTATGGGGGAAAAAAAGAATAGTAACCTATTTACGTACAGTGGATGATATTTCGTAGTGATAATGAACAACTATGTATCTGGTTTATGCATTTACTATACTTTAATTGTTATTTTATTTATTTATTTATTTATTTATTTAATTATTTGGTACTGGGGATAGAACTCAGGTCCTTGTGCCTGCAAGGCAGGCGGCAGAACCACTGAGCAAATTCCCAGCTATTTTATTTTTATTTGGCGGGGGTAACGGGGATTAAACTTAGGATCTTGCACTTGTGAGGTAGATGAAGCACCACTGAGCTAAATCCCCAGCCCCTATTTATTTTTTGAGATGGAATCTTACTATGTTGTCCAGGCTGGGCTGGAACTCCTGGGTTCAAGCAATACTCTTGTGTTGGACTCTGGAGTAGCTGGAGCTAGGAACTATAGCACATGCTACTGCAACCTGGCCCTATGGCTATTTTAGAATGCACTCATACTTATAAAAAAGCTTATGGTACAACAGTGTACCATGTGATGCTGGGAGCAGCCTCATCTATCTCGTGTCGACCAAATCTCTTGAATGCAGCAAGGCGCCATGTGGAAGGATCAGCCTGGACCATCTAGGTGCAGATAAGAACTCTCCGTAAGGTTCACACAATGACAAAATCACCTGATGACCTTCTTAGAAGGTATCCTAGGCATTAAGTGACACATCACTGCAGTTGTAGTCATGTGGTTTGCTTTGACCAATGGAATGTGTGCAGAACTAACTTGTGCTTGAAGGACTATTGTATAATTAATTTACCATATTTTTCTTTTACTGCCTGATATTGTAGAAGCACAAATTGAGATGAATCCCTATCATCCCTTATCACTCTGGGGTCCTGGCCTACCATGAAGAGAGCTGTCCCACTCCAGACAACCTGAGTTGTACATGAGAAAAAAAGTGTTGTGGTTGTGTGGGATCTCACTATATAGTTCACACTGGCCTTGAACTCACTATGTAGCGGAGGCTGGCTTTAAACTCACAGCAACCCTCCTCCCTCACCCTCCTGAGTGCTGGGATTACAGACATGTGATACCATGCCTGGCTCAAATTTGTTATTTGAAATCACTGAAACTTGGGAAGGGTTTGTTACTGCAGCTTAACCTAGTCTATCTAGACTGTTCTTACACAATGGTAGCAAACCTTACATGCTGTTTTACACCTTGGTTTTTTAAAAAAAGTTGTAATGTATCTTGGAAATTGTTTATATAAGTACAGAAGCAACCCCACACCATTTTTTTCTTTTTTCAATGCTGGGAATTAAACCCCATGTCTCTTACATGCTAGCCAAATGATCTGCCATTGAGCTACACCTTCAGCCCACTCAGTTTTTAACAGGTGCATAATATTCCTGTATGGAAAGGACTAAATTGTATTTAACCTATTTCTATTAAGAGCAATTAATGTGATCTATCTTTTCAGACAATGTTACAATGAATAACCTTGAGGATTTCTTCTTTTTCTTGAATGCAATGGTATTTGTAGGTCAGAGTCTTGGAAATGCACATCTCAGATTGGTTGGTGGCAAATTTCCCTTTCAAAAGACATCACTTTGACTGATAGCTCCCAATCTGTCCACTTGTCTGCACACTCTTGCTACTGCCCTAGCATAGGGCACTGTCACTCCTCTAATGATTCCTCCTAAAAGAAGGTTAAGTGTACCTCAAAATACTTAGGTACAGACAACCATGCCAATGCTAGGTAACTTAAGCAGACAAGGAACTGACAGGACAGCTTTTCGGGTGCTTGTTGAATCCCCCTCCAAGGGAAGGCCTTGCTTGACTCCCTCCCTCTCCCCTCCACTACCTCCACAATGAATTCTGCACAATCCCACTGATGTCTTGTGTTGAACTCTTGCTTGGCTTCAAAGACCTGGTTGGAAACATGATACAGCTACTAGGGATCCAGGACAGGAAATTCTGTCTCCCCCTTTGATCTCCCTAATCGGAGGCAGAGGCTGCCTCTGTATCTCATAGGATTCCTCCCAAATGGGAGGGTGTTCAGATGCTTAGAATCAAAACAACAGGTATCTACCAATCTGCCCTCTGCCTCAATTCCTACCCCAACCTTCACAGTGCAGCCCAGAGCCCTTTGGGAAAGTAAATCTGATCATGACACTACTTCTCTGCCTAAAATCTGCCCCTCCCCACCCAAAGGCTCCCCTCTACCTTGGAAATGAAATGCAAACTCCTTACATGGCTTCCAAGGACCACCTTAATCCAGGCAGCTCCTAAGGCCTTGGCCTCATTTTGTGATCTCCAACCTATCCCTTTAAATTCTAGCCTCATGCTCTACCTTTGGGTGCTGAATGCAGGAGCCCATGTCTCCTCTCTCTACAGACATAGGAACTTGCAGTGTCCCTCTATCTAGATGCTCTTTCTCTCCCCATCCATTAACTTGATTTTTTTTTTTTTGACACAGGGTCTCACTATACAGGCCAGGCTGGTCTTGAATTTGTAACATTCCTGCCTCAGTCTCCTGAGTGAGGGATTACAGGTGTGGGCCACTATGCCCAGCCTCACTCCATTAACTTTGAACACACACACTCTCATTTAACCCTCAGGTCTCATTTGAACACAACAGCCTTCTTCGGGTGAAGTACCTGCCCTTTGTCCCATTGGTCACTGGGGTTTTCTCTTAATTCTCAAGAGTGCCCTAGGTATATCCAGTTTTCTCCAACTCCACTGCCACCTTGTTAGTCTCTCCTGAAATTCTGTAGCCTCTCAACTGCTCTCTCTGCTTCCAATCTTAGCTGCTTGTGAAAGTCCATTAGAGTGATCTTTTTAAAGTGTAAGCTATCCTTTCAAAGCCTTCACATTTCACTTTTCCTAACAAACTTCTCCCTGTGGTCAAAAAGCAAGTGCCAGGCTGGGGATTTAGCTCAATGGTTCTGCCGCCTGTCTTGAAAGCAAAAGGTCCCGAGTTCGATCCCCGGTACCAAAAACCAAACAAACAAAAAGCAGTGCCTTTGCTCCAGTCTCATCTCAGACCACTGGGCCCTGGACACTTCTTCCTCATTAAACTTATTCTACGGCCGGGGATTTGGCTCAGTGGTGCCGTGACTGCCTCAAAAGCGCAAGGTCCTGAGTTCGATCCCCGGTACACAAAAACAAAAACAAAACCCCAAAAATGTATTCTAGTTTCAGAGCTTTTGGACTTGCTATTGCCTCTGCCTGGGCTACTCAAATGTCACCCTCCTGGCCGCTTTGAGCATGCAAGCAGAGAGCTTGGTTATCTTGCTGACACCACCTATTCCTCAGCAACTGGCTCAGAGCCTGGGACAAAGCAGGTGCTCTAAGTATGTTTGAGTGAATGTACGAATGAATGAATGAACAGGAACAGAGAAGCCAAGTTGAATCCAGCTCTGTCTTACTCGATGAACTTGGGCAAGCTTCCGTTTCCTGCTGTGCTAACTTGGGGTGGAGGAAGTGAGGTGTCGAGCTAGAAGGTGTTGATTATTGGGACCTCATCTTATTAAAAAGCTTTCGCATAGCAAGAAAAACCACCAACAAAGTGAAGAGACAACCCACAGAGAAAAAACCAGCTATTCCGATAAAGGACTATTATCTAGAATATATGGAAGGTATTGGTTAGCTGTAAAATTTTGGCCTTGTTTCCCCCCTAGACCTTGGTCTGGAGCCGACCACTTAATGTCCAGCGCCTCGGCTCCCCACCTGTATAATGGGTGTGAGTGAATCCCTTCGTCTAGGGGTGGTAACGCTGCCTTATAAGGCAGCAGAGGCCAAGGGCAAGCCAGGCAATGTGGGTGGAGAAATCACAACATCCGGCTACGGGGGCGGGGCGGGGCTGCCACAGGGTACCGAACCGGAGGCCAGGAGGACGAAGTGGTGACAGCTAGCCTTCGCCCAGCCTTCCTCATTTCCGTCTCCGGACAATATGGTGGGGCACGTGGCCTAAGCTTGCTCGTGGCCGCCCCGCAGGAAGCCCGCAAGTTACCAAGCTTGGCCTCAACAAAACCCTAGAAAAGCTTTCCGCGATCCAAAGGCACCCGGGCCACGACCCGGCTGATGGTCCAATCAGTATGCCTTACTGGGAAGACCGACGCTTCCTTCATTCAATTACAGCTCCGGTCTCCCGGGCGTGGCCCAGAGGACCCACCTCAGTCTTGCAGGCGAAGGACTGGGCGCTAATTGGCAGTCTTGTATCCTACGAAGGCTTAGAAATTCGAACCTAGGGGTCGAACCCCGCCCGCAGACCAACCAGGAAGAGGTGACGCGTTAGTCCCGTCCACCTGCCCCTTCGAACAAATCCCCGGCTCAGAGGGCGGGGACGGTGGTGGACAGATCAATGGGAAGACGGCGCGGGGAGCGTCCGCTCGGTTATTGGCTGAACAAAGTAAACAGAGGGCGGGGTGGGGCGGGCCGGCTCCCGGGTGGCCCCCGGGAGGGGGCGGAGAGTGCGTGGCGGGCGGTGGCGGCCGGGGAGGCCCGGGAGGCCGCGGCGCGGTCACTGCGAGCCAAGCCGACCCGAGCCGTGCCGATCGCCATCCGGCCCCGGCTCTCGCGTGATCCCGGCCGGCGGCGCGGTCCGGTTAGCCGGCGCCGCTGCAGCCCATGGAGCTCGAGAACATCGTAGCGAACACGGTGCTACTCAAGGCCCGGGAAGGTGAGGCAGCCCGGCGGGTGGCCGGGCTCGGGTACTGGGAGCGCGGACCAGGGCCTTTGAGCTCAACTGAACGCCCCAGCCGCCAGATCTCCTAGGGCCGCGGGCTCCACCACCCGAACCCCTAGCAGACATGAGCCCTTCCGGCTCATGGTCCTCCTCCTCCGCACCTGACCCCGAGAGCTGGGGCCCAGGAAGGGGCGGGGGTAAGGCCGCCACTCTCGAGGCGGGGTGGGGGAAGGAGGGGGCGTGGAAGGGGCGAGGGAAAGAGGGAAGAGTGGGACCTGAGCCCCCCCCCCCATCCTCTCTGAGACCTCCTCCAAGTGAGAGGCGAGGAGATTCCCCACGTGCCCCAGGCCCAGACCCCTGACGGCACAAAGTTGGTGTTCGGTAAAGGTCGGAGAATGAATGACCGGAGCCTTTGAATAGCATAGCCCACTGGAGTCAAGAAAACTCCTGGTCACACCATGTGCAACCAGCAGACTGGCACTTGCTAGAAACGTCGGGGCAGGGGTGGATGGGTCACGATTTTTGCTCTCAGGAAGGCAATGATTTGCTGGGGTAAACGCAGACAGAAATCACTGGGAACCCTGCATTATGGACTGTTAGGACTACTGTAAGTGCAACGGCCTGACTGGGGGAGCCAGTCTGGAGGGCCCAGTTTGTGTGTGTGTGTGTGTGTATCTGTCTCCTCATGGCTCTCCAGATTTTATCTAGCACCTGCCCTGTCAGGGTCCTGAGGGACACAGAACTAAAACTGATCCTTCCTGCCCTGTGGTTAAGTCTGCCCCTCACCTGCCTGCCATAGCCAACTCAGTAAGGGAATCAGGGTATCTCTGCACTGTGCCCCACCCTGTGCAGGATGCTGGGGGACCATCAGTGAGTAAGACTTCCTTTTGGAACTCTAGGACCTGGAGATCATGACATTTTTTTTCCACTTTTTGCTGGGCTCCCAGCCTGAACGAGTCACTACTTCACCTTTCTGCCCCATTTTACAGGTGGGAAACTGAAAGCTCAGCCAGAGAATAACCCCAGGTCACACAGGAAGATTGTAATTGACCTAGGTATAGGACCTAGAATGTCCAGTACAATACATTTGAAGGAGAAAGAAGCTCCCAGCTGGGTACAGCACTTGGTGTCCTCTGTCCACCCAGTTTGTGTCACCCTGGGGAGGTGCTGCCTGGAAATGAGTATGGCAGGCTGTGTCCCTAGTGCCTGTCTTATCTCCTGTCCCTTATCGAGACTTGAGGCTGGGCCTTCCTCTCAGCCTCTGGGGGCATCTGCCGATTCTGTTCTGCCTCGTCATCCAGCCAGCCAGGGAGGAGGAGTGGAGAGCCTGGCCAGGCCTCCCTTCCTAAGGCCATAGCCTCTTCAGCCTCAGTCCTGCTGAGGGCACTGCCTTGCCTAGCCAGACAGTGTGAGCATCTTCAGATAAGCTTTGTTGGGCCCTGGGCAAGGTATGGATGGGATGGGCCGCCTAGGACGTATGCCTCCAGTAGAGAACCCTTATCCCCACCTGGCTCTGCCTTTCCCACTTGAATGGCTTTAGATAGGTCTCTTTTCCAGCTTCTGTATTCCTTTTTGTGGAACGATTAGGGAATGAGATGTGAAGACTAAAAGAAATCCTCACTGTCATTGATTCCTGAACCCAGATCAGTCGACTGGCTGTGTTGAAATCATTTCGTGAGCTGGCTGACAGCTCGGGGCTAAGGTCTTTGTCAGCTTCTCAAATGGTCCCTAAGCAATTTGGGAACCCTTGATGTGTATGTTGGCTCTTAGTAAATGGCAGGGATATGAGAGGTGGGAAAGAAACTCGAGTTGTGGGAGCTGGGTTTGAATCCTGCTCCTGTTACCTTTAGGCTCTGTGATCATGGGCAAACTGATCCTTCACTCAGACCCTCAGTTTTGTCATGAGACTGGGCTCAATCTGGTGGTTGTTGTGAAGGCAAAATGGGACTGCACTGGGCCTGGGAGCCCTCACTTGGCTGTCCTTCCTTTCCCAGTTCCCAGAGCACAAGAGAAAGGCGACCAGGGTAGGGTGAAGGGGAGCCCCACAGATTCTGCTACAGTTCCAGTACAAGATATTTGCATGTGATTCTTTGCTGCTGCCTTGATGTGGCTGGGAGGAGGGGGAGGAGGAAGTAACTGGTGTGGGGGAAGGCAGGCAGATGGAGGGTTGGGTTAGGGACCCTGCGCGGGGAGAGGGAGGAGTTCCCCTTCTGGGGAGGCCTTGCTCTAGGCTAGGGGGTGGAGGTCTGTTGCTCATTCACAGTGAAGCAATGACTGTGGAGTACATGGGGTGTGGGCTGCAGAAGGGCTACCAGAAGGTTTCTCAAGGGGCCCCTGTAATACTTCCTCCTCCAGGCCCCTCTGTTGTTGAGAGACACCAGCCTCCCCCTCCCTAGAAGGTGGTTCCTCCTACACCACTTACCTCTGCCCAGGTTAGTTAGAGACAGGACTGGGAAGACCTGAGGGAAACAGGCCAGGAAAGGGAAGGTGTTGCCACTGAGTTGTTGGAGCTGGGGCCCATCTCTTGCTTCAGCTCTACTCCGTGCTGGTTGCAGACTTTCTTATTCACCCTCACAACACCTCTGGAGGTGGCCTGGGCCCTGAAGTATACATAAAGAAACTGAGAGTCTTAGAGGGTGAGTGATGGGCTTAGTGTGGGTTGGAGATTCAAACCCAGGTCTGTGAGGCTCCAAGGGAGTCCCCTTCTACCATTCTCACCCTGGTGGCCCATAGGCCACATCCACATCTGACTGGCTCTCTTACATGTTTTATTTATTTGTCAGCAGTGGGTTTTTGTGTTGTTTTTTTTTCAAACAGGAACCAGTATTTCACATGACAGTCTGGATTTCCAGCTGCTTTTGGAAAGTTAGGAGAGCTGGTCACACTGAGCCAATACTTCTTAGCAGCAACCAAGAAATCCTCAGGAGTTGTATTGTAGCTGCTCCTATTGGAAGGGTCATTTCCTGGTCCAGTTCACTACACTCCCTACCACTCCCTGTTGGCTTATATGTGGTCCACATTTACTGTACCTGTCAGGCTCTGTAGGCATTCCAGCTGCTACTGTGGTCTCACCAGTTACAATTAGGGGGTCAGCTAGGTAAAATAAGGCAACCATCAGTGGCAGTGAAGCCCTTGTATACAGAGTAGGGGATGAGGGATCCTGACTGCCAGCCTTCCCACACCACCTTGCTCACGGGTGGGGAGAGACAAAGGAAAATAGCTGATGCAGAGCTTGGTGGTAGAGGCTGGGAGCCTCCCTGGTGGCCCAGGCTGCCCTCTGCCCATGGCATCTCAAGCATATACCTGATAAGACCTAGAATTTCTCCCTTGTGGGCCTTGATTTATGCAGTTCCCACTACTGTGATACCCTTTCTATTTTCTTCACTCAAGTAACTCCTACTCAGGAGGAAGCAGCTGAGGCCAAATTTGTTGCCAAAATGGCCTTACTACCTACCTTGGCTTTGCCAGCCCCTACCAGGAGAGCCCAGAAGGACCATATGTGTCCTGGAACCAAGGAAGATCATGCTGGAGCATGTGGAAGAAGGCCCTGTGCCTGCCAGGGCAGGCTGGGCCTTGACTGGGCCCCGAAGGCCACTGAACACACTGCAGTTCAAGGGAAGGCACAGTGGCAGCAGGGCTTGAGAGACCCACTGCCTGATTGCTTCTGCAGGTGGAGGTGGAAATCGCAAAGGCAAGAGCAAGAAATGGCGGCAGATGCTTCAGTTCCCCCACATCAGCCAGTGTGAAGAGCTGCGGCTCAGTCTTGGTGAGGCCTGGGTGGAGACTGAGCACTACTGAAGCAGAGGGGACCTTGGTTCAAGGGAAGCCTCCCCTGAGACCTTGCCCTGGGGCGCAAGGGCAGGGTTGGGGGAATCTAATGACCAGGGAGGTTGAGGCTGCACCACCCAGTCCAATTTTAGTTCCTCGGATGGGTGGAGGGCAGAGAGTGAACAGAGGCTGACTGGTCAGTTGAAGTGAATATGGGGAGGAGGACAGGCGCAAATTGGGGGCAGCTGAGAGAAGCAGAGGATGGGAGAGCCAGCCCACCAGGAGCAGGGCCCCCTGGCCAGAGGCAGTGTCCCCAGATTGACTATGTTGAGAGCCCCCAGCCTGTGCTTATCAGTCCTACCTAGCCCACCCCAGCAAACCCAGGGCAATGTGACAGGATTATTTCTGGGAGAGGACAGAATGACCCAGGCCCCCAGTTCCTGTTTATGATCATGGAATCCTAAGGTCTGAGCTGCACCTAAAGTTTCCTGGGCCCCCTCTGAAGCCCTGTGTGTGGGCAAAGAGTATACCATGGCTGCTTCCACTGCCTGGGAAGGAGGCAGCTGAGAGCACGCCGGAAGCCGCAACTTCCTCTCATACTTTCGCCAGGCAGGCAACAGGTGTTGGCCTGGCCCCAGGCTGGGCTGGAACCTCACAGACCACACCCAGCCCTAGCACTGACATATGCAAGTTGTGTGAACCAGGACATGACAGACTATGCATTGAGCTAATCTCTGAACCTCTCTGGACCCAACACTCCCCGGTTATGTTCAGAATAACACTGCTTACCTCAGGGTTGTGGTGAGAGCACTAAAGGAGGTTATGGCTGCCACAGCGCAGGGCTGGAAGCTGTTAGGGCCCAGGACTTAGTGTAGGCAGAAGTGCCCTGCCAGTGGGCTTCAGCACCATGACCCCAACAGCTCCCATCTTGCCTACAGAGCGTGACTACCACAGTCTGTGTGAGCGGCAGCCCATTGGGCGCCTGCTGTTCCGGGAGTTCTGCACCACGAGGCCTGAGCTGACTCGCTGCATTGCCTTCCTGGACGGGGTGGTGAGTGCAACCTGCCCAGGACCAGCGCAACACTGAGGGCAGGCAGGTGGAGGTCCCCACCACTGTGCCCTGTTCCCTTGCACCCATTGCTCTGTTCAGACCCCAGGCTTCTCTGTTTCCTACTGTGCAGGCCGAGTACGAGGTGACCCCTGATGAAAAGCGGAAGGCATGTGGGCGGCGGCTAATGCAGAATTTTCTGAGCCACACGGTGAGTGAGCAGTGATGGAGAGATGATGGCAGCAGGCTGGGCTCAGGGCTCAGTGACAACAGGGAGAGGAGTGACCACAGCCTGGTCAGTAAGTGCCTTGGAGCTGCTCCAGGCAGCACCACGGGCATGGAGTCCGGGGCGGGGCGGGGGCCCAAGCTCAGGTCAGGCTGCCTGCCAACAGTTCTGCCTCCCCCTGCCTCGGAAGGGAGGAAAGGAAGGGAGTCTAGCAGCTGGGCAGCCACCACACCACCTGCCAGCAGCCACACTGCTACCAGCAGAGATATCTGGCAACTCTGCCCAGGGAGTGGGCAGCTGCCCATCTAGCCCCTGCACTGACCTGTCTGTGGCCTGTCTCCAGGGTCCTGACCTCATCCCTGAGGTCCCCCTGCACCTGGTGACTAACTGTGCCCAGCGGCTGGACCAGGGGCCCTGCAAAGACCTCTTCCAGGAGCTGACCCGGTAAGCTTCCCTGCTTACAAGCCTGGAATTACACCCAGAGGACAGGGCTTCTCTGGGCCCAGAAGGTTGTGAATAGCTCAGCTTCTTGCCCTGGCCTTGACCCACTGTTTAACTTTGGCAGTTGACCTCCTGTCTCTGTAGCATCCTTACTTCAGTACCACATATATGGCTCCTTGCTCAGTGGCTTATCCAGAGGGTTAGCCAAGGATGATGCTTTGTGGGCTGAGCATGTACATCACAGGAGGCCTGGATCATCAAGCCAAGAACCTGGGTGTCAGGGGCTGATCTGAGGGCTGGTCCTTCCAACAGGCTGACCCATGAGTACCTGAGCATGGCCCCTTTTGCTGACTACCTCGACAGCATCTACTTCAACCGTTTCCTGCAGTGGAAGTGGCTGGAAAGGTAAGCTCCTCCTAGACTGAGCCAGGATAGGCCAGGTTGTGAAGGCTCTTTCTGGTTCATGAGCCCTACTCAGCCAACATTTGCTCCCTTAACCTTTGCCCACAGGCAGCCAGTGACGAAAAATACCTTCAGGCAGTATCGAGTCCTTGGCAAAGGTGGCTTTGGGGAGGTGAGTGGTCAGGCCAGTGCCCCAGCAGAGTATATAAGGCAGGCTAGGGTGGACCTGCAGCAGCCCCTATACCCCAAGAGCATGCTGGCCTCCATTTGCCATCTACCCCTGCCACAGGTGTGTGCCTGCCAGGTGCGGGCAACGGGAAAAATGTATGCCTGCAAGAAGCTGGAGAAGAAACGGATCAAGAAGCGGAAAGGGGAGGCCATGGCTCTTAATGAGAAGCAGATCCTGGAGAAAGTGAACAGTAGGTTTGTAGTAAGTACAGAAAGGAGACCTCTCCCTTCCTGTTGGTCTTGCCGGCTCATCCTCCCCTCCCCACTCACCAGGCTGAAGTCGCTCCCCACCAACAAAGGGACTGCCCTCTACCCTGCCCCACCCCTCCAGGCCTCCCTTTCTCACCCTGGACATTGCCCAGGAAGGGTGTCCTGGGAACCATGCTGAACCCCAAGAAATGGCATCCAGAAGGATATTTTGGGCAGCTAGTGTTAGCCCTACCCCCGGGTGGCCTGCAGGTCCTGCCTGAGGGCTCCAATTCTCTGGCCACAGGTGAGCTTAGCCTATGCCTATGAGACCAAGGATGCACTGTGCTTAGTGCTGACGCTGATGAATGGAGGTGACCTCAAGTTCCACATCTACCACATGGGCCAGGCTGGCTTCCCTGAAGCACGTGCTGTTTTCTATGCTGCTGAGATCTGCTGCGGGCTGGAGGACCTGCATCGAGAGCGCATCGTGTACAGGTGGGGGTGGAGCTTCTTTCAGCAGCTCTCCCAGGGCCTGGCCCATGCCCAAGGGCTGTAGCTAGTGTGGATGGAGGCAGCCAACCCTGTCAGTCAGGTCAACAGCAAAAGGATATTGATGTTTGGAAGATGTGACTTGGCCACAGCAGTAACTGGCTCAGGGCCCAACACTCCCCCTCTTTGGGCTGACTTCAGGGCTCAGGCCTAGGCTGTGAGGTCTAGGTGACCTTTAGGTGTGAATCCTGATTTTGTTACCCTTTGTGTGACCTTGGGTCAGTCAGCTCCTTGCGCCGCCAACACTATTTCCTTTTCTGTTAAGTAGAGTTTGGCTCAGTAGTGGAGAGCTTTGGTTATGGTGGTGATTGGTGACGATTTCACTTTAGCCTCATATCAGCCCCATGAGGGGCTTGATGAGTAGCCCTGCATGACAGAGGAATGGTAGAATCAGCTACCAAATGGAAGGGAGCTCCTCAACACGGGTGATGTCTAGGAAGTCCTCCCCTGGGTGAGAGTCACCTTTCACTTACCTAGGAAGATCCTGGGAGTCCTGGGACTATAAATCTTTCATCTGCCATCCTGAGTCCGGGCTGTTGCCCAGGGAGAGCAGTCATCTGTCACTTGGCCCTTGAGCTAGGAGGGGCCGGCCCTGTCTGGCTTCTTGACAAAATGAATAGCGGCTGACTCTGCCCTTTTCTCCCCACAGGGACTTGAAGCCAGAGAACATCCTTCTGGATGACCACGGTGGGTGGGTAGGGACAAAGCTGGGGTGGGTTGAGTTGGGGAGGCCTGGCCTTTAAGGCCCACCTGTTTCTCCATTCTCCTTCAGGCCACATCCGCATCTCTGACCTGGGGCTGGCTGTGCATGTGCCTGAGGGCCAGACCATCAAAGGTCGTGTGGGCACTGTGGGCTACATGGGTAAGTCTCCCTCTATCCCAGGTCACCAACATCCTGGCTCCCTTCATTTTCCTGAGCCTTGCCTACCACCCTCTGTATGAGGGTCTTTTGTGTCTGAGGAAGTAGAAAGAGCCCATACTGATGTTCCTCTTGTGTGGATTAGGAGACCAAGACCCCAGCCAGGGTCCTACCATTATGAATGCACATCTTTCATTCACTAAATGCTTATTGAGCACATACACTTGGTGGGGCCAGCATGTGGCTACCAGGGCAGGAAGAAGAAGAAAATCAAACTTATTTCCATGGCTTTATCCCTGCTTGTGCTGGATTGCCTATGTTTGGAGTGTGACCACATCACACGGTAGACAGTCCTGGCCCAATAGGTTCTACCTCTTGCCTGTTGTAGTGCTCCGATTCCTCTTCTCACAGCCTCTCTTTTTCTCTACTGTGAAAGGATCATCAGAGCTGCCTCTCAGGGTTGCCTGGAGATGAAAAGAGATAGTTGAGTGAAAACTCCTCAGGTGCCTGCCCTGGCAGGTAGGAGGTATCAGCAAGTAGGAGTTTCAGCCCTGTCTTTTCTCTCGTGAAATCCAGAAGTTGCAAACTAGTAACCACAAGGGCCCAATTTGGCCTACATTAGTATTGAAGTAAAAATGTGGAACAGTTTAAATTGGTTGCCAACATTTAATAAACCAGAGAGCTTTATGTAAAAAATAAGGATTTGAGTGCTGTGGTATAGCTCAGTGGTAGAGGTACAGTGCTTGCTTAGAAGGTACAGAGCCTTGAGTTTCATCCCAGCACCATATCATAAAAAAGAAAGAAATCAGAAGAGCTGGGGACCCTAGATATGGCATCCTACAAGGCCATATCAGCTGCCTTTGTTGGGATGTATATTCTATACTTGATGATGTCCCCACCAAGTTGATAATAGTACTTCCCTGGCCAGTGGGTGTCTGAGTCAATCCCCTGAATTCATATGTGCTGGGCATTCCTGGGGCCCAAGGGCTCTGTTCCCCACCACCTACCCAGCCCTGGCTCCTGTGCCCTGCCCAGCTCCAGAGGTGGTGAAGAATGAGAGGTACACATTCAGCCCGGACTGGTGGGCGTTAGGCTGCCTCCTGTATGAGATGATCGCAGGCCAGTCACCCTTCCAGCAGAGGAAGAAGAAGATCAAGCGGGAGGAGGTGGAACGGTTGGTGAAGGAGGTGCCCGAAGAATACTCTGAGCGCTTTTCCCCGCAGGCCTGCTCACTCTGTTCCCAGGTATCACAGCAAGAGGGAGGCCTGACTGGCCGGGGCTGGAGCTGGGGCATCTCACCTGCCTGCCCACACATGGGTACCCTGACCACCCATGCCCTGCCACAGCTCCTCTGCAAGGACCCTACGGAGCGCCTGGGGTGTCGTGGGGGCGGCGCCCAAGAGGTGAAGGAGCACCCTCTTTTCAAAAAACTGAACTTCAAGCGGCTGGGAGCAGGCATGCTAGAACCACCCTTTAAACCTGATGTGAGTGCGGCCCATTTCTGCGGAGGGCAGGGCCAAGCTGGGGTGGGGGCTGGAGGCCCTTAGCGGGAGGACACTTCCAATCTCATGCCCCCACATCATTACCTTCACAAAAATGAAAAACCCCAGGATAGGTCTGGCTTTTGGCATATCTGAATGGGGAGTCGGAGGTGGGGTGGCCTGAGAGTATTGAAGGAATTCACTTTCTGTTCTTCCCCCTCCACACTGTACTATTGATTATGTAGTCTTTGTCAGGCAGCTTTCCCCAGGGATTGGCAATGATGGCCCCAACAGATCAGGCCCACAACCACCAGTGGACATCCCTGTAGGCAGAGAGCAACTGTTGCCCAGGAATTTTTTATTTTTTGGTACGGGGGATCGAACTCGGGTCCTTGCGCTTGCATAGCAGGCGTCGAAACCACTGAGCTAAATCCCTGGCCCTGCCCAGGAATTTTGAAGGAAATCCTAAAGGGGAAAAACATCTTGAGGCTGATGGCTCATTACTTCTGCTTGCTCAGAGGACCCTCACTGACCAAAGCTGGATCACATGCCCACCTTGACTACTGCCAATGAGAACAGTCCACTTCCCAAAGGAAAACCGAGTTGACGGTGCCATGGGGGAGGTCTACGGGGCTGGCTGCCCCTCTTCAGTCAGGACACTCCCTCTTATAGACTCCCACTCATTTATTGAGCATCTCCTGGGTTAGGCACTCTACAGGCACAGACATCCTCTAATCATATTACAAGTGGCAGAAACCCAACTCCCACTTACTCAAGCCCAGTGTGAAGTTTATTGGTCTCTTTCAGAAGAAAGTCCCCAGAGTTTCACGTCTCCATCTCTTGGCGCTTCTTCAATCTGTTGGCTGTATCCCCGCCCCTGAATTCAGTTCTCTGTGTAATGTCACAGGGAACCTTCTGATTGGCCAGGATTAGGTCATGTGCTTGCCTCCGTCCCGTGGATATGAGGACTGGATCCTGTGATAGTTTACCAGGTTCACTGGGGAGTCTGGAAGGTGATGGACAGGCCAGGCTGATGACTGTCAACCACACATTTGTTTATTCATTTGACAAATATCTGTGTGCTCATATGTGCCAGACCTTGGAGATAATGAGGTCCACAGGACCCAGGTCTGTCTTTATGCTCTAGTGGGAAGACACTCCAAAATAAACCAGTAAGTGAGAAAGTTTCAGGTAATGCTAAGTCCAACAAAGAAAAAGAAAGCAGGCTAAGAAGACAGAGTGTTGGAGGCTAGGGGGTGGGCAGTAATTTTAGGGCGCTCTCTGGGGAGCTGATGATTAAGCAGACACTAAAAATCGGAAAGAGAGTCATGCCAAAATTTGGGGGTAGGTTGGGGTAAGCATTCCAGGCAAAAGGAACAGCCAGGCATTGGATCCTGGAGCAGAAACTGGCCTAGTGACAGGGAAGAGTAAGGAGGAGGCCAATGTGGCTGGAATGAGTTTGTGCAGGGAAAGAGAAGGGTGGTCATATCCTAAGCATGACAGGGAAACTTTGAGGGTTTTGGACAGGAAAGTGAGGTATGGAGAGTGGGTCATAGAGCGTACGTGTATAAGTAGGGAGGCCAGCTAGGGAGACACTGCCTCTCAGTGACTCTTACATGGTAGGTTTCAATTAGAACCCCAAAGGGAGGGTGCTGTCATGGGCTGGTTCTTGAACCAAGAGGGCCTAACCTCCATCTGCCTGCCTGAGACTGGTACTGCTACTCAAGTTTACTCCCGCTTCCTGTACACACCATCTCACATAACTGTACTACCTCTGGATCTTTAGTTCAAAGTTAGAGAAAAAAATCAGTGCCATGGAGTTTTAACTTTCCAGAAGCAATAGATTGACAGTAAGCTCAATGCTGACGTTTTTTAACAGCTTTTTTGAGATTTAATTCACATAACATACAATTTATCCATATAAAGTATGCAATTCAGTGATGTTTTGTTTTGTTTTGGTACCGGGGATCAAACTCGGGACCTTGGGTTGCAAGGCAGGTGGTGGCACCACTGAGCTAAATCCCCGGCCCAAGTTGGAAGCGGCATCCCTGGGTGGGCATGAACCATGTTTTTTTGAGACAGGGTCTTGCTATGTAGGTCAGGCTGGCCTTGAACTTTTGGTGATCCTCCTGCCTTAGCCTCCCAAGTTCTGGGATTACAGGCATGTGCCACCTCGCCCGGCATTCAGTGACTTTCAGTATGTCATATTTATACAACTGTTATCACAATACATTTTAGAATATTTTCATCACCCTCCGGGTCCCCCCAAAACCCCACCAGCCTGTCCCCTTAGCAGTCATCCTTATTCTCTCCTGCTCTGGCAGTCACTAATCTACTTTCTGTATATTTGCCCATTCTGGATATTTTATATGTATTGATGGAATCATACAATATATGATGCTCTGTGACTGGCTTCTTAGTATGTTTTTTTTTTTGTTTTTTTTTTTGGTACCGGAGATCGAACTCGGGTCCTTGCGCTTGCGCAGCAGGTGGCGAAATTCTTAGTATGTTTTTTTGGTTTCGGGATCAAACTCAAGACTTTGTGCTTGCCAGGCAGGCGCAGTGCCTCCTCTGAGGTATCTGTAATCCGGACTGGCCTCAAACTCGAGATAATCCTCCTGCCTCAGCCTCCCAAGTGCTGGGATTACAGGCATGTACCACCATTCCTGGCATTTAGCATGTTTTTTAAGGTTTATCTATGTTGTAGTATGTATCAGTATTTCATTCCTTTTTGAGGCTGAACATCTTGTGTAAGTAATACCACATTTATTTATAAATTGATAGACATTAGGTTTATTTCTACTTTTTTGATTTATGAAGAATGTTGTTATGAGCATTCTTTATTTTCTGAGATAGCGGGGTTTTTTTAATAATCTTTTTGTATTTTATTTTTTTGGTACCAGGGATCGAACTCGGGACTTTGCACTTGTGAGGCAGGTGGTGGCACCACTGAGCTAAATCCCCAGTCTGAGATAGCGTTTTGCTGTATTGCCCAGAGAGGTCTTAATCTTATGGGGCTCAAGTAGTCTTCCTGCCTCAGCTTCCCAGATACCTAGGGTGACAGGCACTTGCCACCATGCCTGATTGCTATGAACTTGTACAGATTTTTGTGTGAACAGATACGATTTCTTTTGGTATTTTACCTAGGTGTAAAATTACTAGGGCATAGGCTAGCTATGTTTAACCTTTTGGGAAAACTGCCACACTGTTTTCCAAAGTGGATGTACCATTTTGCATGATGAACATATCTATATATGGTGTGTCTCTGTGTGTGTGTGTGTGTATGTGTGTCCATGCGTACGCACACACACACTGGGGATTGAACCCAAGGCCTGCTAAGCACAGGCTGTACCACTAAGCTACACTACACTCCTAGCCCCATGATATTTTAACTGACAACCTTAATACTAGGATTTAGAAAAAAATACAAGGATGGAAAAGCTGAATGTCTGCCTTCTGAGGCTCAGGTGATCTCTCAACAGGGGGCTGGGGAGGTAGTGGAGGACCATTTCTGTCCTCTTGATGGGTTATGAGAGGGGACGGAGGAGGCCACTAGACATCCTAGGGTGGGGAACCTATCTGCTTGTAGGCCCTGCATGAGGAACTAGTGGAGTTTCAGCCTGCACTTCCTTCACTTCCCACACACCTGGGCAGCCTTGTGCAGGGCAGGGGGCAGGGGACAGCTCAGGTGTATATGTAGCATCATTCGGTCGTTGAACAATGAGGGATAATGATCCCAGTATGCAGAAGAGGACATGGAGGGAGAAGTTAGCCTCAAACAGAAGAAACTTGTGCTTGGGAAGTACATGGGACACCTGGTTGCTGACTCCAGATGAGATTCTGCAGGTATCAGGACAGAACCAGGCCAAGAGTCAGAGAGACTCAGGGCTGAACTGCCTTCCCATCTCTGTGTGTACACATGCATGTACACCCACACTTGCGCTTTCCTATCTGATGACTGCATTTGTCCCCTCTAGCCTCAGGCCATTTATTGCAAGGATGTTCTGGACATTGAACAGTTCTCCACTGTTAAGGGCGTGGAGCTAGAGCCAACGGACCAGGACTTCTACCAGAAGTTTGCCACGGGCAGTGTGCCCATCCCCTGGCAGAATGAGGTAGGACCTGCCACACTGGTGACATGGGCTCCGGGGGACAGCCTTGGGGCAGCTCTCACAGCTACCTGTTCCTTGCTAGATGGTGGAGACTGAGTGCTTCCAGGAGCTGAATGTCTTTGGGCTGGATGGCTCAGTTCCCCCAGACCTGGACTGGAAGGGCCAGCCACCTGCACCACCCAAGAAGGGACTACTGCAAAGATTCTTCAGCCGCCAGGTAAGCTCTGGCAGTATCCTACTTGGGCTCCCAGCCTGGCTCCAGGGGATGGTGGGTGGGAGGCACAGCCAGTGCCTGCCTATGCTGGGAGTGGACATGCTCCAGCCCTGCCAGCAATACCTAGGATCTCTGGCCACATTCCCCTCCCCTGGCTGGGCTCATGGCCTCTTTTCTCTTTCCAGAGGTGAGCAGTGTGGGCTCCCCGTGGGTTAGCCTCGCTGCCCAGCCTCGGGGAGCCCCAGGCAGCCCTTCAATGGCAGAGGCAAGATGTGGGAGAAAGAAGTCTGGTGCCCGCCCCCTGTACCCCTCCCCACTGCTGCAGTTCCCTGCACCCTGGCCCCTTCAAGCTGTCAGCCTTGCTTAGTCTTCTGTCTTCCTGTCCCCAGCCCCTATCAAGGACCTGGACAGAGGCCTTGCCCTGGCAGTATCTGGGATCTCCCTAGTCTCCCTTACTTCAAATCAGTTGCCAGAAGCCTTTGCTCTGATCTCCACTCACATGTGGCCTGAGTTGCTGTTCCAGGCCCCTCGTGGGGAGCTCTTTTCCCAGAGCATGACCCTGGGTGGCATCTGTCCTGTCTGGGCAGCCCCAAGCAACGTCACTGGTGGTTAACAGCACTCGCTCTGCCTCTTTCCCTCCATGTCTTCCCTGTCCCTCCAGGATTGCTGTGGGAACTGCAGCGACAGTGAGGAAGAGCTCCCCACCCACCTCTAGTCCCCAGCCTGAGGCCCCCACCGGCGATTGGCGGTAGCAGCTACTCCAAGTGCTGTTTACAGTTTTGCACAGTGGTCTTCCCCATTGTCCACTCAAGTCGTGGCCTGGGGAACATAGCCGGAGTTGTCCCCAGTGTCCTCTGGCCCTCAGCCTTTGGCCTGGCTGAGTTTGGCAAAGCCTGGGCCATCCCTGGGACAAAGGTGCGTCCCTCTAGCTCCTCTGCGGAGCTCTGGGCTTTCTGTATTTATGTATTTGTACGAATGTATATAGCAACCAGAGCGTTCTTAATTCCTACCGTAGACCTGGCGCCCCGCCTCAGCCTCCAAGGCAGCAAGCCCTGGCTGGGAGAGTTAAGAGATACCAGAGGAGCCACTGCCAAAGTTGAGGCTTCTCAGGCCCCGCTCAGAAGGGGCAAGGCCAGATCCCTGAACTCCCGGCATTGTGCTGGCCACCACCAACCTCTGAGTGAGACTCGTGCCTGCCCTTGCTGTCCTAGGCTCAGGCTGCACTGACTAGGGCCCAATAGTATCCCTTTATAGCAAATGTCAGAATTAAATCTGGGAGGAAGGGGCTGGGGATTTAGCTCAGTGGTTCCACCGCCTGCTGCGCAAGCGCAAGGACCCGAGTTTGATCCCCGGTACCAAAAAAAAAAACCTGGGGGTTCTGTATCCTGTAGGCCTGTGCCAAGCTGTGAACAGAGATTGGACTGACCATGAGACCCATTAGTTCACTGCCCAAGATGATCCACCTCGGTCTCCCTCTGCTTTCCAGCTCCCACCTCACCTTGTCTCTTATGCTGGGCCCTGAAGACACCTCTTTCAAAAATGCTCCAGCCCAGGCCATAGAAGTAGGGGTGTCCTTGACCAACTCTGGCCAACATTCCAGAATCCCCTCCAAAATACTCACGTGAAGGGCCGGGGATTTAGCTCAGTGGTTCCACTGCCTGCCTTGAAAGCGCAAGGTCCCGAGTTCGATCCCTGGTACCAAAAAAACCCACAAAAACATTGGGTTTCCCTCCCCCTAAAAAAAAAATATTCACATGTGCCCAGCAATAATCTGCCCCTCCCTGTGTGTGCCCATGGGGAATGTGTGGGTGTGGGTGTGTATCTGTGTATGTGTGAAGGGGCTAGGGTAAGGCTGTGCCTATGACCCTGCCCCAGCCCTGGTCCTCCCAGACTGTGCTAGCCATCTTGGTCCCCCATGTTAGGGTAGAATGGGATTACAGGACCCTGGTTTTTCCATATTTAAAGCTAATTTTTATTACTCATTTTGTCCATTGTAAGCTGCCACATGTTTCTGTGTGAATACAGTCCGAGCACAAACCTGGCCAGCAGCCCCTGCCTGCCTCTTTCTTGCTTCTGGTGTTCCAGGGGGTCTTCCTGCTTCCCTGGCCCAGCCGGAAGCGGGAAAGGATTGGAGGTAGACCTGGCAGAAAGGGGTGAGGGGCTGCCTTTTCAAGGCTCAGGAGCCTTTAGGACTTACTGTAAGGCAGTCTTTCTAGGCATTCAGGCCTTGGTGGCCTTTTGAGTTCACCCAGTGGGTTCCACGGTTTCCTAAAGAGTAGAGGTCATGAGAAAGAGACCCTTGGGTACTGTAGTGTGGGTCTCTTTCTGACTGTGCTGGAGAGGCAGGCCTAGTTGGCTGGTCTTTAAGCTGTCCAAGGCCAAAGTGGCCTGGCTGCCAAATGTGAACTTGCGAGTGGCCTGGGGAGCCAAGTGGGAACTGCTGTTGTAAACACTTGCCCCAGATCTTTCTTTACCTGGCTACCTGCTATGGGCTGGTGCATGTGGATCCTTCTCTTTTGTCCTTGATGCATTAAATGTAGATGGGCAAAAGGCCTAGAGAATGGTGGTACTGGGAAGAAGGCTGTGGCAGGGTTGGGAAGGAACCAGCCACCTGCACATCAAGGCAGGTTTTCCAAAGGTAGCTGGGCCTTGAAGGAGAGTCACCTGGAAGACAGAGGATTGGAGAACCACTTATGGTATTATTTGGGGATAGGAGGTGTTTGATCACAAATTTTCCCTAGACTTTACAAACTTGTCACTGCTTAATAGCTTTCCAGTGTCCCTAGCTCCCCCCAAGAATGTCCTGTAACTACCATAAAGGTTTGTTCTGTGCCTCTGGGCCAGGCACATAGGGCTGCAGAAGCCATATGAGTTCTGTAATTGCCAGTTACGGGTTCAGGTTCCAGTCTGGCAGCTTTTTAAACTGCTTAGGTCCTTCCCTTGTCTAGGAAGACGAGTGTGATACCCATCGCCTTGCAGGGCAGCTATGAAAGTCCACTGAAGAAGTTAGTGAGCCCCCTGGAGCCCCTAGGTTACTGATAGGACTCAACTGCTGGGGAGTGTGTGCTAGGTACCAAGTTGGGGAGCTGTCTTAAGAGCAGCTGGAAGGTACCCAGTGCTGGTCTCTTTAATCAATTTAAAGGAAATGGTAAGGGGTGTATGTATGTGGTGATGGGGTGGGGTTGCTCAGGGTCTTCCAGTGGGTGAGTGGTCACTGCAGGGTGAAAAAAGCTAGCTGCTCCTGCTCATGAGGTTGGGATTTGAGGTGCATTTGTCCCTCTGCTCCAAATTCTGGGGTTGGGGTGAGGGTCACATAGGTATTAACTTGCAGAGGCCAGAGCTCATCCCTGGGCAGGTGTGCCAGGTGGACATGCAGGGCCCTGAGGCACCCAGACCCTTCTCATGTTCCCCCTTGCGTGAGGGAGCCATCCAGGGAACTTTGCTAGGGTTAAGTTCACCTTAAATCCTTGGCAGAGGAAGCTCCCAGAATTCATTTCCCAACAAGCTTTCACTAAGTTCACCTCCTCCCTCCCCAGCTCTATGGTGGGAGCTGGGCACACAGATGGAGACCAGGCCCCTGCCAGCTTGGAGCTCAGTCTGGTAGGCAGGCAGACGTGGGAACAGTGGCACCCAGTGTGATCAGCACTGGCAGAGAAGGTTCTAGAGTGGTGGGGGTTGGGGGCTGCAGCACTCAGGGGAGGCCCCTTGGCCATGAAGGTGTCTTAGTTGGTGCTGTCTAGGACACTGGGGCCAGATGGATGATGTAGAGCTTGTGGCTTAGGATGACTGAGTATGGGATAGGAGTGGGGTGGAAAAAAGGAGTGGCCGAAGTTCAGGTCAGTGAGCTGAAACGGGTTTTGAAAGCCATGTTAAGTGTACAGGGCCTCATCTGGACAGCAGAGGAATCCCTAAAGGGTTTTGACTGGTTGTATCTAGAGGTCTATCCCAGCATCTACAAAAATATAGTTTTCTTTAGGGAAGCCCTCCCTACTCTCCATGTAGTTTAGATGGTGCAGGGTTTGCACCTCTGCATACAGTACACCACACATATGACCTGGATGGGAATGTTCCAAGAGATGGAACAGCTTTCTAGCTAACAATGTTAAAGGACATAAGGAAGCTTAGATAAGAACGGCCAGAGGGTGGAGTGTGGCAGCTCAGGCCTATAATCCTAGCTGCAAGGGAGACTGAGGCAGAAGGACTGCAAGTTTGAATGAAGCCTGGGCAATTTAGGAAGACTGTCTCAAGAAATAAAAGGGTGAAGGATATAGCTATGTGGAGGCCTTTGGTTCACTCCCCAGTACCAGTGGAGGGGGTAAGGTCTTGTAGTGTTAGTTGCCAACTGCATCTCTTCAGAGTGTGACCAGGAAAAGCCAAATGCCATTCCTGTCTTGGCAACATGGCTCCAATGAGTCCCAGTGGCCAGGCTAGAAACCTGTCCAGCATATATTGGGAGGGCAGAGTACTTGGTTTCAAAGGCCCAGCATGATAGCACCCATAGGGGGCAATGATTCTCCCAATTAAATCTGGGTAATGTACCTAAAGAAAATAAAATGGATACTGGGTGGCCATTCAGAAGATATCCCTTCCCCAAAGGTGTGGCTGCGCATGGATTGGGTCACTGATGCTCAGCCAAATGAGTGGGGTAAAAAAAGTTATGGGTTTATTGGTTTGCTTGTTTTTGCAGACTATTGGGTAACAGTTTTTTTCCCTCTGGAAATGGGTGGCCTAGAGCTGTGGAGTTCATCCTTGCCACCTCTTGCCAAAATGATGCAGACATGGGAGAAAGAGTAGAGAAGCAGATACACGCTTGATGCTGTTGCTGAAACACCTAGAACCAGTGGCAACAATCTCTCCAGACTTGCCAGTTAAGTGAGCCAGTCCCTGTGGGCTCAAGCCTATCTATTTTAGGGTTCCGTGCTTTACAATCCAAAATGCTCCAGTTGATATGGTGATAGAGGGTGTTTTTGAAAGATCGCCCTAAGAGCCATAGAGAGGTTGGTGTAGAAACAGAACTCAGGTTAAGGGCCAGGACAGCCAGGTTCAAAGTGGCCTAAGAGGACCTCAGGGTGGGGCCCTCTGTAGGGGTCATCTCGTTTCCTGGGGCATGTCCATGGGGCCAAAGCTACCAAATCAGCACTAGGTCCTCCTCCTTGTGCTTCTTGCTAGTTAGGCACCTGGTGATGTATGCCTGATGGGGAAACAGAGGGTGCAAGCATGAGTTGGGAGGGAACCACATTGGAGTGGCTGCCTGCTCGAACCCCTGCCCACTGCATGTATGTAGTAGCCTGTGGGAATGTGGCAGGGACCTCGACGTGTAGACGATATGCTCTCCGGGCTGAGCTGTGTGCGCATCGGGGTTCTTGACCTCAGCTGCTTGGCTGAGTATCGGGTGTGTGCAACGTGTGCTTGGGTCTGCTGGCATGCCCCCGGCCGAGCAGCCTATCGCCAGGATGTGGGGCATGTGCATTACCGGTTCAGGATGCCCTGAGGGTGTGAACTTGGCGCCCTTGTGTACCAGGTCTGGGCGTGGCAGGTGGTGCTCAGTCCCGCTCACCCCCTTCCCACCCGGGGCAGCCTCTTCAGCGGCGTTGTGTGGGGGTGAGGGGCCCTCTGCTGGCTGGCGCGCGCGCGCGCACGCCGGGCTGGCACGCGCCGTGTACGCGGCCGTGCGCGCGCCCCGTGCCTTCAGCCCTGCGCTTGGAGCCGCTTTCTCTGCCACCGTCTTCTCCCCCGGGGCAGCCGCCGCTACAGCCGCCTCCCACAGGCCTAGGACTCAGTCCGCTGGGCCGCTCGCCCCAAGGCAGGAGGACGAGCTCGAGGATGATGCCTGGGCCCGTGAGTACCGCGGCGGCTGCGGGTTGGGAAGGCTGGAGTGCGGGTGGAAGATGGTCCCAGGACTGAGCCCCTCCCCGCGGGCAGGTCTGCGCCCCGGCCGGGGGGGGGGGGTCTCCGCCCTGGACCCCCGCCCGGCCTCGGGTAGACCCTCCCCCAGCCCACACTGGAGGGAGGGAGAGGGAAGGAGGGCGCCAGTGAGCGAGGAAGCCTGAGCAGGGCTCGAGCAGCCACCAGTTTGCTTGGAAACCGTTGCCACAGTAACGGGGTTGCGCTCCCCGGCAACGCCCCCTCCCCCACCCCACGCGGGGCCAGAGCCGGGGGCGCGGGGAGAGAGGTGGGGGCCGTGGGGGAATGTCATCCCTGTGGCCGTCTGGGTGTGCCTGCCTCCACAGCCCGTCGAGAGTGGGGGTTGGGGGTGAGCGGCTCCGTGGGCACGAGCTGGCTCCCACGTGGCTGCAATCGTTGCAGCAGGACTCCTAGGGTGGCTGTAAACGTGGAGGCGGCCCAGACCCTAAGCTTGCTGCTAGAGGAAGAGGCACTGAGGCTGGGTCCCACCACCACCATTATCACTAACCAGAGCCTTCTCCCATCTCCTCCCTACATGGCCTGAGTTGCATTTCCCAGAAGCCATGTTCCTTAACAGGGAGAGGAAAAAAACTTGACTCCCTCCACCACTTCATGGCCAGAGCATGTGCCAAACTGCCCCATGGGCTGGAGGTGGGTCGCTGCTCTAGGTTCCTAACCACCATTCTCCAGGGAAGGGTGGAAGTTAGTGGGCAGGAGAGGAAAGGACATTGCTGACCCAAGGAAGCGGAAGCCCAGGCCAGATGGGAGAGACCCAGCCCATTGTCTGGTCCACAAGTGCCCCTTTCTTGTCTCAGCACAATGCCTTGACTGTTGCAGGGTGGTGTGCAGGTTGGCTAGCAGAGAGACCAATGCCACATGGAGGTGCCCTGTCTTCTAGTGGAGCTCCTCTGGGAGGAGAATGGCTGTTGAGTCAGAGGAAATGACCTCTGGCTCCCCTCCCAACCTCCCCTCAGCAGGCAGTGTGCTGGAGAGAGAAATGCTCCCTCTGCCAGCACTCCATGGCCTGACTCAGCAGATGCCAGCCCTGACCACAGGCTTCGGATCCAGGATCCCTGAGACCACAACCACTTTTGGGTTTCCTTTCCCATCCAGGGAGGTATCTTGGGCATAGAGGTGCCAGGTATCTGGGGCATTTGAGGCCTTGGCATAAGATGCCCACAGATGGGAAATCGGGCCTGAGGCTCCCGTAGGCAGGTGGGCCTTGGCGATTTTTCATAGGCTCCTTTCATTCTTTTCATGTTCTGAGACCTCTGAATTGAGCTCTCCGCACCTATTATCTCTTAATTCTTACAGCAATTGTGCAAGGTAAGTTTATTATCCTCCTCTTAGAGATGGAGACTGAGGCTCAGGGAGGTGAATTGACTTGTCTGAGGTCTTGCAGCCAGTAAGAGGTAGAGCTAGGTTTCCATTGCCAGCTTCCCTGCTGGCAAAGGCCCTCTCACCTGCCATACACAGCTTATGTGACCAATGTGGAAAATCCTAGAGCCTTCCAGAGGAGCATTCTTAACCTTCCTTCATATTCCTCCAGTGAGGAAGTTCCCTGTCTTTCAAGCCTTGATATACCTTTCCCCCCTCCAGCAAAATCAGCCAGATTCTTGCTGTCTCAGATGCTTTATAGGATTGTGCTGCTGTGGGCTGGCTTCCTGTCTCCCTCCATTTTCTCTCTCTGGCTGAGATCAAGCAGTGAGGACTGCCTCAACCCCCTGGGAAATCCCCAAGTCCTTAGTCTTTGGTTCATTGGCTCCCATGGCCTTTTCAAGTTCCATTCCTGGCTGTGGGAGAGTAGCAGAGGTGGGCCATGGAATTTCTGGACCCTGTGGGTACCCAGTGTAGCTCAGAGGTTGGAAACCCAAGTGCATCCATAGGCCAGGGGGCAATGGAATGAGTGAGGTGGGCCAGGGAGCAGCTCCAATTGATGTCACCTTGGGTAATATAGACTTGGTATGACCAGATTGTCCAGTTTTCAAATGAGCAAGAGATCCAGACCTTAATGCAAATCTGGTTTTTAAATGCTAGTAACCAATCAGGATATTATTTTTAAAAGTAGATTGTAGGCCAACAAAATGCATCCATGAGCTGTGTTCAAGCTGAGGATCAGGAGTCTGAGGCCTTTGGTCCATGGTAAAGTGAGGGAAGGCTTTGGTGGACCACCCCCAGGCTGCATACAATGTACTGCCATGGGCTGGTTTTCATAGTTGTACCTCTCCAGGATGCAAGGTGCTGATGTCTTGTTGGTCACACTCAGCTGTATATGTTGGCCTGGAAATGTTATCACACCTCTCATCATTTGTGCTCCTTCCTTGGCACTATTGGGCAGGTCTCATCATCCTTTGTCCTACAGGTGAAGAAACTTCAGCTCAACTCTGGGAGTAGCCAGTGTGATCACATGGCTCAGAGCAGAAACAGAATTTGAGCCTAGGGCTGCACCTCAGTGCTCTACACCATTACATTATGCTGCCCTCAATAAGAGCCCCCCCCGCCCATACACATAACCACACTATGTGGCTACCTCTCTTGCAAGGACAGATAATTAATTCCCATGCTGGATGAGGTGATGGAACCACAGGAAGCCACCAGAATGAGGGTTTACTCAAAGAATCTGGTCTTTGAATATCCTGCCCGCCCCCCTCCACCAAGAGTCAGAGCCCAGTACAGAAGACACTAGCCTACATAGGGCCTTTCTGCTCACTCTGTTGTTGTTTGCAGTTTCCCAGTGTCAGGGTTGGGTTGTAGAGATTCTACCCATAGGCCAGGGTACCAATCCTTGCTGGAAATGAGGTTATGGCCAGCTCTATTGCCTGGCTGACTTTGGGAGCTGGGATAAGTTTAGTCATTTCTCTCTGGTCTGAAAGGGTGTAAATGTCACCAGTGCCTCCCTGAAATGCCCTTCCTGTCAATGGGGTATGCACTCATCAGGGTGTCAGGCATGTGACTCCATGAGCCTGAATAGGACCCAGCTCCTTGTTGAGCCTACACCCTTGTCTCTAGATGTGAGGATGACAGGCTACCTCCTGAATGTTACTTAGATCATGACTGGAAAGATGCCAGTGGCATGTACAAGGAACACAGGACAGGGTGACAGTCACCTACCTCCTCCACCCCATCCTCACACCACAGCCTCCTCCCTCCTTTCTGTCTCTATGAGTCTGAGTCTCTGTCCCCACACCTGAGTACTAGCAGCCCTAAGCCTTATGGCCAGGGTTCTGCCTCGTCACCCTGAACCTGGGATTTCCTTTCTCCAAAGCCTTTGGTGTGTGCCTCCAGGTTGTCTTTTGACTTTTGCCCAAAGACATAGGATTCTCAGTTTGCTTATAACCCATGCTGTGAGGGCTGAATGCTGGGTCATGGCTTCTTTCTCTGACTTTTTGGTAAATGGCAGACAGTTCTCAGGAATGATTTGGATGGTGACCCAGCTCCTGAGGTGTTCCTTGTCCTATAGCTAGGGCCAAACGAGTGGCCTTTGAATTATTGTGTGCCAGTTGATGGAGGCAGAGGCAGCCTGTCGTGGACACAGGCCACTTCTGAACAGTCTTCGATCACTGGGCTTCATTCATTCTCATCCAGCCCTGGGCAGGGGTGGTGACTTAGGAATAACTTCTCCAGGAAAATGTGCAAGAGGCCAATTGGCGTTGGCAGTAGCTCCTCCCAGGGGGCATGATCTAGGTCACAGAGTGCTCCCTGGTCCAACATCTGCTGGGAATTTGTTAGATATGCAAACTCTAGGGCCCCACCTAAGTTTGAGAGGCATCAGTCTGAACCATGTTAAGGGCAGGACTGTCTTCTAAGGCAACAAGGAAGAACTAGAGGGTTCAGACAGGAGAGGGCCTAGAGGAAATGGGCAGCATGGAGAGTGGGTAGGCAGCGCAGGGGGTCCAGCACATGGCAAACATGGTAATAGGGCTCTAGCTGAGAGTTGATGGTGGCCTAACCAGGCCAGTGGCAAGAGGACTAAAGGACATAGACAGATGAAGACACCCCGCACTGAGAATTTTGTGCCTGGGTAAATGATGACCCCATGGCTGAGATAAAGAACTCAAGTAGCAGATCTCTGGTGGAGGTGCCAGGGTTCTTCATGCAGAGAAGCAATGTAATAGGTGTTCTCAGTAATGAAGCTAGGCCCTAGAATACAAGATCTGTGGCCATTGGATGTCATTTAATCTCGGAGTCAAGTATTCTTATCAGTCAAGTGGGAAGACTGCTTCCTAGGAAGGTTGTGAGAACTGTCCGTGGTGTCCAGCCCTCAGGCAGGGAGCACCTTAAGGACAAATACATCTCTGCATCTCGGGCTCAGAAGCTGCCATCATCAGAGCTAATGTCTGTTGTTCAGCTCCATACCCTCTGCAATGGATTAGCTCAGTCTTCACAATGGTTACTGATGAGGAAACTGAGGCAGCATGGCAGCATGGAGGTATAAAATACCCAGGGTCTTGCTTTCATTCCCCTGGTGTGTTCCCAGTGAGTGTGGCCAAAAACTATACACAGACATATGCTCAAAAACATTACACATGGGCTGGGGATTTAGCTCAGTGGTTCCACAGCCTGCCTCGCAAGCGCAAGGACCCGAATTCGATCCCCGGTACCAAAAAAAAAAGGTTCCATCTTGAGTTATGTGTAATTTTTTGTTTGTTTTTGTTTTTTTTTTGGTACCAGGGATCGAACTGGGGTCCTTGCGCTTTCGAGGCAGGCAGCGGAACCACTGAGCTAAATCCCTGGCCCTCAAGATGGAATCTTAAGGAACGTTCGCATGACCTACAAGCATGAAAGAAAATAGAAACAAAACAAATAGTAAGATGGCAGGCTTAAGGATAAGTCCATGTGAAGGGCATGGCTCCTAACAAATAGCAGAGTTGGACATGTGGCAGGTGTTTGCTATTTACAGTCTGGAGGGGTAAGGCAAGGCCAGTGGCTTCAGGCAAGGTGCTGTGAGTCTGAGGGGTCCCCAGATGAGGGCAAGAACGTACACAAAGGTGTGGAGCAGCAAAGGGGCATAGCCTTTTGGGGAGGCTTCCAATTCATTTGGTCAGTAGAGCATTTTGAAAGATCTGAAAGAATCTTTCAATGTTTACATATTAAGCACCAATTGTGGACTACTAGATCATTATATACTGAGTAACTAGGAAGGAGGCTACAGGCCAGATTGTAGCCCTGTGGGCCTATGGCATCCACATAAGAAAAGGCAGTGTTTAGCATCAAATCCCCACACCTCAAACTTGGCTTTGGAGCCAGGTCAGAGGGCCAGCTCAGCTTTGAAACCTCATGCAAGAGACTGCCCCTCTCTGGCCAGTCTATAAAATATGGCAATGATTCTTCCTAGTTGAGGGGTGTCAAATGGCACTGAGTAGATTTGGGGTGTGGCCTGTACCAGTCTGGCCTAATGCCCAGTCTGCTAAACTGTGTCCCTGTCTTTGCTTCTGTGTTAAGCCTGGAGCTGCCATCCCACCCTTCCTTCATTCTGTGCAGCCCTTTGCCACCCCGAGCTAGTCCAGGGCAGCAGTGAGCTCATGGTCAGGAACTCCAAGGCCTTGGTGGGAAGAACAGAAATGTACATTTTAGGTACTAGCTGGCCACACTGCCCAGTTCCCCCACAGCTGCCAAGTCCATATATACTGAGTCCTCACAAATGCTGGGATTTTCATTTACATCTCATTTGTTACACAGGGAAAGTGGACACAATTTGAATTCAGATGACAACTGCATCTTAGCTTTTCCCCTTATTAGATGTATGACTTAGGGCAAATAATTTCCTTATCTCTCCTCACCTGTCCAGTTGGCATGACCAGGTGACTAGTTGGTGTTGATGATTATACAAGATAATGGATGGGCTGGACATGATGCCACATGCTTGTAATCCCAGCACTTGGGAGGCTTAGGCTGTAGGACTGCTGAGAGTTTGAACCCAGCCTAGGCTACATAGTGAGTTCTGGGGCAGTCTGAACTACACAGCTAGCTAGACCCAGTATTAAAAAACAAAACAAAACCAAAAAACACTGCATGGGAAGAGGAACAAATACTGATGGTCCTTGGGAGTATTAAAACAAAACAGGGCCGGAGATCTAGCTCAGTGGTTCTGCCACCTGCCTTGCAACCCTAAGGACCTGAGTTCGATCTCTGGTACCAAAACAAACAAAAAATCCTCATTATTTTTAGAGATAGGGGTTTCACCATTGCCTACATTGGCCCCAAATTCCTGAGCTGAAGTGATCCTCCTGCCTCAGCCCCCCAAGTAAGTGGGACTACAGGCATGTGCCACAGGTCGGGCTCTAGACAGGTATTTCTAATTCAGCTAAGCCCCATTATCCCCAGCCCCAGAAGTGCCTTTCTGACCCATAACTGCTCCTGGCCTACTAAGCAGGGGGACCTCTAGTTAGTGCCAATTTTCTCTGAACATTTCTGTTCCTGAGGGCTCTGCAAAAGGAGAACAACAGATTTAATTAACTCCTAGTGACTGGCAGCATCGTGTTTTTATCTGGGGTGCGTCGCCATGGCAGCCTCATGGCAGGGTTGTGGAGGGGGCGGGCAGAGCTATTGTTCCTGCCATTGTCTGTTCTGGAACGCAGGCCCGGAGAAAAGGACTGGCACGGGCACCAAGTGGCGCATGGCTGAAGGCAGCCGTGGAGTCAGGCAGGAGCCATCTGGGGAGAAGGTGGTGTGGCCTGGCATCCTCCTAGCTTGAGGCTCAGGCTGAGTATGGGCCTCCAAACTGAGTGAGTGTGTTCGACTGCCTTCAGTGTGCTGAGGGCAGGAGTTCCCCGGGGTTTCTGGATGAGGCCCATGAAATAGCTCAAGCAGCAGCATTCCCCCATCCCACTAAGGATAGGATTTTGTAGCCAAGCCTGAGTTCAAATTAGGTTCTGCCACCTGCACAACTCCTTGCTCCCCCATTGATGTCTGTATGCCCCAAAGGTTGTATGTTAAAGTGCCTGGTATAAAGCACCCAAGAAGGTCTCCTGTATGTTCCGTGGTGGTGGCGTTGAGTGACACCTGCCGCCCTTCACTGCACCTTGCTACATACCTCTCAAGATGCCATATCGCCTGCCCCTCAGCCTGGCTATGGAGAGGTGGAACTAAGAGATGCCAGTCTGGAGTGAGTGAGTGCAGGACCAGGCGGGTCCGAGAAAGACGGGGTTCCGAATCTCATCTATTTTTCTCTCCTCTGCGGAGAGGGAAAGGCAATTGGGGGAAGGGAGATGGCGGCCTGGAGATGGAGTGGAGGAGCCAAGCAGGGCTACATTTGTAGAGGAAGCAGGGAAGCTGGAATCTGGCGGGCTGAGGCGACTGGAGGAAAGGAAGAGGGCCTGGCCCACACTCTCGAGGTTTGTCAGGCGCAAACAAAGGCTGGGCCAAGGCACGCAGGGACAGTCCGAGCTGCCAGCCCGAGGCTCTCTACGGGTAGGCGCAGCCAAGACCGGGAGGCCCCGGGGCAGGGCCGGATGTCCTGAAGTAGGGCGCCAGGTGGACTGCTTGTAGGGCTCGAGAAGGCGGACCGTCCTTACCCCCTCTCAAAGCCACCGCGCCGAGATTCCTACGGCTGGGTAACCACAGGCCTCCGAAACCATTTCCGAGCTGAGGGGTTATGGCCTATACTCGGGGGTTTCGGGTGGTGAATCTCTAGCGCGGGCTCGGCACTTGAGCCTGGCCTTCGCGCGCCCCCTGCTGGCTCGCTTTGGGTCCCGTCGGCATCTGGGCTCCAGGGCGGTGGCGGCCGGGTCTAGAATCTGGGGAAACCCTACCAGGGAAACCTCGAGGGATGACGTCATCCCCGGTGATGTCACCGGGCCCCCGGGGAGTGCGGGGGTTCCCACGGAGGCGTCTTCCCTGGAACTACACGGGACGCCGGCGCAGGCCTGGAAGTCGTCAGGGGTCGCGGCGCGCCTTACTGCGTCCTGTGTCTGCCCCGCAGGTCCCTCGCGGTCCTGGGTGAAGCACTTCCGCGCGCTGGCCGGCGCCATGGGAAGGCGGGGAAGCTGTCCCCCGCCGGTGCGAGTACGACTTGAGCCCCGCCGCAGGCAGCCCCCGGCTGCGGGTCCCCGAGTGACACTGGCGGCACCTGGGAGCGTGACACGGGCTCGAGGCCACGCAGAGGAGCCCAGTGTCCAGTGAAGCTGCTGAGGACCTACTGCTCACGCCGCCACCATGGTGATGTCCCAGGGCACCTACACGTTCCTCACGTGCTTCGCCGGCTTCTGGCTCATCTGGGGTCTCATTGTCCTGCTCTGCTGCTTCTGCAGCTTCCTGCGCCGCCGTCTCAAACGGCGCCAGGAGGAGCGACTGCGCGAGCAGAACCTGCGCGCCCTAGAGCTGGAGCCTCTGGAGCTCGAGGGCAGCATGGCCGGGAGTCCCCCGGGCCTGGCGCCGCCGCCACCACCGCACCGCAGCCGCCTGGAGGCGCCGGCGCACGCGCATCCGCACGTGCATGTGCACCCCCTGCTGCACCACGGGTCAGTGCAGCCGCACACGCACCCGCACCCGCACCACCACGCTCTGCCGCACCCGCCGCCGCCGCCGCACCTCTCCGTGCCGCCCCGGCCCTGGAGCTACCCGCGTCAAGGTAAGAACTCACCTCAGCTGGGTGACCGGAGCCAGCAGGGTGGGCGGGGCATCGGCAAGGGGTGGGCTCACTGCCGAAGCGCGAGGCTACCACTTACAGCTTCCGAGAGACTGGGACGGGGGAGTGGGCTGGGGCTGGCGCAGGCGTCCGGTCAAGACCTGTACCAGAGGCTGGGGCCAGTGGCCTCACCCACTCGGACCGCTTCCCATTCTGCAGCGGAATCGGACATGTCCAAGCCGCCATGTTATGAAGAGGCGGTGCTGATGGCAGAGCCGCCGCCGCCCTACAGCGAGGTGCTCACGGACACGCGCGGCCTCTACCGCAAGATCGTTACGCCCTTTCTGAGCCGCCGCGATAGCGCGGAGAAACAGGAACAGCCGCCGCCCAGCTACAAGCCGCTCTTCTTGGACCGGGGCTACACCTCGGCGCTGCACCTGTCCAGCGCCCCAAGGCCCGCAGCGCCCTGCCCCGCCCTCTGTCTGCAGGCCGACCGTAGCCGCCGGGTCTTCCCCAGCTGGACCGACTCAGAGCTCAGCAGTCGTGAGCCCCTGGAGCACGGAGCTTGGCGCCTGCCGGTCTCCATCCCCTTGTTCGGGAGGACTACAGCCGTATAGAGGGGCGCCCGGCGTCCTGGGCCCCACCGGCAAACTCCTGGCCTGACTGTGGGGCTTTTTAAATGCTTCCCTTGGACTGCGGGGGAGGGGGGAGGGAGGGATTTCTTACCCCGTTTGTTACATTTTGAGGATAATAAAGGTGTGTGATCTGCTTTGGTACAAGCGGAGGGGACACCCGCTGCTTTCGCTCAAGGTTCTAGTGACCAGGCATGCTTCTGCCTCCGCAGGAAGGAACGCGAATGCGCGTTTCTGCCACAAGCCGGCCTGGGGGTACAGAACTGAACCTTAGGTCAGCGTTCGGAAATTAGAGGCTAGTTCCTCGGAAGGCCTCAGGCTCCAGATCGCTTGCCTTTGAGATCACGGTTAGGGTAGGCTACCAGCCTTTGGTAGCAGAACGATGATGCTGCCGTCTTGGAGGTGGGAGGAGTTGGGAATGGGTCAGGGCAGATAGGCAGCCCTGGCCAGATCAGCCCCTGGAGGCCCAGAGCAGTAGGCCCAAAGGGATCTGGATTTCTTTATTAACAGACATAAGCACGACCCGTTACAGAAGTTTGTGCTTTCAAAAAAAACAGTTACTGAACGTGAAAAAGGAACCCAAGCAAAGAGGAAGGAATTGGGAAGAGACCACCCAAACCCCTGGGCTCCATCCATAACCCTGACCTGAATCACGCCTAGGGCCTCCAGCCTGGGACCTGCCCGGCAGGAGAGGGCGAGGAAGCCGAAGGGCCCCAGCTGGGCCTGCTACTTCCTTCTGGCCAGGCAGGGAGGGGTCAAGAGAAGGGCGGGGAGGGGTCCCAGGGAACCAGAGCCCACGAGCCATTTATTGCCATGTTTTAAAATTCGTGCAAAATATCTGAAGCCCTGGACAGAGAATACAAAGTGATATTTTTCCAAGAAACATAAAACTAGGAAAAGAGGTGGGGGCACATTTTCCCACCAGAGCTTCCCCTACGACAGGCCCCAAGCGAGATGAGGCCTCCACCCTGGCCAGCTGAGCGGGGAGGACTAAGCTACAATCTGGACCAGGTTAGGGGTGGGGTGGGGTTTGCAACAGCGTCTCAACTACCAACAAGGAAAACCAGTCAACTGTACAAGTCTCCTATCAACTTTAAAAAAAAGAAAGAAAAGCTGTAAAAGTCAGGCCCTGTGGGTAGGGAAGCGGAAAAGTCCCCGGCCAGAGCCAGAATCCAGAGTGGGTGCCAGGCAGAGCTGCTGCAAATGCAGGCGCTGTGGGCTGTCTGACCAGAGGCCGGCGCAGGTGGGTAGCCTTGGCAAGGGCAGCCTTGGTGAGGGCAGCCAGAGGGCAGGAGCCACTACTAATCGCCACCCTCGAAGCCTTCCTCCTCTTCTGGTACTGGGTCTGCATCCCAGCAGGTGATGTCAATTTCTATGGCATCGGGAGGGAAGAGAAGTTAAGGAGATGGCCCAGCACATGATTCTGTCCCCCAGCCTCTGGGAAATGTAGCAGCTGTGTGTGTTGGGGATGCTGCTGACGCTCACTCAAACCCTGCACCCTCACCCCAATTCCTCCTCCTTTTCCATCCCAGTACTACCTGGAGGCTTGTTGTAGAACACAGGAGGTGGTGCCTTTGCACACAGCTCTTCCGATTGGGCAAACTCCTCCTCCTGTGATTGACTGAAGTACCCTTCGCTGGCCTGCAGGGGAAAGCCACTGGTCACTAGGCCCCATCCACCACAGCTAGGCTGACCTATCAGGTAGGACCCTGTTTCCCCAGCAACCAATGATTCCATCAGTGGTAGCCAGGGAAACAAAGATGTCTACCCTGGGAACAAAAGCAGAGTTATACCAGGGAGGGCGAGTGGAATGGAACTTCCCCTCAATAATAAAGAGTCACAGGGCTGGGGATTTAGCTCAGTGGTTGTGCTGCCTGCCTCCCAAGCTCAAGGACCCGAGTTCGATCCCCGGTACCAAACAAAACAAAACAAAACAAAAATAAGGGTCACAGATGCTACAGCAAGCAGAGTCTCCCCCTGCTGGAGCCCAAACTGCTACCCCTCACATCAACGTGCCCTTGCCCCACCTGGGTCCCCTCCTTCTGGGTGGTCTCGCCATTGGTCAGTAGGTGGGGTTCCTGCTCCAGCTCAGGCTCTGGCTCCCGATCCACCTCCTCAAGAGAAGAGGGCAAAGTTGGAGCCTGGGGGGCAACCAAGGGTTCTCCTACTTCCTCCTCTGGGTCACAAAAGGTAGCTGGGGGCTCAGGCAGCTCATCAAAATTGAGAAGGTTGGCACAGCCTTCACCCACTGGCAACAGTGGCTCTTGAACCACTTCATCAAGCAGGGGCACCTCTGCCAGAGTGGCCTCAGCACCCAAGGGTAGTGTGGGGGCCCTGGGCTCTGCCTGGGGTGCTGAGACCCCTTCCCCATTGCCAGGCCATAGGTCAACGAGGCTGGCAGTGCCAGGGGTAATATTGTTGGCAACAGTGGTGTCAGTGGTGATTTCAATGGTGTCAGCTGTATGGGTGTCGGCTTCTGAGAGGTTGGCCCCAGTGGTATCAGTTGTGGCAGGCTCTACAGGGGCAGCAAGGTCAGCCTTTGCTGGAGACTCCATGAACATCAAGTCCTCCACCGCGCTGCCCTGCCCCTGGGGAAGCTCCTGTGCCTGAGAAGCCTCCACCATGGGGCCAGCCCAGGCCTGAAGGCCTGCTGCTCTGGCCTCCTTGCAGGTCTCTTCAGTGTCCAGGCTGGGGCTGGGCTCCTTGGTCTCTGTCACAGCACAGATGGAAGAGACAGATGCAGTCAGCCCCCTCGGGGAAGGAAGGAGACCCTCTCTACAATACTTTGCCCATCTCCTAAGGAGTAAAGGAGTCAGGGAGAGCTGGGAAAATACATTTCCACTAAGACTTTCACTCGGGGCACCTTTCAATACCTGTGCCTCAATATCCCTCTACCTTGTATCTTTAAACCATTCCACAGACCAGGGAGAAAGGCTTGACCTCCACTTCAGACATGAGATTCTGAGGTTTACAGAGGGCAGGTCTGACTGCAACACCAGGGCTCCTCCCTGGCATAGCCACTTCCAAGACACTGCAGTGTTGGTGACAGGTGATCCAGACTGCTGGGGGGTTGTTCTTATGGCAAGCTGGGGTTCCTGATGTGAGCTCAGTGCATGTGGGGCTCCTCTCTCACCTGGGGCTGGTGGGGGTGGTGGTGGCAGTGGTGGAGGCTGTGAGGATGTGACCTCATCCAGGGCCCGCTCAATCTGCTCAGTGATAGGGGTGGAGGCTGTGCTGGAGTCAGATGGGCTCCGGGCAGGAATGGGGGTAGGTGCCATCCTCCGGTGGCTGTCCAGGTGGCTGCCTATGAAATAAACCCCCAGGTTGGTCAGTGAGGGTGGGGAGCCAGGAGGGACCAGGATTGTCCACCTTGGGGCCTGGCCAGCATCTCGTCTCTAGAGTGTGGGTGGGGGCTGTGAGCTCCCCAGGCCCCTCGGGGGCCAGATCACAGCTCCAGACCCTGTAAACGAGGCCCCTGGGGGCCAGCACCCTGCAGGGCCAGGGACAACAGGCAGGCAGTACCTGCTCTGGGGACAAACACCAGAGATCAGCAGTCAGGCTGGGGAGTGAGGGCGAGGGGGCTGCTGGGAAGCGGGACCCTCCTTACCCCCCCACAGAGGCCTGGGGCTGCTACCTACATGGGAGGGAGGAAGAGAGGTTTGGGGTGCGGTGACAGGTGATATAGGGAAAGGGAGTCCGTGGAGGGGAAGAGGAGGAAGAGGAGGAGGAGGAAGGCCCACTGTCCGATGCCTTTATGAAAGGGCAGTACGGACGACCTGCCAAGAGAGACAGACAGAGAAAGAGACAGAGGACAAGAGAGGGTCAGTCTCCCCCACCCCCACCCTGAGGCCTCACCCACCCCCAGGGCTAGCCCTGGATGTCCAAGCTGCTTTCCGCCAGGGTGCATATTCAGCCAAGCTGGGCCACAGCCTCAAGCTATCTGATGCCTCCCACCAGCACCAGACACAATACACGGCCACGAGTCTGCCACACACAGCCAGCCTCTCTGAGCAGCAGCACGACTGAGGACAACCTGCTCCACCCCTAGAGCCCCAAACAGGGCCAAGCACACAGCAGGTGCAAACACTCAGACCAGCAGACAAGGATGGAAGGGAGCTTCGGGAGAGGTAAAGCTGCACAAGAAGCCAAACAGAGAAACTGGGTGCAGGCTCCAGGATGCTCAAACTCAGGACCAGGGCAAGAGCCCACCCAACATGCACCATGGCCTTGTAGGCCAGACCTAGTCCAACCAGCAGGCTGCTGCTGGTGACCAGTGGTATGCCCGCGGCCATGCCAGAGCTGCCCAACTGGCCTTCAGCTCTGCCCATTGCTTAGCCAAGGACTGATATCCACACTCCCACCCAGCCCTCTGGGGTCCTGCCACATGGAAGCCACAGGTAGAAGCATGCTGGGTGAGTGGTCTTGCCTTCTCCAAGGGGTCTCTGGGCAAGGCTTCTCTTCCAAGAAAGAGTCCCAAAGGGGCTCAGGGCCATAACCTGAGGAGTGGGGGTTGGAGGAGGATGGAGCCGAGGACTACCTGATCGGTGGTTGAAGGGCGAGGGCACATCACAGCTGCCTGCAGAGGCCGAAGCAACTCGTTCCTGCTGTTTAAAGAACTCCCGTGGGTTGTCAGGCCGCTGGGCAATAATGGCAGCTGCCTCCTGAGAGCACAAGGCCAGGGTTAGGGATAGGCTGGGCTGGGTGAGACAGCCCTTACATGTCTCACCTGCCATATACCCCAGCTCTCACCTCTACCTCTGATTCTGACTTCTTCATCTGGGTCTCTTCCTCCTCCTCCTCCTGTTGATCACCCTGGAAACCAAAAGAGACAGTTTCCTAGGCACTTGACCTTTTTATAACCTCATTATTTCTTCCACAATCCTGCAGAAAGGTCTCAGAGGTAGCACCTCTGTTCCCCTCACCATCCAGCCACACAGCCTTCTCTCCACCCTCAGTCTTTGCCCACTTCATACCCAGCCTGGCCAGGCCTGAGTACCTGGCTCACTCGTTCATCAAACCAGGCACCCAGGGCCATCCAGACTACCCATTGTCTTGTAGCTCATTTTTCTCAGACCTCCTATCTCTATCCTGTTACTTGGGTCACCATGCCCCCATTATTGCCACCTGGACCTTGGCATCACCAAGCTCTCATTAGTTCCCTGCCTCCCTGTTCAACTTCCCCTCATTTGTTTTCTATAAGGCCCTGAAAGGACTTTTCCAAAAATCCAGACCAGACCACAATTTTCCCTAGTTAAAAATCCCCCAGGGGCTCTCATAAGTCTTAGCAAGCACTAGCTGAATGTGGCCCACAGAAGGTTTTTGTTTTGCTGGTATAGTTTTAAAATACTTTAATTATTTAAAGATAATTTAAATATCTTTAAATATCTTTTATAATAATTTAATATCTTTAAATTATTATGGTTTAAAGATAATTAGTTCCCATCACTTAAAAAGGAGGAAATTTTTGTACTGAACTGAAATGAGAATCCTAGTTTCTCTTAAAATGCCATAACCCTTGTAATAATAATCTGTGTGCTCCCCAAAACTGGCATTACACCAGCTGCCCTTATGCCAGAACTATGCTGTCTAGTTCACCAGTCCCTACTGCTCCCTACTGTCCCTCACCTCCCCACTTCCATCATGACCTTTTGAGATCAAAAGCCAGGAGTACAGCTAAGTAGAGCCCCTTGCTCAGCTCATATTTCCCTCCCCATCCTGATAATAGCCCTCATCTGTTTTCCAACACCACTCCCTACCCTCACCCAAACTTGATTACATACTCTGAGATGTTGACATACAGTCCTCAGCACAATACAGTCACAGGGCCTGGAACATGTTCACCATTTCCTAGCTCCAAGATTTGGCATAGGAAATCAGCCATCTCTCCCAAATGCCTGATCCCCACCCCAAGACCAGCCTCAGCTTGGGCACCACTTCCTGGGGAAGAGGTCCCTGGACCATTCAGGTCATTTCCTTCTCTGGGTTCCCACAAGGTGTTCCCAGCATCTACCACAGATTACAGTGCATCATAATTTCTGTTTCTGGGATGCCTCCTCCATCCCGTGAGCTCTGCAGAATGAGGAAGGACCCAGGTCTGTGTGTAAGTGGCCAGCACAAAGTTGACACATGTGTGCTCAACTGAACTGACTATATCACAACCTTCTCCTTTAGTGTCCCTGTTGCTCATGGGGCAAGTCAAGTTGGAAGATTTAGGGGAAGGGCTACAGGTAAGGTGGTGAAGAAACAGGGCTTCTGTTTTTGAGCATGTACCCTAAAGTTTGAACATACCTAATGTAATCTCACAGGTTCCCCTGTCTCACACACACACACACACACACACACACAGGACCAAAGGCAGTTTTACCACAAAGACTTTATGAACAATGTGAACACTACTGAAACAAGTTAGAGCTGTGGGTAGGAGAGAAATCAATACACTAACCATAAGCGTTAAGAGTACAGCTGTGCTAAGCCATGTATTTTCAGATACATGGGAACTCCCTAGCAGCCTAGTCAAAAATGGGAATTCAGATAAGGAACATGATTCTTACTAAAGGGAAGAAGAAGCAGAACAGCCCCTAAGCGGAGAGAAAACATTTTGTGGTGCTAAATTTCAATTTCTCACTGGGCTTGGTGGCACAGGACTGTAATCCCAGCACTCAAGAGGCTGAGGCAGGAGGACTGCCATGAGTTCAAGGCCACCCTAGGATACATAGTGAGTTCAAGGCCAGACTGAACTACATAGTGAGATCTTGTCTAAAAAAAAATCAGTTTCTCATGTAGGACCTTCCTTAGAGGACTTGAAGTCAAAAGGTTGACTTGCTACAATGTCTGCTGTCACTATCACATGAGTTAACCTGAAGGGTCGATGGACTACAAAATAGCTGTATGACAATGGGCACAGTGGTATACACCTATAATTCCAGATACTCAGTAAACTGAGACAGAAGGATTACAAATTCAAGGCCAGCCTGGGCAACTCAGCCAGTGCTTTTGTCTCCGAATAAACTAAAAAGGCCTGGGGATGTAGCTCAGTGGTAGAGCACTTACCTGGATTCAAGCCACAGTGCTGCAAAATAAATAAATAAAACAATGGTGTGTGATCCTTCAGATTTTCCCCAAAATGGTAGTAACTGGCAAAGATGAGTGATAGGCTCAGGGGAATCCCTATACCAGTGATGGCAAATCTTTTAGAGCTTTCAATGACACTGCAGTGTGAGTGCCATAGGTTCGCCACCACTGCCCTATACTATTATGTTTACTTTTGTATGTGTGTATGTGCACACACATGTTTGAAATTTTATATAAAAATAAGCTTTTTTAAAAAGAGTTGTTTGCAGGCCAGGGATTTAGTTCAGTGGTTCCGGAGCCTGCCTTGAAAGTGCAAGGTCCTGAGTTCGATCCCCAGTACCAAAAAAAAAAAGAGTTGTTTGCTATGAATAGATAAACAAAATGTAGTATTATTCACCCTCATAAAGGAAGGAAATTCTGATATGCCACAACATGAATGAACCTTGCAGATGTTCTATGGAGTGAAATAAGCCAGTCACAAAAGGACAGACACTATATGATTCCACTTATATGAGGTAAAGCCATCCATTTCAGAGACAGAAAGTAAAATGATACTAGCTAGGGGGAATGTTTAAAGGGTACAGACCTAGAGATGAATGGCGCTGATGTACAACAATGTGAATGTACTTAATGCCACTGAACTGTACACTTAAAAATAATTGAAATGGTACATTTTATATCTATTTACCCATAATTAAAAACAAACAAATTCATTTATACAAAAGACTTCACCTATCTTGTTCTCCATGTTTCTAACACCTGACACATAGCAGGTGGCAACAGTCTGGTGAAGAAATGAGGCTAGAATTCACCAACTACACACCATCTTCCCCTACCCAGGACTGAAAAGACTGGCATGATTTACAACAGCTGCTTAATGCTGGTACCTGCAGGAATGTTCTGACCTGTGGGCCCCAGCCTGTTAAGGGTACAATCTGAAGCTCAAGTTGCCCAAGTCTTCCCATCAGAGTCCCAATTTCATGATTATCACTCCATAGTCCTTGTTGAACTATACCTTGCTCAGTCCTAAATGGTATCAGTTATTTTCAAAGTATTAAATTTTTTTTTTTTGGTACCGGAGATCAAACTCGGGTCCTTACGCTTGTGCAGCAGGCGGCGAAACCACTGAGCTAAATACCCGGCCCCAAAAGTATTAAATTTAATTCAGGGAATAGGAGTGTAGTTCAGTGGTAGGGTGTGTGCAAAAGAGAGGATTCAAATTCCAGCCCCACTCCCCAAGAAAAAAATCAGTTCAAAGTATCAAGATTTCACTCCATCATGATTTGCAGGGACCAAGCCACAGACCCACAGAACATTCCCAGTGTTCACAGATTTGTAGAGAATCTGTGGCCTGGAACAAAAGGGCTACTGTATACTTGGGTACAGGTGCCTAAAGCACGGGCCCGGATTCATTCAGGTGGCTGTGTAGCACTCTTGTGGGGCCTAGGCCTTGAGCTCCCGAAATCCAGAAACTTTGTCTAATCCACCTCAATACCCAGCCTTACTGGGGAAGGGGCTGGGTGAGCCAGATCAACAAGGATCTAGGTCAAGGTAGATTTTTCTCTTCCGGTCTAAAGAACAAGCTTCACCAAGCTTCACTACAGCCAGGTCCCAGGGCCCATTTGATGAGGGTGCCAAGCCTGACGCCACAACATTCATGCTCATTCGCAGAATCCCCAGCACTGTCTTGGACCCACAAAGAACTTACAAAGATAGACTGTTCCTTCAACCGCCTCTTGGCCTCTTCAGCCTCTAGAGTTTGCTGTTTTCTCCTGGAAAGATAAGCATGCACCCCATTCAGAGCATGGATGGGGGGTAGGAGGCGGTGGGGGCAGTCTACCTGCTGGGTCAGGTGAGCTCACCTGTGCTCCTCGATCTGCTGCTCTCGCTCTCGATAGCGCCGCTCACGTTCCTCCTGCTCCTGCCGTTCCTGCTCCATTCGTTCTTGCTCAAATCTGAGCCTAGCATCCAGGGCCTTTTTCCGCTCCTCCTCCTTCCGAAGCTCTTCCTCCTTCTGCAACCCCAAGCAGAAGAAGTATAGGTCCTGAGCCTAGGAAATGACCCCTGCCCCTCCATCCCATCCCTCACCCAGGGGTGGGGAGGTGGCCATTCTAGAAATTCAGGGGATGAGAGCCATGCACAGAAGGTCAACAGGGCTAGCTCTTTCAGCTGGGGGAGCATGTGGGCGGGACACACCACTGAAGCAAGGGATTCAGAACTACCCTACTGGGTCAGGAAGGGGCAGCTTAGCCTGAAGTCCAAGGTCAGGGTCCCACACCTTGGCCTGTTCCCAGAACTGCTCACGGTTAATCCGCTTCATTTCTACGGCTGCATCAGTCTTCTGATAAGTGGTGCCCTGCAGGGTCAAACAGCCTGGCATGAGCATAGAGAGCAGGCTGCATGTCCCAGGGCACCCAGGCACAAAGAGTGAGAGCTACGGGGATTGGAGAGATAAGACTCCAGGGCTGGGCCATGCAGGTGGAGCCCTGGGAAGGGCCAGCCCGCCCCAGGCACACACTGACCACAGGTTCAGCGTTCTCATCCTCTCGCAGTCGCAGTCGGTGCAGCACGGGGCTGGAGAGGCGTGCCAGCCCATTGGAGAGCCGCTGACCAATGGCACCTGCGTCAATGTCTTCCACACTGCTGGCATTCACGATCACATCGACACCCTTCCACCAGAAGACAAGGTTTAGGTGACATTCTGATTCCCTCCCATCACCATCCCAGCACACAGACCCTCCCCTGGGTGGCTGTCCCTGCCCCATGAACCCAGACCCTGTACACACCTGAAAGAACTCAGCCACCTTAGCCACATGGCTGGCACAAGCGCACTTTCGGGCATCAGGGACATCTTCACCCACCTGCAAAGTATCCAGTGAAGACAGATCAGGAAAGCACCAGAGCAGGGCAACAGTCTGAGGGCCCAGGCTATCTTCCCAAGAGTTAGCAAAATTTTCCCCAGCAGTACTGGTGGCTGGAGAGACTGCCCTAGCTTGGGCTGTCAGCTCCCTGCCCCAGACCACAGCTGCATACCCAGTTGATGAGCACGTATTTTGGCAGAGCAGCCTGGGAGTCTTTGACGCTGCAGAAGCCGTACATCACCTTCTGGTTTTCGAAGTGGCCGGAGAGCTCCTGTAAGCCCCCTTCTGGAGGAATCAGGAGGGTGTCAGGACTCTACATCTCCTAAACCCTCACCCCAAGGCCTGAAACCCTAAGGAAAGATACTTTGTGGGCTCTGCAGGTATCCCCAGGGAGCCTCCCTGGGGAAGCTCTGAGATCTGGAGGTGCCAGAGCTTTGAGTTGACGCAGTGGGAGGGGGACAGACCGTATCTAGCTTTGCATATGAATTCTCCAGGGCCTGATTCAGGATAGGACTGAAGAGGTAGGTGTCTGTTCTTCACACATCCTCATTTCTCACTCTTCACACATCTCATGTCTCACCAGGTGCTGGAGCCCAGTGAGGTAAAATAAAGCATTCCTTAATAGTCTTCTAGCTCCAGAGAAAGTAGGACTGATCTGGAGCATCGCTGCTAGGCCACTTCCTTCCTGGCTGTGTGACTCTGGGCAAGATGACTTTCCCTCTCTGAGCCTTCTCAGAAGTCAAACAGGAAACAAGGCTCCCTCCCTTCCCACTCTGAGGATTGCAGGGATGACAAGAGGGACAATAGCCAGACAAGTGTAGTTCTGCTGGATGCAGGCGGGAAGGTGGCTGGGAGCCAGGAGGGTGGGGAAGAAAACAACCAGAAAACAACCGGAGGAGGGGGCGGAAAGGAAGACAAAGAATGGCTGGAATTCTTACCTCCTGACGCTGCAAGCTTGAGGTCATCTGAGCCATCCTCGTAAGTGTATAGAGCCCTGGGGAGAGGGAGGGGTGGCTCACAGAACTGTCAGGACCCAGGCTGCTATTCTGGGTGGGGATATCACTGAGGAGAGGGCAGCCAGAGGGCCAGGACAGGAGGTGGGGTGGGGAAGAGCTTCTGTTGCTGGCCATGACAACAGGATCATAAACATTTTCAGTTGGAGCCCAGCAGGGTGCATTCTGGGAGCTAGAGAGGTCTGGGTCAGATGGAAAGCAGGAAATGAGGGGCAGAAATTACTGCCTAGTGGAGCTCTCTGCTCGGCCAGCCCTGGCCTGGCAGCCCACAACCCAGTGGTGCAGCACTCCATGAGATGGAGATTCCAAGGCAACGGTTCCTTGGTTACTGTTCCCTGGCTACCACGATACTCATCCCCCATTGGCCAGCACCAGGAATCTACCTGGTGCGTGCCTTGGTACCCGCTGTCCCTCCCCCTGCAAGGAGGGAAGAGGGAGGAGGAGAGAACCCGGGGTGCTCACAGTGCTGGGCATCCCCTAGTAACCATGGCAACCCAGCAATTGGCACAGGAACCAGCCCACCAGAGCTGCATTCTCCTCGAACACAAAGGACCCTGGGGACCCACCCTCAGACTCAATCTCTGCCTCTCAGAAATGGGGATGAGGTCACTGTGGTCACTCCCTCCCAGACTAGCCTCTGGTGCCTCTGCTCTCCAGGGCCCCTAGGCTGCCTCAGCCCTAGCTAAGGCCTCGGGGGACTGCTGGCCTTTCCTGCTGCCAGAAAGCTGAGCCAGCAGCCTTCCTCCTTCCTCCTCCTCCCTACTTTTATTCTGCCCTGACTCTTTCTCCCTAGGCAGCAGTGGCATAGCATCCATTTCACAGAAGGGAATGCAGAGATGCCGCTCATCCTGATGCTGGCACAGGTTGAGGACCCACTGCAAGAAGAAGCCTGGGTCAAGAAGACTGGCCTTGCTCCTGAGGTTGAGGGGGGGCTCGGACCTTTCCCCAATTCCGATCTCCCAACTGCCAAGTCAGGATGCTAGGGGCTATGACAGGAGCACAAAAGGAGATGGAAAAGTGAAAGGGAGAGGAAGAGGCAAAATGAGACACAGAGAGAGGAGGAAGAGAAAGACAAGAAGGGATGAGGAGGAAATGAAGGAGGGCGGGAGGGGGAAGGAAGAGGGAGTAGGGAGGGAGAAGTAAAAGGGGAAGGGAGGGAGGAGGTGGAGAGGAGGGAGGAAGTGAGGAAGGAGGAAGGGTCTGGGCTAGCCAAGTGGCTGGCACACGTTGTTGCCAGGTCCAAATGGCCCCCCAGCCCCTCCCTCTCTCCTTTCAGAAAGGGACACAGGTGGGCTGTGGAGCTGGGAGCCTCTGGTCCAACTGTTGCCCCAGTCGCTGCCCTGACAGCTGCTTCCCAGCACAGCTGTCCCACCACCTGTCCTGCTGCCCTAACCCACTGGTGGGAACAAAGGCCTCAGAGAAATAGGATGTACCCCTCTCCACTCACAGATGAGAAACTGAGGCAGAGCCCAGGGTTCCTGGTTTCCAGATACTGCTCTAGGTATCATGGCTCCCTGGGACAGCCTACTTGTTTCAGCCTCATCCAGGCTCTCTGAAGCCCCTTCCATTCTGCCTACCCTCCTCCCACCAGCCACCTTTTCCACTATGGCCACAGCCCTTCCCCAAAAGAAACCATCCCTAAATTCAAACCTTTCTGCCAGCCTTCATCCCTCAGTGCTGCCCAGCCTGCCTTTCCATCCTGACCTCCCTCTGTTTTCATACCATGCACCTGGGCCACAGTAGATGATTCCTGTGATCCAAAACAGGCTTTTGCAAATGTGGCTCTCTACACAAGAAAGGCCAGGGGCTGGGGATTTAGCTCAGTGGTGCCACGCCACATCTGCCAAGGTCCTAAGTTTGATCCCCAGTACCGAGAAAGAAAAAGAAAAAAAAAAAAGGTCAGACCTGCAGGATACCAGTGCTGGTTCCCCAGGCAGATTCACCCTGAGCCACATGTGCCCAGAGCACCTGCCACCCCTCACCAGGGATGAGAAGAGGCATTTGGACCTGCCATTGCCTCTGCTTCTCTAACACATCAGAGGTACCCTGGACCTGGGCAGGTGGGAGCTGAAGGATCCACAGGGAACCAGGATGGGAAGATGGAGACCTTGATACGGTCTGACCCCCTTTCACTGAATCTCCACATCTAACCAGCTGCAGTTCCTGGAGACAAGACAGTGCCCCAGGTGGGAAGCTTTGTGAAGGCACAAACTCCAACCCAGCTAACACACTGTGCTCTCTGGGTCCTGGGTCTAGCACTGAGCAGCACCACAGGTATTCGTGATGTTGACACAAACTCTTAGAAACCATCTAGTCCAGGGCCGGAGACTCAGCTCTGTGGTTCTGCCGCCTGCCTCACAAGCGAAAGGTCCTGAGTTCAATCCCTGGTGCCAAAAAAAAAAAAAAAAAAAAAAAACCATCTAGTCCAGAGAAACTGAAGTAGGGTGAGGTGGTAGGTGGACTGTGGCAGCTCCAGGGAGATCCTTGGGTCAGCTCTGGGTGGGAGGCTGAGGATCCCTCAGGGCCATCACACAAGACAGATTCTGGGGATCCTAGACATGACTGTGCCCAATTCCCTCTTGTTCTCAAGAGCATCAGAAAGGAACAGGAACTTGCTTGTGTGGTCACAACCAGAAAACTGCTGGCCTTTCTCACTATACAACCTGACTTCCTGCACAGTCCACTTCAGAGACCTTGCTGCCTAGGAGTGAGCTATCCCAAATTCCACCCCACCTCTATTGAAAGGCAAGGTAAGGAGAGGATGGCACAAAATCCCCTTCACCCAGTCAGCAATTTTACCCAAGACACCCCTCCCTCTGCCTCTAAGTGCAGAATCTGCCCAAGTCTTGTGATCCCCAAGGAGCCCTGGGTCTGTGCTGGGTCCTGAGGACACTCATGCCACACTTCTGCAGATGTAAGCCCTGTACCCTTTTTACAAAATGCTATCTGGGCCCTTGGGAATGAACAAATGTGTATATGTGCAAGGGTGCATGTGTGCATCTGTTTGTGTCCCACACACAACCCAGATGGGGACTGACGCATGCTAGAGATGAATAACTCCCTTTGGCCACATGGATACTGCTGGGTGGTGGGAGCCCAGGCCTCTGCTAAACAGGATGTGGGGCAGCAGGGACTGGGTGGCCCCAGCACTGGACTGCCAGACCTCTGCTCTTGGGGGGTTAGGGGAAAAGGGGCAGACTCCCCCAAAATACTGGAGGGGAAGAGAGGTATTCTGGGATGGGTTTTGCCTTTTCCCAGACAGTGCTTTATCCCAAGGCCAGCTCCTCCACCAGGCCAAACCGGCCACTTGCCCAGAACTCCTTGCATGATCTCAACCCCCCAGGGGCAGGGCTGGGACAAAGGGTGGGCCGCCTGCCTGCTTGCCTGTGCTGGGCCTGTGCTGGCCTCTCCTGTGACTGACCTGCAGGACATGAGAGCTTGCCTCGAGTCCATCCCTCCAGGCTTGGCTGCCTGCCAGTGCTGCAGTACCATGGCATGGATGCCTGGCTATCTTGCCCCCTCCAGCTCCCAGGTCAGTATCCCTAACTGACTACACACCCAGGTTGAGGGTGAGGCCAGATCAACTGGGGTCCTTCAGACCTGCCCTTACTCTTCCCTCAGTGTCCTCCACAAGAGCTTGCTTCCTGCCTGGGGGAGGTGGGTGGGCAGAATGGACACCTGCCCTGGAGAATATTTGGGAGGGATGATGAGTCCAGAATGGGTCAATGTGGGCCACCTTGGTGTCTCTACCACCCTAGGGTCTCCAGGTCCGGAGCAGTGGTGCATCCCCTCTCCCTGGCTCAGGGGGAGACAACAGGGGTGGGGAGCAGTCCAGCTCCTCTCCCATCAGGAGCTGAGTGCCGCTTGCTGCTGGGTGAAGGGGTTAATGACCTGGTGGATCTACTCATCTCTTCATCCCTCTTTGAGGGTTCCCTCCATAGTTCCTCTCAGCAGGTCCCCTAGACAAGCAGCTGGGTCCCCTTGCCCCTCTCCCGCCTCAATCCCAGTCGACTAGTCCCTGCAATCCCTTTCCAGTACTGGAGAGGAGGACTCATCCTTGCCTCCTACTCTTCGGAGACCCGTGAGGGGTTGTCACTTCTCGGTTCCCGTGTGGCAGTGAACCTCCTTCCATCATACCCCAACCCAGGGTGGCGGAGGGCAGCCAAGTCCAAGAAGCCCCTGGTGGGCGGGGCGCCCGGCCCCAGTCTGCTCCGCTCCTCCCCCGCCCTAGCTTTTCCTTTGTGCCTTGGCCGGGCCGGGCTGGGCAAGGAAGGCTGCGCTGGCTCTCCGCTACCTCGGTCCCCGCCCCGTCCCCGCCCGGTCCTCCACCGCTAGAAGGTGGCGAAGGTGCCCTTGGCTGGCCGTGCACACCTGTCCCTCGGGCCCATGGAGGGGGGCAGGGAGAGGAGGGGGATGGGCTCCACCAAGGCCACGCGGCCCGGGGTCACCTATCTGGACCCCATTTCGGAGCAGCCTGCATCCGGCGACCGCTCCCACCGCGTTCTGGGGCCGCCTTGGGGCGCTCAGGCCGGCAGCGCCCCGCCTGGCCCAGGGTGGCCCCTCCCCCGGCGCGCACAAAGGCAGCCCCTCCCCGGCCCTCCCGCCCCGATGCACCATTTCGGGGTCCCCCCTCCCTCCCCAGCTTCTTCGGGGTGGCGGGGCCAGACGGAAACAAAGGCTCGGCGGCGACGGTGGCGCGGGGACAAAGGGGCCGGGGCGGGGGCGCACGCGGAGGCGGGGGGCTCACCAGTCGGCCGAGCTCTCCTCGCGGATCACATCCTCGTATGCCGCCAGCAGCTCCATGCGGTGGCCGCTGAAGCTGACGCCGGCCATGCTTCGGGCCGGACCGAAGCCGAACGGACAGACGCACGGACGGACGGACTGACGGACGCAGGAGGGAAGGAAAGAGAGAGTCGCTGCCGCCGCCTCCTCTGAGCCTCTGCAGCGCCGCGAGCCGAGCGAGCCAGCGGCCGGGGGAGGGGAGCCGGCCGGCGGGGGGCGGGGGGCGCTGGCTCCGCCCGGCTCGCTCCCTCCGCTCGCTCGGTCCTAGCGCCGCCCCAGCCCGGCCCAGGGGGAGGTCTGCTCCCCCTTCCCGGTCCGCCCCCCCCCTTCCCGGCCTGCCCCGGGGCGCCCCCACGCCCCTATCCCACAGCCGTGACGAGGGCGCCACCCGAAGTTCAAGTTGCCCTTCTGCTCTGCGGACAGTCCCGCGCACGTCCCAGACCCTAGCCTACCTCGACCCCGTCCCCAACCTAGGCATCTAACCTTGTCCCCACCTCCAACCCCAGCCAGGTCCCCACCGCACCAAGATTCCAAACCCTGCCTAGCTCCAGCTCTCCTCATCCTGTGCTCCCCTCTCCCAGTCCGCAACTGAGCCAGCCTCACCCTTGTTTAATAGATCTCCATTGCAGCCTCACCCCACTCCCAGGTCCATCCCACCCCACATTAAACCCATTTCTGTTCCAGCCCCTAGCCCAACCCAATTCACTCACCAGCCCATGCCTGGCTTGCCTGCACCCCGTGTCCTTTCTGAAAGACCCAGTCCTAGTCCATCCCCATCACTATCCATTGCTGTCTGTAGTTCACCCACACATCCAACTCAATTCATTTCCCACCTCAACTCCAGCCCTAGGTTTAGCGTGCCAGCCTCCACCTATTCCCCACACACTCCTCCAGTTCCACCCTAATCCCACATCCTATCCATACCCTGCCACCGCTGCTTCGTGGTCTTCCCAGCCCCTAACCCTAACCCTGCTCAATAGCCCATCATTCCCAGCATCTCCTCCTGCTCACCTGTGTCCTTCCAGATGAGGCCAGCCTAGGAAATGCTTTGTCTTATCTCCCAATCCTCACAACTCCCAGAGGATCCCAGGCACAGTCCTGGAAGCAGCATCTAACCCCAGACTCCCAGGGAACAGCTCCTCCAAGGACACTCCAGAGCCAGCCTTGTGACACCTTTATTTCCCAAAGCTCTGAGCATGGAAAAGGAAGTGGAACCATTGCCAGGGCCTCCTGGAACATCTCTATTCCTTTTGGGGCTGGGACCCTGAAGCCCTCCACAGTCCTCCATCACTGTAATGCCTCCCAACCCATCTTCCATCTTCCAGGGCGTCGGCGACAGAACCAGAGCAAACCTCACCTGGCTCAGTCCAGGAGGTGCAGGTGATGATTCTAGTGGAGCCTCTGAATTCTGAGTTGGTAACTGAGGAAGGTAATCAACTATGGCAAAGGGCGAGCAGTGTGTGCATTTATTTACTCCAGTGCTTGGAGTAGGGGGAACCCTTTTAAACTCAAAGCATTTCACAGGCCCCTGCCTCAGGGACTCTCCATGCCACCATGTCTATGGATCCCTAACCTGGCAGTGTCTCCACCACTCCCACTTAGAATGAGGCTCAGACCCAGTTACTGTTTGCTAGACCCACTGGCCAGTAGGTATAGTTGGAATATAATGCAGATGGACAAGGGAAGGGGTGACCGAGGGTGGGATGAGGGGCCAACAGGAGGCCAGAGCTTCACCATGATTCATGAAGAGTTGGAGACCCTGTAGCAAGGGCTGAGGTATGCCTGGGAGGGGGAGCAGATGGCAAGGCTTTTGCATCTCAGGCCTTGGCACCTTCCTGCTTCCTTTGACTTGTCCTAGCTCACACTCCTCCCACTCCCTCAACCCCCTCCTCCCTCCCCAACCTCCTGCTCACTCAATTTCACATCCAAAAAAGCAGAAGCCCTGTATGCGCATCATCATCAAAGCTCTCTCCTCCTCAAATTCCTGCTTCCCCACCAGCTACCTGCCAACTCTCCCAGCCACACCCTCTTTCACCTCTTGTCATCTATATTTTAAAATAAGCATTCTATTTAGGAACAGTTTTAGGGCTGGCTGGGGTGTAGTTCAGTGGTAGAGCTCTTGCCCACCATATGTGAGGCCCTGGGTTAGAGCCCTAGCACTGAGGGGGGTGGGGCAGTTTGGGATTTACAGAAAAATTGCCAAGATAGAGAGTTCCCATAAAACCCACTCCGTTTTCCCTATTTTCAGAAAATCAAGGGGGATCCCTGCTTGCACACCCTAGAGCCCACTCCTTACCCTTGGCCCTTCCACATCATCCCCAGCCTACAGTTCATACAGGATTTGTACAAACACCTCTCATCTCTCATCTGTCATCTTTCCTCCACCCCTCCCCCATGTTCTCTGTCGATGACAGCTCTGGCTAAAGTCATCAGGGACCTCTCGATGACTAAGTTCAGTGGAGCCATTACAGTCCTCAGTTTCCTGGGCTGGTGGGAGTGGATGGTCACTAGTCAGTCTGTTCTCTGAGAATCCACCTTTTCAGCCACCAGATGCCCCTGAAATCCACGCATTCATTTTGGTGGGTGGCTGGTTGGTGGGAGTCCTCCTACCAGGCCTTCATATCCACACCCCTGGCTTCGATCACCCTTCAAGTTACTGACATGTTGGTCTCTGCCACCCCCAGAGCTCCCCACACACACTGAGAGGCTGGTCCAATGGCTTCTGGGTGCCTGGTGTGGAAAAGATAAGAACAAGAGAGAATTTGGGTCCAGAAATGGGTTCTTTGCTGTGTGACTTTGCCTAAAACATCTCCCCTCTTTGAGTTTCCTTTTGAGGACCTGTTGTGAGGATAAATTGGACTGGATGGAGGCTTAGAAAATGGGGAACCTTCTCCTGTTCTCCTGGCAGCCTTGGCCTCCATCCCCACCTTCAAGCTCTGTGTTCCCCCATGCCTTGCAGGGAAGGTTTTGAGGCTGAGGGGAGGCACGTCGGCCGTGGGACTTTTGCAGGATCAGCTGGTAAAGCCTTCTCTAGCTTCATCCTGCCCCTGTCTCTGCAAGATCCTACCAAGCACACCTTCAAAAGTGCCCCCTCATCATGCCAGAGCGCACAGCGCTTCCCAGCATCCGCCCCTGGCTCTGAGCCCTTTCATTCACCACATTAGCTCTGCTCCTGACAGCTACATGCCCCACCCCCTTGCTCTGCTAATGGTGTGACCTCAGACAAGATAAGGACTTTTTTTTTTTTTCCTGCAGTGCTAGGGATGGAACCAAGGCAAAAGCTCTACCATTGAGCTATAGCCCCCAGCTAGCTTGAGGAAAGTTCGGAAAATGGTAACAGTGCATAGTAGGTGCTATGGATGTGTTAGCTGCTACTACTGTTTTACAGCTGAGAAAACTGAGGTTCAGAGAAGGCCAGTGACTTGTCCAGAGACACACAGCTGGTGAACAGCAAAGTTTAGATGGAAATTCGGGTCTGTCCAGTGTCACTTCAGCACACAGCACATCCCCCCTGCTACTTCTAGCACCCCCATTTCCACACCCAGGGACGAGTGGCCCAGAGTTTGGTCAGTAGTTCCAGAGGCTACAAGCTGTGAGGTCAGGAAAGGAGTCAAGGGCTGCGGGTCCCAGGCATGGAGGGGCAGAAGTGCAGCGGACATCTGTGGTCAGACCGGCTTAGCACCTTGCTCCTATCTTCTAGATGAGTTTCACTACAGGCTCCAGAGGAAGCATGTGACCCAGGCCCGACGGAACAGATTCAGTGATTAGGTTAGGGATGAAACAATGACACAAGTCAGACCAAAGAGTATCAGCCCTGGGACTTTTTGCAGGGCCATGGTGGCACATGTCTGTAATTCTAGCACTCTGGGAGGATGAAGCAAGATGATCGAAGTTTGAGCCCAGCCTGGATAACTTAGAGACTTAGGGAGACTGTCTCAAAACAAAAAATAAAAAGTGCTGGGGTATAGTTCAGAGCAAAGGCCCTGGGTTCAATCTCCAGCACTGGGTGCAGCGGACAAAAGTCTTTCTCTGGCCATTGGAGCTGCTGAGCTGGCAGGATGTGGGCTTGGAGTTGCTGGGGGCCTATCTCTCCCAGTGACAGGGAATGCCTCCCAAGAATGAAGCCAGCACTGAGGAAAGCAGCGCTGAGCAGAGGGGCAGAGAGAGTATAAGACAGAAGTCTGTGGGTACTGGATCTGGCTGATCCAGCCTCATCTGAAGCTGTTAACTATTTCAGGTAAATTATCCTTGTTCTTTCTTAAACTAGTTTATTTATTTATTTTTTTGGTACTGGTTATCAAACTCAGGTCCTTGTGCTTTCGAGGCAGGCAGTGGAACCACTGAGCTAAATCCCTGGCCCTAAACTAGTTTAAATTGCAGTAATCGACCAGGTTTCTTAGTACTGGTCATTTTCATCACTGGGAAGGGATGTGGGTGGAACCTAAATTGTCCTTCTAGTGCCCTCAGTCCTTGAGCAAGACGACCAAGTCTGTTTCTGAGGTCCTCACTGGTCCCGCTGAAGAGACACTCCCTGCACAATATTTAAAGCATCTGGCCTCCTGGATTCTCCCCGTGCTCCCAGTTGACAAGCTTCTTGTCTCACTATGATCCCTCACAATCCTGAAGTCCTTCTTTCCTCCTCCCACTGGGGAGGAAGTCAGAGTTGGCTTTGGATTCGGGCCACCTTCTGTTCCCTGGGTAACCTGTGGCCAGATGCTTTAGCCCCTGGCCTCAGCTCTCTACCCAGAAGGCTGCTGCAGAATTGGGGATTGTGGGTGCCTTCTGTGTGTACCAAGCCATGTGGGGCCCAGCACTGAGGAGGCAGCAACAGAATCATCAGTTCTGGTGAAACAGTCCCTCACCCTCCACCGCCTCTCTCCCTGCTGATTCCAAATAAGCTCAAGCCGGTGGGAGCTGGAAAAAGCCCCTCCCTTGCCTGCTGCCTTTCCAGTTGCCCACTCAGCTCCCTGCCACGGGCTCTGCCCCCTCAGTGGGGGACACTGCACTCTCCAAGGGTGTTAATGGTCTCCCTGCCTGGCACAAGGACATTCATTTCCCAGTCCCTGTAGCCTCCACCCGCACAGCCTTGTACCCTACTTTGGGAACACAGTGATCCTTACAGCCCTATGGTAATGGATGGGAGGGGACAGGAGAGGTAGGTGGTTCAGGGGGTAGTATCTTGACCTTTGATCTTTGTAGTAGCAGTTCCTGGTCATTCCAGGTGGGTGGCTCTGGATAGGTCATTTTTTCTCTTCAAGCCTCAGTTTTCCCATCTGAAACATGCCTTCAATAACATCCCTCTTGCCAGGGATGGTGGCACACACCTGTAATCCCTGCAGCTCAGGAGTCTGAGGCAAGAGGATCACCAATTCAAGGCCAGTCTGGCCAATTAATCGAGACTGTTTAAAAAAATGTTTTTTTTATTACCGGGGATCAAACTCAGAACTTTTCGCTTTCAAGGCAGGCAGCAGAACCACTGAGCTAAAGCCCTGGCGACTGTTTCAAATTTTTAAAAAGGAGTAGGGATATAGCTCAGTGATAGAGCACCCCTGGGTTCAATCCCTAGTACCACAAAAAGGTATCACTTTTAAAGAGAGGATGATTAAATGTCATGTGATTCCTTTCTCAGCATATAGAATGCAGAGTGAGGTAGCCAATCAGATTCCTTTTCGTGCTGGGTATGGTGGTGCATGCCTATAGTCCCAGTACTGCCTATAGTTCCAGCACTTGGGAGGCTGACACAGGAGGATGCTGTGAGTTCCAGGCCAGCCTGAACTACATAGCGGGGCCTGTCTCAAAAAAAAAAAAAAATTTCCTTTGGGTGTGTGTGTGTTATGTATGGTACTGGGGATTAACCTAAGGCCTTTGGACTAAGCTATATCCCCATCCCTTTTTAAAAGTTTGAGACAGGATCTTGCAAAGTTCCCCAGGCTGGGCTTGAACTTGCTATCCTCTTGCTTCAGCCTCAGGAGTGCTGAGATTACAGGCCTGTACCACCGTATCCAACTTGTTTTGGTTTTTTTGAGACAGGGTCTCACTATGCAGTTCAGGCTGGACTTGAATTTACTTTGTAGCCCAGGCTGGCCTTAAAATCAAATGATCCTCCTACCTCAGCCTCCCAAGTGCTGGGACTACAAGTGTGGGCCACCATGCCTGACTGTTTTGAGTCAGTCTTCCTATGTAGCTCAGGTTGGGCTTGAATTTACAATCCTCCTGCTTCAATCTCCTGAATGCTGGGATCATAAGCATGTGACACCATACCTGGCTTTGTTTAGTCTATCTTCTTATATTCTCCTGCCACCAACTTCTCGTCCTTTTAAATCCACTTTCCACTTCCTCCCTCCGTCCTTATCCTGGCCTGCTCAGTTGACAGTGACCTCCTCTTGGCCCACCACAAGCAAGCCTCTTAAAAGAGCTGTCTGCACTCTCTGCTTCCACATCCTCACCCTTCTCCCCCTCTTTGTTCCTCTTTAACCCTGGCAGCCGCCCCAGCTCTCAGCTAAACTGATCTGGCAAATGTCACCTTGTTGCGAAACACCACGGGGACTCCTCAGCCTTATCTGCCTGGTTGACATTGTTGGCAACTACTGGAAACACTCTTGCCCTGCCCGCTTCCCTGCCCTGGAGCTCTCTGGAGGCTGTCATCCTCCCCCCTGGCAGCTCCTTATGCTTTTTCTGCCCAGTGCTTCGATGTTGGTGTTCCAGGTCTCTCAATTCCCTGTACCGAGGCCCTAGCTGTCCTCACACTGGATTTGGCAAATATTTATTATTTTTTAAATAGGATTTAGAAGAGGAAACAGTTGCCAATACTAAAAATCCAGCTCTCACACAAAAGTCTGAACCTCTGGATGTTGTCGATAAACTGGCAGTTCTGGCTGCACAGCCTGGCATTCCCACATGAGCCCTTGGTTCAGGACGAGGGCCGTGATCCCAACAGGTCCCCAGCAGCAACTGCCACTAGCCTCTCTGCTCCTGCTTGCTTGTATCCATGGAAACTGAGGATGGACTGAGAGGGCTTCATGGTTCAAGAGAAGTGGAAAAGTGAACACTTCCTTGTGAAGTGTAAGATACTCAGTGTTTAATATGCTCAGGATATCTGGGTTGAAAGAAAATCACATCCCATCTGCTTTACTCCTGATGTCACCTGCCTGGGCCCTGCTCCCTGGCTCTCCCCAGGAATCAATTACTAGCATTTATGTCGAGTGCCCTGAACTGAATCTGAGGTCAATCTAGTCTTGAATCTTCAGCTGCTTCCTGAATGTCTCCTAGGCACCTCATTCAGTCTTTAAACAAACATATTTTTAGGTGTCCACTATAAGCCAGACACTGCTCTAATTCTGGCAGGATATCATGGAAATAAAACACAAAACTCTACACTCATTCTCCAAGAATCCAAGACAGAACACAACCAGGACCCTTAAGGATTTGTGTGTGTGTGTGCACATGTGCATGCACACTGAAGACTGAGCTCCTGCATGCTGGGAAAAGGGCCTCAGCACTGACCACACCCCTAGGCCCAGTCCAGTGATCTGTTCAGAAGGCCAAGGATGTGCCTAAGGTCCTCGTGTTAGAGACCCTGAAAGGACAGGCACCCATGAGCACAAAGTTGTTCTGGCCTCCTAGTTTGGGGTTCTCTCTTCAGTCCCTCTCCAGGCTAGGCTGGGGACAGGACAGTTGACAGTTGCTCAACTGGTGGTGGAGGGCATAGTTGGAAGCAGGAAGCCCCTGGGAATGATGGGACCATTACCAGAGCCTCCAGTCCTCGAGGTACCAGACAGCAGGCACTTCCCAGCAGGGCACTAGCTAGCAAATGGGGCTCAGTGGCAGCCAGTCTCAGGACAGTGCCCTCAGCTTCAGGCCTGGTTTCTAGTCTGGCTTATGGCTCAGAGGTTATGGGACTGTGGTCAGGTTTCTCCTTTCTGAGCTGCATCTAGAAAATGACCGGGTTGGTGGGATAATCATAAGACCATGTAAACCATATCTGGTATATACAGATGCCTAACAAAGTTGTCCTTCTCCCCTCCCTTATCCTCTGGGCCCTCACTCTGAGCTCCTGGGACCTGTTACTGGGTCCCATCTCTGCCACTACCTTTCCTTGCCCCTGCCACCTGGGCCACTGTCTCAACCCCTCCTCCCAGCCTCCTTCCTCTTGTGTACTTTGTTCACTGCCCTCTGGGCCTCTTTCTACAACACAAACCTCTTCAGTACTTCACTCTGAGGAAACAGTCCCAGGCCTTCGCCTGGCTACTGTGGCTTCCCAAGACCTGGGACCAGCCTCTCCAGCCCCGCTTTCTGTTCCATTCTCAAGCATCTGGATGATGGATCACAGGTGGCACCTCGAGGCCTCACACTGGCTGTGTCTTCTTTGCCCCATTTCTGCAGATCCACTCCCAGCTCCTCTACTGCAGCCTTCAAGCCAGGCCAGACCAGTGGCTTTCCTCACATCTGGCACTAGGTCCACCACCTAGGGCCCTCCCTGTGCTACCTCCTCGTGACCACGTACCTTCCCTGTCCTCATCAGGAGGACCACTAAGAATGGCCAGCTCCAAGAAAACCATCTTCAACCCCCACCTTGTCATATGCCTCAAATCCCACCATATCTAGTCCTTTTTTTTTTTTTCTGGTACCAGGGATCGAACTCAGGACCTTGAGCTTGCGAGGCAGGTGTGGTGCCACTGAGCTAAATCCCTGGCCCTCCCACTATTTCTGATGCGTGACAGAAGGCACATAGCACACAACTGGATACAGGTTTATTGTGGCATTGGAGGTGAACAGGGGCCGGTGTGGCCAGCACCAGAGTGAGAGAGTGGTGCGGGAAGTGTGTGTGAGAGGGGAAGGACTGAAGTGGGACAGTGTCCAGGGAACCCCAGGCTTTGGCCAGGAGTTGGGGTTGGGGTAACCATTGCTAGCCCCATCAGGAATGCTGGGGGTAACTCCAGACCCTTCACCCTTCTGGCTGGGTGGGGCCAGGGGGAGGGACTCACACGTGGGAGAAAGCATGGCTCTTGCAAAGGGGCTTGTCCTTCTTGGAATAGAAGGTCTTTCCTTCCAGATTGATCTGACATATCTGGGGACAGCAAAGGTCCAGTCACATGGGGTTGAGGACAGTAGGAGAGGTCCCTTCCCAATCTCGTATGCATCCCCCGGGCAGGAATGGAGAGAAGGCTCTGGGCAGGGTTGAAGTCTGAGGGGTGGGGCTCTCACCGCACAAACAAAGCACGTATCATGCCAGCTGAAGCCCAGTGCTTCCAGGAAGCGGTCCCCAGCATCAATCTTGAAGTCACAACCTCGGCATTTTGTGCCAAACATCTTCTCATAGTCTGGGGATAGAAGGGAAGAAAGGAGCCTGGATTCATGCTTGTCTTTCACTTTGTCCCTTTTTGTCTCACTGGGCCATCCCTGCCCTGTACCTCGGTCGCAGTAGGGTGCCCCTTCCTCCATGTAGAAGGCCCTGTTGCGAATGGGTGTCTTGCAGGCAGCACAGGTGAAGCAGTGCACGTGCCAGGTCATCTTCAGGGCATGCATGATCTCCTGAGAGGAGGCAACAGTCACTCACTCCAGCAGGCTCAGGCCCCTCCACCAGAACAGGTCACAGGAAGCTGCCTTGGGCCTTCCTTCTTCTCCTGGTAAATATTATGTCTACACATGCATGACTCTCCTGGCTCTGGGGCCAACTCAGGTCTCCACATGAATGTTGGCCTCTCAGACTCACCATGCCTACAACTCAGCTCCCAGTCTCCACACTGCAAACCTGCTCCTCCCAGAGTGGATGGTGACCCCATCCTTCCCTCTGCTCAGGGCTCAATTCCCTTCTTGCTCTCACGTCCTGTGTCAAGTCTACCTTCAAGACACAGCCATTGTCCATCAGTGTCCCTGATGTGAGCTATGCCTGTCTCTGGCCTGACTGCACAAAACTGGCTTTTGTGCTCCAACCTCTGCCCTTACAAACAACCCTATCCTGGCATCAGTGAATTTCTTCAGCCCACACCAGTCCATGTCACTTGCTCAGAACCCTGCCAGGCTTCTCGTTTGTCAAAAAAAAAGGTGGAGGGTGGGGGATGGATTTAGCTCAGTGGCGCCACCTCTACCTCGCAAGCACAAGGTCCTGAGTTCAATCCCTGGTGGGAGGCACAGCAAGTCCAGTGCAGGGCCCAGGGGCCAGCAGGACTGGCCTGTCTCCTATCCCCACCCCTCATTGCTCTCCTCTCACATATTTATTTATTTATTTTTGATACCGGGGCTCGACCTCAGGACCTTGCACTTGTGCAGCAGGCAGTGGAACCACTGAGCTAAATCCCCGGCCCCCTCTCACATTTTTATGTTGATCCTGCCACAATGGCCTCTAGCCTGTCACTGAAATGCCAGGCACACAGTCTTGGCGCTTTACACTGGCTGTCCCCTATCTGACCATTCTTGCCACAAATCTCCAGGCTCCCCGGTCCCTCACCTCCTTTAAATTTCTGCACAAATGTCATTGTCCCATATGGCCCATTGATCACACCAGTCAATTCTCCAGCCTGCCTTCCCTCGCCAGGCTCCTGGTACCTCTTACTCTGTTCCTACTAACATCTCACTGACATACTTCCAGATAACTTACTTGTGTCTCGATTTCTGTCTGTCCTCCATTCTTCCAGCTACAATCTTGGGCCAGGAAGGCATGAAGCAGCAACTGCTCTATTAACAGGTCTGTCCCAACACTGCCTGGCCCATATTGACTCCTCATCCATCAGTGGGAATGGACTTAACCTGGCTCTACTGCAGAGGTTTATGGGATGGGCTCTTGCTAGGGCTGGGCTGTCCTTCCCTTGGATCTGTAAGCCAACCAGGACAGCAGCATTCAGATCTAGAGTGGGCAGAGGACAGCATAGGGTGACTTGGCTAATGGTTTCATCTTGTCTGGAGACATGGTTGTTTTCTTGTGAACTTGCCCTTACAGGGCTTCTGTAAGAATGGTCCCCCATTTGAGGCCAGGGGTCTCAGACTTATCCTCACAAGGGCCAGGTTGGGACTGTCACGGAGGAAATTTTCTGTTTGGCTTCAACGTGGAGCATTGACCAGTTCATTTAGGGATGCCTAGGTGGCTCAGGTTGAAATCTAGGTGTTAAAGTGGAAGCTTCTGCTTTAATTTTGTTTTTCCTTTTCTTCTTGCAGTGCCAGGGATCAAACCTAGTACCTTAAGAATGCTGGACAAGTCAACAAAAAACAAGATAAGTGCCTTAGCTACATTCCTACCCGTTTTTTTTTGGTACCAGGGATTGAACTCGGGTCCTTATGCTTGCGAGGCAAGCAGCGGAACCACTGAGCTAAATCCCTGGCCCATACCCCTGTTTTTTATTTATTTATTTATTTATTTGGTACTGGGGATCAAACTTGGGTCCTTGCGCTTATGCAGCAGGCGGCAAAACCACTGAGCTAAATAAATCCCCAGCCTACCCCTATTTCTTATTTATTTTATTTTATTTTTTTATTTTTTGGCACCGGGGATCGAACTCAGATCCTTGCACTTGCGCAGCAGGCAGTAAAACCACTGAGCTAAATCCCCGGCCCACCCGTTTTTTAAACGATGGCCATTAATTTAGAAATGAAAGTGTGGCCAAGCAAGATATAAATGTGAATGACATCTACTCTCAGGTGGCTTGTTTGTGCCCTCTACATCTATCTCATATCTTGTGTGTATCTCAAAATCATGCTGGCCAGGCGGTACTGAGGCCCAGAGAAAGTGTCTTGCCCCAGTCCATATAGCCAATAGAAGCTAGAAACATGTTCTGTGCCCACACCTGGCTAGCTCCAGAGCTGGCTCTTTCCACTACCTGGTGCTGCCTGTTTCAAGGGACAAAGAGTTGAAGTGAAGGGCATGGGCTTCTATCTGGTGGGAGAGGGACCTACTGCAGGGGTGAGGTGGCCAGGGCTGGAGCCCAGAAGTGGGAAACAGGTTTCTGCCAGTGTTTAATAGAACCTGTGCACCAGTTATCAATTTGTTTCTCCCTGCCTGGGTGTACTAAATTTGTCTGCTGCTGGCATCCCTATTGCCCTGGCCCAAGCCCCAGCAGCCTCTCTAATTCCCTGGCTCCAGCTCTACTTTCCACCCTGCGCCCGAGGAAACTTTCTGAGGCACATCTGACCGCCTCAGTCACTCTACTCCAAATCTGAACTGGCCCTCTGCCCACTTCTTCTGCTTTCTCTAATACTTTTTGCAACATAAGCTATTCTCTCCGCTTGCATCTTCTCTGAGCAAATTCCTACGCATGTTCAAGTTCCACTTAGAGGCCACTTCCATCCACTTGTTCAAGTGTTTGCTGACCAGTTCTTATGTGGGGCACAGTGCTGCTGCACACACTCACAGGGAAGGAAGATGACCAAAGGACTGAGGTGCAGTGAGAAAACTGAGGGTGGGGTGCTGGCCCGGTGAGGAGGGTGGGTGTCAGGGAAGATGTTCCTGAAAAGTGATAATTCAGTCCCAGAGGACAAGGAGTAAGGTAAAAAGGCTGCTAAGCATGCACAAAGACCCTGAGGTAGAGGGAACAGAATTCACTGGTAAAATGGAGAGGGCTACATAGCTGGAGCATGAATGAGAAGGGCTGGTGTAACTAGACTCGAGAACACAGGGGTCCTGCAATGACACCCAGACTGGGCCAGGCCTCTGCTACTGTTTTCCCCGATCCTCCAGAGCTTCCTGCCAAGTCTGCTGAAGCAATTGGACTCCCCACGTTGCTCTCCCCATGTTCCAACCTGAGAGATCCAAGGGCAAGTACGTACTTCAGTGTGGGCATGAGTAGGGCACAAAGCCAGTGGCAGGGAATATTTCCAAGGAACTACTGGATAGTGAGAGTCCCTAATGGAGCACCTGCCAGACTGGTGAGGTCAGACTCCTGCCCTTCTGGGAGGGTGAGACGGGGGTTCCTCAGGGTCTGTCTAGAGCTGAGGCCTCCCTGGGAAGTATTGGCCTAACTTGGGGGAGAAGCAGAGTTTGCTACCGTCTTACTCCAGAACCCAGGAGCTAGTAGGATGCTCTGACCCTCCTCTCTATGGTATGGGGTGCAAATCCCGCCTTGTTCACAAGATTTCACTCCCACTGATATGAATAACGTCATAACATGTCTGGTGTGCTGGTGCATGCCTGTAATCTCAGCACTCAGGAGGCCGAGGCAAGAGGATCACTGTGAGTGTGAAGCCAGCCTGAATTACACAGAGAGTTCAAAGGGGTAGTGAACTATTACATAGGGAGACCTTGTCTCAAAACAGAACAAAACAAAAGCAAAAACAACAACAAAAAATAGCACCATAACAGAACTTTCTGGCCACATCTGGCAGTCCTACCTCTGGATCCAGAAATGAAGATGGGTGAGGTGGGGAGAGCCCCGAGTGAGAGTAAGAAGAGTCTGGGGCTGCTCCCAGCCCAGTGCTCATGCTCTGGGGCACCTTGGGCAGTTTTTGCCCCTCTATGGGCCTCAGTTTCCATATATGTACAGCCAGAACCCACTCAGCTTGTTAACCCTGTCCCTACTGTCTTCTTTTCTCCCTGCAAACAAAGAATACTCAGCCTGTGATACCCTCCAAGTGCCCACCCCTGCTATGAGCACCTGGGGCCATGCCACACCTGTCTTATTCACAGTGTGCTCCCAGGCACACTGTCCACACTTAGTAAAGGAAACAAATGGGAGAAGACGGATGGTCCATTACTCTAAGCTCTTAACACACGAAGATGATGTCCCAAGCCCAGCTCTGGGTGGTAGCCAGGTTTCCCCACAGGACACCTGGTTGGGCTATGCTCTGTGCTTAGCTTCTGTGGGGCAAACAAGATTTTGAATCTTGTTTCTGAGGCTGAATTTCTGCCTTTCCCACTTTGCCTGTGTGCTTTAAGCCCATCAAGGTATCTTCCAGTCTCAACTTTGTCACGCATTAGAAGCAGCAGACACTGGATTAGCCTCTCAAAAGCCTTACAGTGCCATTCTCTTCTGAGGCTGGAGAGTTAAAATACAGCTGGTCCTCTGTATCTGTGGGTTCCTCATCCACAGATTCAAACAGCCACAGATCAAAAATGTTTGGAAAGCCGGGGATTTAGCTCAGTGGTTTCACTGCCTGCTGTGCAAGCGCAAGGACCAGAGTTCAATCCCTGGTACCAAAAAAAAAAATGTTTGGGAAAAAATTGCACCGATATTGAACATGTATAGATATTTCCCTTGTCACTATTCCCTAAACAATACAGTATAACAATCATTTACATAACATTTACATTCTATTAGATATTATCAGTAATCTAAAGATGATTTAAAGTATACAGGAAACGGGGCATGGTGGCAAATGCCTGTAATTCCAGTACTGGGGAGGCTGAGGCAGAGGATTCCTGCCAGTTTGAGGCCAGCCTGGACATCATAGTGAGCTCAAGGCCAGCCTGAAGCACACAGTGAGACTCAGTCTCTAAAACAAACAAATAAAAATGTATACGAGAGGACACTGGTAGGTTACATGCAAATACTACTCCATTTTATATAAGAGACTTGAGCATCCTTGGACTTTGGTTCCTGTGAGGGGTCCTGGAGCTGACAAGTACACTGGACTTTCTGCTTCCCTTGCAGCCCAGGAAGTCATATGATAACAGTTACACCCAGTGCCCTAAAGATGGAAGCCAGTTCCTGTCTTTTCTTTGAGTTCAAAGACAAAACCTCATTGAAACAATGCTATAGGCGCTGGATGTAGCACAGCAGCAGTGTGCTTGGTATGCGCAAGGCCCTGGGTTCGATCTCCAGTACCCCTTCTCCTAACAAAGAATGGTATTTGCCCCTTCCCTCTCCTGCTTGGAACAGTAAGATAGGCCTGGGACTTTAACAGCCATCTAGTGACCATGACACAATAAGGCTAGAGACAGAGGTCTACAATGCTAATGATTCTGGAGCAAAAAGGTGAGAAAAGGCTAGGATCCAAAGACACTTTTTTTTTAGTGGCTGTTCTAGTCTCGGAATTCCTGGGATTAAAATAAATAACCTCCTCTATTTAAATCTCTTGCCAAATGCAATCTTTTTTTTTTTTTTTTTTTGGTACCAAGGATCGATCTCAGGACTTGTGCTTGCGAGGCAGGCGCCGGAACCACTGAGCTAAATCCCCAGCCCACCAAATGCAACCTTAACTGGTACAGCAGCCATCTCTTGGCCTATATAGCAGTTCCTTTTTTCTTTTTGTGGTACTGGGGATGGAATCCAGGGGTACTCTACCGCTCAGCTACATCCCCAGGCCCCTTACCCGCTTTTTCTGAGACACAGTTTTGCTATGTAGTCCAGGTTGGCCTCAAACTCACAGCCATCCTCCTGCTTCAGTATCCCTCATTGCTGGCATTACAGCATTTGCCACTGCACTCAGTGCATCATTTCTCTTCTTAGGATAACATCATTTTGGTTTTAGAGAACTACTCATCCCTCACTGTCATCTGTGGCAGAGGTGGAGCCATTTAACCCCAGGTCCAGGGGTGGGTGCAACTCAGGCCAGCCAATCAGAGTCATTTAGTTCAGATCAGATGGTCATATGACCCAAGCTAGGCCACGAGCAACAGCTGGGACTTCTGATACACCAGCTGGGACAGAGATGCTCTCTTAGTTTGTGGTATAGGGATGGGGAGATGGAACTGTGGAGGTACTGAGGTACAATCTTTGCCACCTTCCAGGGAAAAGCATCCTGGGGAATGAAGCCAACACACGGGAAGACAGAGGCAAGTGAGGGTCCTGATGACCTTAGCATCTGTATTCAGCTGGGCCTGACATTAGTGCCTTGGACTATCCAGTTATTTGAGTCAATACATTTCTTTAAAAAAATTTTTTTTCCAGGGGGATTTTCTGGGGATGAAACTCAGGGCCTTGTGCATGCTAGGTAAGTGCTCTACCTCTGAGCTACATGCTAGCACTATGAGATTACATATAATATGAAGAGCTCATACAGAGAACCCCAGGTTTGATGTTTGCTCACAACCATCCTCAGTGCTGACAGATTTCAGATTCCTGACTGGTCACCCACCCACCAGCCCCACTCACGCCTGTGATCTTCTTCTTGCACTTGGCACAGCTGGGTGCATAGCGCACATCATAGCAGGAGGGACAAAAGATAGCCCCTTTCTCCTCAAAGAAGCCACCCTCCTCCAGGATCTTTCCACACTGGCTGCACACAAACTCCTCTGGGTGGTATGCATGGCCCAGTGCCACCAGGTATCGGCCCCTGGGGGGAGGCAACAGAGGGAATATATGCAGATGAGGTAGGAGTCCCAGATAGGCTTAGGAAGAAACTTGCCCAGGGTCACTTAGAAGAGTGATGAAGCTTAAAGGGAGCCAGCTTGGTTGCACTGCTCTGCTTTGATGGCAGGAGAGTTTCAGAGCCAGGAAAACTGAATGGGAGCTGATAGCTTGAACCTAATGAGACAACCCTGAGGTACTATGCCCTGGGACAAAGGAGGCCAGCATGCTGCTGAACACTAGTACAGATCCCGTCTTGTGCATCTGGCCTGGGGCAGGACCTGCAGCTCTGACAGCAGAGGCTTAGCAGAGGCTGAGTGAGCAGGGGTGAGATGCAGAAGGGCTGGGAAGGGACAGGTCCTTCCTTGTCCAGAGAGCAGTGAGTCTAGCCATGTAGCTTCAGGGTGTTTCTGGCACTTTCCTCCATTTCATCAGGGAAAACTTTGCTAGAGGTTGGTGTAGATACGGTAGTAGGGAGGGGTACGTAGTATGGGATTAAGAATCTGAAGACCCAGGCCAGGTCCCTACCCCAACTCCAACTGGGATCTGAATCCCAGTAGCAGCTGAGGCAAGATGGGTGGGCAGAACAGAAAAGGCCAGGGCAGGGAGGGAAAAGGGCCACCCACCGGATGACCTTGTGGCACTGGTGGCAGACGGGAGTCTTGCCGTTGTTGGGTCCTCCAGCGCCCGCTCCGGCAGCGGCCTGGACGATGGAGGTGCGGTTCTGTAGAGGTGTGGGTGTGGCTGGCTGGCTGTGCCGGGTCAGCACCGTGCTTATTTTGTCCGGGGCATAGCGCTCAGCAAATGCAGGGTCCACAGCCCAGGGTGGGCGGCTGGTGGGGCTGGGGCTGGTGGGGCCTGGCAGGGTCAAGGAAAGTGGCTCCAGTGGGGGTGCCCAGGGACCCCAAACAATGGATAGAACCTGGGGCAGTATGGAGGAACCCACACCCCATGTCCCTGGTGGCTACCCACCCTTCCCCAGGTCAAGTCCATTCTCTCACCAGGCCAGGGATCCTGGGGTGTCGCTGAGGCTGGGGCTGGGGCTTCTGTCCTGGGCACCTGGCTGCAAGATCTGCCATTCAAGGCTCTGCATGGCTGAGGCTCCTGGCATGCCCCCCTGCCCCCAATCTCAGTCCTGCTGGCCCCATGGGAGATGCCTGGATGCATAAGAGTTGCTAGGCTGAACTCTGGGTCCCTCTGGGGTAGGGATGGGAAGGGCTGCTTCTCACAGCTAGGTTCCAGCTATCTGCTCTGTTGTACAGGACTGAGAGGTGGATCAGGATTCCCACTCCTGGGACAACTCTTGGGGTTCCTCTCAGCCCACAGAGCTACTGTGGTGAGGTAGGGCCCTCTCACTAAGACAAGAATGGCAGAGCCCACACTGACTCTGAACTACCAACCACTCCATACCCAAAATGCAAACCAGGCCCACAAAGATAGAAGACAGAGGCAGAAAAAGCAGGTTGAGAATGTTTATTTCCATGCCCAAAGGCAGTACAGCCTTGGCACACAGCAATACCACAGGGCAAGGAGGGAAGGCAGTGTCAGACGAAACCAGGCCCTGTGCCAGGCGGGCTGCTGGGGTCAGTCCAGCAGGAGGCTCAGACCAGTGGCAGAAAAGGGGTAGGTGAGGTAGGCAGAAGCTGGAGCGCCATGGGCAGGAGGAACAGAGAGAGAGGTAAAGAGGGCAGCCTGCTCGAGGGGGTGGGCTATGACTGCACGTTGAGCACGTGGGCAGAGCGCTGGTGGTGCCAGTCCCGAAGGCGGGTGTAGCGTGGGCTCTGTAGCTCCAGGACATACTTTTCCCTGAGGGGCAGAGAGAGAAGGAAAAGGAAGTGAAAGGAAGGAGAGATGCAAGGGAGGTAGGGAGGGAGCATGGAAGGAAGGAAGGAAGGAAGGAAGGAAGGAAGGAAGAAAAGAAGGAAGAAGGAAGCACTTTGGCTGGGGAGGGCCAGGAACAGACAAAGGGGCAGTGGCTGGGATGGAAGAGGCAGTAGCTGGGAGACAGGGGCGAGTACTAGCCTTTTACCTTGATTTCTTCAGATGTTCCTCATCCGGGTCTTGCACTGGGAGAGCAGAGGCAGGCATTGACCAAGAGAAAGGAGGGTCACCCTGGCCTTTGAGTCCCCACAGAGGGTCAGGCCTAGGCCAGGGCTAGGAGAGTCCGCCCTGCCCTGGGCTGGCACTTACTGAACTCGGTGCCTGTGAGGTGGGCAAGGATGCGGAAGGAGCGGGACTGGCCTGTCCCAGGCCGTGGCCGCCAGTCCTCGGTATTCTCCATCAGCCGCTGCTTGCTGGCATCGGGGACCAGCAGTCGAAGCGGCTGTCTGTGGGGAGGTGGGGAGCTCAGAACCTCACGCTGCTTCAAGCAGTAGGGTAGCCCCTCCCAGGGTTTGTGCCCATGGGTTATGGTGACAGTTGACAGGGGTAAGGTGAGACCAAGGGCCCTGCTGGGGATGGGGTGGGAAGGTAAGTGAGAGAGGGCAAGAGGGTAGCCAGGGTGGGGAGGGGCTACCGCCCAGAGTGCCGAAAGGAAGGAGAAAAGGAACAGGCAGAGGGGGCTCACTGACTTGTCAGGGGTCTGCACCTGTGAAGGAAACAGACAGATGGACAGATAAAGGGACACAGGGAGGAAGCAAGATGGGGAAGGGTCAGAGGGGTGTGCAAGGCAGCAGAATATCTGAGGCTCAGCTGGCTCAAAGCCACACCTCAACCCCAGGCCACAGGCGGGGCTGGGAGGGGGGTTGGCTCATCCGGAGCCCCCCAGGACAGTGCCTTCTCAGGAACAAAACCTTTGGGAGGGGCCCCGTGCCTGCAGCCCCCGCCCAGACCGCCAGGGGTCGCTGCCGCACGGTTCCCGCCAGGCTGGGGCTTAGCGCAGACAGAGCAGCAGTGTGCAGCCGGCTTGGGGCCAAGAAAAGACTGGACGGCGTGGGCGGGCAGGTGCTGACGTACCCATTCTGCTGCGGGGCGCTGTCAGCAGGCAGGGGTGCCCCAAAGGGCCGGGCCGTCTTGTTGAGGGAGGCGCTGGGTGCAAAGGTGTACCGCGGGGGGTCCGCGGCAGGGGCCAGAGCCTGGGCGGAGACAGAGCCAGGCAGGGCCAGGGCGGGAGTGGGTGGGGACCTAGGTGGGAGTGGGGTGCCCCCCCCAAAGGACAGCAGCAGCTCCAGCTCCGCCCCGACACATCTGGCTGAAGGCTATGGGGAAGGGGGCGACTCGGGTTTCAAGGGGCCCATTTGGGAGCGATGATCTCAGCCGCCATGGCCAAAGGAGGACCAAGAGTGGGCGGGCGCGCAGCACAGGACGGTAGGAAGGAGGCAGGCGGACAGACAGGCAGACATGCGTGTGCCCAGACCGTGCGGCAGCCCCCAGGTCCACTCCTAGGTCTCCAGACCCTGCCCATTCTGGCATCTACCCTCAGCCCTCGGCCAGGATGGAACACTGAGGCCGAAACAAGGAGTCCACGCCCCGCCCACCCGCAGCCCAGATGTCCCCGGCCCACAGCCTACCTTCTGCGGTTTGCTCTGAACTGGCTGAGGCCTGGAAGAAAAGGGAGAGCGGTGACGGCAGGTCAGGCCAGAGGGCATCTCCACCCCCAGGCATCCAGGGCCCACACCTGCTGAGTCCCAGGCTAAGGCGCTCCCCACAGGCACGGATCTTGTTCTGGGCTTCAATGTGCGTGAGGCTCCCGGCGTTCTCGCCATCGATGCTCAGCACCCAGTCGCCCACTGCCACGCCAGCCTGCGCAGCTTTGCCTCCAGGAGTGAGCTGTGGAGAGAGGAAGGATCTAGAACCCAGAGACCTTCAGTCATCATTTTTCTGGGTAGCTGATGGATACTAAAGTGACCCGGGGCTGGGGGGAGGGGTGTGCTCGCAGAAGCTACACAATTTCTCCCAGCACACCACTTATTTATCTCCATGCCCCTCCTTCATAGCCCAGACACTGCTAGGACATCAACAGCTACCCTCAGGCTAAAACCCAAACTTCTGGCCAAAGACTATAGCCTTTGAAAGCCCTGCTGGCCTCCTGCCCAGACTGGTCCACCTACCAGATATGCCCTCTAGCTTGTGCATGTGGCAGCTTCGTTTCTGGCACTGCTGGGTATACTCACTGACCTCTTTCCCTGCCAGTAGTCAGTCCTGGGGCTTTCTGCAGGAATCTGCCTGGACCCCATGTAGAGCCAGGAATAAGGGCAGGTTCCCTGTGAATGGTTCCTAAACATGGCCCAAGGTGTCAGCTGGAGCTTTGTAGGCTGGTAATGGGTGTCACCCCGACCCCTCCCCAATCCTTTGGGCTGAGTTGGGAATCCCTGGACTGTGTGGCAAACGAAGGGATATAGCAGGCTCGGTGGAATAGTGACCACTTGCATTAGCTGACGATTTCTGGGAAATGGTGAGCCTGTCAAAGGAGAATGGAGGCCAAGCGGTAAGAGGCCATCTATCAAGGCCTCAAATACCTCAAGAAGGAAACAAGCTTTGGCCTTGAGTGTAAAGGAGCAGTTTTCAGGCCTGGGATGATGGGGTGTTTCCAGGCTCTTGATAAAGCTGACCCTGACAAAGCCTATTGGGTCTATCTAGCTCAGCCCCAGGAAAACAAGGCAGGTGGCTGTCCATGGGTCTGCACCCATGGGACTACCCAGCCATCTGGCAAGGGGCCTGGCACAGCATTGAGCAGGCTTAGTTTATACTTCAAAAATGGTGGTGGAAATGGGGTTACAGGCTGCTTGAGGCCCCAAGAGGCTCCTCAGTTGGGTTAGTGCATAGTTTGCTGAAGCAGGGAGGGGAGGTGAAGGGTTTTAGAGAGATGCTGAAGGCAGAGGGACCTGCACTGGGACAAAAGGGGGAGCTGGATGTGACAGCTCTATTTCACGCTTGTAGGCAATGTTAACAAAGTAGTTAGCTGCTGGCCCCTTCTTCACCAGCTAAATAGTAAATACAGTGGTAAGAATAGAAGCTTACATTTACTGAGCACCTATAATTGCTGTATGACACTGAATCCTGTGGGAGTCTGGATTTATACCCATTTCACAGATAGGAAAACAGAGAGATATATAGCACTTTGCTTCAAGTCACCCACCTAAGAGGCAGGGCTTGGATTGGATCCTGATCCTAAGCCTCCACCACTCCAGGCTAAGAGTGGGGACCCAACAGAGAGGCCAATACACCTAAGAAAGACTCCTTGAGCCCCTGGCTGGGTTTGGGGCCTGGATCCCCATCTCACCTTCATTCAATGCAACCCCTTATAATGGGCACAAGGAAGTGACATCCTTGAAAGGAAGTGACTTATTGAAGGTCATGGTGAGTCAGTATAAAGGAAACCTGGTTCAGCCACTACCTGCTTTGTGGGAGGTGTGCGCTGAGCTAGGACCAAGGTGGGGGTCTTGGGGTAGGGATGAGTAGCTGGCTCTGAGAAGAGGGGTGTGTGTATTGAGGGTGAGGGATTACTTTCTTCCCTGGAGCAAGGAAGGCAGGAAGTACATGAAGGGTAGGGCAGTGGTCAGAGAGATGGAGAGCGAAGCACAAGAGAGCTCTTGGGGAGGTGGCTTAAGGGAGAGGCTTGAGCCAGGGGCAGGAGTAGGCACAAGGGATTGAGGAGGGGAAAAGCCAGGGGGCTGGACACTATGGATAGGGGTGAGTCAGCCTGAGGGATTCACTGAGCTGCCCAACCCCCCAGCCCCAGACATTACCTCATCTCCTAGGCCGGGCCTACAGCCAGCCCTAGCCCCTCCCTTCTCTCTCCACTCTGGGGTCATGGGAGGGGTAGGGGGCTGGCCCAGCTCAGGAAAGACCACCCCACCCATCCACCCATCCACCCCTCAGGGCCTAGATCCAACTCCAGGGCTGGGCTCAACTGGTGGCCCCACCCACAGGATGGGGCCAAAGACAAGGAGCACAGGCCCAGAGTGCCCCCAACAGGCCACATCCAAAAAGTCATTCTCATTAGTGAAGAAACTAAGGCTAAGAACAGCAACTCTGGCCAGTTGTCCACAAAGGGGGAATATAAGATAGGCCTGAAGATTGTAAAGAGGGTGTGTGTGAGTACAGGAACCACTGCCCTCAGTTACCAGGCTCCAGGACAGGTCCCAGGAAAGCCGTGCGGAAGGATCCCTGAGAATGCCACCTGACTGCTTGTCCTGGACACCAAACTCCCACACATACATCCCCTGAGGCCCTTTCAGGTTGGGCAGTGCCTGGAAAACCCTCCGGCCTCCTTAAGGAGGGGCTTGTACTCAGCTGCCTGCAAATAGCTGCCTGCCCACTAGGTGTCTGGGTGGGTCTCTGGGCAAAGGGGTGTGGGAGCAGAAAGTCCTGGCCTCCTCCTGACCCCTTGGCCACAGTCAGCGACACCAAACCCAAGGGCTGGCCTCATCCACTCTGGTTAGGCAATTTGCTCTGAGTTCCACAGCTAGACCCTGCAGCTGGCACTGCAGCCTGATGTCAAGTGAAGGGCCCACTGGGGTTCAGGGGTCCAGGCCTAGGCCAACTCTTTTGGGCTCTGCAGTCTAGCCACTATTGGGCATCCCAGCTAGAGCTGCATTCTTGAGCTTATAAGGCAATCCCCCTGCCACAGGGAGGAGCCAGTCCCCAGCTCCGCCCCCACCAGGACAGACACCCCAGAATTGGAGTCAGAGACCTAGAGCCCTGCCTTATTACAGTTCTGCTTAGGGTCAAAGGCTACCAAGTCTTGAATGAGAACAGGGATGGGGATGTTCACTGTTGAGGATCTACGTGAGGTCCATCCCTTAATGCAAAGCCCTGCTTTGCCATGGACTTGCTGAAGGAGCCCTTCCACCTCTCTAAATTGTCTCATTTGGCAAAACAAGATGACAACTGCTATTCCATGGGTAGTAGCAATGCTAAAGTACCTACAGTCAAAGTGTGTTTCCTGGTGTCTAGAGCCACACATTGCTCCTTCAAACTCAGATACTTCCTGGAGATGTAAGGCTCCCACTCCTGCTTAACAAATTTTTTTTTTTTTTGATCGGGGATCAATCGAACTCGGGACTTTGCGCTTGCAAGGTAGGCGGCAGAACCACTGAGCTAAATCCCCAGCTGGTGAGGCTCCCACTCTACAGAAGAGCTGCCACCTCCAGCCCTAGGCCCTCAGAGATGGCCACAGGAGCTTGGTGGAGTGGCCTCAAGAACAGTGCAATGCTAGGAAGTTTAGGGGCTCCTCTCTCAGTACTCACCTAATTGGGAGTCCTTGTGGCATGTGACCATTACATTTCTTTTTCTTTTTCTTTTTTTTTTGGGGGGGGGTACTGGGGATCGAATTCAGGACCTTGCACTTGCAAGGCAGGCTCGGTGCCAATGAGCTAAATCCTGGTGCCACCATTTCATTGCTGAACCTGGACACTTCCTGGGCTGCTAGCCTCTGGCTTGTTCCTGCTCAGGTTCCTCTGATCACCCACTGGAGACCTGAGACCCAAAGACTCTTGAAGGTGTCTGTTTCCCAACCTAGGCTCACCCGGGAGATTGAGAGGGGCACATTGAAGTCCTTGCCCCCTTGCAGCCGGAAGCCCCAAGGTGCTGGCCCCTCCAGCACTACTTTGAAGGAATCCATGGTGCCAATCCTGAGAGAGAAGAGACAGTGAGTGACGGGCATTGCAGGCAGGCCCACAGGCAGACCCCAAGATCTGGACATCATCCTTGGACAGGTGCCAAGCAGGTATGGGCACATGCTAAGCATATCCAAGGTGGGCAAGTATCTTGTAAGTTTTGGCTGGCCCAAACTTCAGACCTCACTTAGAAAGACAAGGGCAGCCCCCTCTCTCAAGGACTGGAAAGGTGAAAGGAGCTCTCATTCAGGCTTCAGGTTCCTACCATCCAGGGATGGGCTGTGGAACTAATTTGGCAGGGCCTCCCCCCAAGCCAGCCTGGAGTCTCCGACGGCAGGGTGAGGGCAGGGTGAGTCAGGGGCTGGCTCTTCTCTCCCCCGCCCCCAGGTCCCGGCAGGCAAGCCGCAGCTGGAGCCGGCTCGGACTATATAAGGCGTGTAAGCTGACACTGCGGAGAGCCTGCGGAGGGAGCACTCGGGGGCCCGGGACGTGAGGGGGAGGGGTGGGGCAGGAGGCGGCTGGAGCGGGTCCTAGCCCTTACGGATGGGTGAAGGCTGCTGGGAACCGGGCAGGATCCCTGGGTGCTGAAGTGAGGGGTGGGGGGAGCGGAGTGGGGCGCTGCCTCTGCGGAAATCAGCGAGGGCCGCGACCCCAAGGCATGGCCAGGAAGAGGGTCTATCCTGAAATCCAGTGGGGGGTTGTGCCACCCGCGTAGGATTGCTCTCACCCCGGCGTGACTCAGTTTATCTCTAGTCCCCTGCCCGGGGCAGGTCCCGGCAGCAAGAAGCGGCGCAGGCGCCAATTGGCCTAGCCACATTCAGCTTCGCGGCAGGAAGGCGGGGGCGGAGGCAGGGGCCAGAGCCCGAGGGAGTAAGCACAGCACTGGCCACGATCCCCAATGCCCTCCATGGCCTTCGGCAGGGCCTTGGCCACCGCCTGCCCAGCCCAAGACGCCCCGCGCAGTCGCCTGTACCTGCTTTGCCCCGCCGGGGCGCTGCTCGGCGGCAGGCTCCAAGGAGCCGCGGTGAGATCCTCTGGCTCCGCCTCCGAGGACGCCCGTCTACTTTGAGTCCCAGGGAGGGGGTGGGGTTTGGGGCCACGCCCTCATCGCGGTCACGCCCACTGGCGGCCACTCTGCCGGCGGGAAGCCACACCCAATTCTTCCGCTCCACCCAATCACGGAGCCCCATCACGCTTCGAGCTGGAAGGAACTGCACGCCCTCGTCCTCCGGAGAGGAGAGGAGAGGGGTAGAGCAGGGGCCGGGTGGGGCCGGGGCGGGACTCTGGCCGCGGGACGCCAGGACTGGGAGTAGCGGCTTGCCAGGCTAGTTGTCTGCTCGAGGTTTGCGCAGCCCCTAGCCCTTCCCGCTGGCAGAGTGGAAGGAAGGCGGCATGTTGAAACCAGCTAGGCTCGGATTTGTCTCTTTCCTTAGTTTCTCTTCGGAAAAATGGGAAAATACAGTAATATCCTTTACTCAGGGTCGTTGTAAGAGTCGGAATGGCAGGCGCAGCCGTCGGAGACTTTAGAATTTCTAAATTCGCGGCAAGTCGTGGTGGGAAAAGTTGAAGGGGACTGAGGAGTTTCAGGTTAGGTTTCCGGGGGCTAGGCGTGTATCTCAGTGGTAGAACACGTACTTAGCACGTGTGAAGTCCCAGCATCCCTGCGACCCCAGCCCAGCGCCCAGCACACACTGTTGGGATCGACTGTGTCCCTTAATGCACACTGCGGAAGGAGACTGCAGTGGGCGTTCCCCTCCGAGTCCTCACTTTGACCCCAGCCTCAGCCTGGGCAGCTATGGGAGGTGGAAGGGGGCTGGGGGTGGGAGTGTTTGTCCCATGTTTGGGTGAGTGATGAGGCGTCCATCCCTGTAGCTTAGTGGCCCTGTCGCCTCATGGTCGTTGCTGTTCTCCCCTCTCCACCATCATCATATACCCACCCACCGCATCGTTTTCCTCACTATCCAAATCCCTGTAATTGTCATCTTTGAAGACATCCTCTCTAATTGTCTCTCTCTTGTTTCCGCTTGCCTTCCTCCTGTTCTCTCGTTCACTTTAGTCAAGCTCTTGTCCACACTAGTCCTCTGCATGCTCTCTTCTCAAGGTCTGCATCAAATCAGTGGTGGCCCTCAGGTTTCATGCCTAGGAGTCCTGCTGGTCCAGGTTGACCACTTCCTCTTTTGGAATCACCCTTTACCCCTGACTTTCAGGCTCCTTCTGCTTTACTGGACTCTCCTCCAACGCCCTAGGCAGCCCTTCCCTCATCTGCCTCTGGTCTTGGCCACTTGATCTCTGTACTCATTCCCTGAGCCTCATACTCTCCTGTGGCTTCCAATAACACTTATATGCCAAGGACTCCCAAGTGATATGGACAGCCTCGATCTTGCCCCAAAACTCTAGAGTCCAGTGTTTAATAGTCTGTCTAGATATCTGCTAAATATCTAGAATCACATGTCCCAATTCAATCTTGTGATTTTCCTTAACTCCTTCAGCTCAGTCAGTGGTGCCACCAGCCATTCAACTAGCTCAGCAGAAACTATAAGGTTATCCTACCGATTTCATTTCTATTATCTCCCAGATACTGCAAATTCTATCTTCAAAATGTTTTCACATCTAGGGCCGGGGATTTAGCTCAGTGGTGCTGCCGTCTGCCTTGCAAGTGCAAGGTCCTGAGTTCAATCCATGTTTTCACATCTAATCACTGCTGCCAGCATTGTCCCAACCACAGTCTCCTATCAGGTTTCCCTGCTATCCCCTTTGTCCCCTTCAGTCTTCTCCAAGCAGCAGTCAAACTGATGTTTTAAAAACAGAAATTACACCTCAAGATAATAAAATTACAACTCAGCTTTTAGAACTGCATTTAAAATTAAAATCCTTAAGAGCTACACAAAACCAAGGAACGACCAGCCAGGCACAGTGACACATGCTTGTAATCCTAGCTACTCAGGAGGTGAGGCAGGAGGGTCACAAGTTCAAGCCCAGCTTGGGCAACTTAGTGACGTAGTGGGACCGTCTCAAAAAAAAAAAAAAAAAAAGGGCCAGGGGTATAATTCAGTGCGAAGGCCCTGGATTCAATCACCAATACTAGGTGAAAAATAAAAGAATGTCAGTCCTATGAGCTTAGAAGCTTGTCTCTCTCTATTACTGTTTCCTCAGTGCCTGCACATAGTGGATGTGGATGAACAAATGAAAGAAGGAAGGAAAGATTACAAAAGTGAAACAGCAAATAAACAAAAGAAGCTATTGCGCCTGGGTAGGTGAGGGGGTGTCTTGGCAGTCTTCCAGCAGAGAGGACCCTCAGGTTGAGGGCCTGAGGCCTGAGTGGAGCCAGGGATCCTCCTGGCAGAGGCAGCCATTGAGAACGGAACAGGACCTGATCTAGACCACACTGCCCCCTGGTGGTCAGGACTCCTTCAGCTCCAGGGTGAAGCCTCCAGAGTCCTGGAGGTTTCCAAGGACTCTTCTCCCCACATTCTGATTGGAACGTTACAGAAATCACCAAGGACAAAGAAACTTGGATTTGGGTGAAGATTAAGGTTGAAGAATCTTAGATTAGGGGCTTTAGTTCTGGTCATGACCATGACTCTGTGGGTAATCTCCAGGGTATCGTGAGACTCACTGAAGCTTCAAATCCTGGTCTTGGCCAGGGGTGGACGCCTCAAACCCAGCACTAGGAGGCTGAGGCAGGAGGATTGCGGTGAGTTTGAGGCCAGCCTGGGCTGCATCATGAGTTCAAGGCCAGCCTGAACTATATAGCAAGACTGTCTCAAAAAAACCATACCCCCCTACCCCCACCAGGGATTTAGCTTAGTGGTTCCACCGCCTGCCTTGCAAGCACAAGGACCCGAGTTCGAACCCTGGTACCAAAAAAAAAGAGAAAGAAAACAAAAAAACACCCCCCCCCCAAAAAAAACCCCAACAAGGCCTAGGCTTGGACTTGCCAGTGTGGAAAGGAGGGTCTCTCCTGCAGTTATCTCCCTGTCTGGGAGCCTCTTGGCCTGAGCTTACTCCATGGCTGTCTGAACAATCTTGAGGAAATGTTACCTGTCTGGAAGTGATTTCATGAATAATGCTAAAATCTCCCTCCCCAGGGCTCCAACATCCTTTTGGGCTTTGTCCATGTGGCACTGCAGGGCACCCACCTCCTTCAACCTCCTTTTACCCATTAAATTCATTTTTAATTTTTTAATAGCAAAACATTTATGGGTACATTTTACGCATACATAATGATAACACTCATCACAGGGAATTTGCACCTGTATATGATAGCTCCTACCTCTTTTTTCCCATTCCCCACCTCCCCTCAATCTTCCCTCCCCTCCCCTCCCTATACGCAAAAGCTTTGTTTCCATTTCTTCTTCCATTCTTACTTCTTTTTCTTGTCCCTTCCTTCTGTTCTCCCTCCCCACTCCCTTGTTTCCCTTCCCATTTGAACATTTTCTTCCCATTTCCCAATATGTATTATACATTTTGGTCTTTATTTCCGCTTTCAGTTCCTCACACCCAAGAAACAATGCTGTATTTAAACATGCATATCTGATTTATGTCACTTAAGAGTATGGTCTCAAGGTGCATCCATTTAGCTATAAATGTCTCAAGCTCACCCTTCTTCTTCTTTTTTTTTGGTAGCAGGGATTGAACTCAGGACCTCACACTTGCCAGGCAAGTGCTGTGCCGCTGAGCTACATCCCTGGCCCAAGCTCATCCTTTATGGCAGAGTAGCACTCCATTGTATAAAAAACCCACATCTTCTTTTTCTAAATTTTTGTTATTATTTTTTTTAACCACATCTTCTTTATCCATTTGTTGGTTGATGGGCATTTGGGCTGTTTCCAAGATTTAGCTATTATAAATTGTGGCACTATAAACATGGGTGTGCATACATTGTTGTGGTATGTTGCTTTTAATTCTTTGGGGAAGATACCAAGAAGGGAAATAGTTGGGTCAAATGGAACCTCTAGTTTTAATTTTTTGAGGAATCTCCACATTGATTTCCACAGTAGTTGCACCAGTCTGCACTCCCACCAACAGTGGAGAAGTGTGCCTTTTGCCCCACAGCCCCTCCAGCATTTGTTATTGGTTGATTTCTTGATAGCAGCCATTCTTTCTGGAGTGAGATGGAATCTCAGAATTGTTTTAATTGGCATTTCTCATATAATCAGTGAAGTTACACATTTTTTTTGAGTTCTTTATTCTAGATATTAGTCCTTTGTCTGAGGAACAGCTGGTAAACATTTTTTCCACACTGTAGGTTGGCTCTTCACTCTGTTGGTGGTTTATCTTGTGCAAAAGATTTTTAATATGATGAGATCCCAGTTGTTGATTCTTTGTGGTAGTTCCTGTGCAGTCATTACCCATTAAATTTAGAAATGCCTTTTATTTTTTTGTAGTATTGGAGATTGAACCCAGAGCCTCATGCATGCCGGGAAAGTGCTCTACCATTGAGCTAAAGCCCCAGCCCTGGAGATGCCTTCTAAAAATACAGATTTGTGTGTGTGTGTTCTTTTTTTTATTTTGGTACTGGGGATCGAACTCGGGACCTTGTGCTTGTGAGGCAGGCAGCAGCACCACTGAGCTAAATCCCTGGTCCAGATTTTTTTTTTTTTTTGAGACAGGGTCTCGCTCTATAGTTTAGGTTGGCTTCGAACATCTGGTGTAACCCAGCCTGGCCTCCAACTTGTCTTCCTGCCTCAGCCTCGAAAGTGCTGGGATTACAGGTATGTGTCAGTACTACACCCAGCTCTTCAGTTGCATTCTTAAATCTGAAGCTCAGGGAAGAGGTCTGCTCTGTAGATATACCTTTGGGGGTTGCCAGTGTTCTGAGGACCTATGAAATCTGGATACATGATTGGCTTGCAGTAGTTCTCAATTTGGAATGGTATGCATACTAGAATCACCCAGAAAGGGAAAAAGTAAACACTGATGCCCCAGCCCCATGCAGCCAGACTAATGAAATCAGAGACCCTGAGTGTAGGCCTAGACATGGGCAAGTTTTGAGGGCTTCCAGGTAGTTCTACCTGTAGCCAGGCTTGAGCTACATTATATCTAAGGCTAGAACAAGTAGAATGCTAACAGAGAAAACAGCAAGAAGCTGGGGGCTGGGCAGTACCTCACTGGTAAAGCATTTGCCTAGAATGTGCCCTGGGATCAATCCCCATGACTGAAAAAAGAAAAAAGAGGGTGGGAAGGAGAAACTGTGTGACAGGAAGATAGGAGGAAAATCCAATGAAGACCACGTGCCCCAAGGGGTATGGAATGCTGCTGAGAAGCTCAGGAAGTCTAGGGTGACTTTGCTTGGAGAAGCAAGTTGGTTGGTGGTAAGAGCCATGTAATGGAGTGGTGGGAACAAGGTGAGGACTGGAGTAGGTTAAAGGGGAAAAAGTGGAAGTGGGTGTAATCAACAACTCTTGAGAAGTTTCATTGGGAATCAGAACAGACAAGGTAGCTGAAGTGAAATGAAAGCATGCGCCACCACGCCTGCCAGAGATTTCTTTTCTTTTTTCTTTTTTTTTTGGTACGAGGGATCAAACTCAGGACCTTGTGCTTGGGAGGCAGGCGGCGGAACCACTGAGCTAAATCCACGGCCCGAGATTTCAAGAGGTGAAATTATACAGCATGTTTGTGTGGCTGGAAATGATGACGATGATAGCATGAATGAGTCCAGAAGAGGAAGGAGACATCTAGGTTGGCCAGGCTTTGAGGTGAGAAGAGCCGGAGTCAGAGTACATGCTGGGGACAGACGCTTCTTTTGCAAGATAGGTGCACATCCTGGCACCTTTGTAGGTGGTGGTGGCAGATTAAAGGTGGGGATAGTTCATTTCTGTTGACTGTTTTTTGCCCACTTCATCTGCTAGGTGAGAGTGGTAGGGACAGAGAGGAGAGGATTTGAAGATTTTGGGAGAGAAAAGCTGTCACTGTGGACCCAGGCTCTGTGGGCAGTGTGAGAGCCTAGCTGTCTGAAGTTTGCGATGACATTGTGGGAGAGGACACAGCCAGCCTCCTAGTGTGAACTTCTCTGGCTGTTGGAAGGTGTCAAAAGCAGGCACGGAGGAGAGCTAGGTTCACCTGGGGCTGGGGGCTTTGCCAGTCAAATAAAATGAAAGGAGACAGGAGATTGAAGAGCAACTCTGTGAATGGAGCACAGAACCAAAATGGAAAAAGGATGAAAGTTAGACAGGGGCTCACAGACAGTGAGAAAAAGATCACTGTAGGTGGATGCGGCTGGAAAGGAAGTATTGGCTATCCTGGAGGAAGTAAGCTGGGAGGAGAGGAAGTGGCTAGGGGGGGATACGTGGAAATAAGATCTGTGCGTCACTGTCGTGAAGACAAGGTTCAGAATAGGCTAGGGGTGTGGCAGCTGAGATACAATTGGGGTCAAATGACTAAGAGGCTAGATCCTTGGAGACTCCATCCCACTGTTCACGTGGCTGCCCCCAAGGATGGTGGCCAGAGTAGCAGAGAAGAGGTAAAAGCAGGCAATAAAGTCTTCAAGAAGCTTGCTTATCTCCCTCTGGAAGGTCTTCTCCTGGATACAGGACTGAGGCTGTCTTGAATATAGCTGTGTCCTTGAGTGCCTGGCATGGGGTAGGCACAAATAAAATTCTAAAGAAGAAATGGACCTAATATGTAATTTGATTTTTTTTTTTTCAGTGTAGGCGTCAAACCTAGCATGCTGAGCATGTGGTCTACCACTGAGCTACACCCCTAGTCCCATGTAACTTTATGTTTCTCCTTTACAGTTGAGAAAAATGAGGCCTGAGGTTCCCCAGAAGTGTCTGTAGATTGTTTGGCATCTTTGAAATTCCTTCCACCTGCCATCCACCATCCACCAGCTCCCACCCCCCATTACATCCTCCTAGCTTGGGTGTTTTGGTTTCCAGTTTGTTTGTTTTTTTAAAATTTTTTAAGATATTAGAGGCTGAACTCAGGGGGACTCTACAAGTGAGCTACATCCCCAGTCCTATCATCTATCTATCTATCTATGTATCTATCTGTATCTATATCTATCTATGAGACAGGGTCTTGCTGCATCAGTTAGGCTGGTCTCTTTTGTTCTGTTTGTTTTTTTGTTGAGACAGGGTCTCACTATGTAGTGCAGGTGTGCCTTGAACTTGTGGCAATCCTCCAGCCTCTGCCTCCCAAGTGCTGGGATTATCGGTGTGCACCACTACACCCAGCATTTAGGCTGGTCTTGAACTCACTGTGTAGCCCAGGCTGGCCTTGAATTTGTGTCTATCCTCCTGCATCAGCCTCCTGAGTGCTGGGATTATAGGCAGGCCCACCACACCCGGCTCCCAGCCCTTTATTAAAGATTTTGTTTTTAGATTTTGAGGCAGGCTCACTAAATTGCCCAGAGAAGATGAACTTGTAATCCTCCTGCCTCAGCTTCCCTCAGTGCTGGGATTCCAGGTGTGTGTCACCACACCCGGCTTGGTCTCCAGCTTTGCTCCCTCAGAGTCACCCTCCGGTTGTTCCTTCCCAACTCTTGCCATGTCTCTTCCCTGAGGATGAGATCCTGCTCACCAAGGGCTGCAGGGCACCTCTGGCACCATCATCCTCTGGCCCACATGTGCCCACCCTCAGCCCGAGCCTACTGCCTGGTTGTTAAATTCCTGCCTGCCCTTGACTCAGTGCCAAGCGCACATCTCCCACCAGCAAGTCTCCCTCGGCCTGACTATTCGTGTCATTCCTGCTGCCCAGAACTACACAAAGCAAAACTTACCTGCATCTCATCTGCATGCTCTCGTGGATTTAAACTCCCTGGTGGCCAAAGTCAGGCCCCGGTCATCTGTGTTCCTGGAGCCCAGCACACAGCACTGGTGTTTGTTGCACAGATGCCAGGAGCTGAGCTGAGGGTATGGACTGTGGGCCACAGATAGAACTCAAAAGGAGCTGGAAGGCTTTATTATTGGCAAATCTGTACACTGTACACTGCAGGGTGGCCAGGGCAGGGTGTGGGTCCTCTCCAGGCTGCCTGCTTTGTCTCTGCAGGCTAGAGAGAACCGGGGATGTGTTTGTGGATGTCAATCCTCCTACTGTCGGGAGAGCACCTCTGTCCTCCTGCTGCCACTGCACAGGCCTTCAAGGCCGGTCACAGGGGGCAGGACCCTTCCTCCGCTCACGACTCAGCAGCGTCACGAGCTTGGCCTTGAAGCCTGCCTGTGGGCCCGAGCGGCTAGTGCTGCCTGCCTCGTCCAGCTCCAGTTCTAGCAGCCGCCGGTACTGGGCCTCCAGGCTGCTGTCATGAGGTGGGACAGGCCAGCTCAGGTCCTCGCTGCTGTAGGAGATGGGGCTGACCAAGGGGCTAAGGCTACCAGAGGGGCCTTCTTGGGGCTTGGAGCCCCCGTTGGGCAGCCCTGGGATGGATTCCAGCATGCACAGGTTTTCATAGAGGTGCTCGGTGGTGGCTGGGGGCCCACTGGTCCACTTGCGCACTGAGGCATAGAGCTCGGAGGCTGGCTCTTTGGGAATGGGGTCCAGTAGGAGTGGCAGGCTCTGGGGCCCGTGCTCAGCCACATGTGCTCTCCTGGAGGTGGGTAGCTCGGGCCCCGGAGACACCTCCCAAAGTTCTCCAGGGGGCTCCAGGGAAGGCATGGAAGTGGCCCGAGGCAAGGGGCAAGGTTGGGGAGCTGCCAGCTCAGGCAGCCGTTCCCGTTGGCGGGCAATGGCAACAGCCACTGCCCCACACATGTCAGGGGCACGTGAGCTGCTGAAGGCAAAGAGGCCCTCACCTGAGTCGCAGCGGCGGCCAGCCTCAAAGGAAAACATGCCCTGGACACAGGTGACACAGGTGGGGGATCAGTGTCTGTAGAGCCAGGACACCAGCCTCCCATGGTCCTTCCCTGGGACCTGCTGGAGTGAGGCAGCCACTCCCACCTCACCTTGTCAGAGCCAAACTTCCGCAGGAAGTGGTAGGGCCAGCTGTAGAGGACCTGGGAGCTGGAATTCTCCCTCAGCTGGATGGCATCCTGGCCCAGCGCCAAGAGGTAGGAACCCTTCAGCTGGCAGCGAGTGGCAGCCTCAGTCTTCTGCACCACCACAGGAAACTCGCTCACTGCAGGCAAGAAGGAAGGTGTCAGTCTCCCAAAGATGTCAGCCCTAGGAGTAGTTAGGCTGAGGCTGTTCCCAGGCCTCCCATAGACTCACCTTCCTGCCAGGAGGAGTAGATGGAGTTTTCTTCCATGGGGACGAGGCCCTTCTTGGGACACTCAGCCTCCGCTGGTCCTGAGGAGCAATCCCTGGTACCCTGGGGAATGGGCTCAAGTCAGAGGTTAGGGCCCACCCAGCTCTGCTCCCCCTGCCTTCCATGGGGTTAGCAATCCAGGACTACATGGCAAGCAAGGGCATTCAGGGACCTGGGCCAATCTGAATTCTGCCCTGACACATGTATGACTCCAGGAACCCCAGTAAGACTCTTTCCTCACCTTCATGATGGGCAGCAATTCCCACTGGACTCTCCCTGGGCTGGGGAAGGGACTCTCCCTTGGTGTCTAACAGCTGGAAACTACTGCGTACTAAGAAGGATGTCTCCTGAGCTGACTGGGGACCAGGCTGAGTCATGCAATTCTCTGACAGCTTGGAACAGGGAAGGGGCAGGGGCCTTAGGGGCAGCACACGGAAGTGAACTGGCTGGAGAGCAATGTCCAGGCTTCTTTCCCCATCCCACACAACTACGTGTGAGTATCCCTTGGCCTTCCCTGTTCTTCACTCCACATCTGGTCATGCAGCAAGTACACCCTGAGGTTCTTTCTGACTCACACCTCCACCATGACCACCTCGGCCCATGGGAGCATGGGTAGGGTCCAGTGCAACTGCTCCCTCCCTTTTCTCCTACATCCTGGTCATTTTCTTTTTTATTGAAAACTTTTAAAATGTGATACAATATACAGAAACATAAAATTTATCCTTTTTGTTTGTGGTACTGGGGTTTGAACACAGGGCCCCCTCTACCTTTTTTTAATATTTTGAGACAGGGTCTCACTAAGTTGTCTTAAATTTGAGATCCTCCTGCCTCAGTCTCCTGAACAGCTGGGATTACAAGCATGAGTCACCAAGGCCAGCTTTTTTTTTTTTTTTGGTACCAGAGATCGAACTCAGGACCTTGCCCTTGCGAGGCAGGTGGCGGAGCCACTGAGCTAAATCCCCAGCCCAACTTTCATTTTTTTTTTTTTTTTTGTAGCCCAGCTTTGTTGTTGTTGTTGTTGTTGTTGTTGTTGTTGTTTTGTTTTTTGAGGCAGGGTCTTGCTATATAGTTCAGATGGGGTCTGAACTCACCACGTAGCCCAGGTTGGCCTCAAACTCATGGCAATCCTCCTGCCTCAGCCTCCTAAGTGATGGGGTTACAGGCATGCGCCACCATATCCAGCTCAAACCCTGCTATTTTAAAGCATATAACTCAGTAGTTTCTAGTATAGTTACCCATTGAGTGGCCATCACCACTACCTAGTTCCAGAACTTTTTCATCACCCCAAGTGGAAACCCTGTACCTGTTAGCAGTTATTCCCCATTTCTCTCCCCTGAAGCCTCTAACAACGAATCTGCTTTCTAAATTTGCCTATTCTGGACATTCCCTGTAAATGGAATCATACATTATATAGCCTTTTGTGTCTGGCTTTTCACTTAACATAATATATTGAAGGTTTATGCTGGGCATGGTGGTGTACACCTATAATCCCAGCACTCTAGGAGGCTGAGGCAAGAGGATTTGCAAGTTTGAGTCCAGCTAGGGTAACTTCAAATTAGTAAGACCCTGTCTCAAAAGCAACAACAGGCCAGGGACTTAGCTCAGTGCGGTGCCTGCCTCCCAAGCGCAAGGTCCTGAGTTCAATCTCTGGTACAAAAACAAAACAAAACAAAACAAAACAAAAAAACCAACAACAGAACAAAACAAAACAAAAAACAAAAAATGGTCCATCCATGTTGTAGCATATACCAATACTTCATTCCTTCTAACGGCCAAATGATATTCTGTTGGATGGATAGGCATTCATCAGGGGATGGCCATTTGGGTTACTTCTACCTCTTTACAACTGTGAATACTGCTGCCACAAACATTCATGTACAAGCTTTGTGTAAACACCTGTTTGAATTCTCTTGGGTATATACTGAGCAGTTGAATTGCTGGGTCATATGGTAACTCCATGATTAACTTTTTGAGGAACCACCAGACTTGTTTCATTTTGGTTTATCACAGACCATGTGAGCCTTTACCACCATGAGCATCTGGTTTAAACCTTCTGAAGTCTCCTCTGACTCAGAATAAAATCCCAAACCTCACACGTGGCTGAAGGCAGTTTCAGTTGGCTCTCCCTCAACTTTGCTGCCTCCTGTGCTTCTCTTGCTCCTTTCCCTTTGACCATGCCAGGCTTCTATCTCCCCCTTGAGCACACCACACTTTCTCCTCCTGCAGGGCCTTTCCTTATGCTTGCTTCCCTCTCTGTTCTTACTGTCTAGGATATACTTTCCTTAGACCTTTCCCTGGTAAGCCTCCCTCCTCATGTGATACTGGCAATTGAACCCAGGGCCTTTGCCCTGAGCTACATCCCTAGCTAAGCTTTTTTAGTTTTCTTTTTTTGTGAGATAGGGTCTTTCTTGCTAAATCATTAAGTTGCCCAGGTTGGGCTCAAACTTGTGATCCTCCTGCCTTAGCCTCCCAGAGTGCTGGGATTATAGGTATTCACGACTATGCCCAGCTTGTGGGCTCTGAAATGTCAGTGAGGACTCAGGCCCACTGTCCTGTCAGAAAGGCCTTCTTTGGCTCTTCTGCCTAATGTTCCCCCATTTTGTGTGCACTGTAGCATGCATGGCCAGCTGAGACTCACTCTATGGGTTTCTGGGCCATTTCCTAGCTGTGCAGGTATGTGGCAATGCATACATAGTGACAGGATGTGAGTGAGCAAGGAGATGAGCAAGTGTGGGGTGAGGTGGTTCCTCCGGGCCCCGCCCTGCACTCACCGGGAAGGCCAGCTGGCAGATGGGGCCCATCCAGGACTGGCGGTGCTGTGCAGCCAGCAGGTGGCTGCGCTCGGTGGTGGTGAGCAGGAAGGCACCAGTGTCCCGGGGACAACTCTCACCATCAGCCGGCAGCACAGACACACAATCAGCCAGGCGGATGACCCCCCGCCGCTCTCCACGTCGTCCAGGCCCCGCTGATCTGTCACCTGCTGGCCCCAGGGTTCCATCCCGGACATCCCAGCTTTCCAACCGTGCCACACCTGATGGGCTTCCTGCATACAGCAGAGCCCATACCTTCCGCCAGGACTTCTGCAGGAGAAGAGGGTAGGAGAGAAGACCCTTGGGTGGCAGATACTCCTGCCACTCTGCTTGGCACAAGCTTAACAATTGTTCCTCACCACCCAGATGGGCCTTGCCTCCCCCCAAGTCCTTAGGGTATCAGAGAAGGAGGCCAGGCAGAGGTTTAGAGTCTATGGTTAGTGTCAGTCAGCCCTGGGTTCAAATCCCATCCACCATTTCCCTTTTTTCCCCCTTTCCTAACTGATTTCCATAGTACCAGTGTCCTTGACTCTCAAAAAGGTCATAAGAAAATGAAGGTAGGGCTTCCACTGGATTATGTCTGTAAAGTAGGTAATGGCTGGGAAAGTCACTTGATATTGCTGTTATGTTGGTTCCTACTTCTACTCCTCAAGAAAAGGACAGTTGGGCCATGGCTGGGTGGGAAGGAGGCCACAGCCTTATTCTGGCAAGGAGGGAAACATGCAAATAAGTTGTAGCAAAGGAAACAGACCGTTGATCTGCCTGGGCAGCAGCTGCAGCTGAGCTGTGGGGGTGCAGGGCCTGCTGCCAGAGAAGTGACCTCCCACCTCTTTTCCTCCCTTGTCTGCAGTGTGCAGCTCCTCCAGCTCAGCCCCTGGTCCTTCCTAAGGGCCTCAGTGCCACTATTGGAACCCATCTAAGGCTGTTCAGCTCTGACCTGCTTGGAGGTTTTGATTCTCAGACCCTTCCCTTATTTCACATTTTCCTTCTTTAAACAAGGCAACCGTTCTTACAAAGGCCTGTTCAGTCCCAACCCTTTCAGGCCAAGAACTAAGTTCTGTTTGTTCCCAAATCCCTGAGTTCTACTACCCATCCCAGTCTCCCTTCCCATTCTACCAGGTCTAGGTGCTTTCTGGAGCTAGGGCGGCTGCGTGACAGCCAGGGGTCCCCACCTTGCCAAACTTGATGTGCTGCTGGTAGAGGATGCCATCCTTGATGGGAGTCTCTGCAAGCTCCATGGCCACGGCCAGCCAGAGGCCCACTGTTGCGAAGACCTGAGGAGACTGGTAACAGGCTGGATAGGAACACTCATACTTCCCCTTCTGGCCACTTCCCCCTCCTTCTGTCCAGAGAGGCAGCTGCTGGGCTGGGGGAGGGGAGCCCAATCTTCAGTTAAGGGATGGGAGGGGTAGCACATTCTTCCTGGGGATTCTGCTTGGCCCAGGGTGCCTACACCTGCTTGGCAGGAGCCACAGGCCTTCTGAGGGCAACGACCCCTGTGCTGGCACCTGGGTCAGCTGGGTATGAGCATCTGACCACAGGCTGGCTGCCCTGAGTCATGAGCTCTGACCCTTCCCCCATCTCAGGCAGCTGTGCATCCTAGGGCCTGGCACTTCATGCCCTTGCTCTCACCCTAGGGTCCTCCTCTCAGACTGCCAAACTCCTGGCTCTTCCACCCAGCTTTGGTTTGTCACTAGACCTGTCTGAGCGTCTACCTGATCTCTGGTTCTACCTAAAGTATTTCTAATGTTCATTTGCTCCTCTTCTTCTTTGCAGCTCCTGCCACACCTGGGCTGACCTGGCTCTCTCCAACCCCAAGCCAACCCTGCTTCTATCCTTCCTTGGGTCTAAACTGGGATCCTCAGCCCAGCACTCAGGGGCCTGTGTTGTGGCCTCCACTTCCCTGAGCCTCATTCCCCACAGACAGGCCCTACAGTACACACCTTACCCCTGTGCTGCTTGGGTACACGGGTACCTCTCCCTCCTGGAGGCTGTCCTTGAAATCCACACTGCCTGAGAGCACAGTGGCCTTCACAACACACCCCAGGCCAGGCAGCAGTCCACATGAGATCCACACCGGAGTGACTCTGGCCATGTGAGTATGGGTGGCAGGTCCCTAGTGGGCTCCCAAGAGGTCACATGCTCTTTTAAAGCCGCTTCCTGTCAACTGTTTTTTCTGCCTATCCTTGCTGGAGGCTGGTATTGTGGCTGTGTCTGAGTCTGAATATCTGAATTCTGCAAAGTCTCATGTCTCATTCAGTGCCACCTCTGGGGAAGAATATGTAACCAGGCTAATGAATGCTGTTTTAGGATCACATATTCGACCAGGAAATGTCTTCTAAAGGCCTTCTCGCACCTGACTCTGGCTCCTGTGGCCCAAACAACTAAAACAGTCTCAGACAACATGGCATTCTCATTGCCATTTCAACAATGAGGAAATCAAGACTCAGAAAAATTAAGTAACTTGCCTGAGGCCACAAACCAAGTGACAAACATGACTTGAGTAACTGCTGTCCTGCTGGATAAGCATGTGGCCTTACATATGAAGGTCCTGGCACAGAGGAACTTGACACACAGCCACTGCTGTGTTGTGCCTCTGCCTGTCTCTCACAGATACGGAGGTCCTGGCAGATCTGCTGGCCGTCTTGTGAAGGTTGCCCATGTTTCCTCATATTTGAGTCTCCCACTTATCCTCGGCTTCCTAGGCAGATCTCTGCCTGGCTTGTCTGAGTCTTTACAACCCAGCAAAAAACAGAACAGAGCAGGTCAGTGGGAATGTGGCCTGAATGGCATTCCTGTGGTATCTGCATCTTCTCAGTGAATGAAACTGAGTTTCCAACTGGAAGCCTCTGCATGCAGGTAGTAAGCAGGGACCTGAGGCAGGAAGGAGCCTCCCAAGAGATCCAAGAAGCCCTCCGAGCATCACACAACCATCAGGAAGAGCAAAGCTGGGGGATATGACAGCCAGCCAGGAGGCCAGAGACCCAACCATTTCCCCATGGCATCCTACTGTGGGTCCTCCTTGAGCCATAAATCCCAGCAACAGTGAGGAATGTTCTGAGTCCCCAGAGTGGGCCATTGGCTAGGCAGCTCCTTTCAAAGCCAAGTACCAGCAGGCTGGGTGCTGGTAGCAGTGGGAGATGCTGATACCTTGGCTCAGAAGAGTGCTAGAGGGCCATGGGTGAGGCCTGCCCAGGAACCAGAGGGCAGATGGGTTGAGACACAGAGGGAGGACTGGGGGTGAGACAGAGGGGCCTGTGCTTTAATGGCATTGGAGGGGAGAGGGGTTTGCACAAAAATAGTAATTCTGGGGAACACAGTGAGCAGCCCAGGCCAGCTGGGCTGAGAATGCTGGCTTCTTGTCCAGGCAGCTGGTTGTGGCAGAAGTCCAGGGAGTGAGGCCTCTTGGAGGGAAGGAGGGAAGAGAGATAGCTCAGAAGTCCATAGAGCTGTGGGCCAGGTAGTCCTTTCGGCCGATGTTGCTAACTTGCTTGGTCTGCATGGCCTCAAGTTTGGGACAGTCAGTGATCCGATGGCCAAGACCCCCACAGAAGGCACAGCCACGCTCTCCTGAAGGGATAGAAGCAGGGTTAGCAAGGTCACAGATCCAGGCTCCCCTAAGTAGGGCCCCCCAGGTCACCGCTGTCTAGTATGGACTCGTTTTGTGGTATTCCCATCTGCCTATCTCCATGGCTGCCCGCGACTTGACCCCACCACCAGGGAGGACTTGAGCCTCCTGCTTGGCACTTACCTCCGATATCCAGCATGGACTCGTCCCCGCAGTGCAGTACTTGCAACACTGGTGGTACCTTCTGTTTTGCCTCTAAAAGTAGGGCCTTGAGGTCCATCAGCACTGACTCATCTGGAAGGGGAAGGGGGGAAGGGTAGTAGGGAACCATTAGGCCCCACTCTGGGCCCTGTGGTCCAAACCTGGGTGGTAATAGGAAGAGGACCTGGGGAACAGCTGAGGTGGCTCTGGTGAAAGACTCACCACAAGCCTTGTTGATGAAGGTGGTGGCAATGCCAGTGTTTCCTGAGCGTCCAGTACGGCCAATCCGATGCACTGCAGAGAGAAGGATAGAACCTCTGGCCCACTGCCCAGGGGCTGGGGACTGAGCCTTGCCCCTCTCCTTTCTAGCTCACACCCTTCATCTCCCAAGCTCCCTACCGTAATTCTCAATTTCCTCAGGCATGTCATAATTGATGACGTGCTGGATGGCAGGGAAGTCCAAGCCCTTGGAGGCAACATCTGTGGCCACTAAGACATCTTTTTTGCCCTCCCGAAATGCTTCAATGGCCTTGGTCCGTTCCTCCTGGTCTAGAAAGGGTCAGGTAGGAGGTCTTACAGGTATAGCAGGAATTTACAGAGTAGAGGCAGGCTGGCCAGGCAAGAGGGATTAGATGAGGGGCTGCCATGGCAAAAGAGTCCATGTCAATGTGTGCACTGCCTTCACCTTTGCCCCCATGGATGGCCACAGCCTCGACTCCCTTGAGCAGCAGGTACTCATGGATGGCGTCTACGTCTGCCTTCTTCTCTGCAAAGATGAGCACCTGTCCAGGAAGGGTGATTCCAGTCACAGGGCATCACCTTGACTTTCGTGCAACACTGTCCCTACCACCCTCTCCCCTGTCCTGGGGACTGTGGCCCCAGGCTGGACTGGCTGCACTCACAGGTGGAGGTGTCTTCTGTAGGCACTCGAGCAGGTACACCATCTTAGCTTCTTCCTTCACATATTCCACCTCCTGCCACCAAAGGGGCCAGGTCAAATGATCCCAAGGTTAGGTTCACAAGCCAGGGCCCTGTTAAAGAGGCTGAGCCACTAATCTGGGCCAGAAGTTGACCAGGAACTTCTTGGCACCAAGGGCTGGACATACTACGAATGGCTCTGGCTAAAGGCCAGAAGGTTTCAATAAAACCCCCAGGGCCCACAAGATGAAGCCCTTGTTCCAATCAGCTTCAAGGGAGCCTGAGAGGCTAGAGTGCTGACTTGCCTGTATGACATCCAGGCTTGCAGCCCCGGCACGGCCCACATTGATAGTGACAGGCTTTACTAGGGCACTCTTGGCAAAGTTCTGAATCTTCTTTGGCATGGTGGCACTGAAGAGTAGAGTTTGCCGCTGGCCCTGAGGAAGGATAGGAGCTTGGACCCAGGGCACACAGGGCTAGGTGGGGCTGGGGCAAAGGTAAGTAGGAGATAGGTCTGGGAACACTGAGCAGCTGGGTCGCAGCCCACCCAAAGTAAGAGCAGAGGGTGAGACAGCATAGGGGCTCAGGGTCCTCCATGATGAATGAGGTATGGATGGGGAAGGGGGCAGTATGGAGGATGGGCACCTTGAAGTAGGAGAAGATAGTACGGATGTCACCCTCAAAGCCCATGTCGATCATGCGGTCAGCCTCATCCAAGGCCAGGTATCGACAGATGTCTAGGCTGACCATCTTCTTTTGTAGTAAATCCATGAGGCGCCCAGGCGTGGCCACCATCATGTGCACACCACTGAGGACCAAAGAGAGACCCTGAGGTTGGAGCCACCTGCCCATCATCTACTGAGGCCATATCCTACCTCCGTTCTGCTGTTCTTCCTTCTTCCTGCCTGTTCCCCTGTCCTCTCTTTGTCACCCCCTTATCCTGCCCTAAGTATACATTTATCCCCTGGAAGAAGGGGATGCAGCTTTCTGGACAGCACTTGGCCTGGCACACATTCCTTCACCTCCCAGGTCACTCCTCTTGCCCCAGGAGAGCTATCCTGAACCTCTGCAGAGGCTTCACTATGGGCTCCCACAGCCTGCACTCCTCCCTTCTTATTTTGGAGAAAAGGTCTTGCTATGCACTTCAGGCTAGCCTCAAACTGAAGATCTTCCTGCCATGGCCTTCCGAGTGCTGTAATTAAAGGTATACAACCTGTGCCTGGTTCTGCAGTCTCTTTGTAGCCCTAGCTGGGCTTTCCTGGCATACTGACTTCATCTTTTTTGGGTCTGCATCTTTCCTGAGCCTGGGAATGCTTCTGTGATCCCAAGACCTCATCCCGGGCATCTGGTGATAGCTGTGGGGGACTGCATTGGGTGGACAGGACATGGATTCCTTTGGGATCTAGCCCATGTCTAGATCTGCCCCTCTTCAAAATTCAAATATCACCTTCCCTGTAAAACCTTCTCTAACTTCTTTCCTCTCAGATGTCCCAAGAGGATGGGCCATTCTCTCTGCTGTGTTCCCACAGTATGTGACTATTTCCCTCTATCTCACCCAACCCACTTCCCCATTATACTTTGGGGGCTGTGTAGGCTTAGCCCACAGGAAGCCTCTATGAGAGTCCAGGGAGTGACTAAAGGGACTTCTAGCTTCTCTATAGGAGTTGGGGAGGCCCATGGGGCAGGGTTGCCTGTACTCACTGTCGGATGGTCTCCATCTGCTCTTTGACAGACATGCCCCCAATGCAGAGAGCACAGCGCAAGAGGGGTGAACTGTCTTCCTGTAGCAGGCGGCAGTAATATTCCAGAATGCCATGGGTCTGCCGGGCCAGTTCCCGCTGTAGAACAGGGAAAAGGCTGACACCAGAAGGCAGCCCCAGTCTCTCCCCTGCCCTCCAAGATAGGCTATCTTACTGAGGGGCAGATGATGAGTCCATAGGGCCCCTCTCGCTTAGAGAAAGGCAACCGCTTCTCTTGTTCCAGGCAGAACATGATGACAGGCAGCGTGAACACAAGTGTCTTGCCTGACCCAGTGAAGGCGATACCAATCATGTCCCGGCCAGAGAGACTGTTGGGAGAGGACAATCTGAGACCCAGCAGAAGAGAGCAACTACTTTTCTAGTCAGACACCTGACCATTTTCTGTCCCTGTCACCACCCTCCCCAGGTACCCAAGGTCTGAGTCCATACTCACATGGTGGGGATGCCCTGGATCTGGATGGGTGTCGGGTGGAGGATGCCTTTCTTCTTCAGGCCTCGAAGGATGGCTGTGGAAAACAACAGGTACTTTACCAGAGGCCTAGCACCTGTGAAATTAGCACTTCCTCACAAGTTACAAGTGATAAAATGAAGGCTTGGGAACAGAGAAGGATGGAAAGAAAGGTAAACTTGTATAATACCCATGGCTTGGTGAATCCTGGTTTCACATCCAGGTCTGTCTAAATCCAATAACACTTTGCCAGTGAAGCTTTGTAATAGCAGAGGACACTGAACATATATGGCTACGGCAATTGAAAGGTAAGCCTAAAGAGACTCCACCTCAAATCCTGGCATTCTCATTGGCTGGACCCAATGGTCATGCTGCTGAGCTAAATGAGAACTAGAATACTACAAAGGCTTGATTTTAAAAGTGTGGTGTCTCTCCCTATTCCCAGGTACCTGCAGGAAACTTCATTTCCTTGAAGCTCTTGATGGGTGGTGGGATGCCATCTCCTTCCACCAGGATGTGGTACTTCTTCCGTACGCGCTCGTGTCTTTCTTCAGACATGCTCAGGACATAACGGGGAGGAGTCCAACTGTGAGTGAACAATAGGGGTCCACAGAAGCCCTGAGCACTGCTAATCTCAGCTGTATGTCATCTTGAGTAAAGGTGACTACCCAGACTAGGAAGGCATACCTGGTTTTGATTGGGTCATCATATGTGATGCCCTTGGCCATCTCCTTCACTGACATCAAGGCTGAGAAGATAGACATAGCTTAGGGCTGGCTCCCGCTTCCCAGAGACCAGGTCCCTTGATATATAACATGCCTGGGGTTAGGGGGAGGCAGTTTAGTTCACCTCCTCATTGCCCTGGCTGGAACAATACCTCGGCCCTCAGCCACACTCTCCAGAATCTTCTCTTCTTCTTTCAACTGTTTCTCCTTTGCAGACTCCTTTCGGGCTGAGAAAAGAAGGTAAAGACACCAGAGACTGGTAGACATCGACACAGACAATAAGGCTTGGCTTCTCCCTTCCCACTCAAGCATTGCTGCCCAACTCACCTTCAGCCTTCTCTTTGAGGTGCTGGTGCTGATCCAGGAGGCTGACATTGGATTGAGGGCCCAGCGGGATGTCGTCTTCATCTCCCCGGGGTTCGCTGCCGCAGTCCTGTTGTTCCTCTTCCGCAGCTCCCTTTCGTCTTCGCTGCAGCAGCTTCTGCAGCTGAGTTCCCACAGTATCCCTCAGAGTACAGCCCGACAGAAGAGCGGGGCATCGGGTCCCTGCTCATAATCTTGGCTTTGGGTGAGGGTCTTGTGCCTTAACCCTCAGATTAGGTCGTCAGTCCTTCATTTGCCTCCAGGACACGCTCCGAGGTATTGACTCTTCTCAGATCGCCCCCATCTCCCTGAAGACCAGGGCCACCTCCCATCCAATTAAGCCCCAGTGACCACGCCCCCATATTCGTCGGGCGCTCTGGGCTCACCAGTAATTGCCGGCGTTGTCGCAACGGCACATAGGGTACGTATTCTTCGTTGTCCTCATCCTCAGCCTCGGAGCGGCTTCCTGCAGCAGTCGTCTCGTCGATGCGAGCTCGCTGGAGATATACAGGAATCAGGCCCCGACCCCGCTGCCTTCATTCCGGATCCCCACCTGCGCAGGCCCCAACCTTTCTCCCACCTTTTTTTCGGGTTCCGACTCCTCCATACTTTACCGTAACGCAAGGATTCCACGACCATATCCACGCCCTATCTTTGAGTGAAATCCAATCAGACGCGAAGAAACAGATGTCGGCATCTAGCAACGACGTCGGCGTGACGGATCGCGCAGAGGGATAAACTTCTTGAGTTGAGTTTGCGGCTGCGCGGCTGTTGCCAGAGGTGCAGGCTAAGGTGCCCCGTACTGCATTGTGGGTTGCTGGAGAATGTGGAGCATGCGCAAAAGGCTCTAGGCTGGCCCTGTCACAGGAAGACTCCTTGGAGACCGATGATTGCAAGTGGACGGGAAGGGCTGCCTGCTAGGTACCCAAAGCAGGAGGACACTACGACCTCTTGTGGCTGGGAGATCCTAGACCCGGCAAACCGGGATTCCTGCGGTGTCTCGGTCGGTGTTCCTGGGCACGGGTGGGGGTGGGGCTTGCAGAATGAATGACTCAACATCTACCACCATTCTGATTGGTCTCATTTGTGTGAGACAACGTCTATGGCCAGAGTGGTAAGGGATAAATAAAATACTGATGACAGTGTTTTTAAGCTGAGGCCCTGTATACAAATGAACGATTATTGTAAATTAAGTAGAGCTCAGTGTGATCGCCTGAGAAACCACAGGCGGCTTAGAAATTGGTTCTGAGCTTCCAGAAAAGTGTGGGAATCTCCGCGCATGGAGTGGAGGAGAGGCTTTCTGCGGGTGCAGCAGGAATAAAGGTCTGTCGATGTGCAAGTACACACATTCCTCGGAACAAAGCGGAATGGGTGGTGTGGCTAGAGCTAAAGGTGAGATTGGGCCCACAGCATGCAGGGTAGTGACTCTCAGAATATGTAAATTTAACTTCATTGAGGGCTTCTGAAGAGGAAGGAAAGTGTTCTTTTCATTCGTATGTTTGTTTTCTTGAGATAGGGTCTCCTTATGTAGTTTAGGCTGGCCTTTAACTCCAAATGATCCTCTTGTCAGCCTCCTGAGTACTGGGATTACAGGCCTATGCCACCACTCCTGGCTCAATCGCACGCTTAATAAGAGTAGGACAAGGTGTGGTAGTGCACTGTAATCCCATCACATGGGAGGCTGACAGGATTGCTGTGAGTTTGAGGCCATACACAGACTCAAAAAAAAAAAAAAAAAGGAATCCTTCTCTGTTGGTAAATGGGGTGCTTGATCAGACCTGCACCTTTGGCATAATGAAGCAGAATTTGAGATAGCTGTACCAATTCAGCTGGACTGTAGGAACCTGGTGTAAATGGAGAGAGGAACACAGCTGATAAAGGGTTTGTAGGGAAGTGGTCACACTTGGGGACTGGGATAGGCCAGGAACTAGGAATTGTGAGCCTTGGTCAATGTTGTGTATTCTTCAGAGGAGGAAGCTGACACCCACATGGCTGGGCTCATCCTGGGTGGGCAAAACGCAAGGATAGTGCTGTTTCTGCTCATAATGTCCTATACAAGGCTCTGTGGCTGTAATTCTCTAGATATGACATTCCCCAAATAAGCTCAATTTGAGTTGGTTTTAGTAGAGAAAACTACTGAGGGGAGGCAGTTTGGACTTAAGGCATTCTTAGCAAACCCCTTATATTAAAACCTGAATTTACAAACTAGTTCCATTGGGGAGGTGAGGTAGTTTGCTTGAGGTTTTAGACTGTTTCATTGTTGTCTTAACTCAAATCCTTAGGCTCCATGTCCCATTCCCACTGGGAAATCAGACCATTTATAAAAACTTAAGTTTACCCTCAACTGCCACTACCTTAAGTCAGTGTGAAGAGCCTCAATCAGCCAAGCTTCGGGTCCACTGTCCATGCAGGCCTCAGAACCTTTCCCAGATCTCTTCTCACATCCATCCTGCTGCAGGTTACCCAGATTGTGCAGAAGGAAACCAATACAATGTTGGGAAAGAGCTGCTTCAGACCCAATAGGAGCAAAGGACACATACCAGAGAAATATGGGCCTGTGGTCAGCCCTACTTGGTCAGATGAAGTTCAATTGAGTCACTTTTCTGTTTTAACCTTAGTTTCCTAATCTACAAAATGGGTTAACTGTGGCTTAAGATTGTTCTGAGGAATCCTGAACATGAAATAGAAAACTATGCCAAGCTGGTGAAATATAGTATCTGCTTCATAAGGTTAGCGACTAGTAAGTTGGAGCCAATGCTTCTGAGTACATCCCTTGCCCCATTCCCTGCCCAGGCCAGCAAATCAGAATCACACCAACTCTGTGTCCAAATGTTGCTTTATCTTTCAGCATGAAAGATCTTCACAGTATCAAAAGTAAAGAATTGAAAAAAAACAACAACAATAAAACTGAACACAAAGAGAGCAATGTTGGGCCAGCAGTACCATCAGCCCCTGGCCCATAGGCCAGCCCAGTCTCTGAGTATGGAGGCTGCGTAGCACCAGGAAGCAGCTCAGCAGAGGTCCTGAGGCACCCCTGCACAGCGTGGCATCCATTCAGCTTTTGGTTGGTCCAGGATGGAAGGAGCAGCAAGGGTCAGGGCAGGTGGGCAGGGCATACGGAGGGAGAAACTATAGACCTTCAGCTGGCAGTTGGGGCCTCAGGATGCCCTGAAGAAGCTTGCCCTAAAGAAGGTTGAGAAAGAACAGCAGAGCAGGATCACAGTGAGCAATGGGTTGTGCTCCATCTTCCCCATGCCAACTCTGGGTTCCTATGGAGGCAGAAATGGCTGGCTCATATTTTTGTTCCTTGGGCTGAAAAGGCTGAAGGGATTTCCTGGATTACTTCTACCAGAGGAAGGTTAAGATCCTGTTGGGGGACAGAGCCCCAGTCCTGGGGTTCTGGCACCATGTAGGACAATCCTTGAGGTGCCTAGGACCCCTGCTGTAGCACATCCTTCCAGGCCAGACCTAAATGGCTGCTGGCATCTGTTTTCCCACTAGCAAGTACTGGAGGAGGCCACTTCTGCATTCAGACTCCAGGGACACAGCCTGAGCTGGGTCCTCAGTCTGTGCCAGGACTGCTTTCTCACACACTGGCCTCAAACTCACGGCAATCCCCCTAACTCAGCCTCCCAAGTGCTGGGACTACAGGCTTGTGTCACCATGCCCAGCTCCTTTGTGTTTAAATGACCTACAAAGCCTTGCTCTATCTCATCTGCCCCTCACTGCTTCCTTGGGGTGGGCCACTTTCACTTTTTTTCAACTGGAAGGCACTCTGCATGGAGGAATCAGGCTAAGCAAGTGGGATGCAAGCCCCAGCATGATCATATGAGTGGTGGGGGCAGCCCCACGGGGCCTACTGCTGCATGGGTACTGTGGGATGCAGCTGCTTAAGAGGTTGAGCCCTCATACTGATAGCCCAGGGATGGCAGCCCAGGAAGGGTTTTTCAGGAACATGGGCAGAAGGGTTCAGGAAGGCCTAGCAGAGAGGAGTGGCTGAAGGACAGAGACCTAGGGTGAATGGCTCAGGAAGAGATGGGGCTCAGACCTTCGGACACTGTAGTTTGCTGTGCGGGTACTGTAGAGGTGAGGCAACAGGGCTGTCAAGACTGAAGTCCAACTCCCTTGATTGAGAGCAGAGAATGATCTTGTTGCACATGGGGATAGGTTCCGGTAACACCTGGGGTCTTTACCTTACTGGGCAGTGCTGGGAGTGGTTTTCTTGAGGCTGAAGTTGGTCCAGTTCACAGCAACTTTCTGACGAGTTTGCTTTGCAGAATCCAAACAGAACCTGTTGGTTTTAGGAGACATGGGAGAAGCGCAATTAGACTCTCTCCCTTCTTCAGCGCACTCTTCTTCTAGACATTGTCCTGCTAAGAAACCAGCTGGTGCTGGGTGTGGTGGCACATACCTATAATCCCAGTGGCTTGGGAGGCTATGGCAGGAAGATTGCAAGTATGAGTCCCTCCTGGGCAACTTAGTAAGACCCCATCTCAAAAAGAAAAAAGGGCTAGGGATGTAGCTCAGTGTGAAGGCTCTGAGTTCAATCTCCAGCAAAGGAAACAAAACCCCAAAACTAAATAAACTGACTACAACTTCTGTCGTTCCCCAGTGAAAGGGTTTAGCAGTTATGGGAGCTTTGCTGGTTTAGGAACCACTGCCCATGAGGCCAAGGGACAATGAAGACCATGAGACTGCCCTGAGATACAAGTTCCCTGCTCACCTTGTACCACTCTCTAGCTGTACTGGGCTGGCTTCTGTTCCCTAAGTATGCTCTGCTTCTTTTACTCTAAGACCTTTGTACATGGTGGCCCTACTGTCACAAATACTTTCTGGCTTTACCTGGCTCACTGAGTCTTCTTGGGTATTACCCATCCCAGGAAGGCCTCCTAGCCTGTGCCGTCCCTGCCCCCAGCTTGGTTTGGAGTTCTCCTTTGAGCCTCCCATGCCACAGCTCCATCATGCTTTTATGGTTCTAATGGCATTAATACCAAGCTGCATATTTCTGGATCTTTTTCTGTCTAGACCAGTGGTGGTGAACCTACGGTACATGTGCCACAGCAGGCTGTTTGTATTATTGCAAGCTCTAAAAGGTTTGCTATCACTGGTCTACACTGTTCCAAGAGCCTAGCCCAAGCAAAACAGAGTAAGTGCAAGTGAATAAAGCTGAAGAAAGCCCTGGTTCTTTCTCCCCATGCTTTAAATCTTCCCAGATGCTCCATCTTGCCAAATGGCTCTCTGGATTTGAGCAGACAGGCTGTATGGCAGGGCCTGAAAGGTGGTGGGGTCTCCCAAGGGGTCAGGGCTGAGGAAACAGGTCATTTTGAGGCCCCAGATATAATACGGAGCTTGGGCATGGGCTCCCTCATGGAGCTGAAGAGCAGACAGCCCACACATACCTCTTGAAGTACTCCACCTCGCGGTCAGTTTCATCCATCTCCACCCCATCCATGTCCTTGGGCAGGAACACATCGTCTAGGAAGACACAGCCAGGAGGGCTCAGTGCCCGTGGCCAGGCCTCTGGGGTCATGCTCTGGAGGCAGCACTTCCCACACGAGAGGACTGCCCTCCACCCCATGGCCTGGTTGCGGTGAGGGGCCAGCCACTTGGTTCCTGGTGCACTCACCCAACGAGGAGGCTGATTTCTCCTGCTTGTTTCGGCTCCGGCGACTGCGGCCCTTGCCCTGGGGCAAGCTCTGTGGCCTTGATGGGCCTGGGGGCTGCACAGACTCCTGCTCTGGAGGTCGTACTTTGGCCTCAGCTGGCCAGTTCCTCCAGGAGCTGCCCTTCTCCTTCTCAGTTTTGGGGCTATCAGCCCAACCTGGTCCTGGCTGGCTTCCCCGGCTACCCTCTTCAGCTTCAGTGCAGCTGCCCACTTTGGGAGGCTCTGGGCCCTTGGCTGGCTGCTTGGGACCAGACATCTGGCTCTTGGTACTGGGGGCCTCTATGCTGGCTGGGGGTTGGGGGGCCAGGCTTGCCTCACTCTTCTTGGCCTGACTGCCCTGTCTTTTGCCCTTCCGTGGCTTTCCACCTGTGGCCATAGGCTCAGGGAGCTCCTGCTTGCAACTTGGGACCTCCTTTGGACTTGGCTCCTCAGAGCTAGGGTTGCCTGGCTTGGGTGTCTTGACCCAAATTACCCGGGACAGGTTGGGCACAGTGTTGAGTCTCCTCACTAGCCCATTCTCAGGGATGATACCAGGAGGGGGGCCCCTCACCTCTGTCCATGGTGGGTGGGGGCCGCTCATTTCTGCCCATGGTGGGGCTGGCTCGCCTGCAGCTTGTAATGTGTGGCTCTGGGAGGAGCCCAAAGTCAAAGGGGACAGGTCAAGGTTGATGTCAGGCCGTTGCTCTGAGGAGCCATTGAGGTTTGAGGGGGGTAGAGTCTGGGGCTCAGGCTTGGCAGCTACCTCCTTAGAGAAGCCATTGCTGTCCATGCTGAGCTCACACACGCTGAAGCTGGCACGGATAGAGTCCTTGACAGTATTCTTGATCTCTTGCAGACGGCTGCTCAGGAAGCTGTTAACCCGATCCAGTTCTCGGTCAGGCCACTCCAATAGCCTTTCCCTGGCAGGCCTTGGCTCTTGGCTTCCAGAAACACGATTCCCCTGCTTCAGAGCTTCTGCTGCCAATTTCTCTTTTTCCTGTCAATACAAGAGGTAGTTTCAGCAGGGCCTGTCAGCTGTCAGGCAAAAAATGACACCTGACATATCAGCCTGGGGCCCAGCTTTGCCACTAACTTGCTGGAGGCAGTCTCATGATCCTTCCCTGCTCAACCATCTTGCAGGAATGAGGGTGACGTAATCAGACAAGTACCAGTATTGAACAAAGGTACAGATGTGCCCCTAGAAGGTAGGGTTTTTGCAGCTTGTTCATCCTGGGCCTCAGTGTTAGTCCTACAGCTTAAAAATGTTATGAGTCAAGGGGATAGGATCTGCTTCTTGGTACTAAGCTTGGGTGTTCCTGCATAATTTACTCATTCACCAGTCAACTTATCTGTGAAGTGGGGACAATAATTCTAGAGTGAACACCAAAGTGGTGTGTACGCTGGGAACATGGATGCTGTAGAGGCAGTCTCTTCAATTCTGCAGGTGGCAAGAGAAAAGCCATATTATGCAATCTTACCAGAAGGAAGATATGGGGGCTATTAAGACTGTTGGGCCAGGGATTTAGCCCAGTGGTTCCGTCGCCTGCCTTGCAAGTGCAAGGACCCGAGTTCGATCCCCGGTACCAAAAAAAAAAGACTGTTACCAGTGGATGAGACTGCTGTGAGTGGCTGGGAATGCATGTAGCCTCTTGATGATGTATCTGGGTATTACTGAAGAGGGCAACCTTCCTGTAGAAAGGCCTCTCATTGCTCAGCTGGCCTTAAGTAATTGAGGTCACACTTGAAGTGTGCCCCATGGTATAAAATGGACAGCTAGACCTGGCCCTCATTGCAAGATGTAAAAGCAGCCTCCTCGCCTAGGTGAGGGCTGGGAGGCTCTCATAGGTTAGATACTGCCAGTCAGGGTCTCCAACAGACCTGGATCCAGAGAATGGAAATCAATCTGTGGCCTGAGTCACAGGCATCAGCAGGCCAACAAGGCCTTTAGAGGCAGACAGGAGAGAGGTGCCAGATCTTTGGGAAGGACATGGTGGTAGAGCACTAGGTGCTGAATGACTCCCACCACCTTACATATTTCCAGTTGATTTGGGAAGAAAGGGGGAGAAACAGGAAAAGAAATCTGGGGAGAGAAAAGAGGGCTTTCTACCACCTCAGAGTCAACTTACAGTGTGACCCTGTGCCCTAGCCAGCAGGTATTTATCCTTTCATCTCTTTTGAACACTGGTTTTACAACTGACTAAGGTCAGCCGTGCCTTGGGGACCTTGGACAAATCGCTTATTCTCTCTGAACCTAATTTCCCAGTTTGTAACTTAGGAAGACAAAAAAATGTCTCTATCTCACAGCTCTGAGAATGGCTGGAAGGGTCTGTGCCAAAGGCTGTGCCTTGGCAGTGGGGGCTCAGGTGAGCAACAGTATTTCCAGCTCAGGCTGTAGGGATGGCTGAGGGCCCAAAAGGCACTTCACCTTGCTTCTCCTTATATCAGCAGAGCTTTGCTTCTAGTTGTTATGGATTGGGGTTCCATGGAAGATTTCATTTACAGAAAAAAGTTGCTGCTAAATAAAAAAAGTCTAAAAAAGTACTGGTGTGAAGGGCAAAATATAAACTTTGGAAGGAAGAGAAGGAGAAAGCAGAGAAATGTATAATCTGCTACATACCATAAGCCTGGCTCCTTCCTTAGGTTGTCTCATTTAGTCCTTACCACTGTCCTTGTTGCACCATGATCCTCAATTTACAGATGAGGAACCTCAAGTCTGGGAAGAATACAGAACTGGCTTATGGCTAATAAATGGCAGAGTTGGGACAATCCATCAGGGATGATCTTCAGAAGTCGCTACAGTTTTCACTTCTATTTGCCAAGCATTTTACTGCTCATTGAATGTGAGGCAGTGGGCTAGGCTCTGGGAGTGCAGCTGACTTTAAGATATAGTCTCTGCTGAGGGAGACAGACATGCAAACAAGCTGTTTTAATTCAGAGTGACAGTGACAAGTGCCATACGGGGAAGAAAGCACAAGGTGCTCATGTGCTTGGGTCATTAGGGAGTGCTTCCCAGAGGAGACAGTGAAGGGTAAGCAGAATTATCCTGAGAAAGTGAGACAAGGACCATTTAGAGGGAAGGAATAGCAAGTGTAAAGGCTGGGAAATGGGAAAACATATCACTTGGAAATGCAAACCATTCAAGGGTATAACTGGAGCCTTTTTTTTTTTTGAGCCTAGTTTTTGTTTTTGTTGTTGTTGCTGGGTGGGCAGGCTGTGAATAAGGAGGCACGTCAGAAAGGAGAGGCTGATAGATGAAGCTGGCAAGCTAAGAGGAGCTGGATCCTAATAAGCCCTCTTGGCTGTGTTAGAAACTGGGTTTGTGACAATGTTTAGCCACTGACTGCTTGGAAAATAGAGGCAATAAGTAGAGAGAAATGGACTTGTTTGAGCTGTTGGGGAAAGTAGCATGAGGAGGACTTTTGATTTTGGGTGGGGAAAGAGAATAAGATGCATTCAAAAAACATTGCCAAACACTGTACCAGCTACAGCAGCCGCCATGGACCAAGCATTCATGTGTCAGGCAACCTGCCCAACATTTCCATGCACCATTCCATTTCATCCTCACAACAAGCTATGACTTAGGTTCTCCTGTTATTCTCATTTTACAGATGAAGAAACTGAGGCTTAGAGGTTAAGTGATTTGCCCAAGGTCATACAGCAAGCGTGGCAGAGCCGAGCTTCAAACTGAGGTCCAATTCCAAGGCCCATTGCTCTCAGTCACTTCCAAAAGATGGTGCCCAGGGTGGGGTCCAGGTCAGCTAATAGGGTAGATGGTAGTACCACTGACAATGAAGAAGGGAAGGCAGACCTCTTTGGTGAAAGATAACAGACTGTTAGGCTGTTTTGGATGAGCTGAGTTTGAGGGACCTGTGGGATATCTGTGAGGAGCCCAGTAGTGATAGGGGGTTCAGTGTGAAGTACAGGGAGAAAATACTACCTAGATGGCTTTCTTTTCCCAGGTAGATGTACTCAAGAGGCAGGACCTGGTGGAGGGTTAGGCACTCACAAAGGAGACAGAAAGACAGAGAGGCAGGTCAGAAATCAGAACATGGCATTCCCACTACCCCTTTCCTGGACCTGCCTGGCTGACAGTAGAGAAGCCAAAGACAAAGTTTGAAAAAGAGAGGGCTAGGTATTTAGCTCAGTTGTGCCACTACCTGCCTCGCAAGCACAAGGTTCTGAGTTCAATCCCCAGTACCAAAAAAAAAAATAAAAATAAAAGTAAAGGAGAACATATATAATATATATATATATATATATTTTTTTTTTGGTACCAGGGATCGATCTCAGGTCCTTGTGCTTGCACAGCAGGTGGCGAAACCACTGAGCTAAATCCCCAGCCTAAGGAGAGCACATATAAAATATCAAAGGTTGCTCACTGGACAAATATAAATGGGAATAAGAATTTAGATTGGGAACAAAGAAGTCAGTGGTGACATTCTTCAGAGAACTGGGGAACAGTCTGCAGTGAGCTGACAAGGTGGGGAAGTTAAGACAGTGAAGGCACATAGTGTTTTCCAAGAAATGTGACTGCTATGTGAGGAAAAGGACTGGACAGCTGGGAAGGAGAGGTTACAGGTCCAGGAACAGTCTGCTTTCAAAACAGAGAGCAGGGGAATACAACGACATGTGATGGGACCTAGACCAGAGGAGGGGCCAGAGTTCCAGAGCAGGTGGTCTGGTGTTGGGGTGAAGTAGCAAGAAAGGAGATATGGCCTGGGGTAGGAAAGGGATAACCCTTCCCTCATGATGGGGGTAAAAGCTTGTAGGTGGGATGGTCAGAGTCAGGAGAATGTCAGTCCAATAGCTTTCTGTCTTGTGGAAATAGGAAATGAGGTTGCCAAAAATAAAACGTGTGTGTGTGTGTGTGTATGTGTGTGTATGTGTGTGATGCTGGGGAGAGCCTGGAAGGTAGAGAAGAGGTCTGACAAAGAGGCTGTGAGAATGGACATGGGGAGGAGCAGGGAGACGTGAGATGTGGGGCTATAGGAGGCTGGCCAGGCAAGGTGGGGGCTTAGGCAAGCAGGAGACTACCCAGGTGGGTATCACAGACAGATCTGGTCATGTGCTTTCTTCAAGGTGCAGAAAGGGCCAGGCAGCCTGGGGTGGACTCTCAGGGTTGCAGTTTTTCTAAGCAGATGTGACAGAGGCAAATAGGGTAAAGAATGAGTACTGGTAAGACAGTGATTGAATGATGAGTCATTTTGCTTGCTCTTTTACCAATACTTAATTGAAGTAAGTTCATGCTAGATTGGCCTGGGAAGAGAAACGGGGAGGTGACTGTATTCACTGGACGAAGAGCAGTGGCCAAGCGGTTGTAGATATTGAACTGGGGTAAAGCTTCAAAAGATTAGGGATTAGTACACAAAGATGAGAGTGAGATAAAGGAACAGGAAGACACTTGGTTTCATCCATCTTTCAAGGTGGAAGAAAATGAGCAACTATAACTACTTGGCTTCTGGGAAAGGTGGTAGACAGCCACGCTGTAGTTAAGTCCAGCAGGTGGAGGGACCTCAGGGAGAAGGTTGCTGTTTAAAAAGATAATGACAACTGCCTGATACTGTGACCACCTGTGCATGTTGTCCTTCCTGGGGTTCCATGACTACATTTGGAAAGGCAGAGTTACCTGGTTTGGCTGCAGCCTGGCCTCTAGGCTGGGCTTGGCAGATGGTTGCTATACAGTGAGATACAGATTGAGTGGGAAGAGCATGATAAATGGCAGCCTAGAGAAATATGCAAGGTGTAATGAGTAGTGGAAGAATTCCCTGAGGAAGTCTGCAAAGGAGAAAATGTATAAACTGAACTTGGAGGGACAGCTAGCCCCAAAGAGAAGGCATGAAAGGATCACGTCATGAATGAAGGGGAGAGGTCCATCTAGGCCTACATGTTTATGAAAAGTACACCAGGCCTGGTAACTACAGGAGAGTGCCCCCCAGGGATCTAACTGGGATCTGCTGTTCTAAGGGGCCAGAGAGACCACTGCAGTCCACTGAACACTTCTGGTTGGCAACTCCAGATGGGAGCAAGACATTTTCTGATGGCAGTGGTGGGACCCTTTGGCTTAATGTCAAACTGCAGAAGGATCCTTGGTTGTCCTTTGGGCTGGAAAGAGATGAAGAATCACTCTGCCTTCCAGAGCACTAGGGCTGTTTGACCACCCAGGAACTGGAACTAGTTGGCTGTCAAACCCAAATCCCCTTGGATGCTGGGCTCCTGAATGTGGCACTGTGCAGATGCAGATGGGAGTAGGTTGGTGAAGAGGTAATGAAGCCACAGGAGATGAGCTATCGAGTCCTGGGGCTCACCCAACCACAGGGCTGCCCTAGAATAGCTCTTTGGTTCAATTCTCAGCCCTGAGGACTGGTTCATTCCCATGGCTTCAATTACATCTCTGTGCTGGGAACTCCTAGCCTCATATCTCTGTCTCCTCTTGGATGTCTCATGGGAACCTCTGAGTCAGTGTGCCCCAACTGCATCCAGTCTTCTGCAAATGCCATCCTGGCTCTGTGAAAGTTAATACCATCTTGCTGGTCACCACCTGGGAGACATCCTTGACTCTATCTTGCCATTAGATTATCCAGGTCTATTATTTCTATTTCTTCTGCACATCTCTTCTGTTCTAGTCCTACCCATAATCACCTCTCCCTTAGCCCATTTTTTCCTTCCTGGAGCATCAAATTCAGTCACTCTTCAATCTATGTCCCACACTGACACAGTACAATCTGAACATGGATCTAACTAAGCACATTTTTTGATGAAACCCACCAGTGAAAAGCCCTCACCTGGAGGCTAAAGTCAAAGCTGATCTTCAGCTGATCTTGGAGGCCCTCCTTCACCTCCACCATCTGTCCTGCTTTCTCTGGTGTTTTCAGCTTTGGCTTTACCAAGCTCCTGTCAGGTGTGCTGTGCCCATTGGTGGGAGAACCCTCCACATTAATCTGTCCTCACTCCCCATAACTCAGCTCACAAGTCAGCCTCTTATAAAGCCATTTCCAGGCAGGATGAAGGACTTCCCCAATCCTGATACTTGTCATATACAAGTATGCTTGTCCAGTTTTGGGTCAATCTCCACACTGGACTGAGCTCCTTAACTGCATTATACTTTGACTCCCAGTATTTGTAGAAGTAATTGCTGAATGAATAAATGATCAAGTGAAGGGCCGGGGATTTAGCTCAGCGGTTTCACTGCCTGCTGCGCAAGTGCAAGGACCAGAGTTCGATCTTGGGTATCAAAAAAAAAAAAAAATGACCAAGTGACGCAAGTCCTTGGCTTAGATGAATCCAGCAAGCAGCTTCTGAGGTTAAGACATGTTTCCTCTGATCATTTGCCCCCAGGCTCCCTGATCCTGATGCCTCCCAAACTCATTCAGACCTTCCCAGAGCAGTGATCCATGCCAAGGTCTTTGGCACCTAGCACCATTCATGCCCCAGAAGTCTTGGGGCTTGAGGTGAGGGATTCCTCAGGGAGGAGAGGCAGTAGTGCTGAGCTCCCCCCACACCCACCTTCTTTTTCAGCTTGTGCCGGGCCCGCTTGGCGGCCCTGGCGCTGTTGGGGACTTTGGGCTCCGTGCTGTTGATGAATTCCAGCAGCTCATCCACATCTCGGTGGTCCACGGCGGGCTCCCCAGGGATCCCGCCCAGGGTGCCCCCCTTCATGGGCAGCTCCTCTTTCCGCCTGGTCAGCCTTGAGCGGAGCTTCTCCCGGATCTCAGTATAATTCCGACTCGTCGGGGCAGCGGGTGGCTGGGGGAGGGGGAGGTGCTGACATTACACCCTGGGCCTGAAAGGCCCATAGCACTCCCACCCACTGGCACCAGGCACCAAGTATATGGTAAGGAATGAGACAACTATTCTACTATCAGCCACCATGGCCAAATGGCTTCATCCTCAGCCAGGCTCTGAGCTGAGACAGCGGTAGGTGCAGAGAGTGGGAAGGAATAGGGCAGAGTTGGGCAAACACGGATGGGGGAGCCAGGGAAGCAGGTTTGAGCCTGGGCTTCGTCACTTAGAAGCTGTATGACCTTGGGCGAGTCATCAAGTCTTTGTGAGCCTCAATTTTGTCATCTCTAAAATGAGGATAATAACACCTAGCTCAAAGGTGACTAGTAGCTGAATTACTTTCATTCCTCCTATCCTCAGCTGCTGTGCCCTAACCAGCAGCCCTTCTTCACCTTATGAGACTTCTGAACTGCTTTCTCCCCTGTGCAGAGACAGCATGTACTCTGATCTGAGCCTCCTTCCTGGCGCCATCTGTGCACACGGCCTGTCCCTCGGCTGGCTGTCACACCTGGGGAACTGAGAGCCTTTCTGCTTCCACTCTGCCTTCAACACGCACAAGCGTTCACTTCTCTGGGATTACACACGTATACATACTCATCAGAATCATAGCTTTCTCTCTGCCACTTCCTTTCCTTTTGCCTGAAGAAAAAAAGTCAATCTTAAGAGAAACCACGAGAAGAATAAAGGCAGCAAAATGTTAAAAAACAAAAAACAAAAAACCCACAACCTCATAAATCTGCTGAGGCTCAAGTGAGTGGATGCAGGTGTGAGGACTCAGAGGGTCCCAGTGTAGTGATTACTCCTGTGAGCAAGGGGTCTCAGGGGAGCAGGGTGCTCCTTTGCTCACCTTGGTTGGCCCCCAGCCCTCTCTGGCCTGGGCGGGCTCACTCACCGCATTGTGGCCGAAGAACTCACAGTAGCAGCAGTCACAGAACTTTCCGTCTCTCTGGTGGGTGGAGGATGAGGTGCAGGAGCTTCGCTCAGAGCTGCTATCCTCTTCCTCGCCCAGCCCCTCATCTGCCTCGCAGGGCTGGGGCAGCTGGCAGGCCAGGCCACTGTGTGCAAACTTGTGCCCCTTGCACCCGGGGTCCCTGGGGCAGGGGAGAGAGACCCAGAGGTGAGGAAGGGCAGTGCAGGAGCAAGTAGGAACACATGGTAGGAGCCCAGGGAAGCCTAACTACCCTTCACCTGCCACATTATTGCTTCTTACAATACCCTCATTGTCCTATGGGCCATCACAAAGGCTGCTCCCCTGGAAAGGTTTCCCAGCACCTCTGCTTCTTGTGCCTTGTACAGCCTTCTCAGGGCAGAGTGGACATGTATCTCTATGTGCTTGTTTATCATGTGTTCCTGTAGTGGACTGTTTGCTTCCCCCCACAACCCCTGAAGCATTGGAGATTGAACCTAGGCCCTTTGAATTGACTCTTATTCCCAGCCCTTTTTTTGACATGGGGTCTTGCTGAGTTGCCTAGGCTGGGCTTAAACTTTCAATCCTCCTGCCTTAGCCTCCCAGAGTACTGGGATTGATTCCAGGTGTGTGCCACCATGCTCCGCCTGTTTGCCTCCTTTTCACTTAAATCAGACTGTGCACTCCTCAAGGGCAAAGGGCTATGCTACATCTATTTTTGGGTCCCAGCATGCAGCATAACAACCTTGCACACAGCAGGTGTTTGGTAAGTAGGCACCTGAACTGATTAGCAGGCTGATGGGCTCTCCATCAAGAAAGAGGTCAGAGGGCCGGGGATTTAGCTCAGTGGTTTCACTGCGAAAGTGAAAGGACCCGAGTTCCATCCCCGGTACCAAATAAATAAATAAATAAATAAAAGAAAGAGGTCAGTGTTTCCTTTTTTTTTTTTTGGTACCAGGAATGGAACTTGGGACCTTATGCTTGTGAGGCAGGTGCCAGAACCACTGAGCTAATAAATCCCCAGCCTTTCTTTTCTTTTTCTAAGGTCCTCACTACTTGAGTTTGGTCCCAGCACTAATGGCTGGAGCTACCTTAACCACAGAGCACTGAGCTGAGGAAAAGCAAATGAGTCTCCTGGGCCACAGACTGTAAGAACTATTACCTGTGCCTAATATTGTACTCAGCATGTTATTGCTAACCAACCCCAAAGTCCTACAAGTTCTATTCTCCCCATTTTGCAATGGTAGAGAGATCAAAGCTCAGAGTGCCTGACTGCTCTGTCCACCAGGTGATCGGGACACAAGCCTGTGTTGCTTTGGATTTTGAGAAACACTGGGGGCATTTAGCATAGAACATTTTCCCAGGGTAAGAAAGACTTAGGCTAAAAGGTCCTAGAATAGGAACTGGGAAGAGCCTGAGCCCTAGGCTGGGCCTTCATCAGCTGAACTATTGCAGAAGCTGGTCCCCATGCTGGGTTCAGCTCCATGGCAGCCCAACAGTGGGCTCCCTGCTGCTGGGAGGGAGTTAGCATGTGGCAGGATTAGAAAAGGACAGCAGCAGGACTTATTAGTGTTTACAGAAATTTATTCTAAATCAACCATTTGTCATTCTTTTTTTTGGGTACCAGGGATCGAACTCAGGACCTTGTGCTTTTGAGGCAGGCACAGTCCCGCTGAGGTAAATCCCCGGCCCCCATTCTTCATTTATTACATTAGCAAAATTGAGTGTTAGAAAAACTAAAATACCCAATGCTCCTGAGAATACAGAGACACCAGCTCTCTAATTATTGGTGGTTATATCTACTGTATTTGGGGTGCCCTCCCGAAAGCAGCTCTTCAACATATGTTAAGAACCTCCCTGAACACAACAATAATGAAAAACCCAAACACCCTTTAAATGAGAACTTTTTCATTCTGAGGATTCTATTCCAAGGAGAAAAATCCAAAAGAGGGAAAATACTTTAGGCTTCAGACACCTTTAGAGACATTATAATGTTAAAGTGGTGGAATGACCTAAATGTTCAGCCAGTGGAGAACAATGAAGTGAACCACAATTAATATTCTCCAGTCTTGAATGCTGAGGACTATGACCACAAGGGAACACAAACATACAGATGAAGTAATGCTAAAAACTCGAAGATGCAAACCAGTACAGACATCATCAACACCATGTGAAAGGTGCACGAGGGAAAAAAAAAACTGCCAAGAGTGGTGGGATTTGAGTGGGAAAATATAGATGCATAATAAATGCAGATCTGACATATAAAAATATACATCTACCTACTTCAAAGAATTCAATTTCCAAATATTTACTAATATAAATTTTCCTGGTACATAGTTTTACTTCTAGGAATTGCCTGAAGGACACAGTTCCTCATTCCAACACCATTACAGGATATTAATTATAGCCTTACTTCTCTTGGTTAAAAAACTGCAAATGTTTACCAGTCCAGGAACAGGAGATGATATATTATGCATAAAATGTAGCCCCTGAAAAGTTTTTAAAGGAATTTTAACTGGAGAAACAATATGATAGGATGTTTAAAAAGAACTACACAAATACACACACACACACACACACACACACACACACATTTTTGTGTCTTGCTGAGTTGCACAGGCTGGCCATGAACATGGAACCCTCCTGCTTCAGACTCCTAAGTAGTGAGGATTATAGGCATGTGTTACTACACTCAGCTAGTTTTTCTTCTTTATATACTCCTGGATTGTTCTAAGTTAAAATAATTTTTTTTTTTTTGGTACCAGGGATCGAACTCAGGACCTTGCACTTGCGAGGCAGGCGGTGGAACTACTGAGCTAAATCCCCAGCCCCTAAAATAAATTTTTTTAAAGGATTCAGTATTTCACTATTAAATATTATATTAGTTGTAGCTTATTCATAGATAACTTGTATCAAGTTGAGGAAATTCCTTGTATTTCTAGTTTGCTAAGAATTTTGTTGAACTCTGTTGAACGCTTTCCTGTACCTACATCCTCAGCCCTTTAAAAAAAAATATTTTTTTGGTACTGGGGATCAAACTCAGGACCTTGCACTTTCAAGGCAGGCCACAGCACCACTGAGCTAAATCCCTGGCCCAGCCCTTTTTTTATTTTTAAGTTTTGAGACAGGGTCCTGCCTCAGTCTCCCTGCTAGAATTACAGGTGTGTGCCACCACACACTTGGCTCTTTTTAGACTCTTAATATGGTAAATTACCTTGATTTTCAGATGTTAAACCAACCCTGTATTCTTGAGATGAACCCCATTTTGTTATATTACCATTCTGACAATTTGCTAGATTTGGTTTGCTAAATTTCTATTAAGAACTTTTTGACTATAATCATAATTATAGTCAAAGAATGTTAGTCAAAGAAGGTTAACAGGTACTTTTTTTGGATTACTGGGGATTGAACCCAGGGCTTTGAGAATGGTAGCCAAGCACTCTTAAAAAGAAAAAATTATGAAAACAGTAATTTATCCTTTTATTAATTGATTTTTGGTGCTAGTGATTGAGCCCTGAGCCTTGTACATGCTAAACACAAGTTCTACCACTGAGCCATAATCTCAGCCCAATCTATCCTTTAATTTCTACCAAAGTACTGTTGGCAATGTTTTCCAAAACTCTTTAAGTTCCAATGAGTAAGGAGTGTGCTCTTCACATGGCTTACTTACCTGTGAGTGCTAGGGAGTGGCTGAGAGCTCGGTGGCGGGAGGAGAGGCCCGCTGCAGTGCCCACTGCAGTGCCCGCTGCAGGGGTGGCTGCATCCTGAGAATGGTGGAGGCATCTTCAGGAGCGGCATGCTGGTGGAGGGCAGGCGGGGGCTCTGACATGTCCCTGGGGGGTGAGGAGCAGTGGCAGCAGCACCCACAGGGCATTCTGAAGCCTGGGTAGGGAAAGGTGCTGCTGGGGTGGTAGGCATCAGGTGTGGGTGGGGTGGTGAGCTGAAGGAGCCAGGGTGAGAAGGGATCAGAGATGCTGGCTGGGGGTGGTGGCCAGTGGGGCTGTTAGGGGGAGCAGTGAGGTCTGAGTGCTGGTGGTGCTCCGAGATGGGGAAAGCCTCACCTGTGGGTAGAGGGGGGAGAAAGGGGTCAGATCTGGGAAGGAAAGCCCAGAGACTCACTGCTAGGGTCCTGGTTACTGTGACCAGAGGGCACAGCCTCTCAGTACAGGAGACCTTAGAGTTGAAGAGGAATCTGTGGGCAGCAGCTTGGCTGGATAAGCTTGAGGAGCTCAGGCCCAAGGGAGAAGGCACTAAGAATGCTGGCTGTGGCATGAGCAAGGGATGTGTGTTCTGCCTCCCTGGGTCTCTCCAGGATCAGCATTCACAGGTGTTCCTTGGGCCTGGAAAGGGACCTGCAGCTAGAAAGGTTCTGCCTCTTGGTCACGTGGACCCAAGGATCCAGGGTTGCCTTGCTCCTGAGAGACCTCACATTTCAGAAAGTGGGAAAAGACTTTGATGACTTCCTTTGACTCATGGACCAAGATAACTGAATTGTTTGCTGTTTAAATCACACAATTCTGGAGAAGGCATCATTTTGAAGAAGTCTGTTCTTCCACTTATGCCTGTAAATCATATTTACATAATAAACCAACAACCCAAAGGTTTCCTCTGGGTCTTTGCACATTATCTGAGTCTAAAGAAGGCTTGTACAGCTGCTAACTGGCTAAAAAACATAGCACTTCACACTGCCACTCTCTTGTGGATATAAGTGGAGTGCTTTTACACCACCTCTCAGGTGAAAAAAATGATGTCGAGAAGGCTGAAGAAGCTGAAGTGGCCCGGTTGTCCACGGTGCTATAGGGCAGGTGTTAAGTGACTTATGTCCTGTTTCCCTAAGGGCCCTCTCACTCCACTTGATCCTCAGACAGTGCTCACTGTGAATGTGAATAGCTATGGGAGCTAATGACATCTTTCAGGGAAAACTTTATCAGTAGTTGTGCAATTTCAGAGTCCTGGGGAAGGCATTTCACAGAGATAGTTAAGGTCTAGATTGCCCTACTGCCACCGGTACAGCTCCATTTTTACATTTTTTTTTTTTTTTTTTCAGTATCGGGGATTGAACTCGGGTCCTTGCGCTTGCGGGGTAGGCGGCGGAAACACTGAGCTAAATCCCTGGGCCTATTTTTACATATTTTAATAACCAATCTTCTGATTCACTGGAACAAAGTGGAGAGGAAAACATAGCTGTCTATACCGAGGGTTCTAACTCCCTTCCCAAAGTCACAGACTCACCGGGGATGGCAGGAGGGCTCCCAATCGAGCTGCCGGGCAAGGCCCCACTGGAGTGTGGGGAGTTCCAGAGGCCTGAGAGCTTATGTGCTGACAGGAATGAGCTGGGATCCCAGTCCCCTGAGTTCCCATGGCAGGAGGAGGAGGAGGATGATGAGGATGATGAAGAGGAAGACGAAGAGGAATGAGAGTCACCCCCACAAGACTGTGATTTACAGGATGTGTGTGACAAGGAGATCTGGAAAAGGAGAAGAAAAACGCTCATGGTCAAACAGCAGAGCTGACCCTCTGCTGCCTCAGCATACCCCAAAGGCATCCCCTCTCCCGAGGGCCCCTGTGCCATGGCCAAAGCACAACCAGTACAACTCCAGCTGCAAGAAGCAAGGGTCTTTGCTGAAAGGGAGCTGTGATGCTCCCAGTCACATGGAGTGTGTGGATACTGAGAGAGCCTCTGCAAAGGGCAGAGACTGCCTGTAAAGGTGGGCACTGGCTGAAAAGCCAACAAGAGGAAAAGTCTTTAAGCTGGGAGTCCTGAAGCTGAATTGATTCTGGGTAAAAGAGGGTCTGGAGAAGATGGAGAAATGAGGAAAGTCTGGCCACTGTGACTCATGGAATGGCAGACTTCCACGGCTCCCACCTATCTTGGAGGCCTCCTGACAGAAGCACACTTCAGACTCTCAAACTGACCTGTGCCTTCTGTGCCAAAAAGTTTACCTTTCAAAGTGTCAAGGAGCTGAAGGTATCAGGGTCACATGAGCAAACAGGATCATGATCTACCATAACCTATGAGTAGGCCTTCATCTTCTGCATGGACTATGCTAAGGGGCCAGAGGGCTGCCTGAAGACTGTTTTTCTTTCCCCGAAATCTTAACCCAAGTCCTCAAGGCTGTCAATGTAGCCCAGAATTCTCTCAGCACCTGAACATGGGAGGGTCACAAGGAAAGCCCCTGAAAAGACAGGGAAGGAACAGCCTACCTTTCCTGGGGATGTGGCCACCCTGAATTCAGGGACCCCCTTGTCAGTGGTTACGTACCGCCACTGCATGTTCTTGACCTGTCTGCCTTTCATCTTCCTCCATGCTCTTTCGGCAACTCTGGCAGACCCATAGAGGCATCTCGCCTAGGAGATTCTTGACGAGCTTTGGCATGAAGTCAGGGGGTAGCTTTTCACCCTGCAACACCAGTCCGTTTTGTGAAGGGCCTTCTTCCCAGCCTTTGCGTTCCCGGTGACATAGCAGGCAGCAAGTCTGTACAGACTGGCTGGAGGTGAGGGGAACCTGTCCAACAGACAGACACAGGGTTTCCCAGGAGGGGAAGGGCTCTCCTTAGAAATGATGCTAACAGTATTAGTAATGCCACTTATTACGTGCCAGGCACTGGGTTAGGCACTTTATAAACATAATTTAGTTTTAGTCCTTGTAACAGCTCTGCAAATGAGGTGTTATCATTCCCATTTTTTTCTTTTAGATGAAGAAATAGATTTCAGGAAGTTAAATGAGTTGCCCAAGGTTACAGAGCTAGTGAGTGGTTGAACCACAGCAAATGTGACTCCAAAGCTCATGCTCAGATGTTCTAATGCCCTGATGCCCCTGAATTTTATAGGTTAGAGGATGCCCCCCACCCCACATATCTAGGAGGGGCCACAATTCTTGGGCTGCCTGTGCAGCCTACAGATCAATTCCCATGTGGAAGGAAAGCATGCTTTCAGTCCATGGAGAGTTTGGGAGGACATGTGGGTTTTCTGGAGAGCTGCATAATTCCATTATGATTTCAGCAATGTTTTAGAGAAGGGGTTTATTGAACTAGTCAGAAAGTATCAACTCAATTGAAAATTCTGTTGGTAGGAAGGTAAGGCATACCGTAGTGCTCTTTAGAGGTAAAGGATGATGAAAAGAACCTGGACTTTGGGGGTCAGATGGACATTCTAATCCCTGCCTGACTACATATCAGTGGAATGACCTTGAGCAAGTTATTTAACTTCTCTGAGCTCTGATTTCTACCTACCTTGCAGAGTTGTGAGGATCACTGTAAAAGCAGGTAAAGTGCCAAGCCCTGTGCATGCCAGCAGCATAGGCCTAATACACAGTCATCACTTGGTCTTTTTTTTTCTCTTCTAAAAGGACAAACTTGATCTAGTAATATAAGTCTGAAGATTTTCTTGCACACTGAAGGGTCCTGACTAGAAGACTAATTGCATTTAATTGCCACATTTAACAGCTTTCTTATATGCTGCAACTCTGTAGTCCCCTTCCACCCTGACACTGAGTGTGGCCCTGTCACTTTCTCTGGCCAATAGGATGTTAGCAGACATGCTACCAGCTTAAGCTTGAACAGTGTATATGCATTTCTCCCTGTTTCTTTGCATGGCTGGGCTTGCTAACTCTGGTGCCTCTGCCATCCCTTGAAGGTGTGATCAGGCTAGCTGCTGGAAATGTGAAAGTGGCTGCCAAAGATGTGAGATGTGTGAAGAAAACGGAGTCTTCTTAGCTAATATGCTAACTGATCAGAAATATGTGATCAAGCCCAACTGAGATCAACCCAGATCAGCAGAAACATTTAGTCAGGAAACGTCTCAGGGGAAATATTAAACAATGTTTTAAGTCACTAGATCCTGAGCTGGTTTGTTTTTTTTGTTTTTTTTGGTACCGGGGATTGAACTCAGGTCCTTGCACTTGTGCAGCAGGCGAGGAAACCACTGAGCTAAATCCCCAGCCCTTGAGCTGGTTTGTTTGGCAACAGTTTGTAACTGATACACCTCCAAACTTACCCTCCACTGGGTAACATGTTTTCAGAGGGTATCACCTTCATCCTACCAATGAAACAGATACTGCCATCTTTCTCATGTGAAATTGCTTTCTTACAAGGCCTTGGCATCAGGGTATGCTTAAATCTGCATTAGAATCACACTGATTTGGGGCCCTGGTTTCTTGAAAAAGAAAGGAACCAAATAGTAGTACCAGGAGCACAATGAAACATTTAAGAAAGTACAGGAAAGGGCTGGGGATTTAGCTCAGTGGTTCTGCCACCTGCCTTGCAAGCACAAGGACCCAAGTTCAATCCCCAGTACCACACAAAACAACAACAAAAAAAACCCCCAGGAAATTTGGAAGCAATTACTAAATAGAAAATTTACAGGTGGAATTCATAAAAGATACTGTCTAAACAGACTCTGCCAAGGGACTTTCTTAGTGAGCAAGGCAGGTATTTAATGCTAACTGCAAAAGGAATCCATTGATGGTATCTCATGAAAGAGTGGAAGGGAAATAGAGAAGGATGGTATTCAGAGAAACTAAGGCAAACAAGGTCTTTCTGAGAAATGTACTAACTTTCTACAGTTGCAGGGTGCTGTAGTAACTCTAGGTAAATGAAGGCCAAAGTACTAGTCTCTTTCCCTGTATGATAGAGACTACATCAAGGCAAAAACCAGGACAGCACTTTTTTTTTGTTTGTTGAGTCAGGGGCTCGCTATGTACTACAAGTTGGCTTTGAGCTCACTACGTAGGCCAGGCTGGCCTTGAACTCACAGTGATTCTCCCGCTTCTGCCTCCTGAGTCCTGGGATTATAGGCTTATGCCACCGTGCCCAGCTGGGACAGGAATTTCTCAGGAATTTTAAATAGTTTCATTTCACCTGGGTATTAGGTTTTAAAGTCAAAGTCATTACATAAGATGAAAATCATGTATGAGTAAAATTATTTTTGAAATTCTTTTTTTTTCCCCAGTGGTTCTGGGGATTGAACCTAAGGCCTTACATATTTGAAATTCCTTATATGGCCTAAACAGGTGCAATATACGCTACATGATTTTGTAGATATGGCTAAAATTTCAAATGTATAAGGCAATGTACAAAAAGTATTTTCTCTTAAAACCAAAGCTATCTTTTTTATATTTTTTCTTCTGTACTGGGGATTGAATCCAGGGCCTTCTCACTGAGCTACATTCTCCAGTCCTTTTTTATTTTTAATTTTGAGACTGATTCTTGCAGAGTCCCTAAGTTGCCCAGGCTAGGCTCAGACTTGTGATCCCTCTCTGGGATTACAGGTGTGTGTTACCACTCTCCACCGAACATATAATTATTTTAAGTGTGCAACCAATGTAACTGTACTTAGTGCCAAAGTATTTGTGGAGGGTTCTGGGGTGCAGTGAAAACAACAGTGGTTCTGACGTTAATCCTGGGTCACTATCACCAGCTGTATGATGCTGAACAAATTCTACTTACCCTCTATTTGTTCATCTATAAAATGGGATTAAGTCCCAATTTATATGGTCAGCTGTGAGAATTAAATGTAATAAAGTACCTAGTCCAGTGCCAGGCACACAATACTTTGCTCAACATATGGTAATAATTGTTAACATGACAGAAGTAATGGGAACAATGAGCACTGTATATATATGTATGTATATATATGTATGTATATATATGTATATATATACATATATATATATAAAATGGTCACTGTATATAAAATAACTTGTTAGACATCTTAATCGCTGTTCTCAAACTCATGAAGTCAATCCTTAAATTTGCAAAACTCTGCACTTTCCTACTTCATGCCTTTGCTAAAGGGGATCTTCTGCTTAAAACTCCTTGGGGCCGGGTAGTTCAGTGGTTTCCCCACCTGCTGTGCAAGCGCAAAGACCCGAGTTCAATCCCTAGTACCAAAAAACAACAACAACAACAAAAAACAACAAAACCCCATGCCTTCCCGTGTTTCCTAATAAGCAGCTGGGCAGGGCTTAAAGGCCCAGCTTAAATCCAACCTTTTCTAGGGATTATTTGCTTTCTAGAGAGCCCCACTTGCAATTCACCTTTCTTTCCTCACAGTCCCCTAGAACATTGAACCCTGGTTAACAGTACTTGTGGCTTCTATTTATTTACCTGAACCCTTATTCCTTTCTACCAGATGTAGGCACTAGGTGTGATTCCTGTCTAGATCCTTAGTGCAGCACAAGGCCTGGTTCAGAGTACAGACTCAACTGGGCAAGTACTAGTTCAATCAGGACTGTGAGGTGTCCTCATGGCAATATAGCTGGGAGAGTTTGGTGAGACAGTGTTTGGAATTACTACTGTACTTCCTATAGAGAAAGGCCCATAGGCTTCCACCCAAATGGTTCCCATTTTAAGTGTGGAAAAGTGAAATACTGCATTCTTCAGGGGTCATGAGATGACCCCAGCTAATGGAAATGTGACCTTAGAGCCAAAATGATACACAAAATAAATGAATTAGCCATCAATGGAAACCACTTTATAGGCTATCTTCCCAGGTAAAGGAAGAAATACAGGGCCCGGAAAGCTAATTAAACTCTTAACTGAAGCAAAGATATCACCTGATTTGCATAAAGTTCCCCAGGATTAAGCGACTTAAGAGATACAAAGTACTTAGCTCAAGGGATCCAGGCAGTAGGTGATGACTACACTATCTAGGCCCCATGGCTGATTTATTGATTGATTGTACCGGGAATCAAACTTAGGGTCTCACACTTGCCAGGCAAGCACTGCACCACTGAGGTTTATCCCCAGCCATTTTATTCTTAATAAGTCTACATTTTACCCATTGTCCTAAGTTCAGTAAAGTTCTGCTTCCAGGTGTAGACAGTTCTGAGGGACCACCCTCAAAGCTGATGTCTTGATTTTAGGTGCTGGTGCCTGCCTCTGAGAACAATGCACTGTGAAGCCAGGAACTTTTCTTTCAGACATTTTCATCTTTGCTTTAACTGCCAGAGGGTGGTGGGATTCCTAAGCCCTGGAAATGTTATATTCGGTCAGTAAAACCACTGTTCCTTCAAATTGTTGCTTTGGCAGAGAAAAGCTCTTGGCTCAGGATCCGTTTGCAATCTCCTGCCATTTTCTAAATTCTGGCAATCCTGACCTGACTTCTTATGCTGGAACAGTCAGGCCACCTAGGCTTTCAACTTGCTTTCTCAAGTTGTACTTTTATCACCTGTTATCATCTTTGTGTATTCCTACACAAAGAACATGGTAAGTAGTATTCACTGAATGAACCATCCAACCATTTTTCATCACAAAGGCTGATACTGATTCTGAAATCCTAGCAGGCCTGGGCAATAACTAATTGTTCTTGATCATCTTGGATTATTAGAGTCTATGGGGGTATAGACCTAGCCTTAAGCAAAAGATGATGAAAGGGGTAAAAAGTTTTAGCAGTTCTACTGTTAGAACTGCTCAAAAAGACTCCAAGAAAATTTGGCTTCACTGAGTGAAACCAGAATCTCTGGAGAGTTTGAGATTATTCACGGGGGATCCATGTTGCAGCATGCATGTCCCCAGAGCAGTGAAGAAGCCAACTGAACTCTAGACCAAGGCCATTCCAGAGTCCAGGGGGCTGGCATCTGTGCCATTAAAACCAGTATTTCTGCTACCTTACTTGACCAGGTCTAATATTTTTCTGCCTTGGACTGTGAAGCACTAAATTAGTGTAATCTAGTTTTTCAATAAACAGACAAAATCAAAGGGAAAGATTTTTTTTTTCATGAAACCATTTTTACTTTACAAAATGACTAACAGTCTTGGCAGACAGTTTCTCAAAAAGCGAATAAAAGAACAAAATGAACCCACCACTTCAAGGAAAACAACTCTCAGTATTTGTAGGGCAATGATAAAATAAAAGCTTTCAACCAAAAATTAGAAGTTTGGGAAAATATGCATCCATCAGCACAAGTTTGAAAGCTTCCTAAGACTTTTCTGAGGCCATGATGACATTAATAAGTGTTATTTTTGTTTTGGTTTTTTTTGGTGCCGGGGATCGAACTCGGGTCCTTGTGCTTGCACAGCAGGCGGCGAAACCACTGAGCTAAATCCCCGGCCCAATAAGTGTTATCTTTTGGTATTATCAAATGAAACTGGAAAACATTTGGAATATGAAACTGGAAAACATTTGGAATATCTGCAAAACTCAATGACTCTATATTCCAAATGACCAAAGCAAGATGTTAAAAGATCTAGTCAAAGTGCCAGAGGGACAATGGATTTTATTTATTTTTGTCATTTAAAAAGTAAAAGATTGGCCGGGGATTTAGCTCAGTGGTTTCGCCACCTGCTGCGCAAGTGCAAAGACCCAAGTTCGATCCCCAGTACCAAAAAAAAAAAAAAAAGTAAAAGGTTTATCATAGAACAGTGTTTTAACAATATGCTGATTATTCAAATGGACTTTAATGTAGATGAATATAAAAACTTTATCAATATTGTCTCAGATTCCATATGGCAAGAATATCTACACTCATCTGGAAGGGTTACTAAAACATTCTGCCCTCTTACAATCATATACAGTATATGTGTGAGGCAGGATTTTTTTCATATACTTCAATCAAAACAATATATTACAACAGTTGAAAACAGAAGTATATATAAGATTCTAGCTTTATTGTATTAAAGAAATTTGCAAAAATGAAAACAAGGCTATTCTTCTAATTTTAGAAAATAGCTGTTTAATAAAAATTATTATTTATTAACATCTTAAATATTATTATTAATAAATTATTATTTATTAACAGCTTAAATATCGTTAATCTCTTTATCTACTAAGGTGGTTTGGGGGCACACTCCACTGCTAAGCTACATCTCCAGCACCCTACCACTGAACTACATTCTCACTCCTTTTTATTTTGAGACAGGGTTTCACTAAGTTGCCCAGGCTGGCCTCAAACTTGTGATTCTCCTTGTCTCCTGAGTAGGTGGGATTACCAGCATGTACCACAGTGCCTGGTTCCATGACAATCTCCAATAAATTAGTGACTAAAAACAAAACAAAACAAAACACAACAAAAAACCTGGGGATTGAACTCAGGGCCTTCTCACTGAGCTACATTCCCCAGCCCTTTTTAAAATTTTGAGACAAGTACTCACTAAATTGCCAAGTTGTCCTGGCTGAGTTCAAACTTTCAAATCCTCCTGCTTCAGCAGAGGGCGGGGATTAGAGGTGTGTGTCACGACATTCTGTTTAGTGATCGAATATTTTAAAACTTTCTCAGCTTTAATACCTGGTAAATATCAATAGTTATATACAAAAGCTCTGTGGGATTCTCAATAAATTTTAGGAATGTATATGGGGTCTCATGACCAAACACTTTGAAAGCTGCTGATGTAAAGCTTTTAGGGGTGCATGGCACAGTGAGTGTATTTGGGAACACCAATTATTAACAACAATGATAGTTTGCAGCATTATCTGGATAGCTCTTTGGGGGCATGACCCAATTGTTCACCTCAGCCTTTCTGTTCACAATTTGGGAAGTGTTAGGGAATAACCATGGCCACCAGGCAGCCACTAAGGCCTGCTCTGAAGTTGGATCAAATTTCCAGCACTCAATCTGGTTTCATTCCTCCCATGGGTTCCTTTTAGTCTCAAGAGCTCATGTATGTTTGCACAGGATTTCCCCAAGACACATGCTGTATAACTTGGTGCCCTGCAACAGGTTCCAAATTCTATTCTGAAATGACCCACGAGATCACTCTCCTCTCAAGGCACCAAACTCCAAGAGCCTGCCTTAGTGACAGGGAGACAACAATAGCAGATAAAATTTCCTTTAAGATTCAGAAAAAATGATTAATCCCCAGCCTAGATAAACTCATCAGTCCAGTTACTGTCACTCACTCTTCCATTCATCCACTCTTTCCTTCATTCAACAAATGTTTCCCTGAGCTCCTATTTTATGTCAACCACTGGGTTAGGTGGCAAATTCCTATCAAAGGTCAATGAAACTTTTGCTGGACCAGGCTAAGGAGAACTAATTCATTTAGTGTTGCACCTCTCAATTGTGCCATAGATGTATTTTATGTATGTCCCAACCCCCTGGTAGAATGTGAACTCTTTGGAGCCAGGGAATAAATCTTGGTTATTTACATATGCCCAGAAACATAGGCCTGGCACACAGCAGGCATTCATTGAATAAATGAATGCTTTAAGCCCTTCTGGCTCACATATTAGCTGTTCAACACAAAGGATAGAATTTAAAACACTGCCAAACCAAATGCTATGCTGAAGGCATGGCATGGCTACATCAGCTGATTCTCTGATGAGAGGGCAATCAGAGCTGAGAACCTCAGACCATTCCAAAACTGGCAATCAAAGTTGACAGTCAATTCTCAGGGAGCTGACCCCACCCCACTTCAGGAGTGGCCTGGAACTTTCACCCACCTCCCACACATAGGTCGTGTCCCTCCTAGGAGGTAGAATAGCCTGTTGGTGGAGAATCTTCTCTGATGGTACAAAATGAGTTGAGGACTAGGCAGTCTGACTAGAAACTGTCTGACCCTATTGACTGCCCACCCTAAGGAGGTAACTCATCCATTGAACCTACCTCCTGGGTGCAAGAAAGGCCCAAGCTGCTGATTTTCCTGGATCCCTGGGCCAACTGCCACTCTCTACACTAACCCTAGCACAGGTTTCTCATGGGGGAAAAGAGCATGAACTTTGGAGACACAGTTGTGAGTTCAAATTCCAGTTCCGCCATTTTCAATATGATCTTGGAGTATCACTCAATTTCTTTGAGCCTCAGGTTCCTCAATTTATGAAATGGGAAGAACACCATACTTCACAGAGTTGAGGACAGAAGGAAATAAATTATGTAAAGTACCTGGCCTGGGCCTGGCACACAGTAGGTGCTCAATACCCGTTAGTTTCTTTCCTCTTCTGCCCTGGAAGAAATGATAGGGAAACTTACTAAGTGAGACTTGCCCAAACCAAATTTATTACTCGAAGTACAGGACAGAGGACAAGAAAAGTGACCTTCAAGGCCTCTTTGAACCCCTGAGTCCATGTCATATAACATAGCTCTAATTTCCTAATAAGAACCTTCAGTGTTTGCAACCCCTCTGGCCCCTTGTTTCTTCCTTAATTTTACCACATCACTTTTCAAAGTGGAGAGTCCATTCATTTCAGAACAAAGGAGGAAATCACAGAGTTAAGAGTCTTGAGTAGGGAATGAAGGGGAGATGGATTACGGGTCTCTACCATGTTCTGCTCCAGAATGAATAAGCATGTAGTTATTTAGCTGGAAGCACCTAGAATTTGAAGGATAAAGGTGGCAGTATGGGCACAGAACTGAATGGCACAGACACAGGCCCTTCCCAGGACACAAGTATGACTCTCTTCAGTCCTTTTCTGCTTCTGCACATCCTGCCACAAAAGATTATTAAAACATTCCTTTCCCCAAACACATAATGCAATCACACCTTCATGCCTGCTATTCCCTCTACCTCTTCTCTCTCTTCTTGTGAGGCTCAGTTTGGGTGTTACATCTTCCTAAGTCCACAGGCAGAATGAATTGGGCTTTTCCCTGGGATGACCTAATGCTTTTTTACATCTCTCTAGAATAGAGCTGATCACATATATTCTAGTAGTAGAAATCTGTCTTCACAATGCTGTGAACTTTTCAAGGGCAGAGCCTGTGTCTCAAGAGTTACTGTATTTCAATCTTTTAGCAGAGGCCACAGCTTATAGTAGGCATGGGTAAGCATTCTGACAGGCAACTGATTATCATTAATAGGGCAACAACTGAGAAATGAGGGGAGGTTTATTTTTAAAAACCAAAATTGTTTCTATTCCTGCTTATCGAAAAGCTCCTCCCTAGGGACCCCCACTCTTTGAACAAAACCCTAGGCTTCCTCAATTCCTCAATTCCCAGACCCAGCCACACTCAGAATCACCTGGCACAATCCAACAATAGATTCCTTCATTCCTGGCCTGGAGACTGGTTCTGTAAGTCTGGGATAGGGTCCAGCAAAGCATAGGGAATCTGAGGATTAGTTATGCTGGCTCAAGGGAGCAGTGGAATCAAGCAATAGCAACTGCCTCTCCTACTGCAAGTTACTTCTTCACATGCTGTCACAGAGGATTTACTGAGGCACAGCATGTTCACCTTCCTACTAAAAACTTTTCATTGATTCCTCACTGCCTCAACTAGTTGGTGTAGTGAAACAAGAGCCCTGATAACTTCTGCATCCTGATCTCTCCTCTCTAAAAATGAAATGGGCAGTGCTTACCTATGATTTCTTATACACCGTTTTCTATCTTTAGACATATTTTTTCCATCTTACTTTTTGGAGAACTTCTGCCTAACCTGGAAGACTAGGTTTCATGAGCCTTCTTTGACCTAATTCTTCATGTCTTGGGCATCCTCACCACCAACCACCTATAATAATCAGAGCTATAGCTTATGCTAAGTGCTTAACAGGCAGTACTTGCTGGGCCCTAACATTAACTGAGTGAGCTGTCATTTTACACACAAAAAACCAAGAAGATGAAACATTTCAAAGACCACTTACTAGGATGTAGGATTTGAACCTTTACTCAGAGAAAGCCAACACTACAGTTTCTCCTAGCATTACTGCAATTATTATATACATTCTCTAGACCATGAGCTCCTTGTAGGCAAGAACCATGTCACATTCACTTCTGCCTTTGCAGCTAGATCAGGGCCTGACATAGAACAAGGGTTGGTTCATGTTTACAGAATTCCAAGCGGTGTGCTATGGCTGACTTAAATGAAAGAGTGATGTCAGCCTGTCCCACCAAGAGGGTAGGGCAGGTAAGAACCACAGTGGTAGAAACCTGGGATTTTTTGTTGTTTTTGAGACAGAGCCTCAGTATATTGCACAGCCTGGCCTCAAATCCAGCCTGTCCCAGCAAGAGGGTAGGGCAAGTAAGAACCACAGTGGTAGAAACCTGGGGTTTTTTGTTGTTGTTTTTGAGACAGAGCCTCAGTATATTGTACAGCCTGGCCTCAAATCTTTGAGCTCAAGTGGGCCTCCTGCTTCAGCCTTCTGAGAGTACTGGGATTTCAGGTGTGCACCACTATGTCCAGCTGAAACCTGACTTTTAAATTATGGTATAACAGCTATGTATTAGGCACATAAAGACCATGTACAATATAAGATGAATTTAAACAGTCCTTACTCTTCAAAATTCTAGGTGTAGTAAGCAAAGATGTTATGATCTTAATCATTCATCTGATATCAGACTTTAAGCTTATAGCTCTGGGACATTTTAAGGAAATTAAAAATTTAAAACCCTGAATGAGTAAGTCTTTATCTTCAAAGGCTGTTGGCATTTTTATACAGCAAGTCTCTACTGGCTTATAAACAAGAACTATAGGTGGTAAGGCTGTCTTCTTAGCGTCACTTACTCCTACTGGTTATGGAAGCGATGTGGGCAGGGATTCTAAGTGGGAGGTCACTGAGGATAGGAACTATCTCATCCTTCTGCGCACTCTAAATAAAGGCCCCAGTACAGGTTATTTTGAAACTTGCTGAGTAAATTACACATAATGGTAATGAGATGGTTTTAATAAAGATATGGACTGATCATCTGCGCCAATTCCTCAAGGGAGCAGGTTTACTCTGACAAGTGGGAGAACTGGATCTCAAGAGTTGTTTTAAACTAAACTGTGCAGAGTCCCAGAGGGCACTGTAGAGAGATCAGAGGTAGAGGGGAATAGGAGGTAGGGAAGGGTAGGATGAGCTCATCTCCCCTACTCTTAACTGCTGGTTTACTACATTGTAGCAAGTCACCTGGGAGCTGAATGTGCACCTGGATTACCAACTGAACAGTCCAAGAGAGCTCAAAGGCAGCTAGTAGAGTTAGCTGGCGAGGACACTCAGGCTTTGTCTAGCTACCTGGCCAGCTCCTGCCATTTGGGGGAGCCTCTATGTACTAGCTACTGTGCAAGTTTCTTCACATTCTCTTGTGAGGTTGTTGATGAGGCTCAAAGGGGAAGAAAGGGGCTCAGTGTCACAAAGCACAAGGCAGAGCTGGGAGTTCAATTCGGCAGTAAACACTATTCCACTATTCCCCATTGTCTCCCTCCAACTGCTTTTAAGGTTTGTGTGGCTTTTTTTTCTTTGCTAAGAAGGCAGTACCTGTTTTAGTCTTCTCCTGAAGTAAAAGAGGATTTGGGTTCTTAGTGAATACATCTATGTGGTTTACTGACCTGAAGCAACTGGAAGGACTTTTGGGATCCCAATTCACCTTGAGGTCCTGCATTTAAATGTATACAGATTATGCAAACAAGTGAAGAAGCCTAATGAGAACCACAGAGTCCTAAAGAGAACACAGTACCTAAAAAACAGGCAGGTGTTACTTAGGACTACTACTCTGTGATCAGGATTTTTTTTTTCTGGTACTGGGGATGGAACTCAGGACCTTGCTTTTGCAAGCCAGGAACGGTGCCACTGAGCTAAATCCCCTGCCCTGCGACTACTACTCTGTGAAGAAGTGAACCTGGTATCACCAGATCTTTAGATTAAAGAGGCAAAAAACCCAGATTTGTGGGAAACCTTCTGATTTTTAAAATACAGGCTCAGATTAAGATAAAAGCAGAAATAAAACATGTAAATTATGTAAATTGGGACCTTATAACAAGTCTGTGGAGTGGAAGCAGTTCTTTTTTGGAGACAGGATCTTGCTATGTAGTCCAGGCTGCCCTTGAACTCAAGAGCTTCTTGCTTTAGAAGGGCTGGGCTTACAAGTGTGCATTATCACATACAGCCTGAAGCGGTCTTTTTTGCTGCCTTTGGATTCTGGACTACATATGACACTGAGTTTCACTTTCCTTACCTACTCTCTGCCTATAAGATGGGGATGAGTACGGATAGGAGTAAGACATCCTCACAAAAGGCATGCCTGTGGGCAGAGTAATGACTAACCTTCCCCCGTCACCAGGTACATTTCACCAGGGTACAAAAGCCTGCTACTTGAATCCAGACTCCACCCCCAACCTGAGCAAAAAAGTGGGGCACAATCAGAATACTCTGTCAGTGTGTTTTATCTCTGTGGCTCTTAAAATTCCCCCAAAGTGCCAGGCATTGTGGCACATGCCTGTAGTCCCAGCACCTGGGAGGCTGAAGGAGGAGAATGAATATGAGCCTGGGCTACATAGTGAGTTCAAGGACAGCTTGAACTATTTGGTGAGACTCTGTCCACCCTCCCCTCTTCCTCAAAATATATAAGGATGACCCTTTTTTTTGGCCTAATACCTATAGCGTGAGTCATTTTTGCAAATATTTAATTTCTATGAGTTTCTGTTTCTCAATCTGAAAAACAGCATTAATATTTGCATCCTTCAGTTTGTTCACTGACATTATTATTATTATATTTTTGGTACTGGGGATCAAACTTGGGACTGTGTGCCTGCGAGGCAGGAAGCGGAAACACTGAGCTAAATCCCCAGCCCTTCATTAATATTATTAATCAACAGGGGAATAATGGTGACTGACATGTTTCTTGTACTCTCAGAATTTATACATTAAAGCAGACAATAATCATATCAGTAATTAATGTATCATATTTGTGCTAAATGCTGAGGAGAAATAGAAGGGGAGAGGGAAGATTAGAAAGTATGTCAATGTATGAACTGGCTAGTCAAGTAGTAGAGTGGATAAGTGGAGTATAGACCTAGATATCAGAGGAGTTACTGAAGCTTCTAACTCTTGGGAGAACTGTATCAGTAAAACAAATGGTTAAGTCATCATCCAAGCTTTTGGCACCTCTATGTGACAAGAACCTAAAGTACTGTATGACCTGAATGGGAAGGAGAGGATGACAGCTGCCTGGCTGCCTTTTTCCCACCCTCCCAGGTTTACATAACAGCACTGCCAGGGGGCCATAGCAGGTTAGAGGGGCAAGTAGCCTCAGGGATGGAAGCAGGAATGGGGTCCAGCCTGGAGAGTTTCCTCCCAGAACCAGTGCCAACTCAGGGTAGGAGTGGTTGTGAAGACAGGGCTTCTGACGTTCAATAGTTAATGACATTTTTATTAATTAAAAAACTTCTCATTATCATCTGAGACACAAAGGAAACCAGTACCAAAACTGGGTTACAATATGCACAGGTTCTGTGCTGATTAATTCTCTCTCTCATTCACCTAGTTATTTCTACTCTGGGTCGGCAACATCCTGGGCAAGTTTGGAGGATCAGATAGATGACACAGGCTGGGTCCCTGTGGAGTTCACAGTCCAGTGTGGGGAACAGACACATCAACACAACAGTTCATCACAGAATGGGGAGTGCTACCAGGGGGAAGCACAGAGGGCTGTGGGCACAGAGGGGACACCTCACGCAACTGGGGAGGTCAAGGAAGGCTTTCCAGAAATGGTACCCCAAATAGCATCCCCACTCACATGCACAATTCCAGAGATTCTACTAGAAGGCTGTCAAGAGCCATGCCTTCTGGCTGCACCAGCCTCCCAGAGTCCCCTGCTGCCCGATGCAGTGTCTGCAGAGCCAAACGCATCTTCCGCCACGCCTCATCCTCATCCGGCGCTGCATCCGACCCTCCAAGACTCCTGCAGGGGCCTGCCTTCCTTGGCAGGCCCAGCCAAAAGACCAACTCAAAACTCTTTTGTCAGAGCAAGCTTAGGGTAAGCCACCCAGCCCCGGGTGCCAGAACCCTCCCCGAGCAACTGTGGCCCATGTCACCCCCGCTTCTCAGTGAACACTGGCAGGGTACCTATTATCTCCTTTGCTCAAAATAAAGTGACCGTCTTCCAGGTGGCAAGCTGGAAGCTTTCGAAAATCCTCCTACTGCTCACTCTCAGCAGGATTCGCCAAACCTGGGATCTGAGGGGGGAATGGGGGGAGCCGCCTTGTGGGACAGAGGTACAGAGCATTTGAAAGGGCAAATTTTGCTGGGTTTCCACCTTAGTGCAGGAACCCCACTAGTCTTCTGGGCAGCATGGCTATCTGCTTCAACTGCTCCGTTGGGCTGGGAGGAGGTCCCAGGAGACAGATGCTACGGTCACAGCTGCTGAGGGGCAAGGGCTATAGGAAATGCAGGGGAGGGAGGGAAGCCGCTCCCAGTGGGAGAGGCAAGAGGCTGCAGCCCAGCAGGTTCTAGGGCCCAAGGAGGTGGCCTTTGGGGAGGGGGCAGGTGGGCCCAGAGGGAAGTGGAGGTCAGAGTGCTGAGCTGTGGCCACAGGACCAGAGTCCAGTCTCAGTGTGGTGTACTGCCACAACGTATGGCTTCTGCTTTGGGCCAGAGGCGGTGAGGAAAGGGGGCAGTTTCAGCCTGGTCACAGGAGGACCGGCCAAGCCGTGGCTTTGGAGAGGTGTCCAGGCTCTACTCCCGCTCCAGGGGAGGGGGAGAGGGGGAGAAAGCCTTGGCCCAGGACTCGGGAGGAAGGCTCCAACCCCAACCCCAACCCCAGCCCCAGCCCCAGCCCCAGCCCCAGCCCCAGCCCCAACCCCGCAGGATGGTCCATGCCCAACCCAGCCCCGCTCCAGCTCAGAGGAGATGAAAGCGCCCGACCATCAAGTCGCCTCGCTCGCTCCTACCTGCGGGCCAGGCACCAGCTTGGGTTCATCTTCCTCCCTGGGGCCGTCGCGGTCGGGCTCCGCCGGCGCCTCCTGAGGCCCTGCACCCGCTGCAGCTTCCAAGCTTGGCGGCGGCGGGGGGGACTCAGGCGCCTGGAGCTTCTGCAGCCCCGGGGCCCGTGCCCGCTCACGCCGGCCCGCGCCGCCGCTCGGCCTGCTCCGCCTCCGAGTCATGTTGCCTGCCACTCGCGCCGCTCCCTCGCACCACTCGCGCCGCCGCTGCCGCCGCTCCCCTCACAGGACAACAGCCAATATGGCGGCGCCCGACTCCCCCCTCCGCCCGCTGCCAGCAGGTCAGAGGGCACAGGGAGTCCGCGCCGCCGCACCAACTCCTGAAGCCGCCTGCGCCATTTTTAGTAAGGTTATCGCCCTGAGGTCTATGAACGAAAAGCCAATTGGGAGATGTAACCTAGTGCAGAAACACTGTGGTAATCGCGCTGGGTGGGTTAGGGTCTTGTTTTCTGTAAAATGGCCGAATGAATTAATTTTTCCTACGGTACTTTCACACTCCTGGCCTGATTCCTTCCAACAACCCCTCAAAGCAGGTACGGATCATTTCCATTTTTTGAAAAAGAAACACTGAGGCTATGCAAGGCCTATGAAATGTTGCTTATCTTCATCCAGCCAGAGATCATGGGCTGAGTTGAAACAGACCAAGGGATTGTCAAGGTCAGTGATGGCGAAAGTTTTAGAGCTTTCAATGATAATAAACAGCTGCTACTGCTGCGGCACGCATGCCATAGGTTCGCCACTATTGGTAGGTCTTTATTTGTAACTGTGGTTCAGTGAGAGACCAGCCTTCTGAGCTTGAGATCACGGACCCACACCCAGCTCCTTTACCGCAAGCCTTATGGGGAAGGTGGAGAGTTTCACACCTTCAGAACTGTTTTGTCAGAGCAAGCTTAGGGCCAACCACACAGCCCCAGGTGCCACAACCCTCCCAGAGCAACTGTGCCCCATCCTCCCCAAACTATGCTAATTCCAATCAGTGGGCTAATTTAGTATTACACAACCTTAATCCCAGTATCACACACCGTAGATCCTGCCAGCACCAAAAAGCCCTACCTATGAGCACATGAGGCTTTGGGGGGATGTCTATATCTCTGGCCCTAAAATATAGGGCCAGAGATATAGCTCAGTGATAGGGCTCTTGCATTGCATGCATGAAGCCCTGGGTTCAATCCTCAGCACTAATATATAAAATAAAATAAAAAAGAATAGAGGAATTATGATAAACTCCAATTGTAGGCACTCTTCCAGATGCAGTCTTCTTGGAGCAGATTGGCAATTACTGATTCCCAGCAATCAATCAGAAGTCTAGTAACTGCTTATTCTTCTATATAGCAGTTCCCTTTTATCCATGGGGGATACATTCCAAACTTCCAATGGATGCCTGAAACCATGGGTAGCACTGGGGTATACATATATATATATATATATATACACACACACACACACACACACACACATATACATATATATGTATATATATATGTGTGTGTGTGTGTTTCCTACACATACATATGTATGATAACGTTTAATTTGTAAATTAGGTATAATAAGAGAACAACAACAATAACTGATAATAGTATAGTTTTCACAATATATGTTAATAAAATTGCCAGCATCACTATTCCTGTGCTTTGGGACCATTATTAAGTAAGAAGTTCTTGAATACAAGCACTGTAATACCATAATCAATCTGATAACCAAGACAGGTTCTAAGTAACTTAATAGGTAGTGTATAGACAAAGGGATGATTCACATCCTGGGCAAAACAGAGAGGGATTGTGTGAAATTTCATTGTACTACTCAGAGCTGCTCATAATTTAAAATTTAATTTTTATTTCTGGAGTTTTCCATTTAGTATTACTGGACCACAATTGACCTCAGGTAATTGATTCTGTGGGAAGTGAAACTGCTGAAGGGGAGCTACTGTACCAAACATCAACAATAGTTTGTATTCATTTAGCAAAGGCAGCAGTAAACCTTTACTAACTTGTTTCTGGGCTATGTCATTCTCTAGACACACTTGATTTGTAGGATTTTTTTTTTTTTAACAGAACCAGGGATTGAATTCAGGACCTTGCACTTGCCAGGCAGGTGCAGTGCCACTGAGCTACATCCTTGGCCTGGTTTGTAGGATTTTTGACCAAATCACTATTCCAATGGATATCAGGCTAATCAGCTATGCAATTGATGATGTCATCCTGATGGATTTGAGAGCAGAAAGTAGTAGATTCCCTAGATGATTTGATAAGGCATGATATGTGTGCCAGAGGATGGATAATAAATCCCACAAATATATAGGGGCCTGTCTACTCAGTGTACCACCTAGGGCTGTGGAGCATTGTATTGATCCATTTTCTAGTACTGTAATGAAATACCTGAGGTTGGGTAGCATATAAAGAAAAGAAGTTAATTTAGCTTACAGTTCTGGAAGTTAAAGGGCATAATGCCAGCATCATCATGGCTCTGGTGATCTCTCACTTCACAGTGAGTGACACCACAACAGTGGGAGTGCAAGCAAGATGTAGAGACCACATGACAAGACAGGAAGCCAGAGCACTGGGAGAGCCCAGTCTTTTGACTTCCCATCAGGCTCCATCTCTTCAAAGTCCTATCACCTCTTAATGTAGTCACAGTGGGAACCAAGCTTCCAAAACATGAACCTCCAGGGGGAAATTCAAACCATAGTGGATGTGTTAAGATATTCCTTACAAAGTGAAAAACAAACTGTTGTATATATCACATTTCCTACCACTAAGAAAGAGTACAATACTTGGTGTGTAGAGGGGTCTTCTTTTTTTTTTTTTTTGGTGCTGGGGACTGAACTCGGGACCTTGTGCTTGCAAGGCAGGTGCTGGAACCACTGAGCTAAATCCCTGGCCCTGGAGGCTTCTTCTTACTCTTTCTGTTTCTCCTCTTCTTTGCAGTACTGGGAATTGAACCCAGAGCCTTATACTACATTCCCAGACCTTAAAATTTTTTTTTTATTTTGAGACAGGATCTCACTAAAGTGTCCAGCCTGGGCTGGAACTTTTGATCCTCAAACCTCAGCCTCCTAGAGTGCTGGGGTTATAGGTGTGAGCTACTGGTAGGCATCTGTAAACTTGGGAGTTAGCCATCTATAAATTGGACTTTAGCTACATTATTTTGACCAGTAACAGAGTCACTTGAAAGCTGCCAAATTAAATTGGGGGAACATTCAAGGAGAGAAAATTTTCTTTAGGACCAGGCTGCAGAGTAAGTTTTTCTAGTTTTGGCCTTTATACTCGAGCATTGGATTTCAGAGTCATTCAGTACCCTCCTTTAGCAAATAGTTGTTTTCCTTTGGAAGTTCCTGGCTTGCTGCAGGGATCTGGTGAAATTGGATAGTTGACCATGATATACCAGATGACTGTGTCACCTAAACTTAGTGTTATCTTATTTACCCAGCCATGACATCAATGTAGCCAGGGTGGGTGGCCAGCAGCACTCTGTCATCAAGAGGAAGTGACATATATGGCCCAGGTCCAAGCAAGTTGTAAAGCATAGTACAAGTAGTTTGCCTGAGTGAATTGCTTGCATTCCTCTTCTACCACTCTTCCCTTAATCTGTATTAATGGTCTCATCAAGCGTTGGGTTTTTTTGGTACCGGGGATCAAACTCAGGTCCTTGGGCTTTCGAGACAGGCGGCATAACCACTGAGTTAAATCCCTGGCCCTAAGTGTTGTTTTTGATGGGTTGATGGAGGAAGAAAAAAATCTAAAGTCCAATTTACAGATGTCTCCGTGTGGTATACTGTTTCCAGCCAGAAGTATATTTTTAGGGTGTTCTAGTCTTCTTTAGAGACAGCCTAAGTGTATAGAAAAGGGAAGTCTGTGCAGAGAACTTGGAATAAAGACACATGAATTCCTGGGTACTGAATAATGGCATAGTCCATGATCAGAGACTTGGAAGGAGAAAAATTGAAGGCTTAGTGACAGGATCTTGTGAGGTAGACAAATGTAAGTATACTTCCCATATAGCTTCAGAGCATACAGTTAGTATTTTTGTCTCAGGTAAATGTTCATTGGAAGAATCTCTTAAAAGACTGAAGGGAAGTATGGCCCTGTTGTGTCTGTCAGACTCCTTCCTGAGCCACTTCAGAGCTTGTTCAGTGGGTTCATGAGAAAACTGCGTCAGTACTGTAATATGCACTTTCTTATGCCTAAGGCTGACCTAGCTACTATCAGTAATGAGTCCAATTTGCCAGCCTCAGGGAACCAGCCTGAACCCCTGTGTGGAACCTTACTTTAAGGAGACCGACCAGGTATCTTCTAGAAGAATGATTACATTAGATATGATGTATTAATCAGGGTTGGATAACTGCTATCACAAACAGTCCTCAAATGTCAAGAGTTTAACACCCCTTCATGGGCATGCCTCCAATGATGTAAGGACCTATGATAAGGCCCCGCCTCCTCCAACCCCTCCCAACTGTGTCACCCTAGGATCAAGTTTTTAAGACATGGACATTTGGGGGACCCTTATCCAAACCGTAGTAGTTTGTAAGTTCAGATTTCCACTCTGTGAATATTCTTGTTCGTGTCACAGTCCAATGCTGGTTGAAGGAGACTTTCCTTCTTCTTATAGTTACTCAGGCATCCAGTCTCCTATTTTGCAGCTCTGCTTCAAGTAGGCTCTCCAAGTTTTTCTCATTCACCTAGAAGATGGGAAGGAAGATAGAGGATCATGTGGGCCATTTTTGTGAGCCAGAAATGACTAGTATTTATTTTCCATTCACATGCTGTTGGTGAGAATTCAGCCACATGATTCCACTTAATTGTCATACTTGCTTCTCACTCCTTTCCTTCTGCCCCAGGCAACCACTGATCTGCTTTGGGTATTTACAGAGTAATGTGAGTTTTTATATAGTATGCATTCTTTGCCTGGCTTCTTTCTCTTGGCATACTTATTTTGTGAGTCATCCACATTATAGTATGTATCAATAGCTCATTCCTTTTTATTGGTTAGTAGTATTTTATTGTATGAAAGTACCACATTTTTTGGGAAGCAAAACATTTATGGGTACTATTTATTTATTTATTTATTCGTTCTGGGGATTGAACTCAGGACCTTGTGCTTGCCAGGCAGGCCCTTGGCACATTTTAGATATGCATAATGATAACACTCATCATTATGAATTTACACCTGTACATGATACCTCCCACCTCTTTTTTTGCCATTCCCCACCTCCCCTCAAACCCCCCTCTCCTCTCTATATACAAAAGCTTTGCTTATATGTTTTCTTTCTATTTTCCCTTTTTTCTTGTCCCTACCTTCCTTTCCCCCTCCCCCTCCCTGTTCCCCTTTCCATTTGAACATTTTCTTCCCATTTCCCAATATCTATTATGCATTTTAGTTCTTATTTCCATTTTCAGTTTTTCACACCAAAAAAACACAATGCAGTATTTAAACATGTGTGTCCAATTTATTTCACTTTATGAGTATAGTCTCAGGGTGTACCCATTTAGCTAGAAATGTCTGAAGCCCATCCTTCTTTATGGCAGAGTAGTATTCCATTGTATAAAAAACCCACATCTTCTTTGTCTATTCATTGGTTAATGAGCATTTGGACTGTTTCTAAGATTTAGCTATTACAAATTGTGATGCTATAAACATGAATGTGCATATATTGCAGTGGTATGATGCTTTTCATTCTTTCAGCAAGATACCAAGAAGGGAAATAGCTAGGTAAAATGGAACCTCTAGTCTTAGTTTTTTGAAGAATCTCCACACTGATTTCTACTGTGTTTGCACTAGTCTATACTCCCATCAACAGTGGAGAAGGGTTCCTTTTTTCCCACAGATCCCTCCAGCTTTTGTCATTGGTTGATTTCTTGATAAGAGCCATTCTTTCTGTAGTGAGGTGGAATCTCAGCATTGTTTTAATTTACATCTATTGAATGTCCAGTGATGTTGAACATTTTTTCATATGTTTATTTCTTGTTTGTACTTCTTGATCTGAGAAGTGTCTGTTCATTTCAGATGCCCATTTTTGGACTGGATCTTTTAATTTTGGGGGTCTGATTTCTTTTTAGTTCTTTATATATTCTAGATAGTAGTCCTTTGTCTGAGGAATAGCTGGTAAAAACTTTTTCCCATGCTGTGGGTTGTTTCTTCACTCTTAATGGCTTCTCTTACTGTGCAAAAGTTTTTTAATAAGATGAGATCCCAGTTGTTGATTCTTTGTAATAGTTCCTGTGGAATCCGGGTTTTGTTCATAAAGTCTTTGCTTACCCCAATGCCTTTGAGAATTCTACCTATTATATCTTCCAGCATATTGTTTCTGTTTTAATATTTAGATCTTTGATCCTATGTAGTGCATAGTGAAAGATATGGATCTAGTTTCAATCTTTGGCATGTGGAATGCCAGTTTTTCCAGCACCATTGATTAAATAGGCTGTCTTCCAGTGGAGTGGTTTGGCTCCTTTGTCAAAGATAAGGTGGTTGAGTATGTCTGGAGTTATTTCTGCATCTTCTGTTTATAATCTCTTCCATTGATCCTCAGGTCTGGTTCCCACCCCACCCCCCAGAACCATGCTGTTTTTATCAGAATAGCTTTGTAGTATAATTTCAAGTCAGGAATTGTGATGCCCCCTGCCTTCCCTTTGTTGCCCACAATTGCCTTTGCTATTTTGTCTCTTTTGGTTCCAAATTAATTTTAGGATTGTTTTTTCTAATTTTGTGAGATATGATGTTGGAATTTTGATAAAATTGCATTAAACCTGTATAAAAATTTTGGAAATAAGGCCATTTCACTGTATTAGTTCTTCCTACCCAAGAACAAGGGATATCTTTCAATTTTCTGATATCCCCTTTGATCTCTTTTTTCAGAGTAACGTAGTTTTCAATGTAGAGGTCATTTACTTCCTTCGTTAGATTGATTCCTAGGCATTTCATTTTTTTGCATGCTATTGTGAAAGGTATTATTTCTCTAATTTCTCTCTCAAGAGAGTTTGTTATTCATGTACAGAAAGGCTATTGATTTTTTTTTTTTTTGGCATGGCTCTTTTCAGTTTATTGCATGTAGGAGTTACACTAGTCCAAGGGAAAGCAGACCCCAAATGGTTACATTATACAAGCCATGAGGTTTTTAAACTCGTGACAAGGGACAGAAGAGACATTCTACTCATTGCAAGGAAATCCTCACTTAAGCTTCAATGAGCCACAAGCACTTAAAACCCAGGAACCTTCAGCTGATCGTCCTTAGCCAGTCCAATCTCTATCAGGAACTGGCATATGTTCTTGCGTTGGTCACCCTGGAGCTGGATTACTTCTCCATATTCTGGATGCTCGATTACAGTACCATTGCAGGCAAATTTCTTTTTGTTTTTTTGTTTTTTGGTACCAGGGATTGAACTCGGGTCCTTGCGCTTGCGAGGCAGGTGGCGGAACCACTGAGCTAAATCCCTGGTCAGGCAAATTTCTTCTTAAATGCCTTCACCAGTTTCTTTTTATCATAGTCATCAGCGATCCCTTGGACAGGGTAAGGGTCTTCCTGCTGTTTCTCTGTTGGATTCTTATATGGATATAATCCTCAGTGCCGGCAGGAAGCAGGTCATCACCCTTACTTGCATCAGCAAAGGGTTCGAAAGAGTGGCGGTTCTGGATAAGCGGACATACGATACGATTCCTTTTCCTCGGTGGAAATGGCCTGCGGAAGGCGGCTGTGGGAGAAGGCGGGCAGGGGTTGAGGGGGTGACGGATCGTCGGGAAGCAGGGGGCTCAACGGGGAGGCAGCTGAGTCCTCGGCGGCAGCTCAGTGACTGGCGCCAAGTCTATTGATTTTTGAGTGTTGACTTTGTAGCCAGCTATGATACTGAATTTGGTTATTAAATCTAGAAGTCTTCTGGTGGAGCTTTTGGGTTTTTCTATGTAGAGTATCATGTCATCCTCAAATAATGATAATTTAACTTCTTCCTTTCCTATTCTTATTTCTTTCTCTTGTCTAATTGCTCTGGCTAATGTTTCTAGAACTATATTGAATAAGAGTGGTGATAGTAGACATCTTTGTCTTATTCTTGATTTTAGAGTGAAAGCTTTCGATTTTTGTCCGTTTAGTATGATATTGACTGTTGGTTTTTTGTAGATGGTTTTTATCAGATTGCAATAAAGACCATATATACTAATTTTCTGTTAAGGATTTTTTTTTTTTAATCATGAATGGGTGTTGGACTTTGTCAAATGCTTTTTCTGCATCTATTGAAATGATCATGTGGTTTTTGTCCTTGGCCCTGTTAATGTGGTGTATTACATTTATTAATTTGCATATGTTGAACCATCCCTGTATCCCTGGGATGAATCCTACGTGGTCATGGTGTATAACTTTCTTGATGATTTGCTGCATGCTGTTTGCAAGTATGTTATTGAGGATTTTTGCTTCTATATTCATTAAGGAGATTGGCTTGTAGTTTCCTTTTTTGGTTGGATCCTTCTCTGGTTTTGGTATCAGGGTAGTTCTTGTTTCCAGGAATGAATTTGGGAGTATTGCTTCCCTTTCAGTTTTATTAAAGAATTTGAGAAATAACAGCATTAAGTCTTCTCTAAAGTTCTTATAGAATTCAGCAGTGATTCTGTCAGGGCCTGGGCTTTTCTTTGTTTGTAGGTTTTTAATTACATCTTCAATTTCTTTGGCTGATATTGGTTTATTTAGTATTTTTATATCTGGATTCAGTTTTAGTAATTCACATGTATCTAGGAATCTTCCCATTTCTTCTGTGTTTTCTGTCTTATTAGAATACAAGTTTTCAAAGTAGCTATTGATGATCTTCTGGAATTCTACAGGATCTGTTGTGATTCCACTCTTTTCATTCCTGATTGCCTAGTTTTGAGTCTTTTCTTTCCTTTTTTTGATAAGGTTGGCTATAGGTTTGTCAATTTTATTTAATCTTTCAAAGAATCAACTTTTTGATTCATTGATTCTTTGTATTTTTTTAGTCTCCATTGCATTAATTTCTGCTCTGATTTTTATAATTTCTTCCCTCATAGGAGCTTGAGTTGCTCTTTTTTTTCTAGAAGCTTGAGGTTCAACATTAGGTTGTTTATTTGAGCCCTCTCTGTTTTCCTGATGTACGTATTCACTGCTATAAATTTCCCTCATAGGACTGCTTTCATTGCATCCCATAACTTCTAGTATGTTGTATTGGCATTATCCTTTAATTGTAGAAACTGTCTGATTTCTTCTTTAATTTAATCTGTGACCCATTGGAGGAAGGTGTTATTTAATTTCCATGTGTTTATGAAATTCTTGTGGTTTCTTTTGCCATGATTTCTAATTTCATTGCACTATGGCCTGATAATATGCATGGGATAATTTCAATTCCTTAGCAATTAGTTAAGCATCTTCTATGAGCTAGTATGTGGTCTATTTTGTAGAACATTCCATGTGCTGCTGAGAAGAATGTATATTCTGATGTTGTGGGTTGAAACACTGTAGACATTTACTAAGCCCATTTGTTCAAAAGTTTAGTTCAATTCTAATATTTTATTGTTGATTTTTTGTCTTGTTGACCTGTCTATTTGTGACAGTGGGGTATCGAGGTCCTCCATTACAACTGTATTAGTGCTTGTTTGATTTTTCATGTCCATTAATATGTGTTTTATATAGTTGGGTGCACATATATTTTTTGATTGTTGTCTCTTCCTCTTGGATTGTTTCCTTACAAGGATGTAGTAACCTTCTTTGTCTCTTTTAATCAGTCTTGGCTTGAAATTCACGTTGTCCACAAATAGAATAGCTACCCTTGCTTTTTTTCTGGGTTCCTGTTGCATGGTGTATTGTTTTCCATCCTTTGATTTTCAGTCTATGAATTTCTTTTTTAATTAAATGTGGGTTTTTTGGTACCAGGGATTGAACTCAGGACCTTGTGCTTGTGAGGCAGGTGGTGGAACCACTGAGCTAAATCCCTGGCCCTAAATGTGTTTCTTGTCTGCAGCATATTTTTGGATTTTGCTTCTTGATCCATTCTCCCAATCTGTTTCTTTTGATTGGTGAGTTGAGACCATTAACATTAATGGTTTTAACTGATATGTATTGGCTTGTCCTTGTCATGTTATTTTCCTGTTGTTGGCTCCCTTCTTTCTTCTGTTTAATTTCTTGCTGTGCCTGGTGGATTCAATCTGTTGGGGTTCATGGAGTTGTAATCCTTGTTATCTCTTTCCAGGGTATCTTTCAGAACACTTTGGAGTGCTGGCTTGGTGGTCATGAATTTCTTCAGGTGTTCTTTGTTATGAAAGTATCTTATTTCTTCATCAATTTTGAAAGATAGTTTTGTGGGATACATTAATCTGGGTTGGAAGTTATTTTCCTTTAGGGCTTGAAATATTTCGCTTCAACCACTCCTTGACTTGAAGGTTTGTTTTGAGAAATCTGCTGTGATTCTGATAGGCTTTCCTTTATAGGTCATTTGTTTCTTTTCTCTAACAGGTTTTAATAGTCTGTTCTTGTGTTGAATTTCTGGAATCTTTACTATTATATGCCTTGGGGAAGATTTTTTTGATCTCTGCTAATTGGAGTTCTATATGCCTCACTTATCTGTATGTCAAATTATTTTTTCCTTCTTGGGAAGTTTTCTGCCATTACTTCTGTGAAAAGGTTTTTTTTTTAATGTCATTTGCACTATCTCCTGCTTTTTCATTGACTCCAATCAATCTTATGTTATTCTTCTTTGCATCATTTAGCAGCTTCTGGATTGATTTCTGATGGTTCCTCGCTATTTTCTTTGAAAGTTTTTCCATTTATTTTATTTTATTTTTTTGGTACTGGGGATCAAACTCGGGACCTTGCACTTGTGAGGCAGGCAGCAGCACCACTGAGCTAAATCCCTGGCCTCAGGTCCCTCTCTATTTTAAAAAATCTTTTTTTTCATGATTGCAAACCACAGTCCTGCCTTCTAGTATCTGATGTTTTGTCCTCACATAGGCTCATTTTGCTGTATATACTTTCAATGGAGTTTTTAATATCCTGGATATCTGTTTGAATCTGCTTTATGGATTCCATTTATTTCCTCCACTGGGAGTTCATGGTTTCCATCATTTTCCTGAGCTCCTCTGTATTTTTTTATCTATATCTGCTCTAGAGTCACTAAGCATGTCTTTCATTCTGGTCACCATCTCTGTAGTTATCTGAGAAATTATTTCTAATTTGATTTTTTCTAGAGCCTCATTCATTTGGTTTGTTACTTTCACTGTTGCCATTTCAGAGAGTTCAGGTGGGTGGCTTTTGGATTGTTCCACCTCATTGCCCCTGGGTTTGCTTTTGGTGAGCTGAAAGTCTGGGGGTGTTGCATTTTGTTTAAGTGTCTTCTCATTTTCTATTTTTTAAAGTTTAATTCTCGGGTTGATGCTTGTCAATTGCTTATTGCTTATGGAAAGTAGCTTTATTGCCAGTATTCAGAAGCCTTAGGAAATGACTATTTCTCAGAGGTGTCTTCCAAGTATAGCTGGCTTTTCGATTTTGAGTTTATTGTTCTTGGGGGTAATAAGCTTCTGCCTACTTGACACATCCATGGGTTCTTTGGCACCACCCTATAGGTTTTTTAAATTTTTATTTTTTTTGGTACCAGGGATTGAACTTGGGTCCTTGCACTTGCAAGGCAGGTGGCTCAACCACTGAGCTAAATCCCTGGCCCACTATAGTTTTTTTTTTTTAAAGACCCTTAGGCAATCTCAGTCTTGTGATACCAGGAAGAACAACTGATTAGCGCAATTATGTCACCTTGGCTAAAGGAGTACAATCAGCAATAACAATAGCATTAAATGCAGCCTAGAAAATGACAAACTGTGGTAGCTATTAATTTGTCACCTTTAACTGTATAAACTAGATTTGTGGTTATATAATAAAATGAACCAGAAAATTGAATGCGATAAATAGGCCCTTAATATGGAGATTTTTACCCTTAGGGGAAAAGATTTAAAAGGGATTGGGGGGAAAATAGAGAAATAGAAGAAGAGGAAGAAATTAGAATCAAGACGGGAGGACAAAGGAAGATCATACAAACTTTGGGAAACTGGTGAAGAAGACAGTAGGGAAAGAGAAAGGAAGAAATAAAAACAAGAATAGAACAACAACAAAAAAACCTAGAAACTGTGTTTAAACAATGAAGAAAAAACAAAACAAAACAAGAACTAGAAAATAGGAAAAAAGAAAAGGAAAAAGAAAAAAAAGTCCAATTCAAGGTGTGTCTCTGCTGTCACTGGTAGACAACATGGCCAGACAGAGTCCAGAGCTGAATTAATTAATCCCAGCAATCCAGCTGTAGCTTTATGGTGGAGTAGTAGATAATCCCAGCCAGTTTGCACCTTTAGTTCCACTGAAGTTCAGGCTGGTTTCTAGTTAAGAGGCTGGAACCAGATTTGTTGAGCCTGCAACAGTCCATGTGCCTCCTGCTGGCTTGAACTCAGCTTCCTGCTGACTTGAACTCTGCTTCCTGAACTCCTGCTGATGTGAACTCAGGACCCTCACTGAGACACGGGGAGCCACTAGATGCAGTTGGGCTGTAGCTGTTCTGAGTTTCAAGCTCAGCTGGGCCCTTTCCAAGATGGCTACCAGCCAATCATGCTCTCCTGGGTGAAATTTGAACCTGAATAACTCACCAGCCACTGCAGTCCACGGCAGTCCACTGCTCTGTTCCACTAGTGCATTTCTCTGTGGAGGCCTCTGGGGTTGCCAGTAGTCACTGTGCATTTGGAGGTTCAACCTGCCATTCCCATGTCATGAGTCTGGGCTCTGGGAGAAAGTGGTGCTTGCTACCTCCCTCTTCTTTATTGAAGTCTCTCTCTTTACTCTTTTTATGGACTTCAGTTCTCACTTCACATTCTTCCTGGGTCCTGGGGACCCACTTCCCTCCTTCTCCTCATGCCACTATATTCCACTGTCAGTTCACAATTTGTTATTCATTCAATGTGAATGACCAATCATGATAAACATTTCTCATGCTTTATATTACCTTGTTACACTGCTCTGATATCTGGAAGAAAATATGCAAGGTGTGATTGAAAAATATGATGAATGTTTAAATTTTAAAAATATATTACAGTAAAAGAGACTGCTAAACTGGGCATGGTGGTACATGCCTGTAATTCCCGCACTCAAAGAGTCTCAGGCAGGAGGATCACCATGACCAGCCTGGACTACTTGGTGAGTTCAAGACCAGCTAGAACTACACAGTAAGACCCTGTCTCCAAAAGGAGAGAGAGGGGAATTTATATGAGAAAATGAAAAAAATGGAAACAAAGTCTATGTAAATAGGGAGGGGTAGAGGGGTTAAAGGGAGGGCAGGGGAATGGGGAAAAAATAAGAACCCAGATAGATTACATAAAGGTGCAAATTCCCAATGATGAATGTAATTATATTGTATACCTAAAATGTACCAATAAAATTAATGAGAGAGAGAAATAGAGAGAGAGAGAGAGAGAGAGAGAGAGACGTTGATATTAACCCCCCTCAAAATACTTCCCCTTGCTTTGAACACATTTATTCCATTGTTCTTGCCGCTTTCTGAGGCAGATTTGGAAGTCCTCTTTTATGAATGCCTTTAGTTGTGCTATTGAGGCTGCCTTGGTGTCCTGAATTGATTCAAAATGTTTATTATTCGTGGTCATTTTGATTTTGGGAAGAGGCAGAAGTTGCATGGTGTCAGATCCAGTGAATAATATGGATGAAGATAGTCTGTAATGTTTCTTTTTTCTTTTTTTTTGGCACCGGGGACCGAACACCATCGGATCCTTGCGCTTGCGCAGCAGGCGGCGAAACCACTGAGCTAAATCCCTGGCCCTAGCCTGTAATGTTTTTATAAGTCTCCTTTCTGTTGGATGTCACTTGGCAGCAGCATTAACCAAATTTTTTATTACATTTCTTAAAAAGGATTTCCAGGACTGCTTCAGAAAGTGGTAAGAACAATAGGTTAAGTATGTTTAAAGTGAGGGGGAGTCTTTTGAGAGCAGTTAATGACAGTGTGTCTTTTATTGTAATAAATTTTTTTTTTTTTGTACCTGGGATCTAACTCAGGACCTTGCGCTTGTGAAGCAGGCACCAGAACCACTGAGCTAAACCCCCGGCCCTATTGTAATAAGTTTTTAAAAACATTTCCCTTATATTTTGATCATACTTCATGATTAAAACAAGTACATAATATATTGAAATTACATCTTTCACGACTGTTTAAACTTATATGTTTTTACATGTTTACTTAAAATGGGTGAAGCTGGGCAATGTGATGTGTACCTGTAGTCCTAGCTACTGGGGAGGTGTAGATGGGAGGATCATTTGAGCCCACAAGTTGGGGGCCAGCATGAGCAACATAGTGACATCTCATCTTCAAAAAATGGGTGAGAGGGCCGGGGATTTAGCTCAGTGGTTCTGCTGCCTGCCTCACAAGCACAAGGACCTGAGTTCGATCTGCAGTACCAAAAAAAAAATGGGTGAGAGAAAGACAGGCTTCATGGACATGCAACCATGCTCAGAAGGGGCCCATGCTTGCTTGTTGCCATCCATTGTTATATTCTTAAATTTTGAATGAAGGGCCTGGATTTTCACTTTGCCATAGGTGTTACAGTTTATATAGCTGGTCCTGAATGAGAGTGTATATAGTTTTAAAAACTGCTTTTAGGAGAAATGTCAGGAAAAGTTTGAAGATCCACTGGTTTTTATATTAGTCAGATTTCTGTCACTATAATGAAACATCTGAGTCAATTATAAATAGAAATGTTTTATTTTGGCTTATAGTTACGGATATTTCAGTCCAAGACTGAATTGTCCCTTTTTGTATGGCCTCTGGTGAAAGAAATATGTTATGGCAGGAGCAGATAATGGAGCAAACCACTCATCTAATGAGCCAAAAAGCAAAAAGAGAAAGGAAGAAGAGCCAGAGTTCTAGAATATTCCTCACAGATATACCCCCAAATACCCAAGGACTACCATTACCCCCCCAAGCTTCCAATACCTCTCAGTAGAGTCACACTTTGACAAAACCTTTATACATGGATCTTAGTATGTCATGTAAACCATAGTAGTTTGTAAAATTTTTCCACCCTGTGATTGCTCTCTACTCTCAACCCAAGGCAACAGGCACAGAAGGGTGGTGTTTATTGATTTGTATACATTGAACCCTCCCTGCATCCCTGGAATGAATCCTATTTCATCATGATGTGTGATCTTTTTGATAATTTGTTTCATCCTGTTTGCCAGTTATCTTGTTGATGATTTTTGCATGAGTGTTTATTAAAGAGATTGGCCTGCAGTTCTCCTTTTTGGTTGGGTTCTTTTCTAGTTTTGTGATCCGGGTAAAACTTATTTCTGAGAATGACTTTGGGAGTACTCCTTCCCTTTTGATTTCATTAAAGAATTTAAGGAGTATTGGCACTAGATCTTCCCTAAAATTCTTGTAGAATTCAAGAGTGAATCCATCAGGACCTAGGGTTTTCTTTCTTTGGTACCGGGGATGGAACTTGGGACCTTGCGCTTGTGAGGCAGGTGGCAGAACCACTGAGCTAAATCCCTGGCCTTAGTTGGTAGTTTTTAAAATTACTTCTTCAATCCCATTGCCTGATATTGGATTATTTCAGAGTTTTTACATCTTCATGGTTCAGGTTTGGTAGTTTATATGTGTCTAGGAATCTATCAATTTCTTCTGAACTCTCCATTTTAGGAGTACAGACTCTCAAAGTAGTTACTAATAATCTTCTGGATATTAGCAGAGTCTATTTCAATTTTGCCCTTTTCATTTCTAATTGCACCAATTTGGGTCTTTACTTTTTTGGTAAGACTGGCTAGGGATTTGTCTATTTTGCTTATTCTTTCAAAGAACTAGCTCTTTGATCCATTGATTCTTTGTACTGATTTTAAGTTTCAATTTCACTATTTTCTGCTCTGATCTTTATAATTTCCTTCCTTGTGCTAGCTTTGGATTTGGATTGTTCTTGTTTTTCTAGAACCTTGAGGTATATCATTAGGTTATTTATCTGGGATCATTGTGTTTTTCCGATGTGGGCATTCATAAATTTCCCTCTCAGGACTGCTTTCATTGTATCCCATAGGTTCCAGTATTCTGTACTGGCATTGTCATTTGATTCTAGAAACTGTCTAATTTCTTCTTTAATTTTTTTATGACCCCTTGTTTAGTATTGTTTAGTTTGTATGTGTTTGCATAATTTCTGTGGTTTATTTTGCCATTGATTTCTAATTTCATTCCACTATAATCTGATAATATTCATGAGATAATTTTAATTTCTTTGAGCTTATTTAAGCATGCCTAATGGGGTAGCATATTGTCTATTTTGGAGAAGGTGTCATGTGCTGCTGAGAAGAATGTGTATTTTCTTGTTGGGTGGAACACTGTAGATATCTGTTAAGTCCACTTGTTCGAAGGTTTGCTTCAACTCCAATATTTCTTTGTTGGTTTTTTGTAGAGTTGATCTATTTGTGACAGTGGGATATTGAAGCCCCCCATTACAAATATGTTGGTGTTTATCTGATTTTTTATGTCCAGTATTGTTTGTTTTATTAAGTTGGGCATGCCAGTGTTTGGTGCATATATGTTTATAATTGTTACTGCTTCCTGTTGAATTGTTCCCTTAACCAATATGTACTGATCTGCTTTGCCTCTTCTGATCAGTTTTGGCTTGAAATCTACTTTATCTGAAATTAAGATAGCTACTCCTGCTTTTCTCTGAGTTTCTATTGCATAGAATATTGTTTTCCATCTTTTGGTTTTTAGTCTGTGTAGTTCTTTTTGAATTAAATGTATTTCTTGTATAATGGATGTCATTAGGTTTTGTTTCTTGATCCATTCTGTCAATGTGTGTCTTTTGATTGAGGAATTGAGCCCACTCACATTGAGAGTTATTATTGAAAGGTGTTGACTTATTCCTGTTGTTGCAATGTTTTCCTGTTGCTGACCTCCCCCGCTTTCTGCTTACCTGGTATATTCATTTCATTAGCTTATTTTGACATTGTTGACTTCATTTTCTCTGAAAAATTTACATTTTTACACCCCTGAGCCTGCAGTAGGTGCGTACTAATTTCTGAGATGCCCTCAAGTCACCTTTCTTCTTATCCCTTTACAAAGTACTTGGTTTCTTTTTAATTGCACTACTGTACTATCTTTGGCACCAACACCTCTTTTCCCCCCAACTTAACATGTAGTTCTTTCTATGCCAAAATTTAAGTATTTCAGAATTTTTTGCTCTGCTTTTTTGCCTCTGATTCTCACTATAAATGTGAGAAACATTTATATATACGTCAATATATATTCATAAATGTGAGAAGCTAAAAGTAGCTAACAGTATCCATGCCACACATCCTCAATGTTGGGTTGTCTTGAATTTTATTCCACCAGATTAATTAGTCTACCACTCTTTTTTTTGTGGTACTGGGGATCGAAATCAGGACCTTGCACTTTCAAGGCAGACATGGTGCCACTGAGCTAAATCCCCTAGTCTACCACTCTTAATCTCAGTCTCCTGCAAAGTCTCAGGATCTGGGCAAAATATAGACAGATTTTCTGCTAGAGTGTAACACACATGGCCTGTAGCCCACCTCCCAGTGGAATTCTTGTTCCCAACTGAAACCTTCTGAGCCTGTCCTTTACTATCTGCATTCCTGTCAGCATTCTAATTTTCTAAACTCTGACCATGATCATCCATCAAACTCTAATTACAACATTCTAGGGCTTCTCTAGCCTGTTTCTCCAAACTTTCCTGCAAACCAGTTCTAAAGGTTGCTAAACCACATGGTCAGGTATAGTTATAGCACTCACCCCATTTCTTTAGTACCAATTTCTGTATTAGTCACTTTCCTATTGCTGGGACAAAGATACCCAACTCTCACAGCTTAAAGGAGAAGAAGTTTATTTGGCTCACAATTTCCAATGGGTTAAGTCCAAAGTCATTTGACTCCAAAGCAGAAATGCATGGAGGCAGAGCATGGCCCAGGAAAGGTGGTCATCCCATAGCAGCCAGGAAGCATACAGAAGATAAACCAGGGATAAGAATATACTCTTACATACTGCAAACATGTACTGCTACTAATAATAACAAAAGAATACCCCCTTCCAGGTCACATCACCAGTGACCCACCTCCAACCAAGACCCCACCTCCTAACAGCACATTTAGCTACTGAACTCATCAATGGATGAATATAGTGCCCTCATAATTCAGTCACTTTCCATTCACCTGAATTTTGGGGGAAATTGCAGATTTAAACCATAACATTTTATTAAACAATAATTACTGTTGATCATTAACTGGGCAAGAATAATCAAACCTATATTAAAGGAACTATGAGAGAAGACCATCAGAGGAAAGAGTAAATCATTGAAGATGTTGTTGAAAAACCTGAATGCTTGATTTGTTTGGGAAACAAATGTCTCAAATGGAAGAGTGACCTCCTCTTTTTCACCATACCATTTTCCATCTAATCTTCAAGTTTTGTTGATTCTGCCTCAAAAATATTTAGTCCAGCTGGGATGTATTTCTATTCATAAAGTGTGCATTTGTTTTGTTTTGTTTTGTTGAGACAAAGCCTTTCTATGTAATTCAAGGTGCCTTGATTTCACTATGTACCCCAGGTTGGCCTCAAACTCAAAATCCTACTGTCTCACCCTTCTAAATGCTCATTACAGGTGTGTATCACCCTCCTGTTGGGAGTCTAGTTCTTAATATCATCCATTCCACTAGGGGATCATGGGGATATTATTGGTCTCCACTAGTTGCTTCTGAGACCTGACTCATTCTCATCTACATGTCTGATAGGAATAGCAGCTCTTTCCCTCTTGAATCATTCTTGTCTGTAGGAATTTGAGTGAAGTCCTTTTCCTGGACACGCCTCATACTCATTTCCATTGTGCTGCTGTTAGGGGCAAAGTTGCCTTCTTCTCTTGGATTTTTTGCCCCTTTGAGCCCATCTCTATGTTCTCATCACTTCCCTCCGTTTTCCTCTTCTTGACTTCCTTACTTGTCCCTAGACCCCTGAGACCCTTGTTTTGGGATCTTTGGAGGACTCCAAACAGATGGCACTGTTTTTTCAACTAGAGTTTTGAATATCCTGGGACATGAAACAGAAGAGAGGCAAATAGAGTCCAAATATTACTGCTATGGTTTGGATATGGCTTATTCTCCAAAGATTCATGTGCTGGAAGCTTGGTCTTCAATGTGACACTATTTAAGAGGTGAGGCCTAGTGAAAGGTGATTAGGTGTGGTGGTATATACCTGTAATCCCAGCACTTGGGAGGCTGAGCCAGGAGGATTGCAAGTTTGAGGTCACCCTGGGCTACATAGCAAGATCTTGTCTCAAAAAATCCAAAATTAAAAATATTTTAAAATTTAAAAATAGAAGAGTGAGTTTGGCTTTCTTGTTTCCTCTCTCACCACATGTCTTTCCTGCATGTGCCTGCTCTGATTTTTCGGCCAACAAGTAACCCTCAGCAGAATCTGACCAGATATGGCTGCCCACTCATGGTTACAACTGTGAACCAAAATAAACCTCTTTTCTTTCTATTTTATTGCACATCAGGTATTTTTTTAGAGCAACAGAAAATGGTCTAAGACAGATACCTTTATTACTGACAAAGTAATGCTCAAGGTCAGAGCAAGTTGCTTAGTGTAGGCTGATAACTGAGTCCTAAAGTTAGACTTCCTCTCCATCCTAGGTCATGGCCTCCTAGACTGGGTAGACTCCTTCCTTGGTGGAACCCCTGCAGGGGCAGTGGATTTGTATTCCTTTCAGGAAGGCAGATCTCAAGAGGAAGTAAGGCAGAACTGAGCATGTGCTTGCCAAATGCAATTCCTCTTGCTTATGAAGTTTCTCTAGACTTTTCAGCTATGTCTGAGATTTCTCTCCTGTTCCCTATGTTCTTTATGAAACTGGCATAGGTCCTCTAAATGATGTAGGTAAAATAGTATAACTCCCATCCTGCTAGATGTCAGATATGTCGAGTTTGTGTTTCTCAAAATGGAAGAACGAATTCTAAGGAACAGTGGAGGTTAAGAGTCAGAAAAATTTATTGAGAGGGAAAGATTTCAGCTTCTGAGAAACAGTAGAGGGCCCAAGTGGGTTGCTACAGACCCCACATTATAGAGCAAAATCACAAGGTGGGTACAATATGGGACAAATTTATGATCAACCAATCAGATTATAAGTATAGCTGCTTAGGTAATATTGATCCAATGGGGAAGGAGGTCACATAGCAAGTGTACATGGAAAGAACAAAGAACTTTTTTAGGAAGGGATGGATCTGGAGGTCTTGGTCACCCATTGGGGTGACTAATGTCTATCTAGACTTTTTTGGGCCAGGTGTTACCACTTATCCCTTGGGGAAGTATGTAGGCCTGGTCATTTCATCTTTATCTTGAAGCCTGGCCTCCAACAGATATTTCTGGCCACTGTTGTGTTTTCATCTTTTGTACTGATTTTCTTGAGAGCCTAGCCCTATCTGACAGCCTATAATATTTCTACCTAACTTAGCTGTCTATAATAAAACCAAGTCCAGAAATAATTTTATTTATTTATTTATTTATTTTTTTGGTACCAGGGATCGAACTCGGGTCCTTGTGCTTGCGGGGCAGGCGACGGAACCACTGGGCTAAATCCCTGGCCCAAGAGATAATTTTATTAATACAACTTGAAAAAATAGACAAATGTATAATCTCAGTATCAGGAGGTTGAGACAGGAGGATTGGTGTGAATTTGAGGTCAGTCTGGGCCACATAGTGAGTTCAAGTCCAGCCTGAACTACATAGTGAGACTCTGTCTCAAAAAAACAAAAAGAAAAAGAAAAAGAAAAATAGGCAAATGTAGACAGAATTTATAACAAATTCCCGTTCAATGATCACCCAGCTTCTACAATGATAGACTGCTGGTCAATTTTGATTTGTTTATACCTCAACCCTCTCTCCCCAATGCCTGTATTATTTGACTCAAGTTCAGTACATCCTTCAGTACATCAGATTCTTGTTTCTCTTTTCTGCATTGTATTATATGCCCTTGAGGGGCAACAAGCACAAAATGGACTAGCTATTTGAAAGGGGGAGGGGCTGAATTACTAGAACTACTAGAAAAAAGGCAAATAAAGGGTGTGAAGAGAAGGGAGGAAACTAACCTAGCTACCTATTCCTTTGAAGAAAAAAAATCTTTACAGTTATTTATAAAGTGACAGGGTCCTTGTAAAGATCCTTGCCTACAGAGCACCTTGTGGTAGCATAGGAGTGTCCTCCACTTCCAGTTGGAGCCTCCAGGGGTGAAGATTTTCAAAGGCAAGATAGCCCTCCATAGAACCTGGGCCATGGAGTGGGCATTTTCTCATTATCTCGTCTGGCAAGTGCAGTGATATACCTAGATGCTTTTTTTCTTCTACACTCCTATCTATCAGAGCCTTTGCCCAGGGTGCTCCAGAGAATTTAAAATCAATAATAATAACTACAAAAAATTGGTCTGGTTTTCTTAGTCAAATACTGATACTTTAAAAAATGCTACTGATAAAATATTACCTTCTGGGAAAAAACTTTCCATTGGCCTGAGTTCTAAGCAATTGCTGTGGTTGGTTACTGATGAGTTTTAATACTGCAGATGTTTGCTTCAAATTAGTACACTGTTATGACTTATCATTTAATAAACATGTGTTCTACATGGAAGTTAATTATAAGAACTCCTAGTTGAATAAATCCTCCATTATGGTTTATTCCTGGATGTTTCCCCAGAGCTTCACATACTCAGAAGCAGGGGTTTGTAGAAGGTGATTTGATTATGGAGACACTACACCTGGATTGGTATTGGGAGGTGGGGCCTGATCCCAAGAAGCAGGTAACTGGGGGTATGACCTGGAAGGGGATCTCTCCCTCACCTTCTCTTCTCTCTCTGCATCCTGGCTGTCAAGGGGTGAGTACCTTTTCCTCCGCCATGCACCTCTGCCATGCTGTTTCTTGTTGGGAGTTGGCTGAACATGAACTGAAATGTGAGCCAAAATAGACTTCTCCTTTAAGTTGTGGGTGTTGGGTACTGTGTCTCAGCAAAGAGTAAAGTGACTAAGATGCCCACCAAAGAAAAAACATGCAGGGCTGGGGATTTAGCACAGTGGTACTGCGCCTGCCTTGCAAGCACAAGGTCCTGAGTTCTCAATCACCAGTACCAAAAAAAGAAAAAGCATACAAGCAGACAAGTATTTTTTTTTTAAGACAGGGTCTTGCTATGCACTTCAGGATGGCCTTGAATTCACTATGTATCCCATGCTGGCCTTGAACCTGTAACAATTCTCTTGTCTCAGACTTCTGAGTGTTGGGATCACAGGTATGTGCCACCATGCCTGGTCATTTTTAAGAGTAAAATTGTTTAACTTCTTGAATTGTTTGAGTTATGATCAAGGCCAGTTTTTGTCTCTAGCCTTGTGACACAGGGACCTGGAGTGTCCCCTGAAGGCCCATGTGTTGAAGGCTTGGTCCTGAGGGTAGCACTATTTAGAGGTTGTGAAATCTTTAAACATGTGGACCCCTGTGGGAGGTCTTTAGGCCATTGGGAGTGTTCCCTTGATAGGGATTGTAGCACCCCAGTCCTCTTCTCTCTTTTTGTGGTTGCTTTTTTTTTTTTTTTTTGCTATGAGATTTATTCCACCATGTGCTCCTGCTGCCTTATCACAAGCTCAAAAGCAATGGGGCCAACTGATCATGGACTGGAACCTCCTATACTGTGAGCTGCAATAAATCTTTTTTCTTTGTAAGATGATTACCTTAGGTGATTGCTACAATAAGAGAAAGCTAACTTACATAAAAATTTTCCATTTCTGTCACTCTAACTGTGATGACATTTATGTGTGTTTAGCATGTAAAATAGTAATAGAGTACAAATTGGGAGGTATACTATTCTTTTTTGGTATGTACACATTTTGGTTGGTATGTAAAGTTGTTTTTACTGAATTCAGATGTTATCATTAAAATTGACATTTATTTGTTCTTATATTATTCATTGTTTTAAAAGTTTAAAAATGTGGCCGAGGATTTAGTTCAGTGGTTCTGGCACCTGCCTCACAAGTGCAAGGTCCTGAGTTCGATCCCCGATACCAAAAAAAAAAAAAAAAGTTTAAAAATGAAGCAAGAAAATAGACTATCAGTAGGATTTAGCAATTGTCTCAGTGTACTTCTTGGAGATGTTTATTTTTTTAAATTGTGGCAAAATATACTTAAGATTTATCATTTCAACCATTTCTAAATGTATAGTTCATTGCCAATGAGTACATTTACATTGCTATATGGGCAGCCATCACCATCTATTTTAGTCTGTTTTTCATTATTATAACAAAGTACCTAAGGCTGGTCATGCCCTTTTACTGAGTTCCCCTATGGTGCATGTCCCTTGCTGTAATGAAAAATAAATCCCATTTATTCAATTGCAGGTGAGGCTGTATGTATAGCTCAGTGATAGAGCATTTCCCTAACACATGCAAGGCCCTGGTTTCAATACCAGTACTGTTAAAAAAAAAAAAAAAAGAATCAACTGCAGATGAGTTCCTAATGGACTTGGCTATAAGGCATAAACAGAAATAGAAATTCACCAAAATTCAAAATGTATTTATCACTTATACATAGCAATTCACATTTCTAGAAGACTTTTTAAAAATCCCAATACCCAGAATATACCAGTAGGGTAGAGCTCAGATATCAGATGTTCCCCACCCCTCAATTGTTTCTTTCAGTACCCGGGATGGAACTCAAGACCTTGCACTTGCAAGGCAGGCGCCTTGCCACTGAGCTAAATCCCCGGCTCCCCACCAAATTTTTTGTAATGCTTTCCAGGCAAATTCCAAGGATATGAGTGACTGGTATAAACATTTAATAGAGGCATTGATGTGAGAAAGTGAATACCCAAGGATAAGCTCAAATTGGTTGTCAAAGACATGTTTCATTGAGTTTATGTGGATATGCCTGGGCCCAGAGGGGGAGCCCAACTTTGTGCCTTTTCCTGTACAGGACTCTGGAATAGAAAAGAGACTGACATGCCGCCTTTACCTAGAAGGGGTCTTAGGCTAGGGGATAAAACAAATAGGTCCACAGAATTGTGTCTCAGAATAGGTCCCTAATAGAAAGATGGACAAAGCTGGAAGAGGAAGAAAGGTGTGTACTGTAGGATGGATATTCTTTGTTCCTTCCAAAACTTATGTTGAAATTTGATCCTTTAATGTATCCTGGGATGGAACCCAGGGCCTTGTGCATACTAGACAAGTAGTATATACCACTGAGCTACACCTCCAACCCCCTTAATTTTCTTTTAGTTGAAGTTTAGTTTTTTGTTAATACTGGGGATTGAACCCAGCACTTTCACATTGAACTACATTCCCAGCCCTTTTTCTTTATTTTTCTTTCTTTCTTTCTTTCTTTCTTTCTTTCTTTCTTTCTTTCTTTCTTTCTTTCTTTCTTTCTTTTTGGTTCTGGGGATCGAACTTGGGTCCTTGCACTTGCGAGGCAGGCAGCAGAACCACTGAGCTAAATCTCCAGCCCTTTATTTTTATTTTGAGACAAGTTCTTGATAAGTTGCTAAGTTGCCAGGACTAGGCTCAAACTTGCAGTCCTCCTGCCTTAGCTTCCCAGAATGCTAGGATTACAGGTATGCACCACCATACATGGCTTAATTTTTATTTTTTATTTGTTTTTAATCTTTGTTCTGATTTTTGTTTGTTTTGAGACAAGATCTTATTATATAGCCCAAGTTGGTCTTGAGTTGGTAATTCTCCTGCCTTAGACTCCTGAGGAGCTAGGATTATCTGCTTGTACCACCATTCTTGGCTTTTTAATTTTAATTGATATTATGTTTATACTCACTTATGGGGTACAGTATTATAATTTAATACACACACACACACACATATATATATAGTATGTAATGATCAAATCAGGGTAATATTAAAACTTAGACTTATACTGAGCAGGTAAGTTATTTCTTGTCATTCCCTCTACAGTATAGTATAACAATTATTATGTAGCAATTTTCTTTTGGGTACCAGGGATCAAACTCAGGTCCTTGCACTTGCTCAGCAGGAGGTGAAACCACTGAGCTAAATCCCCAGCCTCATAATCTTTTTTTTTGTGCTAGGGATCGAACTTGGGACCTTGCGCTTGTGAGGCAGGCAGTGGAACCACTGAGCTAAATCCCTGGCCCTGTGTATCATAATCTTAAAGGAATGGCAAAGTATTACTCAGAATACAAGCCATAAACAAAAAAGAGTCTTACAAAGAAGAAACAAATAGATAAAAGCACAAAACTTTCTCTTCATAAGTATAAATTGAAAAATTAGCGTATATATTGAAATACTTTGAAACAATGAAACAATTAAATACGTAATTTGGGGAATTATTTGGCCTCTCTATTTCCTATTTATTTATCTTCTCTCGCTCCCTCCCCCATATATATATATATATATATATATATTTTTTTTTAATTTTTCTCATATAAGAGGAACCATACAATATTTAAGCTTGTGTGTCTGACTTACTTCGCTTACCATTATGTTCTCAAATTGCATCCATTCAGGGACCCGGGATTTAGCTCAGTGGTTCCACCACCTGCCTCACAAGCACAAGGTCCTGAGTTCGATCCCCAGTACCAAAAAGAAAAAAAGAAAAAACATCAAATTGTATCCATTTGCCTACAAATGCCTCAAGTTTATCTTAATGGCAGAGTAGTACTCCATTGTGTATACATATCACATTTTCTTTATCCATTCATCCATTGATAGATATATATGCTGTTTCCAAGATCTAGCTATTACAAATTATGCTACTATAAACATGGGTCTACATATATCCCTGTATTATGATGTCTTCAACTCTTTTAGGAAGATACCTAGAAAGGGGTTAGCTGGGTCAAATGGAATTTCTATTTTTAGTTTTTTGAGGAATCTCTGCATGGATTTCCACAGTGGTTGGACTGGTTTACATTCTACCAACAATGTACAAAAGTTTCTTCCCCACATTCTCACCAGGGTTTGTTATTATTTGATTTTTTTGATAATAGCCATTCTTTCTGGGATAAGATGGTGTCTCAATGTAGTTTTAATTTGCATTTTTACAGTGATGGCCAGTGATGTTGAACATTTTTTTTGTGACAGGTTCTTATGTAGTTTAGGGTGGCCTTGAACTCACTATGTAGCCCAGGCCAGCTTTGTACTCATGGCGATCCTCCTGCCTCAGCCTCCCGAGTGCTGGGATTACAGGTGTGCACCACCATGCCTGGCCTGAACATTTTTTCATGTATTTATTGCCCATTTGTACTTATTTTTTTAAAATTCTGTTTTTTTTT
>NW_004624733.1:12482037-12502412 GCF_000247695.1 Heterocephalus glaber | reverse complement strand
CAGGAGCAGTGAGATGGTGGCTCAGAAGGCCCTCCCTCTGGGCCGGGAGTGGTGGGAGGGATGGTGGCCTGGAAGCCCCTTCCTCTGGGCCAGGAGCAGCGGGACAGAAGGTGGCCCAAAAGCCCTTTCCTCTGCGCTGGGAGCAGCGGGAGGAATGGTGACCGGGAAGTCCCTTCCTCTGGACCAGGAGCAGTGGGATGACACCTCAGAAGCCCCTACCTCTGGGCCAGGAACAGCGGGACTCAGTACCTTGGTCTAGTGGTCTGGTGTCCTCTGCGTCTTTGTAGTGTGGAACCAGGTGGCTGCCTGTCTGCAGCGGGGTGATTCGGTGTCTTCCGTGTGACTCAGGACCTCGGTAGGGCGTGCACAGACCTTCCTGTGTGCAGCGGGCTGATTCGGCGTGTTCTGTGCGACTCAGGACCTCGGCAGGGCATGGGCAGACCTGCCTGTCTGCAGCACGGTCAATAGGTTTTTTATTACTTCTTCAATTTTATTCCTTGTTATTGGATTTTCCAGAGTTTTTAAATCTCTTTGTTCAATTTTGATAATTCATATGTTTCTAGAAATTTATCTATTTCTCCTGAATTCTCAAATTTATCAACTTACAGGTATGTGAAGTAATTGTTAATAATGCTTTTAATTTCAGCAATGTCTGTTGTGATTTTTTTCTTCATTTCTAATTTGGGTCTTTTCTCTCCTTTTCTGGTTAGTTTAGCTTAGGGTTTGTCTATTTATTTTTTTTGAAGAACCAGCTTTTAGATTCATTAATTCTTTGGGTTTTTTATCTCAATTTCATTGATTTCTGCTCTGATCTTTATAATCTCCTTCCATGTATTAGCCTTGGGTTCAGGTTGTTATTGTTTTTCTAGAACGTTGAGGTACATCATTAGGTCATTTGGGCTTGCTCTGTTATTGTGATATGGGCATTTTCAGCTACAAAGTTCCCTCTTAGAACTGCTTTCATTGTGTCCCATAAATTCTGGTATATTGTATTGGCATTATCTTTTAATTCTAGAAATTGTCTTATTTCTTCCTTGATTTCTTCTGTAACCCATTGTTTAGTTAAGAGTGTGCTGTTTCGTTTCCATGCATTTGCATGATTTCTGTGTTTTCTTTTGTCATTGATTTCTAACTTCATTGCACTATGGTCTGATAATATGCATGGTATAATTTCAATTCTTTTACATTTACTTAATGCTGGTTTATTGGCTAGTATGTGGTCTATTTTGGAGAAAGTTCCCTGTACTGCTGAAAAGAATGTATTTTGTTGTTAGGTGGAACATTTTGTAGGTATCTATGTACTTCTGAGAAGCGTCTATTCCTTTCAGTTGCCCATTTTTTGGTTGGGTTTTTAATTTTGAGGAGCCTAATTATTTTGAGTTCTTTATATATTGTAGATGTTAGTCCTCTTTTTGAAGAATAGCTGGCAACATTTTTTCCCCATTCTGTACGTTCTCTTTTAACTCTGTTGGTTGTTTCTTTTGCTGTGCAGAAGCTTTTTAAATTGATATGATCCCAGTTATTGATTCTTGTTTTTGTTTCTTGTACCATTGGGGTTCTGTTCAGAAAGTCCTTGCCTATACCTATGTCTTCAAGAGTTTTACCTATTTTATCATCCAGCAGATTAAATATTTCTGTTTTAACATTTAGATCTTTGATCCATCTATGTGGCCTCTTGATGAAGTCAAGAGATGTGAACATGAGATGGTTGAGGTTGCTACTGGAGGAACATGGCATACTGTTTATAGTAAACTTCATAAGCAGAAGGTGTACACTCTAAAATAACAATTAAAAAGTATAGTTTAAGAAATGGCATATAGAAGTAACATAGTTGCTTAGGATTGTTATCAAGTATGCACTATTATCCACTGTGCATAATTGTATGCATTATACGTTCATGCAACTGACAGCAGTAGGTGTGTTTGCACCAACTTCATCACAAACTTGAATAATACCTTGGGATATGATGTCAGGATAGCACTATGTCACCAAGTGACAGCAGTTTTTTAGCTCCATTATCTTCTGATATCACCGTTGTATATTTAGTCCATCATTCAACAAAATATCATTATGCAGTATATGACTGTATTATATATAGTGTCTTAGTTATTTTTTTACTGAGACAAAATACCCAACACCCTCAAATTAAAGGAAAAAAGGTTTATTTTGGCACATAGTTTGTAGAGGTTTCAGTCCTGCTGGCTCCACGGCAGGGCAGTATGGCACAGGGGCATGGCAGAAGAGAAACAGCTGATGGTATGGCTGTAGGAAGGAGAGAGAGCTATATCAAGGGAGAAGGGAGGGAGATAGAGCCTTCTAGGACATACCCTTAGTGACCCACCTCCTCCCAACATCACATTTAGCTGTCAACTTGTCAGTGGATTAATCAATGATGAATATTATGCCACCAGGATCCAACCACCTCCCAGAAGCCCCACCTATGAGTGCATGAGGCTTTGGGGAGGAAATCCAGATATAAACTATAACATATAGATTTTAACCATTTCATCTTCATCCTTAAAGGCTTATTTATCCAAGTTTTATTCAAGTTGCCTAAAATTTGTAACTTCTCATAGGTGGCCTTATACTGCACTTAAAAGAATAGCCCCTGTCCTGTAGGTGCTTTCTGTGTGGAACAGACAGTTCATTTATCCATGATGTGCTGAAGGCTGTAATGAGGGGAAACTAAGAGACTGTGGAAGTACAAAAGATGCCCAGGTGGTTGGGGAATGTTTATTTTTAAATTTTTATTGTGTTATAATCAGTGCACAACACATATATTTTAAATGTATGGATTTTAAAAAACTGAACATCCTTGTGTAATCAGCATCCAGCTCAAGAAACAAACACCTACAGTTTTTTTCCAGTCACTAGATATCCCCTACCTTTACCCCACTGTACATGAAGTATGACGAGATCCTGATTTTTTGTAACATAGATTAGTTTTGCTCATTTTGTACTTTGTGTATTTTTTATCTTTAAAAAGTTCTCTTGTATTTTATTTTATTTATTTATTTTTTTGGTAGTGGGGATCGAACTCAGGACCTTGTGCTTGAGAGGCAGGCACCGGAACCACTGAGCTAAATCCCTGGCCCATTCTCTTGTATTTTATTTGAGTGGAAGCATACAGAGTTGATTCTTGTATCTGGCTTATTTCACTCCACATTTTAGGCTGTGCACGGAGTTGTGGAGCATTCTTATTACCGTTTAGTCTTCCATTGTATACTCATTCTAATATTGATGGGCTTTTCGGTTGTTTTTGGTTCTGGATTCTCCTATCTGTCTGTGATGTCTCCATTTGAAAGTTTAATAGGCATTTCAATTCAACATGTTCATAACCAAACTCTTGACCTTCGCTTCTCCCTAGCCTGTTCATAATCTTCCCTATCTTAGTTAAGGGGCTTTCTAGTTTTTCAGTTTCTCAAGTAAAACTTTGAAAATACTCAAGAAACTCAATAACATATATAGTCTGATTAAAACTGGGCAATAATCTAGGTGCTGTAGCACACACCTGTAGTTCCAGCTACTTTGGGGGCTGAGGCAGGAGGATTTTGAGTTTGAGGCCACCCCAGGCAACATAATGAGACCTCATCTTTTTTTTTTTTTTTTTGGTACCGGGAATCAAACTCGGGACCTTGCACTTGCAAGGCAGGCGGCGGAACCACTGAGCTAAATCCCCGGCCTGAGACCCCATCTTTAAAAAAAAAAAAAGACAATAAACCTAAACATTTCTCAAAACGAATCATGCAAATGGACAACAATTGTATGAAAAAATTCAACATAATCAATTATTCAATAAATGCAAATAAAAAACACAATGTAACTTCACCCCAGTTAGAATGACTGTAATAAAAAGAAAAGATGCCAGCCATGGTGGCACATGCCTGTAATCTCAGCACTCAGAAGGCTGAGGCAGGAGGAGTGCTATGAGTTTGAGGCCAGCCTGGTCTACATAGTGAATTCAAAGCTAGCCTGAACTACATAGCAAGACCCTGTCTCAAAGAACAAAAACAAGTCAGGGATTCAGCTCAGTGACTCCTTGCCTATCTCACGAATACAAGGTCATGAGTTTGATCCCCGGTACCAAAAAACAAAAGAAACAACAACAAGTGCTGGTGAGGAGGTGGAGAAAAGGGGAGCCACACATACTATTGGTGGTAATATAAATTAGTACAGCTATTATGGAAAACATTATGGAGGCCTCTAAGAAATAAAAATAGGACTATCATATAATCCAGCAATTCCACTGCTGGATATATTTCCAAAGAAAATGAAATTAATAAATGAACTCCATGTTTATTGCAGCACTATTTATAATAGCCAAGATATGGGATCAATGTAAGTGCCCAATGGATAAATAAAATTTGGTATATATACACATGGAATAGTATTCAGCCATAAAAAGGATGAAATCCTGTCATTTGTGAGAACATGAATGGAACTGGAAGTTATTATGGATTTGGTTTTTTTTTGGTACTGGGCATCGAACTCATGACCTTCCACTTGTGAGGCAGGCACTGGAACCACTGAGCTAAATCCCTGGCCTGAAGGTTATTATGTTAAGTAAAATAAGTCAGGCATATTAACATGTGGAACCTAAAAGAGATAATCTCACAGAAGTTGAGATTAGAATAGTGGTTACCAGAGGCTGAGGTGAGTTGGGGGAGGAATTGGGAAAGGTTGGTTAATGGGCACAAGTTATAGTTAACACAGTAGGATGACTATAGATGATGATGATGTACTGTATAATCTTATTTTTAACTTCTTTTTTACCTCCCCATCCCAATGTACACTGTTTGAAAGCTAAAAGAAAGGATTTTGAACATTTTCACCGTAAAGAAATAATATTTGAGGAGTTAGATATGCTTGCCATCATTTAAACGTTACCAGTGTAAATATATATCAAAATATCAAAATATACCACAAAATATATACAATTCTATGTATTAATCTTAAAAAATTTGGGCCGGGGATTTAGCTCAGTGGTTTCGCTGCCTGCTGTGCAAGCGCAAGGACCCGAGTTCGATCCCCGGTACCAAAAAAAAAAAATTAAATACACTAAAAAGTTGAATATCTTTAATTTCTTTCTATCACATTCCATATCCAATTCATTAACAATTTTGCCTGCTTTACATTGAAAATACATTAAGAGCCAGTTTCAGCGGTGCATACCGGTAGTCCCAGGTACTTGGGAGGCTGAGGCAGGAGGGTCGTTGGAACCCAGGAGTTTGAGGCTAAACTAGACAATAGAGTAAGACCCCTTCTCAAACAAAATAAAACACAAGCTACATCACAAATCTGGTCAGGTTTTACTATCTCGACTGATATCACTATGGCCCAAGCCATCATTTTATCACCTGGATTATTGTCATAACTTTAGAGCCAGCCTGCTTCCTTCTACACTAACTTCTGACTCAGTCTAATCCCAACAGCAGTCAAAATAATCCTTTTAAATTATGAGCTAAACATCCCACTTCCCTGATCAGACCCTGCAGTGACTCCCCATATCACACAGAAGAAAAATCAAGCTGCAATTCTCACCATCTAAGCCCCTACTTTCCGTCACTGACTCTCTTACCACTTTTCTCTTTCTTACTCTGCTCTAACCTCACTGGTCTCCTTGTTGTTTCTTGACAGTAAGTAAGCTTCTGCCTTCTCAGGCCAGCTTCAAACCTGTGGCAATCCTCCCCCTTCAGCCTCCTCAGTGCACATTATTTTTTAAATAAAAATTTTAAAAAAAATGATGGTGGGGCTGGGGATTTAGCTCAGTGGTGTTGTGCCTGCCTAACAAGTGCAAGGTCCTGAGTTCAATTCCCGGTACCAAAAATAAATAAATAAATAAATAAAAAAAAATGATGATGTAGCTCAGTGGTAGAGCACCTTGGCTCAATCCCTAGTAACCCCTACCACTCACACACAACAGAGAATTTGACAGTATAACTCATGAAACATTATTTTCCAAAATTGAATGGAAATCTGAAGAAAAAGAGAAATAACACAAATTAATAATGTAATAGATAGCAGAGAGACAGAGAGAGAGAGAGAGAGAGACAGAAACAGCAAAAGAAATCAGTATAACCAATAAGTGTTTGTTTAAAAATATCAACAAATGTAGACTAGGAATGTAGCTCAGGGCCAGGAATGTAGCTAAGTGGTGCAGTGCCAGCCTGGCAAGCTTGAGGCCCTGAGTTTGATTCCCCATACAAAAACAAAACAAAATAAAACAAAAAACAAAAACAACAAATGCCAGCCGTGGTGCATGCCTGTAATCCCACCACTTGGGAGGCTGAGGCAGGAGGATTGCTGTGAGTTTGAGGGCAGCCTGGGCTACACAGTGAGTTCAAGACCAGCTTGAACTACATAGTGAGACTTTGTCTCAAAAAACAAAACAGAACAAAACAAAAATTGACAAATCTTCACCTACACATTTCTCAACCTTCACATGAGGAACATTTCCAGTCAGAAAATTCTTTGTTTTGGGGGCTGTTCCTGCACCTCGTAAGATCCTTAGCAGCCTTTCTGGCCTGCATTCATTGATGTTAGTAGCTTCACCCTCCAAACTGTAAAAACCAAAAATGTACCCAGACATTACCGGATGTACTCTGGTGGACAAAATTATTCCCAGAGAATGAATCATTATCTATATCTATTATCTATCTATCTATCTATCTATCTATCTATCTATCTATCTGTCTGTCTGTCTATCTATCGAGAGAAACAGAGACATACACACACACAGAGTGAGAGAGAGAGAGAGAGAGAGGGAGAGAGAGAGAGAGAGAGAGAGAAATGTCTAAAATCAGAAAAGAATTTTGCTGGAACAAAATACCTGACACCCACAAGTTAAAGAAGGAAAGATTTATTTTAGCTCACAGTTTGTAGAGGTTTCCCCAAACATTTAAAGAAGATATTATAACAACCAATCACAAAATCTTACAGAAAATAGAGGAAGGAACACTTCCCAAATTATTCTATGAAGCCAACATTACCTTGATATCAAAGCCAGATAGATATAAAAAGAAAAAAAATCCTGCTGACCAGTATCTTTCATGAATATATATGCCAGAATCCTTAACAAAATACATATTAACATAGCAAACCCAACAATTTAAAAAGGATTATAAACCATGACCAAATGAGTTTTATCCCAGAAATGCAAGCTTATTTTAATACCCTAAAATCATTAACATAGTATTAATAGAACAAAGGATATTAATTTTTTATCATCTCAATCAATACAGAAAAAACATTTGACAAAACTCAACATCAATTCATGATTTTTTGAAAAAGGAAAAGTCATCAAGTAAGAATAGAACTGAACTTACTTCTATTCAACAAAAATTCTATGGCTAACATCATACCCTGGTACAATACTGAATGCTTTCTCACTAAAACTGGAACCAGAGTGATGGTTAATTTTATGAGTGTCAACTTGGCTGGACCAAAGGATGTCCAGAGATCTGGTTAAACATTATTTCTGAGTATGTCTGTGAGGGTGTTCTGGAAGAGATGAGTGTTGGAATTGGTGAACTGAGTAAAGCAGATGGCCAGTGTCACTGGGCATCTTCCATCAGTCTTCTCCTACCCTCAGTGCTCCTGGCCTTCAGAATCAGACTGGAATCTGTACCATCAGCTACCAGTTCTCAGACCTTCAGAGTATGCTGTCTTCTCCCCTCAGCTTCTAGGTTGCAGAAGGCAGTCTGTGAGAGTTCTCAGCCTCCATAATCATGTGGACCAATACCTTAAAATAAATATCTTCATATCTGTCTATATCTATATCATTTATTAGTTCTTTTTCTCTGGAGAACTTAGCTAATACACAAGGCAATGATATTTTCTTCACTACTTTTATTTAAGATTGTATTAGAGATTCCAAGCAGCACATTAAGGCATTACTCACCTGTATCAATCAGTGCTTACTAGGGAAACAGATTTAATACAAGATATATAAATATATAAGAATTTACAAACACACACACACACACAAAGAATTTACAAGATTGGCTTACAGTGGCTGCCCACAGAGTCAGATGTGGAAGAATGCAAGAGGTCTGTCTGTGCACTGGAGATCCAAAGGATCAGTGAAAGGCATGGAGCCCACTGTACTGCCCCATGTACTGCCCCATGTGAGTCCATATCAGGTGGCTGAAGGGTCTGTGCTGGAAGCCATGAGATGATATCTAAGGTGAAGGTGAAGGTGAAGACTGGAGCCCCTCCAAAAAAACCAGAAGCGATCTTTCCTTTTTTGTTTTCCCTTTACACCATGCAGGTGACAAACTGCCCTAAGGTGGGCTTCTGTCTTCAATAAATCCCCTTGGCCACACTCAGAACTATGCTGATCCAGTTTAGTTGGGTGTCTCTTACTCAAGTTGTCACAGTCAGTTAACTATCACACCACCCAAAAACATTAGAAGGAAAGAAGTAAAACCCTTTTTAGTTGCAGATGACACAGTTCCATGTGTCTGAAAGAATCCATAAAAATCTACTATAACTAACAAATGAATTTAGCAGTCACAGGACACAAAATCATTATACAAAAATAAGTTGTATTGCTATATGCTAGCAATCAGAAATCACCCTGTTATGGCTTACATCTAGATCCTCCCCCCCAAAGCCTCATACACTCATAGGTGGGGCTTTAGGGTGCTGAGTGGGTCATGGATGTGTGATAATCATGACTGGATTAGTGCACTGATGGGTTTATAGCTGGATGTGTGGTTGTGAGATAAAGCCTGGGGGGAAGAGTTGGGTCACTGAGGATACGGCCTGTATCCTTTTTACTCCCTTGAGTTGTACTGCTTTCTGAGAATAGATTTTTTTTTTCCAGAACCAGGGATTGAACTCAGGACCTTGTGCTTGCCAGGCAGGCACTGGCACCACTGAGCTAAACCTCTGGCCCAAGTTCTACTGCTTTCTGCCTCTCTTGCCATGGATGTTTTTCTTTTGCGATGCCCCTCTACCATGCAACCCTGCCTTGGAGCCAGCCAACTGTGGACTGAAACCTCTACAGTGAGCCAAAATAGATGTTTTCTTCTTCAATTTGTGAGTGTCAGGTATTTTGTCCCAGCAATGAGAAAGTAACTAAGACACCTAGAAAGTAATTAACAATTGTATTCATAATAACATTAAAAAGTGCATGATTTTTGTACCTAATACTATAAAATATTACTAAGATAAAGCAGAAATAAATGAATATAATAAAATCAATTTTAATGACTCAGAATACAGTATTTTCAAGATAAAAATTGTCCCCCACTTATCCTATAGATTCAGCACAATCTCTATCAAATTTCTGTAAAAAATGACAAGGGGATCCTAAATTGTACATGAAAAAATAAAGGACCTAGGAAGAATAAAGATAATTTTGAAAAATAAGAACAAATTTTGAAGGCTTACACTACAAAATTTCAAAACACTATACACTGTGGTATTTACTAAAATATAAGTAAATAAATCAATGAAACAGAATTGAAAGTCCAGAAATAAACCCTTACATTTATGGTCAGTTTTTTTTTTTTTTTTTTGGTACCAGGGATTGAACTTGGGTTCTTGCCCTTGCAAGGCAGGCAGAGGAACCACTGAGCTAAATCCCTGGCCCTATGGTCAGTTTTTTAAAAAAGTAAATGTGCTACTCTACCTTATTGGGGAGAAAGGATAGCCTTTCAACAAATACTGCTACCAGCAGATGAAACACAGATGAGACGGCAGACAGATATAGTGTGAAAAAGATGATTTCAGAAACAGGACAGGAGACCAAACAGTATCATTAAGTTCAAACATGTGGCATGTCAGTGAGGATAGTGAAATAAGGACCTTTGAGAATTCACCACTGTGAGAATGAGGTTTTGTTAATTTTATCTAGAGTTTTTCTTTTCTGTTTGTCATTCATTTCCACTCTAATCTCTTTTTCTTGTTAATGGGTATAGGATTTCAGCTTGTGAATTTGATGAATTCTGGAGGTGGGTTGCACAAAATGTAAATGTATTTAATACTGCTGAATTGAACATTAAAAGGAGTTGAGATGGTAAATGTTACATCTATTTTACACCAGTTCTTTTTTTGAGACAGGGTCTCACTATCATATTTCAGGGTGACCCTGAACTCTCTATGTAGTCCAGGCTAGTCTCAAATTCTCAGTGATCTTTTACCCTCCACCTCCCAGGTACTGAGACTACAGGCATCCGCTGCTATGCCCAGCTACAACAGTGTTTTTTAAATTGCTTTTTTTATTTTAAAGGAAAGGCTGATGTGACAAGATGAAGACATAGGAAGAAATAACCTCAGAAATTCTGAAGGTCATAGTGCCCTAGGGAGGGTAGTAGATTAAAAATCACAGTGTAGACTCATGTATATCAGTATAAAACTATGGCCCTATCCATATAGTGGGATGAAGTTCTCCATTTCCTAGGACCTGGTGATAACAGATACTTATTAGCTTAGTCAGCAACATTTGATGATGATACCTTTTATTCTTCCATTTTAGGTACTGTTCTAAGTCATTTTAAGTGCATTAACTGACTTAATGTTAAATATAATGCTATGAAGTAGATTTTAATAGTATTCTGATTTTACAAGTAGAGAAACAGTGTCAAAAAGAAGTTCAGCCAGTCATGGTAATGTGTACCTGTAGTCCCAGCTACTTAAGAAGCTAAGGCAGGAGGGTCATTTGAATCCAAGAATTTGAGAGCAGCCTAGGGAACGTAATGAATTTGGTAATAATTTGTCCGAGGTCATTCAACTGACTGATAAGTGGGAAGCATTTATTTGCTCGCACAAATTATGGGTCAGACTTTAAAACACATATTGGACCCAAGAAGGAGTAAACTCTGTCTCCTATCCCCTCCTAGAAGCACTAAATAGTATATGAACATCAGTTTGGTGTTTTAACATTAATATGTTCCAGCTACCAAGGATTGTTCCTCCATTCCAGTGATATGGCCATTGATACTCATAGGGAAAGTTTTAAAATCCTTCACTGGAAATGATTTTCTAAACTAAAATAACAGATGTTAACAAAAGCTAAAAACTGAGAATGGTCCCGTAAGACAAGAGCAAAAAAAAGCAACCATTGGATTTGGAAGGTAGTTCACTGGAGTAAGGTGAGATTCTTCACTGAATATGGGAGCAGATGTAGAAGCAATGATACAAGCGGTTGGGAACTAGGTCGGGTGCTGTCCGCGGTCCTGAATTGTCGTTCCATTCTAGACCAATACTACCAATTGTGGTAAAGTGTCTGTCTCTGTCTCTCTCTCTCATTTCTCTCTCTCTCTCATTTTTATTGTTGTTTAAATCCCAATGTTTTTATTCTCATGAACCAAAATTTTTTGTGAAACGATACAAATAAAAAGGATCATGTGTTTGGATGTCATATTCCTGTTAAATTTCTGTAATAAGTTCCTGAAAAATTGCTCTCAAGTTCTATATTTATGGGCCGGGGATTTAGCCCAGTGGTTCCATCGCCTGCCTCGCAAGAGCAAGGACCCGAGTTCGATCCCCGGTACCAAAAAAAAAAGAAAGAAGTTCTATATTTATATAATTTCAAATTTTAACAAACACTTCAGGGATCAGCTCTGACCTGTAGACAACACTGCACATTTCACTCTTCCATGACATCGGTCCAGCAGTCAGGCTGCCAACAGAGCTCCCTAAATGGTCAGAAACACAAAATTCTTACAGCCTGCCATGATATGCATATAAGGAGATAGTGTTCAAGTGGCTTCACAGCAATATGTCAAAGCACATTAATTCAGACATTAGAGAGGAGTGATGTAGTTTCCAAGTAGCAAAAGTACTGTGCTGTACTGATGATAGAACAACTTATTTCTGAATGATAAAAGGGCTGAAAAAATAAGGGCACTCTTCCCACTTTGCAGCAATCTTATTCCACACTGATTACCAAGACTACTGAAACTAGATGCCACATGGGCCGGGGGTTTAGCTTAGTGGTTTCGCCACCTGCTGCGCAAGCGCAAGGACCCGAGTTCGATCCTCGGTCCCCCCCCCAAAAAAAAAAATGGAAACTAGATGCCACTTGTGAGATTTGGAGGAGATACTGGGGAGCTACATTCTTTTCCCATCTGTTGTTCCCCCCAAACTCTGGTAGTTCTCCACTATTTGCTGTGTCCTTTCTGGAAGATACACTCAACCTCTGCCCTTACCTTTTTATCCACTTGTCTGATTCCTATTCACCTTTCAAGATTTAAGCCCAGCAGCACTAACAAGTTTTTCCTCCCCTGGGCTCCTCAAGGGCTTATAAATCCCTCCACCACAGTGTTAATCATGTTGAATTGTAATTGCTTATTTATAAGGAAGTTCTTCAGAGACTTATAGCTGGGAGAGATAAAGACATGAAATTATACCTCAAATTCATTTCTATGCTCCATAAAGCCAGGAAAAGCATAAGTGTTCACTGGACAAAGGGAAGGGGGTGAAAGAAAGAAAGGAGTAATGGCAGGGAAGGGAGGAAAAAGAAAGAGAAGATGGAGTTTAAAAAAAAATATATATATATAGAGAGAGAGAGAGAGAGGAAAGGGAAAGAAGAAGAGGAGGAGGAGGAGGCTGTGCCAGGAAACTCTAGCATAAACAAACAGAAAAACTGACTGCTATAGGCAGAAGGTATTGAGAGATCAAAGAAAGAGGCAGAAAAATCCAGGATTACACAATGTAATCTTTATTGGGAGAAACATGATCAACAGCAGCTGTCCAGACTGGTGAGTCCCCTTGACTTGGGCCAGAGGGAGGATGCTCACATATAAGGACCAAGTGTTCAGGACAAAGAGGTTTCCATCTGAACTGGAATATTCCTGTTTTGTTTCAAGCTAACATTAAAGATGTAAGGCACATTACTGGTGCTGACAGTGGTAGGGCCTAGTCATAAAGCTCCACATACCACTCTTATGGTTTTGTTTATGTATAGTGTGCCAAGAAACATTTCACAGAAAACAGGCTCTGGTTACTCAGTCATGGTGTTTATGACTCAAAATGGTTCCTGTAGGGCTGGGGATTTAGCTCAGTGGTTTTGCTGCCTGCTGCTCAAGCGCATGGACCCGAGTTCAATCCCCGGTACCAAAAAAAAAAATGGCTCAAGTGAGGTCACGGTGGATTCCTACAAAGGAAGAAAACAAGAATGAAAGAAGAGAGAAAGAAAGGCAAGTAATAGAGTATCTAATTATAGGAAAATCCAAAATCTCCATATATTCTGTGCCTAAAACTTCTTGTGATGCCCTTTTCCATTATTCACATTAGTTATATTGAAATGGAGGAAGTAGAGATTGGATGCATCAGGGATAGAATGTGCTGCACATGAGTTAGAGATTCTGTATGCAGTTTGGTGTAGGATGGATCCTCTCTGTTTGCTGGTGGCCTTGAACCTTCCCAGTTCGCCACCTCCTCTGGACCGCTCACCTTTACACTTATCTTTCTTTCTGGCCTGTGGAAAAATATTTTGTACTCCTCATAACCCTAACTACAAAGGAGTTTCCTATGAAAGTTCTTTTACCCTGAACACCTAGTCACTGAAGTGGGGTGGTGGTGCTGAATGCAAAAACATCAAGAGCAGTATCACAGTGGGCTTGGATCCAGCCACTTGACCTGCTTTTCTTACCCCTAGACCATGATTCTCACAGTGATTGCCCTGAAAATTCTCTCCTCTCCTAGTTAATTTCCTCAGAGGCCCTGTCACTGGGCAGGTTCTGAGGAGGCCCCTCAAAAGAGAAGATGAGGGGGCCTCAAATAAGCCTGAATGCAGTTTTCTGGATGTGCCAGTGAGAGGCATAAGCTGATTTATTAAGCAGTGTTAGAAAGTGGATGAAGATGGGAGTGTTTCAGCTTTAGGAGCCGATGAGGGTACAGCTCTGATGAAGAGGAGCAGAGCAGCCTTTCAGCAAAGGGATGGAAACAGCTTTTATAGAATCGTTGGGGTGGGCTAGGGTCTGGTTGATCATTATTTCAGCTCTGGTTTTGCAAGTGTTCTTATTGCTTTAGTGAGCAATTTGATTTCCACAAGATCATTGATTGTGCTTGGGGGATCTCAGTTTTGTAGAAGGCTTGGCTGGAATCCAAGGTAATTTTAGGTTTAGGGCAATAGCTGAGACTTCTGGGCACCCATTGGTAGTTGAATGGCCCTGTAAATCTCTTATATTGGTGTCCGAAGTCTTGCGGGGAATAAGATAGATTATATAAGTTTAGGGCTGATCACACTTGTGTTGCCAATTTTTAGATAGTCACTCACTAAATGATTAACATGCCTATATGCAGAACTGAGCAGGGATCTGACACAAAGTTTTAAGGTAATAAAGGAAATGAATACAAACTGAAGGTCAAGCTTTGCTTTTATCTTCCCATGGGGCATCTGTAGGCAAAAGCAGCTTTAAGTCCATGACTGCCTCAGAAGAAAACACAAATCATGCTTTCATTGAGTGACCAGTTAAGGGCCAAGGAGTGTACCTGCCCTTTGTCCCCACAGTGGTCTCTGTCTCAGCCTCACTGTCTCCTTCACCAATCCATCCTTCCTCAGGGCTTCCGGGCAGTCCACCCTATGGGCCTGTGCCTGGCTGGATTCCAAGATTGAGGAGGCTTGGTGCTCCCTCCTTTCCATACTCGGGGTATTCCCATAGCTAGGACAAAAATTAAAGGGAGCAGCTGGGCCGTGCTTTGATTCCTAAGAGTTAGGAAGCAATCGATTGCAGCCCTGAGGAAACTTTCTGGGAAAATGTGGCCAAATGCTACATCTTAGCCTAAGTCTCAGTTCTTCCCCAACCAAAATGCCACCTTCCCACAGTAAAATGCTTATAGTCTTTTCAAAGGTCTTCACTATCTTCCAAAAACCTCTTCAGGAAGAGTAATGAAATGTACAGTTTTGGCTGAGGTACCAGGGTGCCTCTCTGGGCTCAGCTCTCCTAAAAGCAAATCCGTTTTCCTTACACAAGAGCTTGCAGATGTCTGAGAACATCCTCTGTTTATCACAATCTTCTAAGTCAGGTTCCCTAACCTGTAAACCCTCCTGACCTCAAAGGGAGATTTTTCTCTCTAGTTTTTCATGCACGTGGGAAACCTCATTCTTCAGATTCAAAATTCACTCATTGTCTGCGATAAGATGAAACTCAGGAGAAAGGGAGAGAAGAGGACAATGACCCATGAGGATCAGGTGGAGGGAGAAGAAAGGGAAGATGACAAATGCAAAAAGTGACACAGGTGCCCTCTACTATTCCTCTCTTCCTCCTCCCACCCGTTTTTGTTTTTTTTTTTTTGTACTGGGGATTGAACTCAAGACCTTGCGCTTTTGAGCCAGGTGGCAACACCACTGAGCTAAATCCCCAGTCCCTCCCCTCCCCTATTTTTAAAAGACAGAGTCCCACCATGTAGTGTAAACTGGACTTGAACTTACTATGTAAGTCAGGCTGGCCTCGAACTCTTTTTGATCCTCCTTGTCTCAGCCTCCCAAGTGTTGGGATTACCAGGCATGTGCCACTACTGGGGCTGTTCCTTCCCACTATTTTCCTCCCCTCCACCCTCATGCCACATCTTGTCTTTCTGCTCCCCTATTTTCAAATATAGGTTTTATTATGATTCAGACACAGTGAGGCTAACAGACCAAGAGGCGACTGACATTAAAGAGATAGTTAGTCACTGCAGTTCCCAAGAGTACTGTATACAGGAAAGCACTAGGGGCTCTTAAGGGGCAGAAAGAGGGAAGGGAATTCTGGGCAGAAGACTTTACTGTAGTTTTTACAGAAACAAATTTGCAAGCCAAAATAAGCAGGCTTAAGATTGGCTAGTTTGATGGTGCTGCACCTGCCTCACAAGCACAAGATCCTGAGTTCGCTCTCCGGTACCAGAAAGAAAAAGATTGGCTAGTTTGAATGATTCCAGTGGGCTCTGAGGTGTAGAGGTTGCCCTGATGTCTGGTATCTGGCTCTGGGTTGATTAGGGCAAAGGAATATTGGCTTGGTATGTGAGAATTTAATAAAGGAAGTGGGGTGGTATGAGTTTTGGATGAAGTCCTTTGCTATATAGAAATTACCTGAGACGAGGGTTAGCTCAGTGGTACTGCCACCTGTTTCGAAACCACAAGGTCCTGAGTTTGATCCCCAGTACCAGAAAGAAAAAAAAAAAGAAAAGAAATTAGCTTATCTAGAAAAGGGATAGTCCCTCATAGATAGTGAAGCATAAAGCATTTACGCAACTTGCCTAAGACTGCCCAATTAACCTCTCCCTGTATATGAAAATGTAGTATAATTATGCAGAGGAACTGTTATAGCATTAGTGTAACAATATGCTATGTACAACATACAGTAGTATGAAAAACTGACACAAAACATTTTTTTAAAGAACGGATAACTTTTAAAAGGAAAAATAGGTCAGGTTTGATAACAGCACATACAATCCCAGCACTCAAGGAGGCTGAAGCAAGAGGATTACAAATTTGAGCCCAGCCTGGGCAACTTAGCCACTTAGTGAAATCCTGTTTCCAAAAAAAAAAAAAAAAAAGCCCTGGGAACGTAGCTCAGTACAAGGGCCCTGAAATCTATCTGGATCAATCCCCAGTACAAGGGAGAAAAAAAAGGGAAGAGAGAGCCAAGCAAAATAGCTGGGTCTCTCCTGGGGGCCAGGATACTGCTGCCTCCAGTCCCGGAAAGCCCCTACCAGATTCAGGCTTTGAAAAACAAATGTGAACTGCTGAGGTGGGTCTAGTTCCGTATCCTTCCCCATCCCCACCCTGGAAACCAGGATTTGGGATTCTGGTCTTGCTTTACCATTAGTTGATTGTGTGACCTTTCAGGGCTCTTCCAGATGAGGGCCCATCTTCCTTGGCTGACCACCCACCTAGCATAGCACTCTGCCACTCAGGGGCTGAGATCAGTCATCTCACCCACAGGCCACTGTTGTGTGAAGGCTCATGAGTTGAATGTGCTGGATCACCACAGAAGAGGAGGAAAGGGGCTGCTCCCTAGGTGCAGGGGGAGACAGAGTGGGTGTCTGCCTCCCCACATTAGGGTCTCCTCCTGGGGAGTTTCTGCTTTAAGGACAGCTGGGTAGAATCAAAGTAAAACTAAAATTTCTGTCTAATAGACCAAGAGTCATCAAACTTTTTCTGAAAATAATCACTAACTACTGTAGGCATTGTAGGCCAAGAGTAAAATTGAAAATAGCACCTAGGTACTTGAATAACCAGAGGAAAATACTGTACTTCATAATTTTTTAAATTTCAAAACTCAAAAGATAATGATAATTGAATAGAAATCTACTAATGAGAAGAACAGAATTGTTTTTCTGGTGGGGAGAGGATTGCATTGAACTTAATTGGTTAATGTTCTCTCTCATCTAAATCTCCTGCAAATGTTTTTTATGCATATCATCTCTTGTTTCACACAGTATTGTCAAATACTGATATGAATCCACAAGTTTAATTCATCATATTCATTAGTTGGAAGGCATTTATAGGCATATACTTAGAATTCTACTAGCTTCTTTTGTCTTGACATTTGTCTTTTAGCATGTAATTATATTGCAAGTTAATCACTTCCAATTGAAGGTTAGGCGGAAGCCTCTCAATGGTAAAATTAAATGGATTTAGAAATATGGAAATTTCCTTTACACTGTATCAGGATTTAAAAAATGCTGCTGGATCAATAGTTTGAACTTGAAAAATATGTCCCCTGGAAGTTTGTGCAGGACTGAAGTTCTCATTTCATTAATCTTTGGCACCAGGAGACATGTATAAAGCAGCTTGAATACTTTTTGTGATTCTGACAATGTAACTTGACACAGAATGACTTTACTGAAATGTAAGTTTCTGTACAGTACAAGGTTAGCTCAGCAGGTTTGGATGTTCAAAAACTACATATTTCTTTTTTTGGTCTTTTTTTTCTTTTTTGGTACTGGGAATCGAACTCAGGGTCTTGCACTTGCCAGGCAGGTGCTGTGCTGCTGAGCTACATCCATGGCCCATCAAATCCTACATATTTCAAAGAAACTGAGCCTTGACTAACTCCTGAGAGATGACTTGTAAGCTCATGGAATATGCTACCTTGTGAGAGTGTAGTTATCTCTCAGTATCTGTGGAGCATTGGTTCCAGGAACCCCATGGACAAAAATCTGCAGATGCTCTAGTCCTTTGTATAAAATAGTATATTTGTATATAATCCATGAAATCCTACTTTACAGCTTCAATCATCTCTAGGTTACTTATAATCCCTAATACAATGTAAATAGTATACTTCATTGTTTAGGAAATAATTACAAGAACAAAATTCTATATTTTTAGCTCAGACACCTTGTATTTTTTAGATCCATAGTTGTTTGAATTTGTGGATGGAGAATCATGAATATGGAGGACTGGTGGGATATTGGTAAATCTGGAGTCCTGGATGCTGCCAGATAGTTTATGGCAATAGTTTCATTTATGGGGTTTGGGAGTGAGCTGTAGGCCATGCTGTATCAGTTTTGGTCTCTGGGAAGTTAGTCCCATGGGCACTCCATCCCTATGTTATCAATTTCCCCCCAAAACTCTGGACACTAAAGCTTAAGTAAGTTTCCCTGGCTAACAATACTTTGAATGTGTTGTTAAGATATCATTACTGAAAGAGTTACATTGTCCATACAACTCCAAAGGGAGAGACCAACTGGAAGCTTGCACTCAATCTTTTCTGAAATTCGACCAATGTAGCACCCCCCCCCATCCATCCTATGTAGTTCAGGATAGGCTTGAACTCTATGTAGCCCAGTCTGGCCTCAAAGTTATTGCAATCCTCATGCCTCAGCCTCCTAAGTGCTGGCATTATAAGCATGTGTCACCACACCCAACACTGATATGGAAAAGTTTTAGATAACTTAATAGATTGAATATTAAAGTAGTTGTAGAAGCAATATAAGTAATGTGTTCTTTTAAGATTTGCTTTTCCCATATATCCTTGTTTAAGGTGATGATTATCTGACTCTAACCCATAACTTCACTAACCTAACAAAGTTACCATGCCAGGGTGAATTTACAATGTATATGTGCCTATCTTGTGTTTGTGACTTGTAAATAGGAACTGGAATTGTATTTACACATCAAAGACCACTAGGGATGAGATAATGGCTAAAAAGGATATAAAAAGGCAAATGCTGAACAAAGGGTGCAGATACTGACCAGACCAGTTTCTGGCATTCCCGCCCGCTCTCAGCTCTTGAGAAGAAATTTTATTATTTTATCTGAATTCTGTGTCTCCGTGTATTTCTTTCCGAGATTTCTGCAACATTTGGTGCATTGGCCTGGAATCAGGAATGAAATAGCCCTTTTGGACATCGGCCCAAACCCCACTGGAGGGAGCAGCTCTCTGTCTCCTTGAGAGGAAAGGCACACCCCAGGGACTAATTTCCTAGGCTCCCCAATAGAACACAGAGGCCTGCTCACTGGCGGAGGATTGCCCCAACCCGAGGAGACTACAGAAGGAGGACTGCTGCTCTTGGTGTCTGTCTTTTTCCTTTGCTGGGTGAGAAAACCCGGGAAACCCCCTAGTCATTAACTTTCGGCTTCGCCTTGTGAATTTGTATTTTGTAACTTTGGGCAAATACAGCTCAGGGGCCTGATCACTCCTTGTGCTTTGCTATTTGGAAAGATAGCTCCTCCCATTTGTTTTGGTTCACTTTGTGAACTTTGGGCAAAAATAGTGCAGGGGCCTGATCACCCCTTGTGCTTTGCCATTTGGGGAGGTAGCTTCTTTCATTTGTTTTGGTTATGGTTAGGGGGCCACTGGGAGGGAATGTGATAACTTCTGAATAAATGTGTGAGTGAGAGAGTTCTGGATAGGAAAGTGTGTGAAACGAGCTGCGGAACCAGACAGAGGGAGGAAGTGCTTGTGCTTAAAGAGTCCTCCCTGAGTCATAGAATTTGTGTGTGGTCGCATTTAACAAAGGCACAATGGTGAGCTTAGGTGACAGCCCACCTTAGCCTGAACAGACCTTAAAATGGCTGAGAAGCCCTCAGCCAGGCAGGCGAGTGAGTGATCCCCCACCTTTGTTTGTCTTGCATCTCCGTACAAGGGTACCCATACACACACCAACACTCTGATCGGCTGATCTTGGGGACAGAAACATCTCATCCTACTGTTTTGGAATGCATGCTTAGGAATTTTAAGAAAGGTTTTACTGGAAATTATGGTATTAAGATGAAACCCCAAAACTTAGAGCTTTTTGTGAGTTAGAATGGCCCAAGATTTGCCTAACTTGGCCAACTGGGAGATCCCTAGGTGAGGGTCTCGTCTGGTCTGTCTGGCTAACAGTCACCACCCCTGGATGGGAACATCCAGATCAATTTCCCTATATTGATTTATGGCTCAAATTGTGCCACAGAATGCCTCCTTGGCTTCATATGTGTGCCCTGGAAGCAAAAA
>NW_004624733.1:12413243-12466237 GCF_000247695.1 Heterocephalus glaber | reverse complement strand
GGGGTTGAACTCAGGATCTTGCGCTTTCGAGGCAGGTGTGGCATCACTGAGTCAAATCTCCACCCCTTGGTCTATACTTTTTAAAACAAGAGGCATTGATAATTTGATTTTTAAAAAATTAATTTTCACTGAAAATGTGAATGATGTACATTGCAAAAAATTCTTTACACAGCAGAAAATAGTATATAATTAAAAGCAAAAACATCTCCTGATCTGGTATCAGACTTTTATCTAATTTGGTCTTGAGGTTGCTCTCTGAAGTGTGGGTATAAATTCTAGCCCTGACTCCAGGAGTGTTTATAGTGTAACTTTCAAGGAATACTCCTTTATTTAGACAGATGGGCTTATGCCTATGTCTCCAGCTCATGACCAGTTGTGTCTCTTGATTATATTGACAGGCACCCTTGTGGTTCCTGTTTGACTTGTGTCTTCTGTTTCCGTACCAACACAGCCACTGTCCAGGAGAGCCTTGACAGGAGAGTTTGTTTTGGTTGTGATGGTCAGGTGAAACACAGGCAGCCAACAAGACACGTGACACACAGATAAGGTGTATCACTCGAAGAGCCGTGAGAGACATTCACAGAAGGACTGGCAGGAAGTCCAAAGACAGCGGTGTGTTCAACCAGTGGTGAGGAGTGAGAGAGGGAGGCTTTGTATGACAATACCTTTAGTAAGGTCTGTGAGTGTTATCCTTCAGGCTCTCCCTCAGAGTTGTGGATTGGCTAGTTTAAAGAGAAGGAAACTTATTTACATGACTGGTGTTGACCATTAGGTTTTATCATGGCATATGTTCGGGTTTGGGTCACAGGATGAGGAATAAGCAAGCTGTGTCATAAGTAACCACATGTGGAGGGGACAATTTAACTAGGCCAAAGGTGATAGTGTACAACTGGGTTTCAAATAACTTACATTAGTTCTAAAAATAGATGCTGAGACAGTGATGTATTAAACAAACTTATGACACCTGGTATTGATTATGAAGCTGTACTTTGAAAATTTATCAAAATATAAATGTTTAATTTACAAACTTTCAGTATGTGTTATACTTCAATAAAAAGTTTTAAAAATAAGTTTCTTTCCTGCCACAGATCCCTAGATCTCTATTCTTTTTCTATATACGCATACACAGTTACCTGTTTGTTATATATAAATTACAGAAATAATTTCTTGTATACAAATACATGGGTATAAATATATCTACCCTTTTATTTATATAAATGAAACTGTATGGCCATGTGAGGTGGCCCACGCCTATAACTCCAGCACTCTGGAGGTCTGAGGCAGGAGGATTGCAAGCTGGAGCCAAGCCTGGGCTACTCAGTGAGACCCTGTCTCAAATAGAAAATAAAAAATATCTAGGGATATAGTTTAGTGCAAAGGCCCTAGGTTCAACCCCCAGTACCAAAGAAAACAAAAACAAACCACTACACACACACACACACACACACACACTAATAACATGTAGATAAAGCAGTCATAGAAACAACCCAGTAATTCACAGAAAAATAAAAAATAAAGTTCAGTGACCAGTGAAATACAAATTAAAAGAGCAATGAAATACAAATTTTCATTTACTGATTTTATAAAATTTAAAAAGATTGAGAACATTTGAGCAGGGCACGGGGAAGCAAGTATCCTGAAACATTGCTGTTCAGGCTGGACTTGAACTCATTACAGAACCTAGCCTAGCGTTAAATAGTGGCAATTCTCCTGCCTCGGCCTCCAAAGTGGCTACAGGCATGTACTACCATGCCCACTACAGCATTATTTACAAGAACAAACAAGTAGAAGGAAAGAAATCTTTATCATCTTTCGTCAGAGGAATAGTTAAAGTACATCTATGCTACAGAATATTGTTACTGTTAAGAAAAACAAGGCAAAAACTTCCCATTGAAGGGAAAATGAACTCATTCCAGGAAACCTCTAAATGAAAACAACAGAGAACCAAAAGTAAAGAGAAAACTTCGTCTTCTGTGAACAGATGAGGCCGTCAAAACCATGAACCACCAACTCCTAAGAGCTTCCAAAACACACTGAAATTTGGATAAAATCCAGAAAGGACACGGCAGGCGGACTTAGACAGCTGCTGACTTCAAGCAAACGCAAAAGCTCTCCAGATCTGGGCCACTTCGCCCAAGCTCCTCACCAATTTTTTTACCCGCAAGCCACCGGGGCATCGTACCCTGGTCCGGAAGGCTTCAGCAATAGAGCGCGAGTGTGTGTGTGTGTGTGTGTTGGTGACATTTTAACTTTTTCGAGAATATATTAGTGCATTGCTTGTGCTATTTTTTTTTTTTTAACAAGTTAAGAACGACAGAAGTAAACCAAAGTAGCAGATGCTGTGCTGAGGAATGTCAGCGGCCGTAGATTCGAATACTGCCTCTGCTCTACCTCAAACAATCTACCTCACTTTCATTATCTGTAAAAAGCTGACAATCTCCACCAGTCGCCTGGCTGCTTAAGAGAATCAAAGGAAAGAAATTTTCCGCTTTGGGGGCCCTAGCTCCGTGCCAGGTAGTAGCCATGTCCCAGTAGCGTACTGCCGCGCCGCGGCTACCGGGCATCACGGGACTTGTAGTCCACCCTGCCGAACTCGCGGTCCCAACAAGCATCGCGGTGGCGGCGGCAAGGCTACGTGGCTCGAGCGGCTGCGTCTGCGCGGGCAGGTGGGGCAAGATGGCTGCCGAGGAAGACTTGCGGGTTGTCTGTACGCGACCCGGAACAGGGCTGGGTAAAGCAATGCGGGCCCTTCTGCTGCTGTTGTGGTTTGCAGCCCGCGGGAGCGCGCTCTACTTCCACATTGGGGAGACAGAGAAAAAGTGCTTTATTGAAGAGATTCCGGACGAGACCATGGTCATAGGTGCGGGGGTGAATGAAGTGTTTGGGACAGGACCGTGGTTCTGGGGCGGTGGGTGCGGAACACTCAGGTCTCTGCAACTAAGAAGTTCTGGGCTTGCTGTGCCCTCCCTGGGGCAGATCCAGCGGCACCTCCCGCTGTGCTGACCTGATCTCTCCTCACTCGTTTCCAGGAAATTATAGGACGCAGCTGTATGACAAGCAGCGCGAGGAGTATCAGCCGGCCACCCCCGGCCTTGGCATGTTCGTGGAGGTGAAGGACCCAGAGGACAAGGTGAACCAGCCCCTTACCCTTGACGAGCCTTCCACCAAGCAGGCTCTGTTACTTCCTGTTTTAGTTTCTGCATCTGCTGAAGTGAAAAAGACAGCTAATGCTGTGGGAAGATTCTGGGTTTTCACTGCAGGCCAAACTTGGGCTGCTGGAATGCTAGCTACTCTTTCATTTTCCTACTGACTTCTCCATGACTCGGCCAAGTCATTTACTTTCCCTGAGCCATTTTCCTGGCTTATGAAATGGTAATTCACTTCTCTTAGGGGTGATGGATGGATTAATTGTGGGAATAGAAATCAGAGTGCTATTAGCTTTATTATTAGTGTCTAGCTTTAAAGCTGGACATCTAGATTATGATTTCACAGAACACTTTTCAGAAAGAATGAACAGCTTTTAATTTTGTAAAATAAGGATGTTAAAATGAAAAAACCCGTAGCTGTCACCTTCAGTCACCTTTCATTTTTTAAAAAAGGAATCATACTGAAAGAGTTGATATGAGCTATAAAGGAAAGCCCTTCCCAAGAGTAATTACTACCAGCCTGATGTCAGACTTCACTTCTGCCCCAAATAGTTCTCAGTAAGCATTTGGCAGCAGCTGCTGGGCAGCTTTAGATCTTTGAGTTGTGAGTTGCTTAAGGCTCTTTTTGTCAACTTTTTAGTGCTTAGAGCCTTTAGCACCATTTCCTTCCTGCCTCATCTCTGTAACACAAACCGATGCCCCTCTCCTTTCTCTAGGTCATCTTGGCCCGGCAGTATGGCTCTGAGGGCAGGTTTACTTTCACTTCTCATACCCCTGGTGAGCACCAGATCTGTCTTCACTCCAATTCCACCAAGTTCTCCCTCTTTGCTGGAGGCATGCTGGTAAGTGGACCGTGTGAAACTTGAAGCTTTCAGCTTCTATGGCCTGGTCAGGACTTTTTTTTTGTATGGGGCATTGAACTCAGGACCTTGTGCTTGTGAGGCAGGCTTGGTGCCACTAAGCTAAGTCCCCGGCCCCATAAGGACTTTTGGTGCTATGAATGTGAGATAAGTATGTTGGATTTTGTGTCTCCCAAGAATACTAGGTTTTCAGTGAATATCCAGGGCACATGGCTGAGCTCTTTGTATAGTCATCCCTCAGTCCCAGGAGACACACAGACACGCGCGCGTGCGCGCGCGCACACACACACACACACACACACACACACACACACACACCTTCCCTGTCCCAAATCTGTGGATGCTTAGATTCTTACATGAAATGGTATACTATTTTCATTCAACTTATGCATATCCTTTTGTGTACTTTCAAATCATTTCTAGATTACTTATAATCTCCAATGCAATGTAAATGTTGTGTAAATTGTTGGTATTTATTGTTTCAAGGATAATGACCAAAAGAATCTGTACATGCTCAGTACAGATAATTTTTTGTTTTTTTCTTTTTAAATTCTTTTGATCTGTAGATGTGGCACCCATAAAAACAAGGAATAGGTTGTGAATGCTTTGGTCAGAGCAACAGTCCAGGTTTATTTTTCGGGCTTGTGAATCAGAGTCCCATAGGGCTAGACACTGAGGAGGCCTTAGTCTACTGGCTAAATGAACAAATGAAGGAAAGTGGGGGGTCAGCTATCAATCTCTGGCAGGAGGATGGAGCAGGGCTGCCCAGTTCCTCATATCTTTCTTGTCTGTCCCCAGAGAGTTCATCTTGACATCCAGGTGGGTGAACATGCCAACGACTATGCAGAAATTGCTGCCAAAGACAAGCTGAGTGAGTTGCAGCTACGAGTGCGACAGCTAGTGGAACAAGTGGAGCAGATCCAGAAAGAGCAGAACTACCAGAGGGTGAGTACTTGGATCAGGAGTGGTGGGCTTCTCTGTAAGTGGTTCCCTAACTCAACCAGGTATTGTGTGGCAGATTCATTATGAGACACCCAAGGCACTTACCATTTGCACACTGCAGATCTAGAGGTGGGAGTGGGTATTATTAAATCCATGTTGTAACTGACACAGACTCATTAAATCACAATTACACAGAGAATGGCAGCATAGGAGTTAGTATGAACACCTTGGGTGTTGTTTGGCTCCAGATGCTCCCAGGACCCAAAGTCTCAACTCATTTGTGGTCAGGAATGAGACAAGTATTGTGAATGAACTTGTAACTATATGGAATATGTAGTAGGGGAGTAACCCATCTAAGTAGGATCAGCCATTGTTCAGTATTAGCAGGGAACTTCCTTGCAGAAATGCCAGTCCTAGGTTTTCAGATCTTCCTTTTTTTCAAGAGGAGCTAGAGGCCTAGGTTTTTAATGTGAAATTTTCTTGAGTTTTAAATGTTTGCAAGACACCATGTGTGGCCAAACAAAAGACATAAGGCAGAACCAGTTCCCAGGCCACCAGTTTGCAACCTGTGCGCATGACCTTCAAAGAGCAATTTGAGAGACCTGGACGGAGGGCTTGGAGCAAGTGTAATACTGAGCACTCCAGGATAGCGCTGTCATATGGGGTGAGACCACCACTACCTTACCTCTCCTTCAGGCTCCAGGGCAGGTATACCTGACAGATGAGGAAACTGACTTAGGAGAAATGATTAGATTGCCTGAAGTGATCTGGCTGTTGAGGGTGAGTACAGTTCCCAGGTAGTGATTCTTTGCAGGCAGTTGGCTTGAACCTTGGCAGAGTTCCCGAGGGCATCCTCACAGGCTAGGAACCCAGCAATTCTAGCAGCCTCAGCCAACTCAGACTTACCTTTTGTTCTTCCCCACAGTGGCGAGAGGAGCGCTTCCGGCAGACCAGTGAGAGTACCAACCAGCGGGTGTTATGGTGGTCCATCCTGCAGACCCTCATCCTTGTGGCCATAGGTGTCTGGCAGATGAGGCATCTCAAGAGCTTCTTTGAAGCCAAGAAGCTGGTGTAGCCTGCCCAGTGCCATGTGCCATCTTGCCCCCCAGGCTGAGGGACAAAGAACCTCCTGGAACTGATTCTTCTCTGGCAGGAGGACTGATTCTCAGTCCACCAGTAGATGTTCTGGAGGGGAGAAGGACTGTAAGCATCCCCAGGCACAAGCTGAGAGCAGCAGCTTGGCTGGCTAATACTGAGCAGGTGATGGGACAAAGTACCTGTCCCCTCCCCCTGGCCTCTGGACTTTTTGCAGTAATCATCCAGGGGCTGGTGAAGCCCCCGAGACCCCTCTTGGCACCTTAGGATCACAGTGTTACTGATCAGGGATTCGAGGCTGCTGTCTGGGATGGATGGGGGGAGGGAAGGGAGTGGGTGGGCAAGCCGATTTTCCTTCTGTCTTCGCTAATTTGGGATTTTGAGCAGGTTGGAGTGTGGCTGTGACTTTTTGAAACCCCAGGAAACTGGCTGTTCTCTCCTTTGGCCTAAACCCAGTGTGCTCATTTAGGGTGTGTATGTCAATGAAGGGTAGTGTGGATGGGGTTTGCAGTGTGGGGAAGTGGCCTGGAGATTGACCCTGGCTTCTTCACATGGTTGTCCTTTCTGGGGCTTGAGGAACTGGTGTGAGGGCAAGGCAAAGCCTTGGTGCTGGTTGGGGATGAACTACAGAGTCTTAGTTACTGACTTCATTTTCAGTGAATCTAGGTTTGTTACATTGGTTTCCCAATTAAAAAGAATATTGACTTCTTGGCTAGTGTAATGTTAATCTCAGTAGGCATGACACTCAAGGGAATGTCAGCTCTTCCACTGGGCAAAGCTCTTTATATTCCAAAGTGAAACATCACCCCCACCCCGCCATGAAATTCATTCTTTCTGTCCTCTCCTTGTCCTCCTGTGTGGCAGGGGTAGTGGGCTTATCCAAGACCATCCAGCAAGCAAACAATGGGATTGGGGTTCAACTCCATCATTTTCTCTATACCAACTCCCTTGTGACATGCCTTCCCTTTCCCGAATAGGTAAGCAGAATTGTGAGTGGTGCAAGAAAATGCCTAGTAACTAGACATGGTGATGTACACCTGTAATTCCGGCACTGGGAGCCTGGACAACTTAGCGACTTAGTGAGACTCTGGGGATGTAGCTCAGTGTGAAAGTCCTAGGTTGAACCCTCAGTACCACACACACCAAAAAAGTGCCTTCATGCCTGATAAGGGAATGTAATGAGTGGGTGGGAATACTATTGGTGTGGAAAGGAGAGTCCTTGGGGTCTGATTAGGGCTAGGACTATAGGGACCACAAAGGAGGAAAGGTGTTTTTGGGGGTTTTTTCCAGTACTGGGGAAAGTACCAGGGTCTCAAGCATGCTAAGTGTATGTTCTACCACAGCTGTATCCCCAGCTCCAAGAAGGATTCTGAGGAAAGGAGATGGTAGGACAGAAGTGGTTAGAAAAAGCAGAGGGAAATAGATGGTAGGGAGATCGATGAACATTCTGAGTCAGTTGGAGAGGATGGTTTGAAGAAGCTGGAAAGGAAGATTTGGTTAAAGTTAGAAGAGCCTGTGGTGGGTATGTTGGTGTACACCTATAATCCCAGCACTTGGGAGGCTGAGGCAGGAGGATCACTGAGTTGAAGGCCAGCCTGTATATAGTGAGTGAGACCCTGTCTCAAAAAAACTAAAATCTGAATAAATAAGTAAAAGAAGACCCTTGAGCACCCAGTAGAAGAGTTGGACATTACCCACCTGTCACCTGTCAGTTCTGAGTATAAACCACATGAAGATAAATTTGAGGAAGGTGAGTCCCGCAGTGTGCAAGAAAGACTGGGAACAAGGACACAAATTTGGGGCTATTTGACCAGCTGGGTTGTAATTATGTAGCCACCTAGGCCTCCAGTTTTAAAAATTAGTTTTTGTTTTTGTTTTTTGCTACTGGGGATAGAACTCAGGACCTTGCACTTGTGAGGTAGGTGTGGCGCCACTGAGCTAAGTCCCTGGCTTTTAAAAAGTAAGTTTTTAAAGAATAGCTTCAGAATTAAAAGTTGTGAACATAGTTTTCCCTGTTAATGTGTTAGAATAGTACATTTGTGAAGATAATGTATGGTTACACCATTATTTTCGGTGCTGGGCATGCTAGGCAAGCATTCTACCATTGAGCTCTACTCCAGTTCATCATACCTTGTTTTTAACTAAAGTCCATACTTCCTGCAGATTTCCTTAGTTTTTTTTTATCTAATGTCCTTTTTATGTTCCAGGATTCCATATCACATTTAGTTATGGGTCTCTTTAGGCTCTGGTTGGCTGTGATTGTTTCTTAGACTTTGTTTTTTGATGTTTCCTTGAAAATGTTCAGTAGTGGTGAGGTGTTTTGTAGAACTTCGCCCATTAGGGATTTATCCAATGTGTTGCATGTTTAAATACAGGTTTTTGAAAGAGCACAAAGGTAATAAAAAAAAAAAGAACACAAAGGTGACATGCCATTCTTGTCCCTGGCCAGGGATTTAGCTCAGTGGTTCCAGCGCCTGCCATTCTTGTCCCATAAGATTATTAAGGGTACTTACAATCAACTTATCTTACAAATGAATGCCACATTTTAAAATTAGTTTATTTGTATTTCCATGTGAAATTTAGTTTCTTGAGATGGTAAGATCTGACAGTGGGACTTAATTCTGATGTGGCCACTAGCTGAGTGGCTCTTTAGGTGGGCAGGGGTTCTCCAGATAACACAGGTCCCACAGTCCTGCTTCCTTCAAGAGACTTCTGTGACCTCTGCAGATCAGCCTTTCCTTTACCATCAGCCAAGCAGGCCAGACTTGCCAAGGTTCTGGGGTGGGGTGCAGTGCCCTGGGATAGCCACAAAGTGGGGAAGGGATGGGTTAAGGTTTGGAGTTTTAAGGGGAAAGGGTTCTGAGAATGATTAACTTCCTACCGAAGAGAAGACCTCTGTAAAGCAGAGTGATTAAGATAATTATCCAGGGTGGGAGATGGATGGGGATAGATTGTGCAACCAAGCTAGTTGATTTGCCTCTTCCACAGTTACCTCATGTTTTAAAGGGGGGATAGTAAATACTACTCATAAGGACAGAATAAGATAGTAATTAAGAATTTAGAATGATTGGCATATAGTTAAGAATTAGTTAGATATTAGCTATTTTATTTTTTTTTGTACCGGGAATCGAACTCGGGTCCTTGTGCTTTCGAGGCAGGCACTGGAACCACTGAGCTAAATCCCTGGCCCTTATGGAACTTTTTTTTTTTTTGGTACCGGGGAATCGAACTCGGGACCTTGTGCTTGCTAGGCAGGTGGCAGAACCACTGAGCTAAAAGATATTAGCTATTTAATAGGAAACTTAGTTTGCCTGGAAGAGCAGAGGAAACCAAATCATAAGAACTTTGCTGCTCTAAACTGGGTGTGGAGGTACGTGCCTGTAATCCCATCACTCTGGGAGCCTGAGGCAGGAAGATCCCAAATTGCAACCCAGCCAGGCCAATTTATGATAGTGATTTAGCAAGAACTTGCCTCAAAATGGAAAATAAAGGCTGGGGATATACCTCAGTGAGAAGGTCCTGGGTTCAACCCCTGTACCTTAAAACAAGAAAGTCTGCTGCTCTCTTTTCCCAGGTAGGGGGGTTGGGGGTATGGGACAGCAAAATTCTCACCGTGACAGAGCAGATGGGGAACTCAGTTTCCTATTTCTGCCTTCTCACCTCAACTCTACCAAAGTACCCATTTCCTGGATGGTAACGATCATTTATATAGCATCGGCTGTGTGCCCAGCACTGTACCCAGCACTGCCTTTTTTCCTTTAATTCTCACAACGACCCTACAGAATAGGAACCATTTACATACCTATGTGAGGAGAGTTACAGAGATTATGGGTTGCTCCCAGTTGGATTGGCAGAGCGAGGTTTCAAACCCAATCTGTCTTCAGAACCTGGCTCCTAAACTACTACCTGGGGACTCAGCAGAACCCGACCCTGAGTCCTAAGCTGGACTTTGCGCCTCCAAGCTTCTGTTGGGGAAGGAAGAATGCACCATCTGCGCTGAGCAGGATGCCGCTGCGCACTCTGCCTTTCTCTGGAAGAGGAGGAATCCAGAGCGCTGGTTTTGGAAGTCTGAAGTCTGAGCCCAGGCCGGTCTAGGTGACTTGTTGGGTGGCCTTTGGCCTTCTGTTTCTCGGGATGTCAGATGGGTCCCAGGAACAGGTAGAAATCAGCGGAACGGTGGAAGCGCCCTCTTGTTTCTCTGCAAGCAGAACCTTGGAGGAGGCGGCTCCTGGGAGCAGACGGCCCGGCCGGAGCGACGGACCTGGAGGACCGAGGGGGCGGGGCGGACGGGTCTGGGCGGGGCGGGAGGCGGAGGCGCCGCGTAGGCCGGGAGGCCCGGCGGGCCGGGCTGGGAGCTCGAGCCCTATGCGCCACCGCCTCCCCCCACGATGTTCCCCTCCCGGAGGTAAGCGGCGCAGCTGCCCTGGGAGGACGGCAGGTGAGCGGCGGCGGCCGGCGCGGACCCTGTCCTCCCGGTGCCGCTCCTTCCCGGGCCGCCCTGCGGCCGTGGCGTCTCTCTGCGGGTCTGTCAGTCTGGCTCTCCCTGTGGGTCACTGGCGCTATTCTTTCCCTGGCTCTCTTCTGTGTCTTCTTTGGTGTGTGTGTGTGTGGTTTTCTCCACTGGCTTGTCTGTCTCCCTGTGGGTCTCCGACTTGGCCTCTTGTAGTGGTTATCTGTCTTTTTGTCTTCCCCTGGTTTCTGAAGGTCTTCATGGGTTTCGCTGATGCTATCTTCCCCCTCACATCACGTGGCTCCAAACCCAGCCCTCTGTCCTTCTTGCTTCTCAGTAAGTTACTGCTGGCCCAGAAGGACACACCAGACAGAAGCTTAGTATGCTCTCCTGGTTGGCCACTGCTTGGCTTGTACTACACACTTCTCACAGACCCATATTAGTTCATTTCCTGTGCAGTTGTATTTGCATGGGCCCTGCTCCATGTGTTAGGTGTGAGCTTGGCCCAACTTTAGCTAACGACATTTCCTATTAAAGCAGAATGGATGAAGCGATTTGGCTGCCTAAATTTGGGGAGGGGCATCCATACGTAGGCTTGAGATGTACCCCCAAATGCTTCTTACCTAGTACACATGATAGTCAGTCTTCACCCAGTGAGTGACATCTCATTCCCTTTATGTCTCTTAAGTTTGTTAGGTGCCATAAGATTCTGGAATTTATTAGGCACAGCTCTTGCAACTTTGGGGGTTCTTCAGACTTGATGTTGAAATAAGAAGACAGGAATATAACAGAAGTCATAGTCTATCAAATCAGGTATGGGCAAGAATCTTAGTTAATAGCCCGATGACCAGAAACAGATAACTTACTCTCTGACTTCAGCCTCACATTTTTGAGATGGGGATCTTAATATCTGCAGGGCTGTATGAGAATGAAAGGAGATTGTATATGTAAGACCTTGGCACTGTGCCTGTCACAGAGAAGGTAATAGTCATCTTCCAGTTACTTTTGAAATGCTAGACAGAGGAATTGAATATTCAAACCTTTTACCACTAATGTTTAAGAGAAGAAAGAAATGGGAATGGAGGAGCATTTCTGTTTCCTGATCCTCATACATAACTGTTCCCATAAAATTTCACTGATGTCCATTTTGTGCTTTTGACATAGGAATACAAAGATCCATGCAACAAATGCAGGCTAGTGTAATAATTAAGCACTGGTTCTGGAGCCAACCTGCCTGGATTTGAATCTACCTCTTACTAGCTTTGTGCAGTGATTAATGAAGGAGACAAAACCTCATCTGGATTGATTGTCCCTCAGAGCTGGGGTGATCTGGCCCTGGGAACAGCTGGGACTTCAGTTCTGGAGCTGGGCACCAAGTGGCACCAGGAGCAGCTGTTCTCAGGGCCCACTGTCTAGGAGAATTGGGGCTCTGGGCTAAATCCAGTTGCTTTGGAATTTGGGCTTTTAAGAGCACAAGATGAGAATGCCAATGGGGTCAGGAGCCTTGTCACAAAGGGCAATCTGGATTGAAAAAAAACAGCATGGGAAAGTGCATGGAAGGCCCAATCCATGGCATACTGCTGAATAATGGTCAATGCTGCTTCTCCCAAAGGGGGAAGCTTGCCCCATGTCCATTTTCAGTCTCCACCTTGCTCCCAGAAAGAGCCCAGAGGGAGAGAGAGACTCTGTAGAGGTTCCAGTCTGCCCAGGTCACATGCAGGACTGGGCTCTGCTCTTCCCCAGTGGAAACCACTACCGCAGGACCATGGGGGGTAAGTCAGAACCCGTGTGAGGGTGTCCTGCCGGACCACCTCTCAGCTTCGTGTGGCATCTTGACCTGGCTTCAGTGCTGCTGGCTTCCAGGTTGGCACTTGTGTCTCTAGAGAAAGGTAGGCAGTGGTCTGGCTCTAGTGTGTGACTTAAAGCATGCCTGGACTGCTTAACCCCTTAACTCACTTAGAAAGCCCTTTGCTGTCTGGCCTGTGCTGGGACCACAGAGAGGAATCTGACATGGTCTAACAGGCAGGATCATGGGACATCACAAGTGCTTTAAAGAGGGAAGCACCAGATACCATGGGAACTCAAAGGAAGCAACCTCATAAAGAGATGGTAGTGGGCAGTGCTGGCCATAACATTGAAATTTGGTTCAGCAGGGGACTTCCAGGTAGGTACAGTAAAGCAGAGCGTGTCAGGTAGAAGGAGCAGCCTGTGTGAAGGAGGGATGGAGCAGGAAGGAATGTGGTGAGTGCAGAGGCCCCGAGTTATTCCATAAGACTGAATGATTGGGAGCAACTAGAGATCAGATTGAACCATAGAAGGGTTTAACTGTCAGGCTAAGGAGTTTGGCTTTTATCTTGTAAACAGGCTAAGATTAAAGGAGTCTGAGCAGGGAAGAACAAGATGAGTAAAGAAGATCACAAAGGAACTTTGGAGGTAGAGTCTACCAGACTTGGTAGCTAGCTCCTGATCCTTAGAGATTGTAAACTGAACTTTGTAGATTACTGGGGCAGGGGGAGGTGATTATAGAGGAAGTTTCCTTCCAATTGCTGAGTTTCTGTCTGCATCCTCTGGAAGTTCCAGAGGTAGGACAAAGGAATCAGGTGAATTCCACCTGTTTCTTGTACTTCCTAATCTAAAGGGCAGTCTCCAGTGTCACCCCATTGTCTAAGATATTCACCATTTGTCCAGTTTCTGAAATGAGCCTGGGTGCTGCACCAGCCCTTGTCTTTCTTTCCCTCATCTGTCTTTCTTGTCTCATGGGCTACCTCTGGGACTGAAATTTTGAAACTTGTCCTATGCACTGCCACTGTGCATTTTGTTCTTGAATTGCTTCGGGGGCAGGTCAGATCTTCCCAGAGTAAATATTGGTCGTTTGACATAGGACTCATGCCAGCACACATCCCTATCTTGGGGGGCCTTCTGGTCAGCCTGAGAAGCAGGGCAAAGTCAAGGTTTCTGCCTCCATGAATCTGCAGGGGAGCGGGTTTGGAAGTCAGTGGATTGTGTCTTTTCAAGGTAAGGCTCTTGCCAATAGCTCAGGACCCTGAGGCACTACCCTGGGGAGGGACAAGTATAAGAGCCTTGACCCTGCCCTCAAGCAGCTCATGGTCAGATGAGGATTCACTTACAGAAAATAAGAGAGTATCAAGGAACTCTGGCAGCTTGCAAGCTGGTAGTACTCAAAGAGTGTCCCAGAGGTGGGTTGGCATGAACTGGGCTTAGAGAAGTAAGTGGGATTCTGATTACAGCAGTAGCATGAGCAAAAACATTAAAATTTGCTTTTGCACTAATTTCCAGGTGCTTGGTGTACACCAGTCATGTATGCCCTATGCATGGGGAGGCCAGAAAAGGGGTCTGTCAGAGGTCAGAGAGTTTCAGGTTGGCCTTGCCTTCTGACTCAGCCCTGCTCTTATTCCAGGTCCAGGTGGCTCCTTGGTGGCCTCCCCCGGAAATGCTCCGTCTTCCACCTCTTCATTGCCTGTCTCTTATTGGGCTTCTTCTCCCTACTCTGGCTGCAGCTCAGCTGCTCTGGTGATGTGGCCAAGGCAGCCAGGGGACAAGGGCAGGAGACCCCAGGTCCACTCCAGGCCTGCCCCCCAGAGCTGCCCCCTGAGCACTGGGAAGAAGATGCATCCTGGGGCCCCCATCGCCTGGCAGTGTTGGTGCCATTCCGTGAACGCTTTGAGGAGCTTCTGGTCTTTGTGCCCCACATGCACCACTTTCTGAGCAGGAAGAAGATCCAGCACCACATCTATGTGCTCAACCAGGTGGATCATTTCCGGTAGGGATCACCCATTCCTCCACTCCTGACTCAGCATCCCCCACCTTGCTCAGGCTGCTCAGAACCTGTTTCCAATGCTGAGTGGACTCAGGCCTGTGAGAAGCCACAGGGGTAGGAGCCTGGGGGTGTAGGTGGTAGAGGCCTCTCACTGGATGTGGTGGGAATCTTTGGGGAGGGCCCAGATCTAACTTCCATTTTAGAAAGGTTACTCTGGCTGCTGTATGTGGAGTAAACCAGGAGAAGAGAAGCAGGGACACTGGCTAGGTGGTCACTGCAGTCATCAGAGATGATGTTGGCTCACCCAGTGTGGTAGAGAGGATAAGAATTATGTAGAGTAAGTATAGACAGGACTTGTTAGTGATGAAGGGGGATTAGGAAAAGGAAGGGTTTCCCACAGTAGTGTTATCCTAAAATCTTTACCCTTATCTCAAACTGCTCCCCTCAATTACCACCATCCAAGCATCTCACACTCCAAACGCTACTTCCTTTCTGTCCAACTTATTCCTACTGGAAGATGGACTCCAAGGATTCCTGCACCCCACCAGTCCACAAGTCTATGGATCCTCCCCTCGTTTCACTGCCAGCTCTCCTCCCTCCTTTCTCTTTCCAAATTCAGAGTCCACTGGTCCATCATTAAAAAGCCCTCTGTCACATCCATCCTTAACCTCCTATCCCCTAAACCACAATATGTGCAGCCACCTCATTCATCTCTGATGATGAGCCCTGACCCAGGAGGACAGTCCCCAGTCCTGCTGGAAGCCTCTGTGCCTCTAGTCAATCCCTGCCAGTCTGCTACACCACCTCTCGGCATTCCTGGCTTATCCTCACTCCCACCCGATGACTTTGCTTCTCATCTAAGAAAATGAAACCAATTGGAAGAGAACTTTCCTTAGTCCCCACCACCTCCTTCAACTCCTAGCTTCCTTCCTGTTACTAGGAATGACTGTCCCAGTCTCTCAGGGGCCGACTCTCCCACTGTGATGCTGGACCCCTCTCCCTCCTTCCCACTTGAGGGCAGCACTCCAGCATCTGCCCTGCTTCGGTCCTGCATCACTGGTGTTTCCTCTGTTCTGGAGCATTCACATCTGCACACACACATACGAAGATAGCTCTCCTCTAAAAAAGAAAAGAGGGAAATAAACACTTTCTCTATTCTGTATCCCCCAAAACTGTCACCCCACTTCTCTTCTTTGCAGCAGAACTCCTTCCCGTGTTTTCTCTTGAAATCATTCTACTCAGACATTGACCTCCATTATGGGACCGAAACAGCCCGCATTGAGATCACCAATGAGCTCCAGTTCCTTAATCTTAAGTCTTCATCCTGTCAATCTGAGAACATCTGCTAAACAGATTACTTTTTTTTTTTTGGTACCGGGGATTGAACTCAGGACCTTGCGCTTGCAAGGCAGGCAGCAGCACCACTGAGCTAAATCCCTGGCCCTAAACAGATTCTGAGGCCTTCACCTAACTCCCGGGACAGCACTCTGATTCTTCATCCTTGCTGGCCAGTCCTGCTCACCTCCTTTGTTTCCTTGCTGGCCAGTCCTGCTCACCTCCTTTGTTGATTCTCCCTCATCCCTGTCATCATCTCTGTTCCTTGGGGCTTCTTAGGCACCTCCTCGCTTTGAGCTGCAGTCTTTCCCTGGAAATTTCAGCCAGTCTCACAGCATTAAATTCCTGCTGACTTTTTTTTTTTTTTTTTTTTTGGTACCGAGGAACAAACTTGGAACCTTTTGCTTTCGAGGCAGGTGGCGGAACCACTGAGGTAAATCCCTGGCTCCTGGTGACTCTTGAGTCTGTATTTCCAGCCCAGATTCTAGACCTTATTCTAAATTCCAGACTTGCACATCTAGTTGCCTCTGTGAGCCCTCTATGTGGTAGTTTTAGAGGTAGTTTGAGCTTTAAATGACCACAGGTGAATTTTGTTTTGTTTTGTTTTTTTAAGATGAGTCTTGATATGTAGTTCAGGTTAACCTTGAACTCACTATGTAGGTCACGCTGGCCTCAAACTCACGGTGATCGTCCTGTCTCAGCCTCCTGAATGTGACTATACCCGAATTCCTAAATGCCCACCCACACCTGCTTCCCCTGCCATCTTCCCCATTTCAGGAAATGGGAACTCCATGCTTCTAGCTGCTCAAAGTCAAAAATGCTGTGGAGTCATCCTCATTTGCTCTTATTCTGTCATAGCACCCAGTTCATCGGCAAAATCTAGAATCTACCCACTTCTTGCCAGGCCACCATCACCTCTTGCCACTCAATTAGTCTCCCCCCTTCCACTCCTGCCCCTACAACCCTTCTCAACATGTCAACTAGTAAACCTGCTAAAATATAAGCACCTTACACCTCTGCTCCCCTAGCAGCTCCTCACCCCATCCAACCTCAGTGCCCCAGTCCTTCAGTGCAGTCAGTCCTGTCAGCCCCTGGCCTCTCCACACTGGCCCCCTTCACTCTTCCTCCCTGCATTGCTGTGTCATCTTGCCTCAGGCTTTGGCAGTTGCCTTCTCCTCTGCTTGGAGCCATGTACCCTCAGCTTCCATATAGCTCAGCTTGTTCCCTCAGGCCTTTGGATTTCTACTCAAATGCTGCCCTGACACCCTGGCCCTGTCAAAGGCGACAGCTCCTCCTCCCCCCAGCAAGTTTTACTCTTCATTTGCTTGACTTTTCCCCACCGCCCTCATAACTGTCTGGCTTGTTACTTCTTCTCATTTTCTCCTTCATTTACTCCTGTAGAGCTGGGCTTTTTTCTCTCCCTGATGTGTCTCCCAGTGCAATTGTGAACAGTTTCTAGCGTTTAATAGGTGCTCAGTAAACACTTGTGCAGTGAGTGGAGGGCATAGCCCCATGCAGCAAAGTCAGTGCTGGGCTAGGGGGAGCAGAAGCCCCAGGAGCACGGTATCTGTGGAGAAGAGGCTCTCATGCAGAGCTAGGGTACAGCCAGGCAGTGAGCAAGCTCTTTGGCCCCTGCCTTACCCTAATCACCCTGCACAGGTTCAACCGGGCAGCACTCATCAATGTGGGCTTCCTGGAGAGCAGCAACAGCACAGACTACATTGCCATGCACGATGTGGACCTGCTCCCTCTCAATGAGGAGCTGGACTATGGCTTCCCTGAGGCTGGGCCCTTCCATGTGGCCTCCCCAGAGCTCCACCCGCTCTACCACTACAAGACCTACGTGGGCGGCATCCTCCTTCTCTCCAAACAGCACTACCAGATGGTGAGGCCCAGCCCAACCTGTTCTGTGCAGAGATAGGGAGCCCCCACCCCCGTCCTATCTTGCTCTGAGTGGGCACACTTGGCAGGATGGAGCAGCCCTCCTCAGGCCCAGCAGATGAAGTCCTGCCTGGACCCAGCAGGGGACCCATTGGCAGCCAGAGACATGAGAGAGGAAGAGGAATGAGCAAGTCAGGGAGGGCTCTGCTAATAGCATCACAAACCTCCATGCCAGTTGGCTGAAGAAAACTGGAGATGTGCTGGTCCTCAGAATTGAAAAGTGAGGTGGGGAGAGTGGCTTCAGGTGCACCTTGCCTGCCTCAGCTAGTGTCACTAGAATGCCATTTCTCTCCCTTTCCTGTGTTAGGCAGGAACCTATTATTTTCAGATGTGTAATCTGTAAGGTTGTTGTAGCTGCAGCCTGTATCCTTCTAGGCTTTGGTCTGGTGGGAGATGGAGCCTCTCCTTCCCCAACACCCCAGACAGGAGTCCCTGAACTGAACTGAAGTGGCTCTTGATTGGTCTGTCCCTGACTGGGAGAAGAACTGAGTGGCTTAGCTCTGAGCTGCTGTTCTCTTCAAGTCATGGCTGAAACCTGCTTTATGTAAATGAATCCTCAGAGCTGAGATTAAAAATAGGTGTTGTCATAGAGCCCAACTGTCGCTCTCATACACACAGGAGGACACAGTGGCAGAACTACTTTAGGAGAAATGAGAATATGAGGGGAAGACAGAAATCAGTAGCAGTTGACTCCTGCCCACCAGCCATCCTCCAGAGAGATCCTCTCTGGCCAGTCAGACATTTTTGTGACACTATAATCATCTCATACAAGCTCGGGGCGCATTAGAATAGGGAGAAGAACTGGGATGGGCTGATCCCTGCTTCCCACCCCCAATACCACAGAAGTGGAGGGAACTGTAAGGACCTGGTGTCCACTCCAAACAGCCAGGAGAGGAAGGAGGAAGGGGAGCCTGTCAGGCTTGGGCTGGATTCTCCTAAGCTTTAGGTTACCAGAATGTACTCTCGGGAGGAGGGGCCGGTGATAGACGCTGCCTGTCTCTGTGTCAGTGCAACGGGATGTCTAACCGCTTCTGGGGCTGGGGCCGTGAGGATGATGAATTCTACCGGCGCATCAAAGGAGCTGGCCTCCAGGTAAGGTTCCCCCTGGCTCTGGGTCCTGCCACCTCCTCAGTCATTGTAGCTGTCCTGAAGTTGCCTTCTCTTTCTGTGAGAAGTTCCTGAGGTTTGGAGATGCCTCCGACCCCTGGTTCCAGGCCCTGCCCTGAACCTGACTTGCAGTGGTTGTCTAGCTAGTCCTTTGCCCTCTTCTGCGGGATGAGAATATAAGCCCCTACCTGTGGTCTCCTGGCAGGCAGTGGGACGCCAGAGAAGCCAGTGTGAGAGCCAAGGCTCCAGGAGGATTGGCCTGACCCCTACTTTCCTTATTCTCCCTTAGCTTTTCCGCCCCTCAGGAATCACAACTGGCTATAAGACATTTCGCCACCTGCATGACCCAGCCTGGCGGAAGAGAGATCAGAAGCGTATTGCAGCTCAAAAACAGGTACTGGCTCGTCTCCTTATTGGTAGGTGGTGGTATGGGGAACCAACAGGGCTGAGCATTTCACCAAGTTCTTCTTAGACCCACATAGTCCCACCGACCTGTGCTTGCCCAAGTCAGTCAGTGGGCATTCTGCTTGGGCACTGTGCTCTGCTCTCTTGGTTGCCCAGGCTGTGTGGGCACTGTGAGTCAGCCCACACCTCAGGGTCTGGGCAGGCTGGAGGCAGGGGAGGCTTCACTAATGGTGCCAGAATTCCAGCAGACTTATGTTGCTGATGCCTGTCTTCACATAGCCTCTTTTCTCAGAGGCATATTTTTTCCAAAGGAAAAAATCCCTGCTGTCTTGCTTTATTCATGGGTGCAGCCCTGGGCAAGACTTCACTTCTCTGAGCTTTGGGTTCTCCTCTCTTAATGGGGTCCACAGGAACCTTAACGATGAGGTCCTGTGAGATCAGGGGACAGCTAGCACCAGGCAGTCCTGAGTACATACCCTTTCCTTCTTTCCTTCCCAGGAGCAATTCAAGGTGGACCGGGAGGGAGGCCTGAACACTGTGACGTACCGTGTGGATTCCCGCATATCCCTGTCTGTGGGTGGGGCCCCCTGCACTGTTCTCAACATCATGTTGGACTGTGACAAGGTTGCAACCCCCTGGTGTACCTTTGGTTGAGTTTCATAGACAGTAAGGAAGCCCATGTCTACAGGCCACACCTGCTGCTCAGCCTCAGGATGAAAGCTCAGGCCTGGGGCCCAGCTCTGATAGGATGTGGAGTGCCCTGAAGAAATAGCAAGCTCTGTATTTGCACCAGCCTAGGCCCCAGAGGCAGGCTTGAGCTGGGACAGGACATGTATGGCGCTTGGGATGCTGCTGGCAGTAAACAGTGATCACAAAAAGGCTGAAAAGTGGCTTCAACTAGAACTCTCCACCCTGCCTTCCTGCTTGCCCTTCTCTGCCTTTCTTTGTGTGCCAAGGCCTCAGGCAGTGGGAAGGGTTGAACTGGACAACATCTAATTAGCCGCACTTTTGGTCCTTCCCACTGGACTGCCTCATGCAGAGATATGGCTTAGAAGCCATGTGGCTGGTTAGGTGGCAGTTGCAATCAGGAGGCTTAGAACTTCAGAAACCAGAACACAAGCCCCACAGAAAGGAACAGCAGATACCAGCTCCAGCTGATTGTCACATGCAGGAATGTGGACCTCGTGTTACCAGATCTTCTGGTTTTTGAAAAGAAACTAGAATGCTGTATTCTTAAGTAAAATCTGATTTTTTAATGATACCAGCTAATTGAAACTTTCAAAAAGTATGGCAGGCCAAGCAATGTGTTGTGGATCTTGGTTTGTCACCTTTGGCTGTGGGGAGGAGGAATGGGCAAAAGATGACACCTCTTTTAGTTGTCAAGGAATTAGGGTAGGAGTAGGAATGACAGGTCCAGATGGAAGGAGAAGCCAAAGGCACAAAGTTCCATACCACCTTCCTGCCCAACCCTCTAGGTTTCCAAGCAGCTCCCTGGGTCTCCATCTTGGCAGTGTGACCACTGTCAGGGTCCCTTTGGTTGGGCTTTGACTGGGAAGGCTGCTTCATCCTGCCTCACTGAGATGAAGACAGGAGGGAGAGCAACTGAGGACCCACAGGACTAGACCTAGGGTAGACACAGCAAGTCAGCAATGTCTCAGGGCAAGGCCTGAGGGAGGGAGAAGGTGGCAAAAGGAGATAGGGAGAAGTAGGCAAATCCTTGGAGTGTTCTTGAAGCATGAGGGGAGATTTCCAGCAATCTCTAAGATCACTTCCAAGGAGAGGTGAAGGACAGGAACCGAGCAAGAACATGAGACTGGCGAGTAATCATAGAGGAAGCCTTTGGAAGGAAGCCTGGGACCAGTGAGAGAGTGAATGAGGGGCCCTGCAAGGTAGATTGCTCTTTCAAGGCCAAAGATTTTGGGCAGACACCAGAGGAGACTGTTGGGACCACTTGAGCTTGGTTTGTTTAACAGTAGGACACCTTGAAGTGCTGAAGAAGGAAGGGATTGCAGTCACAGAGCTGAAAAGGGTAGTATCAACAACTCTGGTCTAAAAAGATTCCTTCTCTGGGAATGATGGGGCTGTTACATGGAGTTATACGTTTTGTGTACTGTACAATCTGTGTGTAAGCTAAGAGATGTAAATGGATCATTAGTGTTCAGGTTCTGACATCTAAACCAGGGTTGTGGTAATCCAAAATTGATGTTGCCCAGTAATTGATCCTCAGCCATTGAAGTGAGGGCAAACAGGCTTCAACTATTTGGCAGTGGAAATGGAGATGAGGTGTTTCCTGCATATCAGTCTCCTCGCAAACCTGGCTGGTTCTCTTTGGACTTGGATGTGCCAGAGGCAATAACAGCTGCCTCTTGGAGCTCATGGGGATGGATGTGATATCAAATCACCCAGCTCTGCATTCACTTGGTGTGTAGGAAGACCTCAAAAAATGGGGGCTCCTCCTCCTCACCTGCACTGGGGGAATGGAATGAGCAGAAGGGCCAAGAAGATCTCTGCACCTTGTGGAATCAGTCAACAGCCTGGCTGGGACACATCCCCACCCCTGTGCCCCAATCCCCCACCATGGCTGCTGCCATCTCCTCCATCATTAAGGTGCCAATGGGCGCCCCAGACAGCCCAAATCTATGCAGACTTCCCCATTCCCCATCCAGGGCCTCCACACCCCCAGGAGTATGTGACAGGGCTGACCTGTGGTGGCCCAGGGAAGCAGATGGCTTTGTCTCAGGGACTTTTTGCCTACTTTGTGGAGGCAAACAAACTAACATCCCTGCCTTGCTGGCTGAGGTATGGATAAAATGCTGTAAGACAGTGGTGGTGAACGTATGGCATATGTGCCGCAGTGGGCTGTTTGTTATCATTGAAAGCTCTAAAAGGTTCGCCGTCACTGCACTAGGACATCTGCGCACCTGCCATGGTTCTTGATCAATGTGGGTGTTGTACTAATAGTAACAATCACTTGTTGGGCATTTACCACATACAAACTTTCCTATATTGCATTATTTCATGGAGGCCTCTACCTAAGAGCTAGGTCCCACTTATTACATGTTTTATAGATGATGAAGGTGAAGCATGAAGAGATAAGTAGCTTGTCTAGGTGCCAGAGCTGGGAAGTACTAGAGCTTGGAATGGGTACCCCTGGGATCTGTGCCTGCAGAGCAGATCATCTTCCTTAGCTGAAGAAGGTGAGTGGGGAGGACTGCCAGAGTTCAGCATCCCACATCTAGGAAGAAAGGCCACAGGGAGACGCAAAGTATCTGTCCTGGGAGTCCTGTGCCTCGAGGAAGATGAGGATTCAGCTGCTGGTCAGGTTCCCTGGGGCTGAGGAACACTGCAGGACAACACACTTGATCTTAGCCAAAAGGCCAAGAAGTGGGGACGCAGAATACAGCCCTGTGACTGACTGAGTAAGTTTATCTGTCAGAATGGGAAGGGTTTCCAGAGGGATCTGCACAGGTCTGGGCATGTTCGGTTCAGGTGTTCCTGGCACCTTATTACTGTGCAGGAACAGGAGATTTGGAGTGAGTCATGAGGATCTTTACATGCCACACCAAGTAACTTGTAATTTTTTTCTAGGAGTGCAGGGTTTTAGAGCAGGAGAGTTTGGGGGCAGGGCTAGATCCATTGTTATGAAAGATTCTAGCAGGCAGGACCCAGGGTGGACTGTAGGTGGGGTCTGAGGAGAGACATTCCAAATGAGAAATGATGGAGCAAGAATGAGGCAGTGAAGGGGTGAGGTCTGCACCCCTAGCATCTGTAGGTTCTGTTGGCTCCCTGCCCAGGATCACCTGTGCACCATTGGGTCTTTCCTACATACAGAGCCACTGCCCTGCAGACCTTTCCACAATGGACAAATAGATGGCTATAGAGAGCCTTTTTTTTTTTTTTGGTACTGGGGATCGAAATCGGGACCTTTCACTTTCGAGGCAGGCAGCAGAACCACTGATCTAAATCCCGGGCCTAGAGAGCCTTTTTGCCACCTGAGCCATGTGCTTTGAGAGCATTTAAAAAAAAAAAAACCAATTGTTTTTTGAGATTTTTTTTGTTTTTTAGGAAAAGCAATTTTTGATGCCAGCATTAACATGTACAAAGCTTGGAGGCCATCATTCCCATGCTTATAAAGAGAAAAAAGCTCAATGAACTGAAAGGGAATCGCTTATCTTGGACCCATGGGGGAAAGGAGGTTGCAGGGCAAACTGCCATCCCAAAATCTAGAGACAAATGCACTCACAGCCACCATTGGCTTCTTTAGACCAGAAGCAGCTGGAGCCACAAACTAGTAGGAAAAAAAATTTTTTTTTTTTTTGTACTGGGGATTGAACTTGAGACCTTACGCTTGTGAGGCAGGCAGCAGAACCACTGAGCTAAATCCCTGGCCCTACTAGTAGGGAAATTTAAATGGTGATTTTGACAAGTTGATGGAGGCTAAACGTGGCTTCATGGCATATAGTCAAGATAAATCTCCATTTGTCTCTAGCAAGGAAAAGTAGAAAGTAAACATTTAAAAATATGTTCTAGGCTAGATGCTGTAGCACATCCCTGTAATCCCAGCTACTTGGGAGGCTGAGGCAGGAGGATAGCTTGAATCTAGGAGTTTAGGGCCAGCCTGAGACTCCCTCTCAAAACAAAAAAACCTTATCAGAGCCATCTCACCCATAGTTAGAACAAGTTCTCAACAGCGGCTACATTTAACCTTCCTCAGGAGGATGGGAAGACATCCCATCCTCACAGGTATCTCTTTGAGTCATAATCCAGGACTCAGATGCACTAAAAAGGTGATTTAACTATAAAATTACAAAATACTTCCCTTTCCCTAAACCTTACCATCATATCAACAGGGCTCCACTATAACAGTAGCAGATTATAACAAAGAGCTTCAAGACAGACTGATTGAAGAAATTCTTAGGGAAACTCAAAGACAACAGAGTAGACAAAACAAAGGACACTAGAGGAATTTAAACATGGCGGGTAAAGTTAGAGGAAACAAACTCAGTCTGACTCCTAAATAAAACACCAAGTCTCCACTAAATCTTTACTTACCTCAGTTCCTTTACCTTCATGCTAAAAGGCAAGAAAAAAAAATAGTCTACAGAGACAAAGCAAGCATAGAACTAAGTTCAGATATGATACAGATTTTGGAATTATCAGCCAGGAAATTTTAAATAACTGTCTAATATATTAAGGGCTCTGATGGAAAAAGTAGACAGCACACAAGAACAGATGAGTAATATAAGCAGGTGAGAACTCAGAGTGAATGGAGATGCTAGAAGTAAAACCACTTTAATAGAGATGAAGAATGCCCTTGATGAGATCATAAATAGACTGGACACAGCTGAGGGAAAATTTGGCAATTCTAAAGATATGATGGAAACTTACCCAACTGAACTGCAAAAAGAAAAGAGAATTTTTTTAAAAAGCACAATAAGCCAAGTATGCTGGTGCATGCCTACAATCCTAGCAATTGGGAAGCTGAGGCAGGAGAATCCCACTGAGTTTGGGGGACAGGGCTCCTGAACTACATAGTGAGACCCTGTCTCAACAACAACAGCAACAACAGCAACAAACTGTAAAAAGGTATAACATACAAACTATTGGAACACCACAGATGAAGAAAGGGAGACCAGAGCAGGAGAAATATTTTAAATAATGATGGCTGATAATTTTCTAAAATTAATGGGAGATACTAAACTACAAGCCTAGGAAGCTTAGGAACACTAATTAGTATTAATACCAAATTAGTATTAATTAGTATTAATACCCCCAAAAAACTCCACTTACAAAAAAACACAAACAACCAAGAAAACCCCCAAACCCAAGACAAAAATCCAATACCTAGACATCTATTCAAATTATAGAAAATAAAGAGCAGCCGAGTGTGGTGGCGCAGGCCTGTGATTCCAGCACTTGGGAGGATGAGGCAAGAGGATCATTGAAAATTCAAGGGCAGGCTGGGCTACATAGTGAGTTCAAGGCTGGCCTGAACTGCATACTGAGACCTTGCTCAAAAAAAGCCAAGATAAATAAATAACAAAAAATATTGAAGAAACCACCAAAAAGCCCAGATTACCTACAGAAGAAACAGGAACCTGACTTCTTGGCAGGCACCATGCAAACAAGAAGAAAGGGGAGTGAAAAAGGTTTTTTTTTTACTGTGTTGGGGATGAAGCCAGAACCTCAGGCATGCCAGGCAAGCACTCCTCACTGAGCCGTACCCTTAGTCCTCAGAATATTTTAGGTGTTCAAAGAAAAAAACCTCATCAACTTAGAATTCTATATCCAGCCAAAGTATTTTCCAAAAGTATATGTAGTAAAGGTCACTCAATTTTATGCTTAAGATGATTTAAATGGTAAAGTTTAGTTATAAAAATGTTATTTTAAAAAAGAAATAAAAACTTTATCAAACAAAAAAATGAAATTTATTTCCAGCAGACACACCCTGCAAGATATGTGAAAAGAAGTTCTTTAGTAAAAAAGAAAATGACATAGGTCTGAAACTCAGATCTATATTAAGAAAGGAAATGTGTTGAAAAAGAATAAAGGTAATAGAAAATCTTTTATATCTCTTACTCTTTTTTTTTTGGTACCGGGGATTGAACTTGGGTCCTTGCGCTTGTGCAGCAGGTGGAAAAACCACTGAGCTAAATCCCCGGTCCCTATATTTCTTATTCTTAATTGATCTAATAGTAACTGTCTAAATTAATAAAAGCAACAGTGTTTTGGGGAACTATAGTATAAATAAGATGAACAAAAGAAATGTTATAAGAATGAGGAGAGCTGGTAGAAGGTAAGGCAGGAGGATCACCATGAGTTCAAGGCCAGCCTGAACTACATAGTGAGACCTTGTCTTAAAAAAAAAAAGAGGGAGGAACTCAGAACACTTATTTTAAGGTTCCTGCCTTATCCATGAATTGACAAAAGTGTAATTTGAAAGTGAACTTTCATTGTAAGATTCATTGCAGGTGAATTGTCAGTCAATATTCATTCTAGGTCTGTATTGCAAATTTTATGACAATGAAATTTTTTTTTTGAGACAGGGTCTTGCTGTATAGTTCAGACTGGCTTTGAATTCACTATGTAGCCCAGGCTGGCCTTGAACTCATGGTGATCTTCCTGCCTCAGCCTCCCAAGTGCTGGGACTAAAGCCTGTGCCACCACACCTGGTCATTAGGACAATGAATTAAAATGTGTTAAAAGAAGTATAATTAAAGGAATAAATATGACAAAAGGAAAGAACGGAAACAAAGTCTATAAATAGGGAGGTGTGGAGGGGTTGAAGGGAGGGCAGGGGAATGGGGAAAAAAATAAGAAACAAGATATATCATGTAAAGGTACAAATTTCCAATGATGAATGTCATCATACTGTATACTTAAAATGTACCAATAAACTTAATGAAAAAAAGAAAGTTTAATCGATGTGCTAAGAGCTGGGTATGGTGGTTCATGCCTGTAATACCAGCACTCAGGATGCTGAGGCAGGAGGATTGCTGTGAGTTCAAGGCCAGCCTGAACTATATAGAAAGACCCTGTCTCAAAAAAACAAAACAAAAAAATTCATGTGCTAAGAAAGGAAAGAAAATGGATTCAAAAGCTGAAGGCTTTGTTCAAATGGTGTAGTGCATTTGAAGGCTGGCAAGTTTAAGACCCAGGAAAAATTGATGTTTCCATTTAAGCCTGAAGCCAGAAAAGAAGGCTTTTTGTTCTATTCTGGCCTTTAATTGGCTGGATGAGGCCCATGCATGTTAGGAAGGGCAATCTGCCTCACAGTCTGTTGATTTAAATGCTAATTTCACCTAAAATGCCCTCACAGAAACACCCAGCATAGTGTTGACCAAATGTCTGGGCACTCAGTAGTCCAGTCAAGTTGATACATAAAACTAATCATCACGTCAGGCAAAAAACTGTTTGGGAAACCTGAGTTATTGGTTCTTTTACTGAGTTGAAGAATCTGGTAAGAGGTGAATCCCTCTGTTTATCACTTCCTTAGCTCTTACTCTTTTCATTGGTGATCTCTTTCCCATGAGCAGAACAGAAAAGAAGCTGCAAAAGTTCTTTGCAAAAGTTCTTTGCGTTTATTGACTCTGGCAGCCATGAGCCTGCACCTTGCTAAATTCCTACCATGGTAGGAGTGCTAAAACCCTTCATTGACAGAGGGGCCCGGCTGCTGCACTTTACAGTCCGTCACTGCTCTGCCAAGTCCACACCTCCCATCATCGACGCATGGTCACATCAGAGGAGATTTTGTTGGCATGGCAGGCTAGGATGCTGCCAACTCTCTGTGTCTGTCTCTATGTCACTTTCACTCACTCAGTGATACTTTCACAGCAATCCAACAATTCTAACACAGGGCACCACATGGTGAAAGAGAGGCATAAAGGAGGCAGAGCCAAACTGTTTTATAAAAGACTCACTCTGGAATGACCCATAATCCATGAATTGGTTAGTCCATTTATGAAGGCAAAGCCCTCACAATACAATCACTTCTCGCTCTTCTGCTTCTGTCCGCCATCGCGTGTGTGTGCTTGCCTCTGAGCCTAACCATGTCTTCTCACAAGACTTTCAGAATCAAGTGATTCCTGGCCAAGAAGCAAAGCAGAATCGTCCCATTCCTCAATGGATTCGGATGAAGACTGGTAATAAAATCAGGTACAACTCCAAGAGGAGACACTGGAGGAGGACCAAGCTGGGACTGTAAAGAATTGAACATGTGATGCAGCATATTTTTCTCCCGAGAGTCACAAAATGATACATTCTTTGTCACGGTCGAGATTACCCTATCAAGCTAATACAATTGGCTGGACAGTTGAATGTGCTTAATCAGGAATCTTGTTCTGTGATTGCACTGAGTCAACAATAAATGTTTTGAAACCTTTAAAAAAAATACAATCACTTCTCTCTTTTTTTTTTTTAGCAAAACATTTATTGGTGCTCGCTTAGGCAGCACATATACTAAAATTGGAATGATACAGAGAAGATTAGCATGGCCCCTGCTCAAGGATGACATGCAAATTTGTGGAGTGTTCCATAAAAAACCCCACATTTATTGGTACACTTTAGGCATACATAACGATAACGCCTATCACAGGGAATGTGCACCTGTACATGATAGCTCCTGCCTCCATTTTCCCCATTCCCCCCTCCCCATATACAAAAAGCTTTGTTTCAATTTTTTCCTTCCATTCTCACTTCTTTTTCTTGTACCTTCCTTCCTTTATCCCTTTTCCCTGTCTTGTTCCCCTTTCCATTTGAACATTTCTTCCCATTTCCCAATGTCTATTATTCATTTTAGTCTTTATTTCCACTTTCAGTTTCTCACACCAGAGAAACAATGTGGTATTTAAACATGTGTGTCTGATTCATTTCACTTACGGTCTCAAGGTGCACCCATTTAGCTAGAAATGTCTCAAACTTATCCTTCTTTATGGCAAAGTAGTACTCCATTGTATTAAAAAACCCCACATCTTCTTATCCATTCATTTGTAGATGGGCTTCTAGGCTGTTTCCAAGATTTAGCTATTCTAAACTGTGCCTCTATGAACAGGTGTGCATATATCGCTGTGGTATGATGCTTTTAATACTTTTTTTGGGTACCAGGGATCAAACTCATCAGGACCTTGCGCTTGTGAGGCAGGCTGCAGGATGCTTGTAATTCTTTTGGGAAGATATCAAGAAGAGGAATACCTGTACAAACACCTCTTAAAGGCCCCACCTCTTAATACTTCACAAAGGCATACATTTTAACATGAGTTTTTGTGGGACATTCAAAGCATAGCAGGGAAGAAGTGTTTGCCCTTAATGACCATCACTTGGTGTTCCTTCATTAGAGGGCCCCCAACTATCTATTCTAGAGCCCCCCCAGTGCACATACATACACGCATATCGCCTTACAGTATTTTATTGCCCCGTACAGCTATTACCATTAATTGAAATCTTTATTTTCTCTCCCAATACCCTCATCCTAGGAGAATATCAGCCAGTCAGCTCCAGGCGTGGGTATCTGGTTTGCTGGTTGGGTATCCTTTGTTACGGAACTGAGTTTAGATCACCCTGGCAATAGGTTCCACCCCTCAGCTTTGCCACTGTTGCCTGAGCTTCCTCCATTCCAAAAGATGTTGCTCTACTTTTTAGTCCTGTTCTGGAGATCTGGAGCCACCCCCTGCCCAAACCTGGGCACTATCTTCTTGTTCACTTGTGCTTTCCACCTCGTTTCCCTGTCTACTGATATAGCTGCCACACTGTCTGCCAGCCTTTATTCTGCTCCATTTAAGCTCATTTGCACTAGTTCCCTTTTTAGGAACAACCCTTGAGGAGCAGCACCTGTTCTGGATGGCTCAGGTTCCCTTTCCCTAATTAGCACTGTCCAGCATGGAGAAGATGCTCCTCAAATGTCAATTTCCTCTCCTCTGGGAACTCCCTGGAGCAGAGCTGAGCTCAATGGCTCAATGGCAAGCCAGGGCAGCAGGAAGCCTAGAGCAATTTAAACGTGCTTCTATGGGTGTTCTACCTGGGGAACATCCATGAAAATTCTTAATTTAAGGAGTAACTAAGCCCTTCTTGCTATTGTTTGGACATGGCTTGAATGTGGTTTGGGGCCCGAGGGTTCATGTTGGGGAAATTGAGTCCCCAGTATGGCAGTGTTGGGAGATGGTAGGGCCTGTAAGAAGGGAAGCTTAGTGGGAGTCTGTAAAATAGATGGGCCCCTACCCATCTTCTGGCTTCCTATTCTCGCTGTGAGCTCTCCCTCAATTCCACCATCATTCCATCTGCCACAAGGTGATGTTGTCAGGGGGAGCCCTTGCCAGAGATGACATTATGCTGTTTAGACTTTCAGCCAAAAAGTGTGAACAAAAGTGTGAGTTAAGTAAACCTCTTCTTCTTTTTTAATGCTGTAAGTACTCAGCCTTGGGTATTTCATTTTGGCAACAAAAACTCACTAATACAGTGCTTTGGGGGCTGACTTACTTCCTGAGATGACTTGTCTTCCCTCCTAGGCATGTGTGACCCACCCTGTCCTCCTGACAGGGGCTTAGACCTCTGTCCTTGTGGCCACAATCAGGAGGTGGGTTGGGCTCTGATCTACTCCTTGAAATTGGAATGAGAAAGAGTTTTAGGAAAGCGTTCTTGCCTCCAAGGAATATTTTCTTTTTACCCTTATAGTTGGCAAAACCAAAAGGCAGCATCAAGATAAATTTTTACCCAACATGTGCAGTGCCCTAGATTTTCACCCCAGAATGGGTAAACACTTTCCCAACACATCAGCACACCCACCTCTCATTTTCACCAGCTGCAGAAGACGCATCAACACATAATAAGTTATTGTGCTTTTCATAGAAATGACACCAAGGAAGAAGAGGGGAGGCAGAAACTGAAGGGCCAATGAGACTTACCCAGGAGGGGACAAAGGGCTGCAGCTGGGTCAGCCAAGGCTATGCAGCTGGATCTCTGGATTCAGCCAGACTGGTGTGAATTCTCCTTTCACCTTTACCTCACTATGCAACGGTAGGCAATTCATTCAACCTAACTGAGCTTTGGTTTCCCCATCTCTAATACCTATCTACTTTGCATAGCTGCTCAGAAGAAAGAACATGTTAAGTATTTGATATAGTGTATGGTATACCTAAGGAGTACCTGATAAACAGTAGTTTTTACTCAATCCTGGCCATATATGTAAATCTACTGGAGAGTTCTAAAAACATACTGATCTCCTCCACTCGTCTCCAACATGTTAAATTAGTCTTAATTAGTTTATAAGTTGTTAAGCCCAAGCTTCTTTGATTTAAAAATTGAGAATCATCGCTCCAGGAGGGACAATGTGCTGCACCTGTTTCCTGGCTCCTCTAGTTGATTTATCTGAACCCTGCCTCGTTGCTCTAGGGAGAATGAAAATGCGGAGTCTAAATCACACAAAGCAGGGATTGAAGTAAAACACGAGACTAAAGTCCCAGAGAGGGGCCAGGGATTTAGCCCAGTGGTTCGGCCACCTGTCTTGCAAAGTGCAAGGTCCCAAGTTCTATCCCCAGTACCAAAAAAAAAAAAGTCCCAGAGAGCTCATCCTAGGAGAGCTGGAGGCCTGGATGGACACATTCTAGATTCCAGAAAGGAGAGCCACAGTTCTCAACCTAGTGCTTGCCTAGGATCACCTGTAGAGTATTGGACAGGACTAATACCTGGTTCTACCACTTGAGGTTCTGATTTAGTTGGGCTGGGATAACACATGGGCCTCTGGGAATGAAAAGAGCCCCAGGTAATTTGGTGGGCAGCTGTAGTGGAGAACTCCAGCTCTAGGCAGTCTTGCCCTATGTTCGTAGGCCCAGGAGCCCAGTTCACCAAAACCTGCAGGAAAAGGGACAGGGAAACTGTGTTTCAGAAGGTATGTGGTCAGTGTGGGAGGGACCAAGTTCAGTTGGAGCTATTGGCATCATGACTACGCAGGCAAAAGGCTTCAACAGCAAGGTGAGCCTGGGAGCAGTTGGGGAGGGCCTGGAATCACTTAGTTGCTTTTGTGCCCTGCTACACATCTGTGTGTCCTGGAAAAAGGAAGGAAGGAGGACTGGGTGTGGTTTATTGGATTCTTTTTCAAATCTATACCTTCCCTCCTTTTAAAACACTGACACACATGGGCCGGGGATTTAGCTCAATGGTTCCGCTGCCTGCCTCATGACCCAAGTTCGAACCCTGGTACCAAACAAAACAACAACAACAAAAAACCAAACAAACGCTGACACACCAAAAAAGGCATTTCTATGTATATTTTTTTCAGTCCTGAAAACAGAAACCAGAGCCTTGTGCATGCCAGGCAAACACTCTACCACTAAGCTACATCTCCAGACCCAAATCTGTGCCATTGTACTTAGGGCAAAAACAGCTTTATTGAAACATACTTTTTTTTGTACTGGGGATCGAACTCATGAAGCATAATTTATATACCACAAAATTCACCTGTTTTGCATGTACAGCTCAGAGGGTATTTAATAAATGTAGAATTATACAATCATCACTACAATCTAACTTTAGAATGTTTCTATTACTGCCAAAAGAATCCTCATGCCATTTGTAGTCAGTCTTTGTTTTAGCCCAGGGAGAGCTAATCTATTGTTATGTATTTACATTTTCTGGACATTTCTTAGAAATACCCTTACTGCGGTGTTGTGGTCCACCCAAGCATAGTTGTATTCTTTTATTGCTGAATTTATTGTATCAATACATCACATTTTATCCATTGAATAGTTGGTTTGTATTTTTGACCAGTTGATACTTGTGTTTTCTGCATTTTTTGCCTCTTTTGAATATGCAATTTTTTTTGTGGACATATATTTTTATTTCTCTTGTGTAGAAGTGAAGTTGCTGATAAATTTGTTGCTTTTAAAAAAACTGCAAACTAGTAAAATCTTAGAGTACAAGTGGCTTCAATGTTTGATTACCTGTTGGTGTTCCCATTTTATTCTGATTATCTCTATGTTCTCCAGGACCTTATAGTTTTCTGGGTTATTTGTTTGTTTGTTTTGCAGTTCTCAGGCTTGAACCCAGGACCTTCACCCTCAGCTGTATCTGCACCCCTTTTAATTTTTTTTTTTTTGAGATGGGGTCTCAGTAAGTTGCTAAGTTGCCCATATTCCACTCAAACTTGTGATCCTCCTGCCTTAGCCTCCAGAATGCTGGGATTATGTGTGTGTCACCATGGCCAGTTTGTTTCTGTTTTTTTTTCATGGTGCTAGGGCCTCACATTTACTAGGCAAGCACTCTATTACTACATCCTTGGGTCTTTCTAAAAATTTTCATTTTAAAGCTGTGCATAGTGGTGCACATCTGTAATCCTACCACTGCAGAAGCAGAGGGAGGAAGATCACAGGAGGATCATAGCATGAGTTACTTTTTTTAAAAAAATCTTACTGTCTTTTTAAAAATTAATTTTATTTTATCCTACTCCCCCCTTAAGTCCCCTCCTCTCCCTATGTACAAAAGCTTTGTTTCCAGTTTTTCCTTCTATTTTCACTTTTTTCTTGTCCCTTCCTTCCTTTCTCCCTCCCTCCTCCCTTGTTCCCCTTCCCATTTGAACATTTTCTTCCTTTTTCCCAATATCTGTTATACATTTTAGTCCTTATTTATTTATTCCACATTCGGTTTCTCACACCAGAGAAACAAAGTGGTATTTAAACATGCATATCTGGTTTATTTCACTTAAAAGTATGGTCTTAAGGTACATCCATTTAGCTATAAATGTGTGAAGCTCATCCTTCTTTATGGCAGAGTAGTACTCCATTGAATAAAAAAAAACCCACATCTTCTTTATCCACTCATCGGTTGATTTGCATTTGAGCTATTTCCAAGATTTAGCTATTACAAACTGTGCCACGTAGCCTGTGTTATTTAGCAAGCCCTGTCTCAAAAAGATTTTTTTCGGGGGAGGGGGCGAGCAGGAGCTTGTTAAATTGCTAGGCTGGTCTTGAATTTACAATCCTCCTGCCTCAGCAGGGACAACAGGCATATGCCATTGCACCTGGCTTTACAGTTTTAAAAATGAGACATCTAGCACTTTCAGATGTTTTCAACAACAGTGTTTACCTGAATACACAGTTTACTTTTCCTAGTGATAAACAGATTACAGGAGGCTGTGTTTTGGATTGGGCATCTGTACCATGCCCTATGGACCAAACAACAGTTTAATCTCCAGCTGAGTTTTGATGGGTTACAGAAGGCCCAGTAGTCAATTAACTAATTACAGTGTAAATGTGTTACACTATAACAAATTGACTAGTTTCCTAAGCTGTAGCCAATTAAGTTGTTTTCAATGCCTCACTTTTATTTTTATATGAATGCTGTCAGATCAACTTGCTGAATGGAGCTTTCAGGACCAGCTCCAATTCTGGGAGTTTCCCAATTTGGAAATCATTTTCTATTTGTTCTGTTAAAATAAACACTAGTAAATTTCACTAGTCTTTTAACACTCAAAATTCTCTTCTGCTGTCTGCACTCTGGCCACAGTAGCATTGTGTTAGCTCTTGTAACTGGCAGGGCAAAGTAGAATTTTAAAAGTTATAATTTTTTCCTCTAGAGACAAGCTGCTTCTCCAAGCTTCTTCAGGCCTAGGCACCCCTAGCCCACACCTCAGCCCAGATGAATGGCCAGAATATGCAGGAGTTGGTGCCCAGTATACTTTCTACAGGGAAGGAAGGGAGCAGAAAAGGGCCAGGAGGGATGGAGCAAGCCTGGAGTTGACTACTGTCTCACTATATTCCCTCTCCTCTCTGTTCCTTACTATAAAAGACCCTGCACATCTGGACAAAGTGAGATGGTGACTTGTGGCACCGTAAGGTCCCTCCATCTCCTTGGAGCAAGCTAGCTTTGAATAGATGCTTTTTCCTTTTCACCAAATATGGCCTCCCATGGTTTGTTAACCTCAGAGAATGGACCTGAGTGCCCTGTAGTACTTTCCCTGCTCTCACGCCACTGGGGGTTGCACATGCCTCCGACCAGAACCCTCTTTCTTCACCTTTGTCTTCCTCTTTGCCTAGAGAACTCCTATTCTCCTTCAGATGTCCTCTTAAGTGTCATTTCCTCAAGGAGGCTTATCCAGATCTTACGTAAATGAAATTCCTATCCCAACTGGACCTAACTGCTCCCTAAACTTTTCACTGTTAGTTTTACAACTGTCTGTGGTTACTGTATAACCCTTCACTGTGATCTTCAAGATGATGGGGACAGTGTTTGTATTGGCTAACCACTGACTCTCCAGTGTCTAGTACTAATAAATATTTACATGTAGAACTCTTAGGATACCTCTACTTAAAATAGTAATTTGCTATCCAAGCCACGGAAAAGGACTGACTTATGGAAATATAATCTCTAAGCAGGTGTCTTTCATTGTCAATCGATACGTCTACTTCCTAGAGTACCATGACCCTGACTAGTGGAGAGACAAAACCAGAGATTATCACTTCGACTCCCTCTAGGGATTGGAACCCAACACCTGGACCTATGGAACCCAGGGTTCAAGGCGGGCCCTGAGCTCAGATTTGTTTCCCACTCCCAGAGTATCTTTTGATAGGCAACCAGCAGCCAGGAGATCTAGGTTCTAGTATTGGTCCAGCCACTATCCAGTCCTGTGACCTCAGGCAAGTGTTTACTCTTCTGGATCTCCAGTTCCTTATCTATAAAGAGGGACTGAACAAGATTAGTGCTAAAGCTGCTTATCTACCCATACTGCAGCTACTTCCTCTTGGGCAACAGCAATTTTTATGGCTCAGTTCCCCTCTCCTTCTTTACAGCTAAGGTCAACAACTGATCTAAATTATTTACCCATACAAATAATCATTGGAACTAGGGAGCCCTGGATTTACTGATTCCTAGAACCTGCAACAACTATAAAGCTACAACAGTCTGTGACATCCCTCATGACCTGGCTGGTTCTTGATACTCACATTTCAGCCCGAAATGTCACTTCCTCACAAGCCCTTTCTGAATAGCCCAACTTGTTCATCAACTCTGTGCACTCCACCCACTTCATTATGTTCCATTTTCTTCTTAGTACCTATAGCTTTCTGCAAACATCTCATTTGTATTTCTCTCTTCCTCTGCCCTCCTTCCCACTATGGTGAAAGCCTGTGAGAACTGGTTCTGTGGTCTAGCATGTGGACTATTCTGGGGAATGTCGATTCTGCTACCTCTGGATGGTTCTGTCATGTATTTTTACTGACAACGTAGGTTGCATGGACACGTGTTTTTAAAACTAATATTTACCTAAATTAATTGCACCCTCTTCAGCTATTTATAAATGATCAGGCTCACTTGGTATATAAAGAACTGCCTAAGATATCCAGTAAAATCAGATGAACTCTATTCAGAAAGTTCTCAGGTGCTTCTCTGCTAATTACGGGACCATTGTACAGTCGACCCTCAAGTCTGGCCTGACATACGAACAACCTGGGTTAATTGGTTTAATGGAAGATTTGTCTGCTTCTTGTTATCTATAGTGTATACTCAGGTAAACATCCAGATCTCAGCTGTATTGACTTACAACCAACTTGAGTTACAACCAGCCCTTTGGAACTGATCAAGTTCATAAGTCAAGTATGCAGTGTACATACAGTGCATCTCTTTTTTTTTTTCAGTACATCTCTTTTTTTTTTTCAGTACATCTATCTTTTAACTAGGATGAATTCTACTTTACATCACAGATTTTCTGATCTTGAGTGGATTATTAATCTCCATCCTCAGTTTCCTCATTTCAAAAATGTAAATAAGGAGCTTGGGGTGTAGTGCTTACCCAGCATGCACAAAATCCTGGGTTCAATTCCCAACAGCTCAAAAAAATGCAAATAATACCTACTTTGCAGCTTGGCTTTAAGAATTATAAACTGCATAAAGCACTCATTTTAAGGTCTGGCATGTTGTAATGCTTAATAGACAGTAACTCAATAATGATGCTTAGGCTATTCATATAGGTATGCTGTCCAATTTTAACACATAAGATATATATATATATATATATATATTTTTTTGGTACTGGGGATCGAACTCAGGACCTTGTGCTTGTGAAGCCGGCAACGGAACCACTGAGCTAAATCCCTGGCCCTAAGCTAGATACATTAAATAATTGACATTATTTAATCTGTATTCCCTCCTTTGTAAACTAGACATTATTGAAAAAAATAGGCTTCAGTCAAATGACTTGTTTAAATCATCTACCCAGAGAGTAAATAGTAGAGCTTGAATTTGAACTTTGTTTTATTTGATTGGAGAACAAACCTTTTCCACCACTATTGCAAATGAAAACCTTTTCTTCTGGCATTTCTTTTGCATTTGGAATTTAAGAATAGATAGAGGAAAGGACTGGGTTTATAGCTCAGTGGTAGAGAAACCTGGGTTTGATCCCTAGGGCTGCAAACAAAACAAAAGTGAGTAAGATGAAATTTGAATCAGACCAAGCTGAATTACAAGGGAGAAAGGACAAAGAAGTGGAGCCTATATGTTTTTACCAATGTGTCAGTACCCCTTTTTATTCCAGAGACTTCCCAAGGCCATTATAATTCCAACTAGCCTTCTCAGTATAGATTTAAAATGGCAGGCAATAGTTACTTACGCTCAGTAACTAGTGAAGACACTTTCACTAGGGTATCAACATGTAAAGATGACTTACCTAAAGAAGAAAATTCCGTGAGGTCCTCTGACTTCCAAGCAACTCTATCTACTAGAGATCCATCGGTATCTGTGAAAGCTCATTTGTAATCTGCTGGCAATGGTGACATGCCTTAATATGTATAGACCAGTGATTTGCAACTTGGGGATTTTATTCCCTTCGGGTACACTTGGCCAGGTCTGAAGACATTTTTGGTGTCATAATGAAGAGGATGCTACTGCCATCTAGCGGGTATATGCTAGGGGTGCCGCTAAGCACCCTGTAATGCACAACATAGGTCCCACATGAAAGGATTAAGAAGCCAGAAATGTCAGAAGTGCTCAGGAGAGAATCTTAGTGACTATCTCTGGCTTTACTGTTCAGTAGCTGTGAGACTTTGGGCAAGTTACTTTCCCTTTCTGAGTGCAAATTTCTTCATCTGTAGAGTTAAATAACATATAGCTATGAAGTACCTGTACCTAGCACAGATACTAGGTGTTCAAATTTAAGTGATCAACCCTTCACATCTGTGTGCTCTGTATCATGGATCTAACCAATTGTGGATCAAAAGTATTGGAGGCACAGAAGATGTAGCTCAATGATAGAGCACTTACTATTTTATGACATTTACATTGTTTTAGGAATTGTGAGTAATCTAGAGATGATTTAAAGTATACAAGAGAGGCCAGACATGATGGCACGTGACACCTGTTGTCCCAGCACTCGGGAGGATGAGGCAGGAGGATCGCCGAAAGTTCAAGGCCAGCCTGAACTACATAGCAAGACCCTATCTAAAAAAAAGTGTACAAGAGGATGTTTGTAGGTTACATGCAAATAATATACAATTTTATAAGAGACTTGAGGATATCTACATTTTGGTGTCTGCAGGGGGACCTGGATTCAATTGCTCTCAGATATGGAGGCACAGCTAAGCTATTGACATGCCTTGAGATGGAGGGGAACTTGCTCCTAAAAAGTGAGAGAGCATTTCCTTTTTACTCTTATTGCTTCCATCCCGAACTTCCTCTAGTCAAGGTCCTATCACAGCTATTGAGAATTAGTGTGTTGACACTTCTTTTTTCTCAGAATAGCATAGCACCAACACATTCCCATACTGCTCCTTAATGACTTACACAATTTGAGTGAGCTAAACAAAAAGAGAAGACGTTGCTAAATTTGGTCTAGATGACTAGATAAGTTCTGAGATCAGAACATAAGATATTTCTTGTTTTTACTTCTGAACTTAGTCCTTAATTTTAAAAGCGTTTTTCTCACATTGTACGTTCTCATGAGTAATTATAGTTAGTACCATGCTTCAAATACTAGGTGTTAGCTTCTGTCACTATGCCAAATACCTAATAAAATCAACTCAAAGGAGGAAAGATTTATTTGGGCTCATGGTTTCACGTTTCAGTCAATGGCTGTTTGGTCCCATTGCTTTGGGCCTGTGATAAAGCAGTACATCATGGTAGGAGCATGAGAAAACTGCTCATGTCAAAGTAGCTGGAAAGCAGAGAGAGAGAAAGAGAAAAAGGAAGGGCCCAGGGTCTCAATATTCCCTTCAATGATACATCCCTTCTAAAGGTTTAACTGCCTATCAGTAGCACCATAATAGGCTGGCAACCAAGCCTTTAGCCTATGTGCCTTTGGGAGACATTTAAAATCCAAACCATAACATTCTGCCCCTGGTTCCCAGAGGCACATGCCCTTCCTTCAGTACAAAATGTTTTTAGGGCCGGGGATTTAGCTCAGTGGTTTCACCACCTGGTGCGCAAGCACAAGGACCCGAGTTCGATCCCCAGCACCAAAAAAAAACACAATGTTTTTAGTCCACCTCTAAGAGCCTCCAAGGCCTCATAGTTGAGACTTAAGGCAAACTCAGCTGTGAGTTCAAAAACTAAGACACATTCTTCCGACATATAATGGCAAAGTGTGAACATTCCCATTCCCAGAAGGGGAACAGGAAAACAATGAGTTATTGGACCAAATTAAGGCCAAAATGCAGTAGGGCAAATGTGAAATCCTATAGCTCCTTGTCAGACACACGATGGTGTGATGTGGCTTTAAAGAGCTTGGGCAGTCCTGCCCCTAGAGCCCTGCTGGTTGCAACCTGCAGGGCCACTCTCTTGGGCTGGCTCTGGTCACTGCCTGTAGTTCCCTTCAGTGGATATTCTATTTTTCTGGCATCTCTAACATCCTGGGGTCTCCAGGCCAGCTTTGACTTCACTCTCACAGCTTCACACCTCACACTGCCAGGAACTGGTTGTAGGGATTCTGATTCTACCATACATGAAGGTTTTCCTTTGAAATCTTGGGGAAGCCTCCATGACCCCATAATTTTTGCATTTTGTGTGCCTGAAAAAACAGCATCATTTTGACAGACACTGAGATCTGCCACTAGCTGTATTTATACCGGGGCCTGCCTTAACCATGACTGCTGCAGCCTGAGTGCCTTGATGTCTGAACAGGGAAAACAAATAGAGGGGAAGTCATTCCCTAGGCAGCAAGCAGGGTGTCCTAAGTTGTCTTCTCAAAGGAAAGTCTCTGAAATGAATTTACATTTCTACATCTTTGCCCTTGAGCCTACAAAGTCAATCCTGAGATGCCCTTAAGGCGTCTTTCCTGTTATCCCATTGCAAAGTACTTGGTTTCTTTTTTTAATGGTGCTGTTCTCTTTAGCAACTGGACCCTCCTTGGCACACCTTTAAACACTCCTTTTCTGGCCAAACTGCGAGTTTTCCTCATTTTTCCACCCCATGTCCCAATTCTCACTGTGAGTCTGGCTAAAAGCAGCCAGCAATACCCATGGCACTGTCTGAATGCTGAGTTGCCTTGAAATTTCCTCTGCTAGATTAGTCTGTCACCTTTGGACTCAGCCTCCCATAAAATCTGAGGGCATGAACAAAATGTAGACAATTTATTTGCCCGAATGTAACATGAATGGCCTATGGTCTGTTTCCCAATAGAGTCTTCATTTCCATCTGAAACTTCAGTACATCCAGTACTGTCTGCATTCATATCAGCATTCTGATCTTCTGAACCCCAACTAGACTTGTCCCTTAAGCTTCACTTACAGTTTTCAAGGCTTTCTCTAGCCTGCTTCTCCAGCATTTTCCAAATTCCTCCCATAAGCCAATTTCAAAGGTTTCTGAACCACATTGTCAGGTATAGTCACAGCAATGACTTAGTTTTTAGCACCAATTTTCTAGGTGTCTTTCAATCCAGTCAAGTTGACAACCAGGATCAACCCCTCCCTATTTTGCAGGTGGGGAAACTGGTCCAGAGAAGGTAAGATTCTTGCCCTAGCACTTATGCATAGTAGGAAGCTGAGATTCCAGCCCAGTCAGCCTGGACATTTTCTATGTTATGTCTTTACCGAAGACTTAGACTCTAACTCATCACAGTAGGGAAAAATTTCCTTTCTGGCAGGGCCCTATGGTGACACTGGTTCTCCTTCATAGACTTCTTCACTTTGGCCTCCTCTTGATACCTCTGGTGTTGCACACTGTCTTCCTTCCAGAGAGGATACTTGATGGGTTTGAGTATATTCTCAACAGAAATTCTAGGGGGCTAGGGGTGGAGCTCAGTGGTAGAGTATTTGCCTAGTGAGGCAGGAGGTCCCAGGTTAGATCCCCAGCACCAAATGAAAAACAAATAACCAAAAATTTAGAGTTTATCTTTCTGAAACAAACAGAAAAAATTTTCTAGGTATATTGGTCAAAATTACCCAAATGACCTAAAGATTCCCACTAGGTACCACCTCTCATAAAGTTTCCACCACTCCCAATACAAGCTTCCAATAAACAAACCTTTGGAAGGACACAATTAAACCTATAACCAAATCCTACGTGGGATTGGGTAACATTTAAAGAAAAGAGATTTATTTAGCTCATGTTCTGGAGGTCCCAGAGCACGGTGCTCAGCTCTGGTGAGGGCCTCTGACAACAAGGTAGATGACTTGTTGGTGGGGGAGCATGTGACAGGGAGAAACCATCTGTTGAGACAAGATGCATGAAGGATTAGGGGACAGATTTAATCTTTATAACAACCTACTCACACTGGAATAAACAAGGGTCCTGCAAGCACTACATTAATCTTTTCTAAGGCAGCACACCAATGACCTAATACTCTCTCACTCAGCCCTACATTTTAAAAGTTCTACTACTTCTCACCATCACCACACTGGAACCAAATTTCAAACTCACGAACCTTTGGGGGACACAGAAACCATATCCTAACCACAATATCTCTAATAGAACATACAGCCCCTGCTGATGGCTCAGGGAACAATGCTATTCTAGGCTGGTGCCCTGATGAGGAACTTCTTAGTTTCTCTTTAGAAGGAAGATTTAAAAACAAGCCCCTTGTCAGAGCTATTGGGTCCACTGGAGAGAAGAAGCAGCTAGTAGTTATTCCGTCGATAAATATGTGTTGAACTAAGCACTGTACCTGGCACTGGAGAAGCAGAGTGACTCTGACCCACCTGATAGAGAAAATAGCCTGATGAGAACTACAAACATCAAGCACATTAAGCAAGGTGTGTTGGTCAGCTTTCCCTTCACTGAGACACATACCCAACATCTATAACTTTTTTTTTCTTTTTTTTGGTACAGGGGATTGAACTCAGGTCCTTGTGCCTATGGGGCAGGTGGCGGAACCACTGAGCTAAATCCCCGGACCAACATCTATAATTTAAAGGAGGAGAAGTTTAAGTTGGCTCATCATTTCAGGGAATTTAATCTATGGTGGACTGGCTCCAAGGCAGAAACATTATGGTGGAAGGGTAAGGCAGAGCAAAGCTTCTCATTTCATGGCATCCGTGGAGCAGAGCAGGGGAACAGTGCCAGAAAGGAAGGACCAAGGGACCAAACACAGATCCCAAGGTCACACATCCATAGGCCACCCAGACATACCCAGAAGGGTGCTCTACCAATCACCTAGGTGGCTCCCAAGTCAATCATGTTGACACAAATAGCTTCACCAATACATAAAGTGAAGATGGTTACAGAAAGGAAATATAGGTTGCATGGGAACATAATGGGGAACTGATTTAGTCCATAATGTAAGGAAGCCCTTTTCTCTGACTAGCTGGCCCTTTTTTATCACTTGAAATTTCTTTGTACAGAACAGACCCAGTAAGGAATCATTCATAAGCTGAGTACTGAACCTCAAGGAAGTAAATAACTCAGTTTATCTAAAAAAGTTCAAGACTTCTGGGTGTGGTGGTGCATAACTGTAATCCCAGCTCTCAGGAGGCTGAGGTAGGAGGATCATGAGTTGGAGGCCTGCCTAGATTACATAGTGAGAGCCTCTCTCCTCTCAAAAAAATTGTTTAAGAAATAGAAAAGGTCATGTTTGGGAGCCTGAGATGTGTCTGCACTGGGGGACTGGGAAATCAGACAGCCATACTTTCACAAAGAGCACCTGGACCTCTTAGTAGAAAAGGGATGGTTCCTTTTGACCATTCACTTCCCTATCCTTAACATCTTCTAAGGTTTATTTATTTATTTATACTAGGGATGGAATCCAGGGATATTCTACCACTGAGCTATATCCTCAGCCCTTTTTATTTTTTACTTTGAGACAGGGTCTCATTAAATTGCACAATTAGGGCTTGAACTTATGATCCTCCTGCCTCAGCCTGCCTCAGTGCTGGGACTACAACATGCACCACTGTGCCCAGCTCCAAGTTTTCTTTTAAAGATATCTCTTCCTTGATTGCAATAATGTGGTTTGGACTGAATTAGTCTTCATTAGCTCTAGAGATAGGCCCTGATTTGGCTTAAGCTTTTTTTTTTTTGGAGACAGGGTCTCACTATGTGGTTCAGGCTGAACTTGAACTCACTATATAGGCCAGGCTGGCCTCAAACTCATGTTGATCCTCTTTCTTCAGTCTCCCGAGTGCTGGGATTATAGGCATGCATCACAACAGCCAGCTCTTAAGCTAATTTCTGTATGTTATTTACCTGGTCACAATAATTGATTCAGACATAAGCTGTGTCTCAGTCTATTACTTCAAACTGAGTAATTTATAAAGAAAAGAAACCTATTTCTTACAGTTCTGAAGACTGGGAAGTCCAAAGTGTAGAGGCTGCATATGGTGAGGGCCTTCTTGCTGGTGGGGACTTGGCAGAGTCTTGAGGGCCGCACAAGGTATCACGTGGCAAGGTGGCTTATGAGCATTGGTCCAACTGGTTTTCCTAACAGACTCATTTTCATGATAACTAATCCACTCCCTCAATATCAGTTTTGTCACTATAATGAAATTCCTGAGATAATTTGACTCACGGTTCTGAAAGTTCTAGTCTAAGATTGGGTGGACCCATTGCTTTTTTTTGGGGGGGGTGGATCAAACTCAGGACCTTGTGCTTACAAGGCAGGTGCGGTGCCACTGAGTTAAATCCCTGGCCCTGGATCCATTGCTTTGGGCTTCTGGTGGGCATGCAGCATGGTCATGGCTAGAGTGTATGGTAGGATCTTCCACAAGGCCTCACCTCCAAATAGTGCCACTCTGGAGACCACACCTTTAATATATGGACCTTTGGAGAACACTTATCCAAACCACAGCAATAACCCATTAATCCATGAATGGAATAATCCACTATGAGAGTCCTCATGATTTACTACCTCCCAAACACCCCACCTCCGAACACTAGTAACATATGAATTTGGGAGTTAAGTTTCCATGATATTTGGGGGACACATTAAAACTATAGTGGGATGAAACCTAATTTGGGCAAATGACTAGTGAAATGTTTGCTATTGACTCTTGGGAAAGAAGCTTCTGTTTCCTGTGGCTAGTAGAAGAGAGATTCTAGCTGGGTATGGTCCCACCTGGAAAGAACCTATCTCAAAATAAATACTGGGCACATAGGTAGCTCAGCACTTCCTGAGTTCAAACCCCACAAAAAACAAAGAAATAAACAAAAATGTACATCATTTAAATATACATCATTTCTGTGTATCAGTGATGCATCAATAAACCTGGGGGGAAGCGGCAATGTATTGACATGTCCAGTGTAGCACAAGTTGATCACATGAAAATTATATAGTTTAAACTTTTTTTTTACATTTTCACTGGCAAATGTTTGTACCTATTTATAGGGTACACTGTTGTACTTTGATACATGTATACAATATGTAATGATCAAATTAGGGTAATTAGCATCTCCATCATCTGAGATATTATCATTTCTATGTGTTGAGAGCCTTCAAACTCTTCTAGTTGTTCTGGAATATATAATAAATTGTTGTATGTAGTTACCATACTGTGCTATAGAACATTAGAATGGAATCTTCCTCTGAATTTTGGTACACATTATCCAGTGTCTTCCTCTCCCCACCATTCCTATCCTCTATGACCTCTACTTTACACTCCTATGTGATCCACATTTTTATCTTCCACAAATGAATGAGAACGTGTAGTATTTAACCTTCTGGCTTAATTCACTCAACATAATGTCCCCAATTCTATCCATATGGCCCATAAATGACAAGAGTTCATCCTTTTTTTTTTTGGTACTGGGGATTGAACTCGGGTCCTTGTGCTTGCACAGCAGGCGATGAAACCACTGAGCTAAATCCCCGGCCTGATCCTTTTTAATAATATTCCATTGTGTATATATACCACATTTTACTTTTCTATTCTATTCCACATTCTATTTTATAGTATAAACAATATTCCATTGTGTATATATAGCACATTTAAATCCATTCATCTATCATTGGATATCTTAGCTGATACCATAATTTGGCTATTGTGAAAACTGTAGTGCTGCAATAAATACAGGCATTCAAGTATTGTTTTGATATAATGATTTCATTTCGGGGGGGGATATATAGCTGGTAGCATTGCTGGATCATATGGTAGTTCTATTTGTAGCTTTTTAAGGAACTTCTCTATACTGTTTTCCATAAGAACTATATGAATTTATATTCCTACCAGTAGTATGTAAGCATTTCCCTTTGCCCTCATCTTTGTCAGTATTTTTAAAATCTTTTTGAAAATAGTCATTCTAACTGGAATAAGGTGATATCCTGTGGTTCTGATGTACATTTGTCTGGTAATTATCAATGTTGAGCTTTTTTTTTCATGTACCCATATTCCATTTGCATGTCTTTTTGTGAGAAATGTCTATTCATGTCTTTTGCCCATTTTAAAAGCAGATATATATATTTTCTGTTGAGCTGGGTTCCTTAAAAATTCTGAATATTAATGCCTTGTCAGATGGATAGTTTGCAAATATTTTCTCCTATTCTTCAGGTTGTCACTTTACTCTATTGATGGTTTCCTTTGCTGTAAAAAACCTTCTTAATTTTATATAATTCCATTTTCCATTTTGCTTTTGTTGCCTGTGTTTTTGGGGTGTTATCCAAAAATTTTTTTCCTATATTAATGGCTTGAAGTTGGTTTTTAGATATAATTAGAGAGATCTGTTTTTTTTTTCTTTTTAATATCTAGTTTTCCCAGTACTATTTATTGAACAAATGTCCTTTCTTCACTCTATGTTCTTACCATTTCTGTCAAAAATCAGCTGAATAAATACATGAATCTTCTATTCTATTCCATATGTCTATATGTAGGTTTTTATACCAGTACCATGCTGTTTTGATTACTATAGCTTTGTAGTATGTTTTAAAGTCAAGAATTGTGTTGGCTTCAGCTTTGTGCTTTTTTGTTTAGGATTGCTTGGCTATTCTAGGTTTTTGGGCTGCTATGTGAATTTTGTGGGGTTTTTTTCTATTTCTGTGGAGAATTTCATTGATATATTGATTGGGGATTGCATTATTTGAAGTAGATCACTCTGGGTAGTGTAGACATTTTAACAATATTTTTTCAAATTCATGAACATGGAATGCTTTTCCATATTTTGGTGTGTCTTTTCTAATTTCTTTCATCAGTGCTTTATGATTTTCGTTGTAGAAATCTTTTTTTTTTTGGTACTGGGGATCAATTCATTGTAGAAATCTTTCATTCACTTCCTAGTTAAATTTATTTCTACATATTTTATTATTTGTACGCATGGCTATTGTGAATAAGATTGTGTCTTTCTTTCTTTCTTTCTATCTATCTTTCTATCTTTCTTTCCTGAGACAGGATCTTGCTATATAGTGTAAGCTGGCCTTAAACTCACTATGTAGCCCAGGTTGACCTCAGACTCATGGTGATCCTCCTGCCTCAGCTTCCTGAGTGCTGGGATTACAGGCATGTGCCACCATGCCCAGCTCCCTTTTGATTTCTTTTTCAGCCAGTTCATTATCAATCTATTAAAAATATTATTTTTCATTTTGATTTTGTATCCTGTAGCTTTCTGTTGAATTCATTTAGCAGTTCTAGTGTTTTGGGGGGTTCTCTATGTATAAAATCATGTCTTCTACAAACAGGGATAATTTGATTTCTTCCTTTTCAATTTAAATGTCTTTTATTTCTATCTCTTGCCTATATGCTCTGGCTAAGATTTCCAGTACTATGTTGAGTATGAGTGGTGTAACTGAACATTGTTGTTTTGTTCCAGATCTTAAAAGAAACACTGCCAGCTTCTCCTCATTTATCATGATGCTGGCTGTGGATTCACCATTGTTAGCCTTTGTTGTGTTGAGGTAGGTTCCCTCTATACTTAATTTATTGAGAATTTTTAGCAAAAATGGATGTCAAAATTTCTCAAATGTTTATTAAGATAATCATATGGTCTTTGTCCTTCAATCTGTTGATGTGATATATAATATTAACTGGTTTCCATGTATTAAATTGTGTTTAAATCCCACTTGATCATAGTGCACAGTCTTTTTAAATTTTGGTTGGATTTGGTTTCCTAGTATTTTTCTGAGAATTTTTACATCTACATTCATCAGGGATATGGGTCTGTGATTTTCTTTGTTATATATTTGTTGAGTTTTAGTATCAGCACAATGCTAAATCCTTCACTGGCACCTCCAGGGAGGTAGAGAGGAGCCAGCTGTGCAGTTTTAGAAGGTGTCCTGTAGAATGCTTTATAGAATGAGTTTGGCTATTCCTTTTCAATTTTTTGCAACAGCTTGAGAAGAATTGCTATTAGTTCTTCTTTAAATGATTTGTGGAGTTCAACAATGAAGCTAACTGGTCCTGCATTTTTCTTTATTGGGAAACTTTTTATTACTGATTCAATCTCATAACTCATTATTGGTACGTCCAGGTTTTTTATGTCCGCATGGTTCCATTTTGGTAGGTTGTATGTGTACAGACATTTATCCATTTCTTCTAGGTTTTCTAATTTGCTGGCATAGAGTTGTTCATAATTCTCCCTAATAATCTCTTACATTTCTGTGGTATCAGTTGTAATGTCTCTTTTTTAATATCTGATTTTACTTGGTCTTTCTTTTGTTTTTTCTTGGTTAGCCTAGCTAAAAGGTTTGCCTTAACTCTTTTTTTATTAAGTTTATTGGTACATTTTAGGTATACATTATGATCACATTCATCATCAGGAATTTGTACCTGTACATGATATATCTTGGTTCTTCTTTTTTCCCCATTCCCCTTCCCACCCTTCCACCTCTCTACCCTTCCCTATTTACTTGTTTTTTTGTTTGTTTGTTTTGTTTTGTTTTTTTGGTACCGGGGATTGAACTCGGGTCCTTGAGCTTGTGCAGCAGGCGGTGAAACCACTGAACTAAATCCCTGGCCCCCTATTTACTTGTTTACTCCCTATTTATTTGTTTTCATTTTTTCCTTCTTTTCTCATCATTTTTTATTTCCCTTCTTTCCTCTCCCTTACCCCCTCTCCCTACTTCTCCTTCACCTTTGGACTTTTTCTTCTTATTTCACATTATGTATTATACACTGTGATCCTCATTTACACTTTCAGTTTCTCACACCAGAGAAACTATTTGGTATTTACATGTGTGTCCTATTTATAAACTTAATTTCACTAATAATTTTATATTCTTATCTCTATTTTATTTCTGTTCTGATTTTTGTTGTTTTTCTTTCTACTAATTTTGAGTTTGAATTGTTCTCGCTTTTCTAGTTCCTCGAATTGCATCAATAAATTGTTTATTTGAAATCTTTTTTTGATGTAGGTGCTTATTGCTTTATCTTCACTGCTTTTGTTATAGTCCATAGATGTATTATGTTGTGGTTTTGTTCTTATTTGTTTCAAGAAATTGTTTAATTTTTCTTTTTCTGTCTTCATTGACCTATTGGTCATTCAAAAATATGTTGCTTAGTTTCTATATATTTGTGCAATTTCTGAAGTTCTTGGTTTTTGGTTTGATTCCATTTTAGTTCAGTGAAGATATATATCCTCTAATCCAGCATCACACACCCATGATCCAGCCACCTCCCAAAAGCCCCACATATAAGCACATGAGGCTTTGGGAGAATGTCTAGATACAAGCCATAACACATAGTATGATTTTGATTGTGTGTGTGTGTGTGTGTGTGTGTGTGTGTACTGGGGATCAAACTTGGGTCCTTGCGCTTGCACAGCAGGTGGCGAAACCACTGAGCTAAATCCCCAGCCAGAGTTTATATGTATTTATAGTTCCTCTTGTTGAATTGATCCCTTTACATATTGGCATGCTTTGTCTCTCTTTGGTTTTTGGCTTCAAGTCTGTTTTTTATGATACAAGTACAGCTACTCCTGGGCCAGGGTTTTAGCTCAGCAGCACAGCACCTGCCTGACAAGCTCGAGGTCCTGAGTTTGATCCCCAGTACCAAAACAAACAAACAAACAAGTGTAGCTATTCCTGCTTGCTTTTTATTTCCATTTGCACAGAACACTTGTACAACCTAGACAGTGGTTTGTTCATTCAGCAAATATTTGCTAGTGCCAACTCTGTGCCAGGTGTTTTCTTAGGACATTAGATATAGAGGTGAAAAAGACAGTGTAGTCTAATGGGGAGACAGAGACCATTGTAATCCACTCACTGGTATATTAAGAGCAAATGCTGGGAGGTCAGTTGAAGACCATTTCTTAGTACATGATTTCTTTTTCTCCACCTCCTTCTCTTCTTCTTTGCCTTTTGCTGTACTGGGGATTAAACCTAGGGCCTCTTTCATGCTAGGCAAGCGCTCTATCACTGAGCTATACCCTGACCCCGTGATTTCTTTTGCATGCTTGACTTCAGGCATGCTATTCTTCCTTGAACACTTACTCCTCCCTTTACTTCACTGACTTCTGTTCTAAGACTCAGTTCAGTAACACTTCCTCTTAAAGCATTCCCAGGTTCCCCTTACCTATCATATGGGAGTGTGTTCTGTGCTTCCAGTTTTTTGGGGTTTTTTTTGGTACCGGGGATCGAACTCGGGTCCTTGCACTTGTGCAGCAGGCAACGAAACCACTGAGCTAAATCCCCAGCCCTGTGCTTCCAGTTTTAAAAATTTTTTGAGACAGGGTCTTGCTATGTAGTTCAAGCTGGCCTTGAACTCACTATGTAGACCAGGCTGGCCTCAAACTCATGGCGATCCTCCTGCCTCAGCCTCCCAAGTGCTGGGATTATAGGTGTGTGCCACCATGCCTGGCTTGTGTGCTTCCATTATGGTTTATATTTATAGTAGCCTGATTTTTTCCCCAAAGACTTTGTGATTATATATTTAGATGTCTATTTGGTTTCTACACTAATTGCTCCTGTGCAAGGAAGATGTGTTGTATTTCTACATATAACTCAAACGTTCCTAAGCTTTCCAGACTTTAGGAACCCCCTTTTTATTTAAAACTCCAGTAGCAACAATCCAAATCCCACGAGGCCATCCTCTATCCTTTCCCTGAAGGTCGTTTTTGCAACACTGCACTACTTCCCCATCGTACCTTGCCTGAATGTGGACGTGAGATTCTCTGTAAATTCCCTCTAATATAGGTAATGGTACAATATAATATTAAATAAAACTTCATTGCAGACTTCAGGATAAAAGAAGGAAGGTTCTGTGCAGAAAAGGGAAACCTAAAAATAAGATCCTTATTTCATTCAACATGTACTTTTAAAAGCTCTGTGCCAGACACTATTCCATATATTGGGAATATAGCTATAGATAAGAAAAATCCCTATTTTCAGGAGCTTACATTCCTTTGAGGGGAAGGAAGAAAATGAGTATATGATTTCAGAGAGTGAGAAGAGCTATAGCTTTGATAAAATGAGAATAGGAAATGGGATACTTTCAGAGGGGTGAAAAGAAAGAACACTGACCAGATTTTCTCTTCAACAAGGATTTTAGGGCTGCTTTACCAGATAGTAGTAGCTTTGAACCGGGATAATTAAAACTTTATAGACACACAGTTAAACCCCTCTGGGTGGGGGACAGGAGCAAATGCTGGAGAAGACAGAGTGGGCGGTGGAATTATCACCCCAGCTGCTTACCAGATTGCTGTAAAGGAAGGTGTGGGTGCAACTCGTAAATGAGTAAGGAGCGTGGAGCGTTTTACTGACAGCTTGCTCTGGTGCACCAGAGTCTTCCATTTGATCGCCTTCACAGAACACCTTCTACAACTACATGGTCAGCTCCTCTCTACATCCCTGGAGAAACCAGTGAAAGCTTTTTTTAGAGGTATCTGAAGGAGATGCTGTTTTGACATCCCCATGTTAAAAAAAACTTCTTGTTCCCCTGGAATCCAAATGAGGGAAATGAATTGGTTTGGTTCTGTTCTTTATGCATGGTCTCACTTATAGCAAACTGTAATGTTTTGCTTATAAAAATATCTTACTCATCTGATGTCTTCACAAATGATTCAGCTAACATTTTGCATGGTGATATGCTTCTCACACTCAAATTAGTGGCCTACCTGTAGCTGTTTTTTTTTTAATCTAGAGAGAACTTTGCATTTAAATTCTACTTTGTTTCTGTCCATTCTAGTTTCACTATTATCTAAGACTGCAAAAGAAGTTGGACCATTGAGATTCAGTGACATAAAAAGAGGTTAAACCTTTCAGAATCAATGATGTTGATGTTTAACTTCTGGGCCTCAAGTTTCCTCCTTTCTAAGTTAGATATAACAGTAACTTTTCTAAATTTTTGCTGTTGTTGTTGTTGTTTTCAAGACAGGGTCATTCTATGTAGTTTGGGCTGGCCTTGAACTCATTATGTAGCCCAGGCTGGACTTGTACTCACAGGATCTTTCTGCCCCAGCCTCCTGAGTGTTGGGATTACAGGCATTTGCCACCACGCCTGACTAATTATAATTTTGAGAGTTGAGATACCTACCCATGGTAAGTCTACCTAACTTTCTTCACAGCAATGAGCCCATAGACTCACATTCTATTCCACAAAAAGAATGAGCATAATTTTCTCTATATATGAAATAAAGTGAAATGGAATTAGTTTTTCCAATAACTGAAAACTAATAAGGAAGAGGTTTCTCAAGAAACTTAATATATAATCACCATATAACCAAACAATTCCACTCCCAGGTATATACTCCAAAGAACTGAAAACAAGAACTCAAAAAGATACTGATACATCATTGTTCACAGCAGTATTATTCATAGTAGCAAAAAGGTGGGAATAACCCACAAGTACATCAGTAGATAGTTGGATAAAAATCTTTGCTTTTTGGTGTATTGCCCCCTTCCTTAAAGATTTTTTTTTTAAATTGTGTTTCTGCCTTGGTCATAAACCTAGTTCCTGGAGACACCTATTTAATGTGATGCTTACAAATCTCAGTCTAATATATATTAGATGGTTATTATTTAGCCATAAAAAGGAGTAAAGTTCTGATATATGCTATAACATGGATGAACCATGAAACGTGCTAAATGAAATAAGTGAGACAAAAGGAAAATACTGTGATTCCACTTAAGTGAAATATCTAAGATAGGCAAATTCACAGAGACAGAAATTGGATTCCAGGTTATTAGGGGCTGGGTGGAGGAGAAAATGGGGAGTTACTGCTTACTATGTGAGATAAATGGCTACCAATGCCAGGTTTCCCAGAGGACAGGGGTTGCTGTTTTCACTGGAGTCCAGAAATGGGTTATAGTTGGAATAGCCTCAATTTGGTAAATTAGACACCAAAACTAATTTATTGTGAACAGGTTATAAAAGAGTTCCCAGGAAAGTCTAATGATTACTGGAAGGCTGGTTGAGCCAGATCACGCTTCAGTGACAAGAGTCTTCAGGCTCAGACAGCACATTATCATCTCCACCCTAAGGACACATATTCCAGTGGCACTACACAGTCTGATTCCTTGGCACTGCATTTTGGTGTGTTGCCCCCTTCCTTAAACAAAATTTTTTTTAAAAATTGTGTTTCAGCTTTGATCATAAACCTAGTTCCTGGGGATACACCTGGCCTATTTGATGTGATGCTTACAAATCTCAGGCAGATGTCTCCCCCCCAAATTTCTGTAATAACATTGTTCTCATGTTGTGATTTTCCCAAGACTCAGTCTTACTCTTTGAGCCCTTTCCTTAAGTGTGAGGAGTAATTCACTTTATCTCCTTTTTCTGATCATTTTCTGTATTTATTTATATTTCATTCCTACTGGCAACATAAGCTTTTGGTGGAAAAAGCATGTGTTATCCCTTTGCTAATCAGACTGCATCTTTGCTACAGACCTAGCAAGTCACAATCTGTACTTTAATATCTCTAGATGATTTGCATGAACTTTTAAAATATTTTTAACATTACATATTGTATACTTGTCTCAAAACATCATATGGTATCCCATAAATACTGTGTTAGGTTTTCATCATTATAACAAATAACTAAGATAATCAACTTAATTAAAAGAAGTACTAGTGGATGAAACTCAGTGATACAGTGCTTGCTTAGCATCTTCAAGGCCCTGTGTTCAATCCCCAGTAACACACACACACACACACACACACACACACACACAC
>NW_004624733.1:12343864-12377011 GCF_000247695.1 Heterocephalus glaber | reverse complement strand
TCACACAGGGGAGGGGGCAAGGCACCATAGGAAGAGGGCAGCTACTATACATAATGACTGCTGAGGTAGTGGAAGACCTATCAGTCACAAACCAAATTGGACAAGAACCTAATCAAATTCAATGGTTAGGATCAATGTTGAACTTACGGGGAAATTTGATTCAGTTCTTGTCTAGTTCAGTTTGCAACCAGAATCATGGCGAGATTGAATTCAAGAACCAAGGCACCACTATATATTATTAGTCTGCTATTTTGGTTTTGGCAGTATTGGGATCTAAACCCTGGGCCTCCTGCATGCTAGGCAAGTACTCTACCTCCCAGCTACATGCCCAGCCCATTTCTTCATTTTTAAAAGATGCATGGTTTTGCTAAATTGCCCAAAGTGACTTGAAAACTGCAATCCCCCTGCCTCAGCCTCTGATTAGCTGAGTGTATAGATGTGTAACACCATGCCCAACTCATAGTCTACTTTATCAAATGTGTTCAAAATTCTCCATAATTAACATTTACAATATAAACACACACAGACACAGACATAAGGAAAGTGAAAAGGCCACAGACTGGGAAAAGAATTGTGTGCCACACATATCACTGATGCAGGATGAAAATTCAGAATATATTTCTAAAAATCAAGCCAGCTGTGGTGGCACATGCCTATAATCTCAGCACTCTGGGAGACTGAAGCAAAAGGACTGCAAATTTGAGCCCAGCCCAGGTAAATTAGTGACTTAGTGAAACTAAACTCAGAATAAAAAATAATCGCAAGCGCAAGATCCGGAATTTGATCCCCAGTACCAAAAAAAAAAAAAAAGGACTGGGGATGTAATTCAGTGCAAAGGCCTTGTGTTCAATCCCCTGTACCACAAACAAACAAATGGAAAAGCCTACATTTATTAAGAAATAGACAATCTGCTTTCCACCACAGGAAATGGGAAAAAAAAACCCTCTGAAAAAAATGTATTAACTTAATCATCATAATAAAAGTCCAAATTTAAAGCACAATTTTAAGTCAGACGTGATGGGACATTCCTGTAATCCCAGATATGTGGGAGTCGAGCCAGAAGGATCATGATCTTGAGGCCAGCCTAGGTGCCTTAGCAAGACACCATCTCTAATGAACTTTTTAAAAAAATAATAAAAGCACAAATACTGATTTATCACCATCAGGTTAATAGAAATTGAAAGTCAGCAAAAGAGCTGGGATTTAATTCAGTAGTAGAGAACATGCACAAGGCCCTGGATTCAGTCTCCAGCCCCAAATCCAAAATTAACATCCTGTGTTGGTAAAGATGTGAAGCAACTGGAAGTCTTGTGCAATACTTGTTGGAGTGTAAATTTCTCAAGTGTTTTGAAACATTGTAGTCAAGCTTATGCTCTTACTTCCACCAGTTCTGCTTCTTAGTAATGTCCTAGAAAAACTCTTAGACATGTGCTCCAGGGGATAGAGAGAGGTAAGAGGTCTAGAATAATCTTGGTTGTTATAAAGAAAAAAAAAAAAGAAACAAGTCAAAAATCCAATGGGGTAAGACATTTGTAAATTAGTGTATACAAGTGGTGATCAAACTATATGGTGAATGTTTAAATTTTTAAAAAATAATTGTGGTAAAAAAATACATTGCCATTAATCTCCCCAAAATATTCCTCCTTGCTTTGAACACACTTATGCTATCATTCTTTTTTTTTTTTGGTACCGGGGATCGAACTCAGGTCCTTGCACTTGCGCAGCAGGCGGCAAAACCACTGAGCTAAATTCCCGGCCCCTTATGCTATCATTCTTTGCTATCATTTCTGATACAGTTCTGGAAGTCCTCTTTCATAAGTGTCTCTAGTTGTACTGTCCTGGCTGTCTTAATGTTCTGAAATGTTAATCTTTCATGGTCATTTTGACTTTGGGGAAGAGCCAGAAGTCATATAATGCCAGGTCTGGTGAGTAGGTGGGTGAGGATATACTGTACTGGTTTTATTAGGCTTTCTGAAAGTTGGCCCTTGGCAGCAAGACTTGCTATATTTGATCATGGTTCACAAAGATAAAGAAGATTTCCAGAACTGCTGGGATAAGTGTTCAAAGCGAGGGGGAGTATTTTGAGGAGGATTAATGGCAATGTATCTATTACCATGGTAATTTTTTATTTATTTTTATTTTTAATTTTTTTGGTACCGGCGATCAAACTCGGGTCCCTCTGCTTGCAAGGCAGGTGGCAGAACCACTGAGCTAAATCCCCGGCCCTTACCATAGTAATTTAAAAAAATTAAACATTCACTGTATATTCTGATCACCTTTTGTAAAATGAACTGATATTAGCAGTGCTGATAAATTACAACATAAATGAATCTTTCCAACATAATGTTGTTGTGTGGGAAACAAGGCAAATCACAGATATGAAAAACCAAACAATACCTTTTTTTTGGTACCGGGGATTGAACTCCAGTCTTTGCACTCGCACAGCAGGCGGCGAAACCACTGAGCTAAATCCCCAGCCCAATACCTTTTTATAAAGCTCAAAAATAAGCAAAACCAAACAAAATATTCTTAAACAACATCCATACATATGTGGTAAATATAAAGGAAAGAAAGGGAATGATAAACATTCAGTGCAGTGTTACCTTCGGGGATGAGGAGGGTAGGATGCATTTGGTGGAAGGGTGGGGTTACATGGGCTTCAAAGATATTAGCCTTTTCCTTTTTTTTTTTTTTCTCCAGTGGGGAGGTTTGAATCCTGGGCTTCATGCATACTAGGCAAGTGCTCTACCACTAAGCTACTCCTTCAGCTCTGTCTTCTATTTCTTAACCCAAATTTGGGTGAATTAAGGCTCATTTATTATTTTATACTTTATATATTCATTTACTTATTTATAAATATAAAATCTTATAATAAAAAATTTAAATCGAAACTGTCCTGGAACAACCCAGCCCCCATGCATGAGAACAGCCAAAAGGTGCCCTTGACTGAAGGAAGAAAGTCAGACAGATCCACGATTGCCAGAATGGAATTTATTGGAGACTTACTGACTGAAGCGTGGTCCTAGGCAGCAGCAAGACCAAGGGGATCCCGCAATTTGGGTCCGAAGGAAGAATATATTTATAGGCAAATATATTTCCCCATGTATAATATAGATTAGAACAACCATATCTTCATTGAAACCAGAGATTACCTGCTTTACCTAAGCTGCTAGGAGCGTCAGGCACATTCCTGGTGCCAGGGTCCCTTTGCACAGCTCTACATACCACTGTAACGATTTTGTCTATTTATACTTTGCTGAGAAACCAGGAAAAACCGGGGGGGTCACTCTGGGGGCAATCATGGTGATTACAACTCAAGTTGGCTTCAGTCATATCAAGCTGAATCCATACAGAAGCAAGAGGGCTATCCATATCTGAAGCCGTCATGAGAAATGATAATGCTTTTCATTAGTGCTCCATGAGAACTGGGTTGTGTGGTTTATGCCTGTTGTCTCAGCCTCATCAAATTCAGCCCCTTTCACTCTCAGAAGTCCCCTACATGGGATCTATGATCAACAGGGCCCTCTTGGTGCTGTTGGTAGTGGCAGCTGGCACTGTTGCTTGTCGGGATACCAGAACTTCTGGAAGAGAAATAGAAATGGTCTCTGAAATAAGGTAACTGAGACCTCAACTTCTACTTAATTTGGGATGCCCTCCTTCAGACTTAGTTTCTACATCTATAAAATGGACACAACTGCTTATTCCTACTCAGAATTCAGGGCTGGGGATTTAGCTTAGTGGTTATGCTGCCTGTCTTGAAAGCGTAAGGACCCAAGTTTGATCCCCAGTACCAAAAAAAAAAATTCTCATACTCAGGATTCAAAGAGTGGTTCTCTTGTTTTCCTTCTTAAATTAGAATGGCTCCAGCACCTCCTCATGGGGATCTAATATTACCCTATAGTGCAGGGGAACCCTAATTCCCTTCTCCATCATTCCAAGATCATGCCTAATTCATAAAGTCCCAAGAAGGTCAAAGATTAAGAGAGCTGAGAAATGCATTCACCAGGTGCAATGTGTGCACATTCAGTGGATCCTAATTTGAACAAATCAGTTCCAAATACCTATGCTTTAGAAAATTAGAAAAATAAGGATTAGGTATTCAAGGATAGTGAGGTGTGATAATTGCATTGAACTTGTAGTGTAATTCATCTTGACATGACTACAACCATCTTGGTCATCTGGCTATTTTGCCCACCAGGGAACCCTGGCATGCATTCCAAACACCACAGGATAAACAAAGTCATTAAGCTAGCCAAAACTGTTGGGCTGCCACTGACACCAGGAATGACTTTTTAAATCTTTTTGGGGGAGGGATCCTGGGGATTGAACATTCGTACATGCTGAGCATGCCTCTATCATTGAGCTACGCCTCTAACCCAAGACTGTTTCTTAACTGACATTTGACATGTTACTAGTTTTTTAGAAAGCTCAGGGACATTCCACTTGGCCATGCCCCACTTTCTTCTAGCTTAGCATATAAGCCTCTTCTACCTCGAAGTATAGGAATTGTTCTGCTTGCTGTTGCCTGAGACATACTTCTGTTCATAAGTTCCTAGTAAATTGTTCTTTGTTTGAGCTGGATTTGTCTGCCTCTTACTTCAATCTTGCTACACCTTCTACCTTTAGCTGCTGGTTCTCATGCAACAGAGTTTTCCAAAATGTATCAGGACATTTAAAAAAATTATTATCATTCGGAGTTATAGCCTAACATATAGATAAGGTATTATAAAGTGTGCTTTAAAATAATCCAGTGGTGGGAGTGAAGGAAATGGATAAAGAAGAAATGAAGGTGGTCGTGAGGTGCTCACTGTAGCTGGCTCATAGCTACAAGAGGGTTCATTGCTCTCTTTATTCTACTTTTATGATGTGTGAAATTTTCCATGAAAGGAGGAAGGGAAGCAGGGAAGAAGGACTGTGAACACTTCCTATCATACAGGGAAGAATTCTAGTGTCTCTCTGACCACTGTTGCCCAGCTCTGCCCTGGAGAGTTGCTCTCCTGCACATTGTCACCAGTCACCATAAGCTTCCAGAAGACAGTGGTCCCACACACAGTGTCAGCTTCAGCGGTCCTTCCAGGGGCAGACATGCCCAAAGGACTGTAGTCTGAGGAATGCAGGGTTTGAGCAGGCTCCAGCATCTGTCCCTTTGGGGTTCTACAACCCTTGTCCTTCTCAGTCCCACAAAATCTACCACAAGAGATCAGGCCACTTTCCTTTTTTAACTTCTTGAAAAATCAGAGCAGTTCCTGTTGATATACACCAAACTTTTTTTATTTCAGCCCTTCGGAAGGTCAGAGATAAGAATGACGGAGCCTGGCCACACGCACCCACCACCCAGGCCTCTCTTTCCTTCTGGGACACAGAAAGAGACCTGGTGGGCTAGGTGAGGCTGTTGTGCACCAGGTAATTCCTACTCCTCTCCACTCTGTGATCTCTCCACCAAAAATCAACAAGAAAACTTTGTGGTACAGAAGTAGCAGATAAAAGTTGGGTGCCCATCAACCCCGAAGCTATGTGGCTGGGAAAAACAGGAAGCCGGTCAGGTGCAGATGGGAACTGCTGCTCCTCTCTGGGAGGAGCGCCCTAGCTCAAGAGCTCCTCACTTATCCACCGGCTCTTACTGCCCCCTGGTGGTTATTTGGTTCTCACAGAATTTCTTGAAGTACAAATTCCCTCCCTCGGAATGATAGGAATGATAGCTGTAAAATTGGCCACCTCAAAACCCTGCAGTGGGCCAGTCTTTATTGAAAGACAGACATTTGGCTCCATGTTGACAAAACTTTCTGCCAACGCGTATTAGTGTTGCTGTCAAACTGGATGCTGACTCACAAAATCGACGGATGAAATCGCAGACAAGGAGGCAGTTAAGGGGAGTGTTTATTGAAAGTTCAGTATAAGGAGAGAGAGAGGTCCCAGCAGTAGGGAGGGGTCCCAACTGAGCTTTTTGTTTAGAGTCTTTTATGAGTAAGCAGAGCATTGGAATTTGCTCAGTGTCCAGTGGTCACCTATCACAGGTAGCCCTGTGGGTTTAAAATAACCAATTGGGGCTTAGATTTCCTAATGCAAAATTCAAAGGAAAAATCAGTTACTCAGCATTTTTAAATTCCACAAAACCTGGCCAAATATAGGGAGGGGTTTGTTTATTTGGGGCATTGTATTCTGCCTAAGGAATTTCCTTTCCTGGTCTTTATCTTACCATTTTTCTGTGTTTGGTTTTACATTTCTAAGCTTAGCTACCTGTATGGCTTGTGTTAGCTCTTAACCTGGTGTGCATGCTATTTCCTTTGTAAGACTAACCAACCCAACTCCATCCTAGACCCTATCCCTTACCAGCTGCCTATTATTTATTTGCAGTACTGGGGATCAAACTCAGGAACTTGCATTTGTGAGGCAGATGCAGTGCCACTGAGCTAAATCCCCAGCCCATCAGCTGCCTGTTTATAAGCTAAAGAGCTAAACTGTTTATTAAATTAGTAAATGAGTATGTTCCAGCTGGATTTGGGGGAGGGGACAGAGTCTCACTATGAAGTCCAGGCTGGCCTCAGACTCACAGCGATCCTCCTGCCTCTACCTCCCAAGTGCTGGGATTACAGGTATGTGCCACCATGCCTGGCTAGCCAGTTTTTTTGTTGGTTTGTTGATTGGTAGTACTGAGAATTGAACCTAAGGCCTTCACACTGAGCTACATCCCCAGTACTTTTTATTTTTTATTTTGAGTCCAGGTCTCACTAAGTTACTATGTTGCCCAGGCTGGGCTTCAACTTGTGATCCTCCTACCTCAGCCTCCCAGAATACTAGGATTATGGGTATGTACCACCACAAACCTGCAGTAGGAGGCAAGGGCACATCAACATGGCTGGAGCAGTTGGACATGACTTACCAATTGAGAAGACTTATTAACCATGGGCACAGAGCAGTAGCACCCAAGCCTGACATGAGATCAAGCCACACCCTGCACCCGATACCAAATATCCATATTCTAGCACATGATCAAGTGGGACCACCTGCATCAACTATCAAGACATAAAGGGATGACAGCAAGTGACTTTGGGGCCACTGTCCTCTTGTTCTTGCACTGGTCCATTCTGCTTGCAGGACGTATCTTCTCTTTTTGTTTCAAAGCAACCCTTTCTCCCTGAACATTTGTTTTCTGCTTCTCCTTTTTCTTTTCTTTTTCTTATTCTGCCCTAAAATAAATGGTAATCTTTCACATCCACCAACTGTCCTGACCAATTCATTGATCAGGACAAATAAGAACCCAGAAAACGCTGTTGGTCCCTACCCTATCTGATAACAAACCCAGTGGTTTCTTTTTCTTTTAAAATACTTTACCGGTTGACAATTTTAAAAATAAAAGTGTTGGGGGCCGGGGATTTAGCTCAGTGGTGCCACTGCCTGCCTCGAAAGCGCAAGGTCCCAAGTTCGATCCTTGGTACCAAAAAAAAAAAAAAAATGTTGGGGGTTGGGGAGGTAGCTTCGTGGCAGAGTACTTGCTTGCATGTGTGAGATCTTGGGTTCTACCCCCAGTACTGCAACAGAATGTTACAGAAAGGAGAATTCTGGGAAGATAGTGGAGCAGGAAGCTGTCTTCCTACCTAGACAACAATTGCATTGACAGAATCCAGTGTAACTATTTTGGAACTCTAGAGTCAACTGAGCATTTCCATCTTCCAGGGAAGGGCTTGGATGGTAAAATGTGACTAATTTTGATCACTTTCAGTTTTTAGTGGGGAGCGGCAGCCCACCTCCATTCCCAGGAATGTTGCTGACAGTCATTCCTGTGTTCCTGGAGCAGCTTGCAAGTAGCCCGTGGGAGCAAAGGACAGTTGGGAAAAGGGACCCTGCCCTCCAATACTGGGGATCTATGCTCTGATCGCTGGTGATCACAGAGGTGCAGACAAAGAGGTGGTAGGCATTGCTGTTATTACCCCCTCCCTTTTTTGGGGGGGTACAGGGGTAGGCATTGCTGTTATTACCCCCTCCCATTTTTGGGGGGGGGTACAGGGGATCGAACTCAGGTCCTCACACTTGCACAGCGGGTGGCGAAACCACTGAGCTAAATCCCTGGCCCTCCCCTTTCCATTTTACAAGCCCTCTACCCCTCTGGCTGAAGTGACTTCCAGGGCACTTAATAGGTCCAGGCCTTTTATTTCTCCTTCACATTCCTTTCTCCCCCTTTGGGAGCCAGACATTGAAAATTAGAATATTCAAAACCAATTGCATGTATGGGAGAAACTGGATTTGTTAAACATACCTGGAGAAAGCATAGGCTTGGAAAAGAACTGAGAAACACTTCAGGTTATAATTCAGGCTGATTGTTGACACAGAGACAGCCTATAACAATAAAAACTAAGGCAGGAAGATCTCTGTCTCTTTAAAAAAAAATTTTTAATGAAATAGATTAAAAAATCAGCAAACCCTGATGGAGAATCTGTTTACCAGAGTGGTCACATTATTAGAATAAAATGTCATTATCAACAACATAAAAACATAAAGCAAACGAAGAAAAAGGAAAGTATGGTCCACTCAAGGGATATAAGAAACCAACAGAGGCCCTTTCCTATATGGTGGCTATGGAGGCACTGAGGTCCATGGTGAGTCTTGCATCAGTCTGAGTTCTTCATCCTGAGTTCCTCCTGGGAGTGCTCAGGGGTCTCAGTGTCTAAAGAGCTGCTAACTGTGGCTGACGATCAAAGAGGTATGTATATATGGGACAAGTTGCTCATCAACCCCAAATCTAATTTCAGAAAAACCTCTAATCTTCAAACAGTTTGGGTAGAGTCGGTTACTAGACCAAGTTTAGAAATTTCTCCCATAGATGACCCAGGCAAATGAAAAGCTAAAAAAAAGAAATAGAAGCTGCTCCACCTGGTGGTGTCAATACAAAAAATATTGACAGGATCCTCGGCAAAGTTATACAAATGGATAAATCCTTATTTAAGATGGATCAGGTAGATTCAAAAGAAGAAGCTCGTTCAGAAGAGAATTCCCAAGACAGTTCGGAGAACAGTTCAGGATCTTAGGATAAGAATGACAACATTGCCGGGGATTTAGCTCAGTGGTGCCACTGCCTGCCTCACAAACACAAGGTCCCAAGTTTGATCCCCGGCACAAAAAAAAAAAAAAGGACAACATCACCTGGGAGATCACCATGGATAACATTAATCTTCCTAATTCAGAAGTGGAAAGACAAGATTGAAATTGTGGACAGTCCAGCAACTAAAAACAAGAAACAGTGAAATAAATTATCTTTTTTTTTTTTTTCAGTACTGGGGATTGAACTCTGGACCCTCTGCTTGCAAGGCAGGTGCAGTGCCACTGAAGTAAATCCCCGGCCCCCGAAATAAATTATCTTAAAAGAGATAGTTGATACCTACCTGCTAGTCCTGTGAAAAAGAATATAGTTTCAGGTATTTTGCTTTTTGGTATCTATGGTGCTCTTATGTGTTAAAAGAAAAACTATAGACAGATCTAACCTTTTGGGCAAAGAACAATTCATGCATCAGGCAGCCCTCAAAATAGAAAGGGGTTCAAAGAGCTCCACTGGTTAGTGAGGGCAGTGTGCTTTAATAGCTGAACACAGAAATAAAGAACAGAAATAACTTGATTAGTTACAGTAAGGCTTTTGCCTTGGTTGGACATGGTCTGATCCATTGGTGGCCTGGGACTGGCTGAAGATCAGCTGTTTGTATTTAGCTGAAACCCAGCTATTTGTTACAAAAATACATTAAAAAAATACATTCCTAAGTCAGGTTTTGATTTGTTTATGTACTGGTGTATGCTACAGTAACTATGAATGCCAAAGACAACCTCAGGAGAATGGTCTTGTGCTTATTTATCTTAAAATATTAGATATATTGTGTTTCTCAAAGAAACCAAAACTGGTTTTTAAAGGTCTGTAATATATAGCATTTTGGCATCTTCCAAGGCAAGATTGGCCTTTGTTCTTCTGCTAAAGAGATTTAGTGTTTTGAGAATTGAGCTTTGTGCATTGTGATGAGTGAATTTGATGGTGTCTTTCTTCATTGTGGATTTCAGAAATATCAAATTCATTTTAAACTAAAAATGTGAATTACCAGATTGTTTTAAATGATCCTGATACAAATAAACCTAGTGTCCCATTCCCCCTCACCCCCTGCCCATATCACTGATCAATCGCAGGACCTTGCACTTGCAAGGCAGGTGCAGCTTCACTGAACTAAATCCCTGGCCCCCTAGTTTTGTTTTTGTTTGTTTGTTTTTTGGTACCAGGGATTGAACTCAGGACCTTGAGCTTGCTAGGCAGGTTCAGTACCACTGAGCTACATCCCCAGCCCCAAACCTAATTTTGTTTTAAAAAAAGAAAAAGAAAAGAGAAAACCAATAGAAATTGCCCCCGAATAAAGACTGGATGGCAGATCTAGTAGACAAAGGCTATAAACAATTGCCTTAAAAATGCTAAAAGAACTAATCGAAGATGTGCAGAAGGTCAAGAAAATGATCTATAAACAAAATAGGAATATGAGGAAGGAGATAGAAAACCAAAAAGGAAATCTAAAAGTTCTGGTAGCTGAAAAGGGAAATAACTGAAATGAAAAATGCACTGGAGGGAGTCAAAGGCAGGTTTATACAGGTGGAAGAATTGGCAAACTTCAAGATAAGACAATGTAAACTATTGTGTCTGAGGAACAGAAAGAAAAAAGATTGAAGAAAAGTGAACTGAGCATAAGGGACCTGTGGGTCACCATCAACACACATGGTGAGCAGTTAATTTTGTACAAACCAAGCTTGTAGTCTCACAAAGTCAAAAAACGCAATCACAGATCAGTTTGATGAAGTTAAAAAGAATCGTTTCTATATTTCGAATATCCAGGAGAGGATTCTGAATTTAAGTCCAATTTGGGGGCTGGGGATTTAGCTCAGTGCCACTGTGCCTACCTGGCAAGCACAAGGTCCTGAGTTCCATCCCTGGTACAAAAAAAAAAAAAAAAAATGTGTTCTTTGTCCTGCTCTTATATGAATAAGCAAAGCATGGGAAAATGGTTTAAAAAAAAAAAAAGTTCAAGAGGCGAGACTTGCAGGAAGATGGTAGAGCAGTAAGCAGCAACTAATCAGCCTCTCCACATTCAGAATACAGACACTGGAAAATAACAACTTGGGGAACAAAGGAGGGAGAGAGGTGGACCCCTGGGACCTAGAAAGGACCTGAAGAGAAAGGTTAAAACCAATAGAAGAATTGAAGTGATAGACCACACAAAAAGAAGAGGAATCCTGCACTTTCTCTCCAGCTCTGTGCTTGCAGCATGAGAAAGGAAGATTGAATCTACAGAGACAGTAAAAGCAAGTGAAACCAGAGGCATCCAGAGAGAAATACACCAGTGGAATGGAATGGTGGATGCTGTGTGCTACAACAGCTGGTGAGTGACTCCAGTCCAAGCAACTGTTGTGTTCCCTGGGGAGTTTTCTTGGTCAAATGCCATTTTGGGGAGGGGCCAACTGAGCCAGGGACTCAGAGGAGCTATGGGTCGGCTTCATCTTAGGGCTCCCAGTGTTGGACTACCACAGCCACTGGGTGGGGGACAATCATGACAGATGTCTATGGTGAGGGAGCAATGGTCAGGCTAGAAAGAAACAGCCAGAGTGTTACATGCTAAATGACTCAGGCCCCAACCCCACAACGAGATATCTGGTTTAGCCTGAACTTCCTCAGACTTGGAAGCCCCAGAACCAACACCGTGCACTAATTCTACTTCAGGCTCGCTGGGTTTATTCAGCACAGATCTGAGCTCTAAGCACCTCCTTTGTCTACCAGCAAGAGCACAGTCACGCCTTGAATTGAACACTACCACAAAACTATAGACCTCAGAAGATAACTACGGCTTGAAATCACAGAGAATCTGCTTCTTTTTGTTGTTGTTTTGTTTTGTTTTTGCTTTTGCTTTTGGTTATTTTTTTAAATTTTTGTTTGTGCCAGGGATTTAGCTCAGTGATCCTGCCACCTGCCTTGCAAGCACAAAGTCCTGAGTTCAATCCCTGATATAAAAAAAAAATTTGTGGGGATTTTTCTTTCTTTCTTTATGATTGTTTTTGTTGCTTTGTGAGGGTGAGCATTGTTCATAGCTTTGTTTTGTTTTATCCCTGTTTTTGTTTTTTCATTCTTTCCTTTCCTCCTGTCTTCTTCACCAGTTTCCTGAAGTTCAGGTAATTTTTCTCTGTCCTTCAGCCTTGCTTCTCATCTCTTTTTCTTCTTTTATTTTTCTATTTTTCCTCTTCTCCCTTTTAAATTTTCTTTAGAGTAACGTTGCTCTATTGAGTGAATATTTACTGCATATAATTTTCTGATTTGTCTTGGATTTTGGTATATAACTATAAATCTTATACCTATAAGTAAAGCTGGCAAATTATTAGCTATCACAGTTTGTCATTTTCCAGGCTGTGTTTGATGCTATTGTTATTGTTTTTTTTACTACTTTAGCCAAGCTGACATAGTTGCTGTGATCAATTGATTTTTCTTGCATGCCAATACCTAGATTGTCTGGGGGTCATAAACAATACTGCAGTCCAATACCCAAGAACTGAGTGCTAGGCCAAACAGCTTGCAACCTCTCATCCCTAATAAGCGGAAAAGGCAGGATCCTGGGACAGACTCAAAGGCCAAGAGCAAGCTATGCCTAGAAGACATCTCTGAAAAGTAGTCATTTCCTGGAGAAGTCTTGAAACTAGTAATAAAGCTACTTACCATAAGAAATCTACAAGGCTGAATGCATAAAACAAATAAACAAAAAAAAGAAAAGAAGAACATGAGAAAACACAAAGCAAGATGCAACCCCAGACCTCTAGCTCAGCCAAGGCAAGTCGAGGGGGCAGTGAGGTGGAAGAAATCAAAAGCCACCCAGATGAACTTTTTGAAATGGTAGCAGCAGAAGTAACAAAGTAGATGGATAAGTCTCTAGAAAAAAATAAAGCAGATAAAATTAAACAAATAAATAAAGGGCCGGGGATTTAGCCCAGTGGTTCCATCGCCTGCCTTGCAAGTGCAAGGATCCGAGTTTGATCCCCGGTACCAAAAAAAAAAACCAAATAAATAAAGAGTTGATGACTATAATGAAGGATATGGTTAGTGCATCTAGAGTAGATACAGATAAAAAAAAAAGAGGAGGGCCGAGGATTTAGCTCAGTGGTTCCGCTGCCTGCCTTGCAAGCGCAAGGTCCCGAGTTCAATCTCCGGTACCAAAACCAAAAAATCAGAACCACCACCACCCCCAAATTTAAAGACCTAATCCAAAAATGGGCATCTGAAATGAATAGACACTTCTCAGATGAATTGGAAACAGCAAATAAATATATTAAAAAATGTTCAAAAATCACTGGTCATTTGAGAGATACAAATTAATGCTGAGATTTGATCTCTAGAAAGAATGGCTGTTATCAAGAAGTCAACCAATAACAAATGTTACAGGGGCTGTGAGGAAAAAGGAACTCTTCTCCACTGTTGGTGGGAGTGTACAGTGGTGCAACCACTGTGGAAATCAGTGTGGAGATTCTTCAAAAAACTAAAACTAGAGGTTTTATTTGACCCAGCCATTCTCCTTCTTGGTATCTGCCCAAAAGAATTAAAAGCATCATACCACAGCAATATATGCACACCTATGTTTATAGCAGCACAGTTTATAACAGCTAAATCTTGGAAACAGCCCAAATGCCCATCTACAGATGAATGGATAAGAAGGTGTGCATTTTTTATACAAGGGAGTACTAGTTTGGCATAAAGAAGGATAAGCTTGAGACATTTCTAGCTAAATGGATGCACCTTGAGACCATACTCATAAGTGAAATAAATCAGACACACATGTTTAAATACCACATTGTTTCTCTGGTGTGAGAAACTGAAAGTGGAAATAAGGACTAAAATGAGATATTACTGTCTTTTTGTTTTTGTTTTTGTTTTTTCAGTACCAGGGCTCAAACTCAGGGCCTTGCGCTTTCGAGGCAGGCGTGGTGCCACTGAGCTAAATCCCCAGCCTAAGGACTGAAATGTATAATAGATATTGGGAAATGGGAAGAAAATGTTCAAATGAGAAGGGGAACAAGGTAGGGGGAGGAAAGAAGAAACATGAAAAAGAATAGAAGGAAAAAATGGAAACAGCTTTTGTAAATAAGGAGGGTAAGAGGGGTCAAAGGTAGTGGGGAATGGGAAAAAATAAACAAGATGTATCATTACAGGTACAAATTTGCTATGATGAATGTTATTATTATGTATATCTAAAGTGTACTAATGTTTTGCTTTAAAACAAATCCTGTTGCACATGAAATATTATAAGGATCAAAACTGGAATTACATCAAATGAAAAAACTTCTGCACAGCAAAGGAAACCACCAACAGAATGAAGACACAACCCACAGAATGGGAAAAAATATTTTACCAATTACTCCTTGACAAAGTACTAACATCTAGAATATGTAAAGAACTCAAAAAATCAGAACCCTCTAATTTAAAGACCCAATCCAAAAGTGGTCATCTGAAGTGAACAGACATTTCTAAGATGAAGAAATACAAACAGTAAATATATGAAAAAATTCTCAACATCACTGGTCATTCAAGAAATGCAAATTAAGACAACACTAAGATTCCATTTCACTCCAGAAAGAATGGCTATCATCAAGAAATCAACCAATAAATGTTCACAAAGCTATGGGGAAAAAGGACCCCTTCACCATTGCTGGTGGGAGTGTAAACTGGTACAACCAATATGGAAGTCAGTATGAATATTCCTCAAAAAATTAAAAGTACAGGTTTCATTTGACCCAGCTATTCCTCCCTGGTATCTTCCCAAAAGAGTTAAAAGCATCACACCACAGTGATTACATGTTTATAGCAGCACAATTTATAATAGCTAAATCTTGGAAACATTCATCAATGGATGGATAAAGAAAATGTAGAACTTATATACAATGGAGTACTACTCTGCCTTAAAGAAGGTTAAACTTGAGTCGTTTGTAGGGAAATGGATTCACTTCAAGACCATAATCTTAAGCAAAATAAATCAAAAACACAAGTTTAAATATTGTATTGTTTTTTTTGTGTGAGAAACCCAAAGGATAAACAAGGAGCATAATGGAGGATAGATATTGGGAAGTGGGAAGAACATGTTTAAATGGGAAAAACAAGGGAGAGGGAGAGGCAAGGGAAGAAAGGGGGGAAAAAAGAGAATAGAAAGGGAAAATATGGAAACAAAACTTTGGTAAATGGGGAGGGGAAGAAGGGTTGAAGGGTGGGGAGGGGAATGGGAAAAAAAGAATTGAGGTATATTATGTACAGGTACAAATTTCCTATGATGAATGTGATCAATTTATATGACAAGTATGTACTAATAAAAATATAGTTAAGAAAATGTAAAACCATTATGAACCCTTAAAAAGTTGTATGTAAAATTTTTTTTCTCTAAAATATAGTGTATTTTAAACCTTAAAAGAAAAAGCACTGATCATTTTGCTTTTCTAATATTTCTTGAAGTCCAGTCCAGAGGTAGGGAGGAACTGTCAGCTAACTTAGCATACTAAACTCATAAGAACATTTCTTCTTGGGAGGAAAGGTCCTTAACCTTTTGTCTTTGTTTCTTGTGTTTTCTTTTACATTTCTAAGCTTAACTATCCAATCCTCTCTCTCTTTTTTTTTTGGTACTGGGGATTGAACTCGGGAACTTGCGCTTGAGAGGCAGGCGCGAAACCACTGAGCTAAATCCCCAGCCCTATCCAATCCTCTTTAGGCTGCTCTGATTTCCAACTCATAGTTTAATAACTAAACAACTACAATCGCTGTAGTATGATGTCATCTTTAGCTTTTTGAGAAACATACCTAGAAGAGGGATAGTTGGGTCTCATGGAAATTCTAACTGTAGTTCTTTGAGAAATCTCCCTACTGATTTCCATAATGGTTGTACTAGTTTACAGTCCCACCAACAATGTAGGAATGTTTCTTTTTCACTGAAGCCTCTAAGCTTTGCCAGCTTTTGCTATTTTTTGATTTCTTTATGATTACCATTCTTTCTGGAGTGAGATGCAATCTTAGCATTGTTTTAATTTTCATTTCTCATATGGCCAGAGGTGGTCGACATTTTTTCATACACTTCTTGGCCATTTGTACTTCTTCCTCTCAGAAAGACTGCTTTGAGAAATATCAGAGGCCGATTTCCTCCAATGGCCTAAAAAGGACAGTGAGGGCAAAAGAAAAAAAGACAATAGAGACTTCTGTAATTTCAAAGTACATAGGGGGCCAGGAGGTCAGTGTCTCAGAGTGGGCAAAGACAAAGCCTCTCAGAGCTAGCTGCTATTTATTGGGTACACACAGTAATTGGAGGGAGTATCGGGTGACTTATGGGGAGGCTTCTGATCCTGTGCCAATGAGGAGAGCATTCCCACCTCAGAAGGTGGGATGAGCTGAGCTGATAAGGAACTCATCCCTCCCCAGGTGAAACCTTTCTCTTTTCTATTATTTCTGGGTTCTTAAGGAACCAGGATATCTTCAGCTGATGCTATCTTGCCTTTGAGCATGGAAAAATCAAAGATCATTGAGGCCTCAGCTGTGATGGAGTTATGTTTCTGCGTGCCACAGCCAGCTCTCAGGCAAGGCAATATTGGGCCTTAAACAGGTTTAGTCATACTTTAATTATGAAGTGATTTTCCCCCAAAATTTATATAGTAATGCTCCCGACAGAGAAAAAAGAGCCCAAGGACACCCTGCTCATTCAGTTCCACCTAAACTGTTTCCTCAAGCTCAGCCATCCAGGCATTCAGAGGCTGCTTGAAGCCATGATTTCAAAGCAGCCAGACTACTGCTCATGCTGGTGGCAGACCTTGGCATTGTCCACATGATTTTGATTTTTGCAGATTCTTGCACAATGCAAAAGTTATGGGGTCATAGAGACTTCTACCTAGATCTCAATGAATGCTTCCCAGGGAATGTGTACCAGGGTGAAAGTCCTTGCCAACAGCTTCTGAAAGGGCATGCATGAAGGTGTAGGAATGAGGCTAGAGCTACAATGGAGACACAAGGAAGTTGGAAATGGCAGGAACATGGACTGTCTGCTGTAAAGCCACAGGCAGTGAACAGAGCCAGCCCAAGAGGGACCATATGGACTGGAACCAGCAAGGCTATGAAGGTGGAACTGCACAAACTCTCTGGAGTTTACATCATTCCACCATTTGTCCCAGATGTTGGACATAGACCTATAGTATTTAATGTTTGCCTTGTTGTGTTTTAGACTTGTTTCAGTCCTATTTCTTTGGATTTTCCTATTCCTCCCTGTTGGAATCAGAATGTTTGGCCTTTTCTTTCTCTTTCCTTTTTTTTTTTTTTTTTTTTGGTACTGGGGATCGAACTTGGGATCTTGCACTCTTTCGAGGCAGGCGGCAGAACCACTGAGCTAAATCCCCAGCCCCATGTTTGCCCTTTTCCATTGTATCTGGGGAGCATGTGACTTGCTTTTTGAGTTTTATAGGGATCTGCAGTTAAGAGTTTGCCTTGAGTCTCAGAGGTAACTTTGGACTTGGACTTTTGAGAATGCTAGAACAGTTGAGACCTTTAGGGAAGGAATTAGTGCATTTTTGGTTGTATGCAGGACAGTTATGTTAGGCAGAATTATGACCTTATTATCTCTATTTGGAGATTGTCAAGTCTACAAGGGGTAGACTTGTGATGGTAAATCCTGTCTGTCAACTTGATTGATTTGAGAGATGCTGAGGAGGTTAGTAGAGCATACTTTTGGTGTGTCTGGGTGGGTCACAGGGCCATGACCTTGGGGACTATATCTGGTCCCTGGTCTCTTCCTTTCTGTCTCTTCCTCTGTCTCTCTGCTTTACAACTGTCATGAGTTTAGCAGCTTTTCTCTGCCATGTCCTTTACCATGATATTTCTGCCTTGGATCCAGCCAACAACAAACTGAAATCTCTGAAACTGTGAGCTAAAATAAACCCTTTTTTCCTCTGAGTTGCCTTGCTCAAGTATTTGGTCATAGTATGAAAATGTGACTAAAACATATGGTAAGTTATGTGACTTTGTTTTATTTGGTTTTTTGAGATAATGTTTCACTGTATAGTTTAGACTGAACTTGAACTCACTATGTAGCCCACGATGGGCTCAAACTTGCAATCCTCCTGCCTCAGCCTCCCAGAGTACTATGATTGCTGGTGTGTGTCAACATACTCATCTTACAATGTCTTTCCTTGTACAAAAAAAAAAAAACTTTGTTAATTCAGACTATTTCTTTAAGATAGATTCCTAGAAATAAAAGTATTAAATATAGAGAGTAGCTATTTAGGAAAATCTTGTTATTGGCATATTGCTTTTGAGGAAAATTTTGCCAATTTGTATTCCTATTAATCTTTTTATTTTGGCTTCTGGTTGTGCATGTTTATTCATTCTTAATATGGTGTGCTAAACACTGTATCTTCTTTTGTTTAATCACCACTGTTTTAATCTATAGTAAAAGTTCTAGCTCGATGTGGTGCACATGCCTATAATCTCAGCAGTCTGGGAGGCCAAAGCAAGAAAATTGCAAATTTGAGATCAGCCTGGCAACTTAGCAACTTAGTAAGACCCTGCCTCAAAATAAAAAATAGAAAGTGTTGGTGATAGCCAGGATTTAGCTCAGTGGCACCACGCCTGCCTCACAAGCTCAAAGTCCTGAGTTCAATCCTGGTACCAAAAAAAAGAAAGTGTTGGTGATGTAGCTCAGTGTAAAGCCCTGAGTTCAATCTCAACTTCTGCAAAATAAAATATGAAATAAAATAGATTAATTTATGGGGATAGGTTATACTCAATGGTAGAGCATGTGCTTAGTATGCACAAGGTGCTCTGGGTTCAATCCCTAGGACACAAAAAAGAAGAAAAAAAATTTTTTTTTTTGGTACCGGGGATTGAACTCTGGTCCTTGCGCTTGCGCAGCAGGCAATGAAACCACTGAGCTAAATCCTCGGCCCAAAAAAGAAAAATTTTGATGATTCTCAAAGGTTTTCTTTTTTTTTTTAAATTGTTGATTGTAATAGCTAATTGCCAAAGAAAAAGTTTAGTGAATATTAATTAATTTATTTTTAGTACCCAAAAGTATAATTTTTCTGAACTTTACACATCAAAACACAGGTGGGTACAGTGGCACATGCCTATAATCCCAGCACTCTAAGAAGCTGAAGCAGGAGGATACATGTTTGAGCCCATCCTGGGCAATTTAGTGATTTATCAAAATAAAAAAATAAAAGGGCAGGGGTTACAGTTCAATACAAAGGTGAAAAAACAAAAAGAAAAAATCAATAAAGGTTATAAAACACATGTGAGAGTAGTGATGTTTTAACTCAAACTTTTTTATCTGCAAAAAAGTAAACTAACTGAGAGTTTAGAAAAGTGATTGATATAAAGCTAGCATATTATCATCATTGAGATAGAATCCCTATTTAGTAATAAACTGAACAAAAAGAATTTTTTGGTATTAGGGTTAGGGTTATCATTGCATGAGGAGTGGGTAAGGACTAAGAGTGGCATGAGGTGCTTTGAGGTGTTGCTAAGTTTCTGCTTCTTGATCTGGACCGTGATTACATAGATGTGCTCATTTTTGAAAATTCATCAAGTTGTACAATTAGAGCACACTTTTCTTGGCTGATCTGCTAACTTAGCCTGGCCCTTAGTGGACTCAGCTTTGCAGCATGTGTCTGCCATGTTCTCATGGTAAGGGCAGAGGTGCCAAGAGAGCATCTCCCAAGGTTCAAGTCCTTTTCAAGCCTGTGGCCATCATTTCTGCATGCATTCTATTGGCCACAGAAAGTCACACAAAGGAAGTTAGAAGCGAGGGGTGGTGGGCTACTCCAGGGTACTTACAGTGGGAGGGCATTGGCGTCAAACAGCACAGGGTACAGGTATAGGCAGGGAGATGAAGTGGGCCATCAACACAATCTACCACAGTGTGGCAGGAAGAAAAGTGTATGTAGTGACAGTATAGTGGACACATACAATAAAAGAAGACAGAGTGCTTTAGGGGCACAGAAGGCACAATCCACATTTTATCTTGTATTAAGTTAGCCATGGAAAAATTTAGGCATGAGCATGTGTAGTAAACATTCCAGCCCAGTACTAGGAGGCTATAAGTGGCACAAGCTTCTAGTTTCCCCATAATTTGTCTGTTTTATTGTAGATTGGTAAGCTAACTAGATTATCTTGTAGGCATTTAGACAGGGCCACCCTCAAGGACCCAACATAGCGGAGGAGCCAATATAGAGAACAATTAAGGCACATTCACTTGTTAGCATTATAAAAAAGGAAAAGAGGTACTACTTCCCCAAGATAGATAGCAGTGATTGATATTCTAAATGTGACTTGTTTTCCCTTTTGATCCTCATTTAATATTACCTGGGTGACTGTATCAATCTTATTGGTTGGTCATGGTTTTGCCCCATCTCATGCCCACCTTGTAAATTTCCATTGGGTCTTCCAGTTTTGTCCCACTTTGTACCTGCCTCACCACATGGCTTTGCTGTATAAAACATCTTTGAAAAGTGGGGTGGGTGGGCAACCCACTTTCTAGTCCCCCTTCTGTCTCTCTTAGGCAGAAGCTTTCTTTCAATAAATTTTTTCCTACTCTTAACCTCCATTGTTCCTAGAATTCATTCTTTGATTTTAGAGAACATGAACTCACATTTCTGATACCTAGCAGGTTTGGAAATTACATCTGTTCCCCATATATCATTTTGGAGGTCTTCCACTGAGATTATTGGTCAGAGGTAAGAGTTTTCTTTCATAGGTTCTAACTTTGGTCTTTTTGCTTCATAGATTATAACTTTTGATTAATAGGCTCTGGACGTTTGTTTCATAGATTCTGGTTTTTGTTTCATAAATTCTGGCCTTTGTTTCAGCTTTTGTTTCAAAAGTGTCTTAATTTTAAGTTGTGTTTTAAATGTTTGCAAATTTCTTGTTTTTCTTATGCATTGTCTTTAGTTAAAATTACATTTTATTCTTTTGTATATGTTTCATTTGGACTTAGTTGCTTTTAAAAATGTTGCAAAATGGGTCTCTTATGAAATCATCTCAGATAAAGACAGGTCAGGCTTTTATCTCTCTCTTATAGAATGCCAAACAGTGGTTACTCTGCCAGCTAGCAAATGCCTTTAGGGCAGCTTTGACTCTTAAAGCAGAGGTCAGGTTTCTCCAGTGCCCTCTGGTGAATCCCCACTCCCATTGAAGCCAATTGGGGGTGGAACATTGACCAGATAGACAATTGGGTTCCTTTCTGAGACAGATCTCTGATTACATGGAACTAGAGGAAACTAACGGGTCATGGCCAGGGGTACTCTCTGGCACATACCCAAAGGTCCCTCAGAAGAAACTAGCTCCTGACAGCCCGTCCGGGTAATCAGCAGAAAATCTCCACATCTTGTCCCTATCTGGGCTCCTCAGTGAGGTGAAAGGGGAACTCTGTCAGTGATCGATCCTTAGATATCCTCTGTCTCAGCGTAATCTGAAACAATGCCATCAGAGCCCTTTCTTAAGCCTCCTTTAAGAGTTGAGCTACAGGTTTAGACTGTTCTCTCCACTAGTAAGACAGACCTCTAGACAAACGTAGAAAACAAATTTTTGATAGATTAAAAACTACCCAAACCTTCTCTCCCCCAGGCATGGTCTTCATCATTTGTGTGTGTAAGGGAAAAAAATACCTTTGCCAATAGGTTGTGAACTTCGGAACTTTCACTGTTGGACTTTAGAGTACTATGTGGTGATTTTTGGATATTTAAATGGCTTGAACTTTAGACTTTTTTCTCTGCTATTGAATTAAAACTCTCCTTAAACCTTTCTCCAACTTGTTGGGAGTTAATTTTAAAATTAACCACATTATGGTTAGACCTCCTCTCCTTTCGAGGGGTCAAACTGAGACAGCTCAAAACAATTGTTTTGTCTTTTACTAGGAAAATAAGAATCAGTTAGCGACTTGCATTTCTGTTTTATATACTAACTAGAATAAAAGAAAAATTTAGCCAGCCTTGTGGGACTGCATGATTCCAAAATCAATTATTCCCCTAGCCTCTATTGTACTTGTAAATTAATGGTTAAAATGTGCTTGTTAGTTCTGGGATAATAGAATCTGTAACGAAACAGAGTTCCTAAGTAAAATTGCTCAACCCCTTGTTTGTCCAGAGAACGAATGTTCCTGGGCCCACTGTCGGTAAAACAATCCATCAATGTGTCTGCCGACCATCGGTATGTGACGGTCGTGACCATATGGTCGTGACCATTACTGTGTGTGTGTGCTGACCATCAGTATGTGACAGTCGACCACTAACCTTTGTTTTTTTTTTGTTTTTTTTTTCGTAAATCTACATGTTAACCTCCCCCTCAACCCCCTATAAAACAGCCTCCAACTCTGAGCCAGTTGCCTCTTGAAGCTATTTTGCTTTGGGAGTGGCATCTGGCCAGACTAATAAAGGTCTGTTTTATTTTCCACTTGTCCGGTGTGTTCCTTCCCAGGTGTTCATCGCTGCAGTCAGCTCCTCAGAGCATTTGGTAAGGCCCTCGGTCTTACAGCCTTTCTTTTCATTCATGAGCACATAGGAAGTTGATGAAGGTGCCTTTACTAACATGTGGATTGTGGCTGTGGGACTGCATAACTCTGTAATCATAAAACTCCCCTAGCCCCAACTGTGATTGAATGTGAGTAAATAGATAAAGATGCTTGTTAGTTCCGGGACACTAGATAAGATCTGTATCAGCCATAAGGTCCCAAAGTAAATTACTCAACTCTTTGTTCAACTGATGTTCTGGACACCACTATCTATAGAACAATCTACAAACATCTGCTGACCATCAGTACGTGTCAGCTGACCACTAACCTTTGTTCCTCTTCTGTAAATTTCACCTGTTAACTTCCCCTGCAACCCCCTATGAAAAGAGCCTCAGACTCTGGGCTAGTGGCCTCTCTAAGCTACTTTGCTTTGGGAGTGCTGTCTGGCCAGACTAAGGTCTGTTTTACTTTCCAACTTGTCCGGTGTGTTCCTTCCCGGGTGTTCTTCACTGCAGTCAGCTCCTCGGAGCGTTTGGTAAGGTTCTCCGTCTTACATGGCTGCTAGGAAGACCCGTGAGTTTCAAACAATTTGTAATTTTAAAATGGACCTTAAAGGAGTAGACTTATCTTGCTGCTAATAAAAGTTGCCTAAATGACTGGATAGACAACAGAAATGTCTCAGAGCTTTCTCTGCCCTAGGGCCCAGGGCAGAATCTCTGACCTACCATCCTAGAAAGCAGTGGTTTAAATCTCTTGGTTTGCTAGCAATACTTCCTTCTCTAAACATGATTGTTATGGCTAAAGTCAACTGTAACTTGTGCTTTGAGAGTACCTACTGGAGTAAGGATATGAGTTCCCTGAGACTGGTAAAGGGTAGATATTCTGGTCTTGTTTTATTTTCTGAGTCTCTCTCCAGAAGGTAGCTACCTACCCTGAAGTGGAATAAACCTTGGGGGACCACCTTGGGGATGCCCTAGGGGCATAGGAATCAAGCAGGAACTTTCTGGACACTCGCATTTGTTTTTCTTGTTTCAGATTAGGAACTCCATATCTGAACCTCATGCTCCTTTGGAATGTATTAAAGAGCAATTTAGTATTTTTCTACACCCACAGGTGGTACGGCTACCTCTTAGAGCAAAGTATTATGATTCTATTTCACAACTAAAATTATACTGTAAGAAAAATTGGTCAGAATTGCCTTAAATTCAGACTTTCTTTACATTAAAAAGTAATCTTTGTTAGGGCTGGGGATTTAGCTCAGTAGTTTCGCTGCCTGCTGTGCAAGCACAAGGACCCAAGTTCGATCCCTGGTACCAAAAAAAAAAAAAAAAAAGTAATCTTTGGGCGGGGGATTTAGCTCAGTGGTACCACTGCCTGCCTCACAAGTGCAAGGGCCTGAGTTGATCCCCCATACCAAAAAAAAAAGTAATCTTTACTTGTGTTCAAATGTAAATGTGGGCAATAGAAGAAAGAGATGCCTCGCCCTTAAGACATTCAGTACGTCTAAGCCTGAGGCTACTGCTCCCCCTAACCACCAGGTGCTGAGGGTGGAATTTCTAGGCCAGGCATAATTAAAATCTCTAGGAGGCTATTTCCATCCTTAACTAAGTTGTTCAGGTTCCTCAAAGACAAAATCCCTTGGAGGAAGTAAATGGCAAATATGGGACTACCTGTGTTCTTGTGTCTTTTTCTCTCAGTGACCTAAATCAGATTAAATGAGAACTAAGAAAGTTTTCAGATGATCCTGATATGTACATTGAAGTCTTTAGAAAACTTTACTCAGACCTATGAACTAGATTAAAAAGATATAATGTTTCTCTTAAATCAAATATTAATTTCTAAGGAAAGAAAAGCAGTATTATAAACTATTACTACATTTAGACATATATTGTCTTGATTTTAAAAGGTAAAGACTGACAGCCAGGGGAATAACTGGTTCCTACTGGAACACAAACAGTTCCTATACAAGACCTCCACTGGCCTGCCAATCAGATAAGAGATTAAAATAAAAGACATTTTCAAGCATGTATTCTTGAAGGTCTAAGAAACACAAGAACTAAGCCCTTCAGTTATTTCAAATTGTCAACTATTTATCAGAAAAAAGATGAAGACATCCCTAGATCCTGATTTGACAAAAGGAAATACAATAGTTTTTCCCAAGACACAGTCTTGCAATATATAGACAGTACATAGGGCTGGGGATTTAGCTCAGTGGTTCTGGCGCCTGCCTTGCAAGTGCAAGGTCCCGAGTTTGATCCCCGGTACACAAAAAAAAGATTAATATATAGACAGTATAGTGTTGTGTGCCCCCTCAGAAGAGCTTTCTAGCCAAGGCACCTGTGCTCTGCTGAATTTTCTAACAGACAGGGATTATAATGTTTCTAGATTTAAGGCACAATTTTGCAGCCTTGATGTAAAATATTTAGGCTTTATTATATCTAAGGGAGCCCAAAGACTGCAAGAAAAAAGAATTAAACCAATTCTTTCTTTTCCACAGCCCAAGACTCTAAAACAGCTAAGAGAATTCCTAGAAATTACAAGCTTTTGTCACCTTTGGATAGCAGGATATAGTGAGATTGTGTGACCCATCTATCAGCTTATAGAGAAACCCAAAAGACAGACACCCACATTTTAACCTGGGAACACATTCCAGAAGTTCAAACAAGCACTTCTAAGTGCCTGCCTATAGGACACCATCTCAGTTTGTATGTTAATAATAGGTAAAACATGGCTTTGGGAGTGTTTCTACGAGATCAGTGTAAGACCGAGGGCCTTACCAAACGCTCCAAGGAGCTGACTGCAGCGACGAACACCCGGGAATGAACACACCAGACAAGTTGGAAAATAAAACAGACCTTTATTAGTCTGGCCAGATGGCACTCCCAAAGCAAAATAGTTTAGAGAGGCAACTGGCTCAGAGTCCGAGGCTGTTTTTTATAGGGGGCTGGGGGAAGTTAACTTGCAGATCTACGAGAAAAGGAACAAAGGTTAGTGGTCGACCGTCACGTACTGATGGTCGGCAGACACATTGATGGATTGTTCTACCAACAGTGGGCCCGGGAACATTCATTCTCCGGACAAACAAGGGGTTGAATAATTTACTTAGGAACTTTGTTTTGCTACAGATTTTATCTATTATCCCAGAACTAACAAGCACATTTTAACCATTGATTTTTAAATACAATAGAGGCTAGGGGAGTAATTGAATTTGGAATCATACAGTCCCACATCAGAGAGCTGCTCAACAGCCTATAGGGTATTTAAATCATAAATTAGATATTATAGATTAAAAATAATTTATTTGAAAAGAAAAGCCCTAAACAGTATAGTTAAAATACTTTCATCTTCTCTCACTCTTTCAAGAGGCAAAAAGCAGCCATTCAGGTTCTTTGATTATTGGTTTAATTTTCTGCTTGGCAATGAATTGGAGTCAATCATGGTTTTTGTCTCTAGATACATGTTTTGCTAAGGATTACAGACTCACCATAAAAAAGATCGTGATCTTGATTGTCTTTCTACACCTGCGATGGTTAAGATTTAGTTCTTGTGCCATACTTAGAGTCACCCTTCTGTCCCTTCTCCACTGCCATGGCCCTGAGAAATAACACAGTTCTCAGTGGTATTCGATTCAAGGCACTTCCCTGCTCTGTGGCTATACCCTTCCAGAGTAAAGCTGACCTTCACTTATCTCTGGGCCATATAGAAAACTGGTCTAGGCTTAATCCTGAAACTCTTGAAGACTAAATGTAAGTTTTAGTCTGAATTTATCTTTCAGACTTCAGGCAGAATTGGAGATAAACTCGTCTTATGTCCCTCAAGAATGATGCTTTTTTTAAATAACACAGATAAGTTCATTGATAAACAAAACATTCCTAGGGAACCTTATGAGTTTAATAACAGTTTTAAACAAAAACAAGTATTAAAAAAATAGGCACAGGCTGCCTCTCATCATGATTTCTCCAGAACATTTTGCTTGGCCCGCCACTATTCTCAAAGAGATGCTAACTAAAGCTCTAAAAGAGGAACACCTATAGCTAAGTATGGTCCAAGGGTCACAGGCTAAGGGATGCCTTAGACTGGGCACAGAACAAGAGGGATACACAGGGGTGCCTTTTTTCCTTCTTTTCTTTTCAAAAAAAAAAAAAAAAACCTGTCATGTACTGGGGATTTAGCTCAATGGTTCTGCTGCCTGCCTTGCAAGCACAAGGTCTGGAGTTCAATACTTGGTACCAAAAAAACAAAAAACCAAACAAACCAAAACTGCCATAGGTAGACATCTACAGCACAGTAGATTGAAGCCTTGGGAGGCCTTCTTCTATCACTGTTTGAAATTCATACTTGGCTCCAAAGAGTGTCACCTAGTCTCTTCTACACCCAAACCTAGCCTGAGTGCACACTCCTAGAGATAGTTAAAATTATCTTTAACAGTCTGTCCCTTTAGAGGGAACAATTACATGTGGCTTTCAAATAATTGTGGCTACAAAAGCAACCATGAGAAGCCTGTGTAGCTGGCTATTTCAGTCAGATAAATTGTCAGCTTAGGGCTCATCTTAAAACCATTTTTGCTTTCACAGGTATAAAAGATTTTTATTCCTTTTGATTCTTATTACACGAGATCTCTGTTAATTGACCTACAAAGTTCTGACTAGTCTTATTTATAGTTACAAACCTAAGTTATAGAAGAGTTATTATAATTCAACTTGGCCAAATACATATGAGTGCACTCTGGTTTATAAACAAGTTGCCGTGTGTGTGTGTGTGTGTGTGTGTGTGTGTATGTGTGTCTTTTCAGTTTGTTACTACACATAGAGCTGTTTTGTTTGAGCTTTTTTCTTTTGGCATTTTGGATTTTTTAAGATGTTTGCCTGTAACTCGAGTTGGCTTATAGATAAATGTAATCCAAGACATGCTTTCCCCAGGTTGCCAGATGATCCAAATAATGTCAACTGGTTTTACAAATACAGTACATATTGTTGTCTATATATAATAACTTGGGAATCTTTCATTGGTCAAAAATAATGTGTTAATTGTTATGATCTGGCTCTCAAAAGTCATCTAAAATTTTGTTAAGATAATTAAAGACTCTTGGGCTTAGGAAAACTACTGGACAGGACTCCCCTTGGTAAATAAAGGAGCAGCTGCCTGGAAAAATTTATTCCAGCCTTTGTTCACAAAGGGGACCCCAATAATTTCCATAGCCTTGTGGGAAATACATTGCTAAACATATTATTGTGATGTGTATACATTGGTCATGGTCAAATGGTAAGTTTTCTGTGGGAAAACAATAAGGTTTTATTTAAAATGTTCTTGGTACGAAACAAAATTAAGGGACAAAGGGTTTCATTTAACTGATACTCATTGTTATTTCACGGTGTACTAAATATTATTCATGCCTTCTGAGTGTACAGGTCTTCTAAGATATTATTTATGGTAATGATCTTTTTTTTGACTCAGGTATCTACCTTTCTCTTGTGCTCCAGCTACTTATGACAAGAGGTACATATCAAGCCAACATGAGATAACCTATCAAATAATATTTTTTCTTAAGAACTTATGTGATAGATATGTTATGTGTCACCACACTTAAGGATGCTCAGATGCCAAACAATCCAAACAATGTCACACACTAAAATTAGAGGCTACTGCTGCCTGCCTTGCAAGTGCAAGGTCCCAAGTTCAATCCCTGGTACCAAATAAATAGATAAATAAATAAATAAAATTAGAGGCTAGACATTATGAACTTCTAAGGTATATTCATAGGCCAATATGTATGATCTCTTTAGTTGGCATCCTATTGAAGGATAACCAATTAAATAAGAGTTTTCTTTATGTCATTTAATGTCTTGTGATCAGATGGAGGTATTTGACTAAAAGACTATTCCATACTAAGATGGATATGTAAGTGTTGCAAAGATAATGCCATCATGATTGTCATGCTAAAATACTATGTGTGGCTCTTGATTTTAAGTTTCTCTATATAATGTATAACTGTTGTCTGTTAACATTCTGCAGTGATTCAACTACTGAAATGACCATGGTTGGTAAAATAACAGCCCTTGAACTGTGCTTTATATTTCAAAAGTACTTGGCCTGGGGATTTAGCTCAGTGGTTCCGCTGCCTGCCTCCCAAGCACAAGGTCTCAAGTTTGATCCCTGGTACCAAAAAAAAAAAAGTACTTAATGTCCAGATGAAATTATAATAGTTAAGCTCACTGCTCCTACTGAAATACTTATGTCACTGATCTTCTCTTCTAGGTGTTCAACAACTAAAGTTCGGAGACCAATACTAAAAAGGTAACTGGGCTATGAGGACATCCAATATTTTGGTCCTGGTCCCTCAAGGTCAACAAAAATCTAGGACACAAAGGAACCTTTCCTACAAGTTCCTACATCTTTGGTAAGTTAAGTTACCCAACCTCCTGAACAGGGAGATTGGTGGGCACCAGAGAACAGATGTACTGTGTGCCAAAGGAAGGTCATAAAGAAAGAAAAGTCTCATGCTTTCACTGAAAGCAACATGATCAAGCAAGGCCATGACCCATCCTGACAGTTGACACTGACAGGAGCTGAGAGGCTCTATACATGGTTCCAAAATAATGCCTAAGGAAACTTAACTGACCTTGATAGATAGCAAGAGGTTCATACTGATTGACCTAGGTCTCACTTTAACTTGGTCTTAAACACCCAGCAGAAAAGAGTAACCAAAAGAGGTATAAAATAATGCCATAGTAATAAAGCTAGATATAAAAAGGGGCTCCAGTTGCTGATCACTTCTGGCAGTTTCCAGCTACACCAGTAGCTGACCATGGTTATGGATCATTAGGAAAAACTATGGTAAAATCTATAAAACCTCAGCTAGAGTTTTATATTTTAAAACTAAATTTGTCCTTCAAATTGTCTCTATGTTGCAGCTAAGACTGGAGAGATTTATGGCAAAATTTCAGACTTATAGATAATCTCCAGCAACAAAAGAGTCTAAGAGCTAACAGGTTATAATTACTATTTCAGTTTCTAAGTGTGACTCTTTCCTCAACCTGCCTTTCCATTCTAGTGCTCATGCTTAGATTATATGTGGTCTAATTTCTTTAAAATTTTGTTTATTTTTGCCTAGAGGCTGCCAAACTTCAAATGATTAAATAAATGAAAGCAAAGACAAATGTGCTAGACTTCTTTTACCAGGATCCACCAGACTGACCTGGTAAACAGTTCATAACTGCTAAACTGCAATATGACTTCTGTGTTAGATTCTGAAGTCCCCTGGGGCTTCTCCTTATCCTCTCTGAGGAAGGCTATTACTAGTTCCTCCTACTAGAAATGCTTGTTGGCTATATACATAACAACCCTGGTAACCTTATTATTTAGCCCATGCATTCTTAACTGTTTCTTTGGTTTTGTCTCCTCCAGACTTGAAGCTATAAGTCTACCCATAATGACAATGCCTGGTGCCTATTGAGGACCTTTAGATAGACCTTCTATAGAGTAACTCTGACTGCTGATAAAAACTACGACCCTCTTCAGCTGGAGTTAGTCAGAATGGTCTTTGCCCCTTGTCTTTCATGGCAGTAAGGGGTACTTCTTCAGAAGGGGGAATATTGTAGATAGGTAAGCTAATTAGATTATCCTGTAGGCAGTTAGACAGGGCTGCCCTCAAGGAGCCAACACAGCTGAGAAGCCAACATGGAGAACAATTAAGGTGCATTCACTGGTTAGCATTATAAAAAAAGAACAGAGGTACTACTTACCCTAGAGATAGATAGCACTGATTGATATTCTAAATGGGAAATTCCTTGTATGTGACTTGTTTTCCCCTTTAACCCCCATTTAATCAATATTACCTGGGTGACTGTACTTGTAGTCTTATTGGTTGGTCATGGTTTTGACCCACCTCATGCCCACCTTGCAAATTTCCATTGGGTCTTATAGTTTTGTCCCACTTTGTACCCTCCTCACCACATGGCTTTGCTGTATAAAACATCTTTGAAGAGTGGGGTGGTTGGGCAGCCCACTTGCTGGTCCTCCTTCTGTCTTTCTTAGACAGAAGCTTTCTTTCTCTCAATAAATTTTTTCCTACTCTTAACTGGGGCAAGCAGAGCTTCTCTGCCAATGGCTTCCATGGAGACCCAAGTCCTGGCCTGTGAAGTGCCAGGACCCTGTTGAGTTAACTTCCACCTGAGGTCAGCATGACCCCCAATTAAATTCCTTTCCCTGAATTATGGCTTCCCTCACTGATGGGTTGCTGGTTAATTATGACCCAACCTTGGTCCCTGTTTGTTTTCTCCAGCTAGATGAGTAGTGCCTCCCTTTTGTAGCCTTGCCTGTGATATCTGCTATGCCTCAAACTCTATCACCACATGTTTCAAGCACACCCTGGCCTCCTTCTTCCCACACCTGTAATCAGTAAATACTGCAGGGCTTGGGTACCTTTTGTCTTTGTTGCCAGAGCAGATTGGACCAGGCGAGTCTTCTGTTTCTTCCTTTTGTTCTTTCTCACTTGCATCATATTGCCTTCCAGGAGATCAAGACCTACAGCGGGGCTCTCAATAAGCATGCCTCCTTTGGGTCTGTGAACATCTCATATGTCCTTCAGTTTTACATTTTCCACAGCTCCTAGAATAATGCCTTGCTTAGAAAAGGCACTTGAATGTTTGTGAAATAAAATTTCAGCCATAAAGGTAGTCATTTCCTCTGTGTCAATTTTTATCTCTGACTCCAGGAGAAATAGACCCACATATGCATCAGACATATCTTTATATTTTACCATCACTTCAGTGAACTCAGGGCTTCATTCTCAGAAAGTCTCCACTCTTAGAAGAGTTCCCTGACAAGGAGTTCTAGCACAGTGACTGATGTGTGCAATCATTCAAATTTTGAAGTGTGTCTTCTTCCTCCTCCTCGTCTTTGATATATTTCCTTCTTTTCAAGCTAGACATGGAGGCACATTCCTGTATTCCCCACACTCTGGGAAGGATGAGGCAGGAGGATCAAAAGTTTGAGCCCAGTGAACAATTTAGCTATACCCTCTCTTCAAATAAAAAGGGCTGGAGCTATAGCTCAACATAAAGCCCCTGGTTCAGTTCCTCAACTCACGCCCTGTTGGTGTGACAGAAAAGAGAATACCTTCCAGAGAAAGCATCTCAAAGCTCTTGCCCAGGGATTTCAAGTGCCTTCACACTTTTATAGTTAAAAAATTTAAGGAATACAGCAAAATTTTAGTTTTCACTCATGTTTTGATACTGCCTTTGTTTCCTGTATAACCCTACTTGGTTCTAATTTGAAAAGAAGTGACATTAGCATTAATTTTGTGTGTGTGTAGTTATCCCTTACTGTCATGTGTTTTCCCCAAAGGTGAAAGAATTCATGTCTATATATTTTGTTTGCCAGTATCATGGACTCTGAATGAAATATTTCTTGGAGCTAACATTCTAGTAATTTCAGAGATGGGTAAGAGGTGTTATCATTTGTAAATATTTGCAAGGAATATCATCAACATACTGTAATTTTGTTTTCCTCTAAGTAATTACCTTTACATGTTTCAGTGTTTAGGTGCTTACAACTATTTCAATAGAAGATCAACTCCTAGCTGGGTGTGGTGGTGCACACCTGTAATCCCAGTACTCAGGAGGCTGAGGTAAAAGGTTTGCCACAAGTTTGAGGCCAGCCTGGGCTCCATAGTGAGACCTTGTCTCAGAAAACAGACAAACAAAAATGACTGACTCCTGTCTAGAAGCAGAGCTGGGTCTATAGGACAGCAGCCCTGCAAGAGTGGCTGAGTTAAGCACCTCTCTGTGATGGAGGTCACAGATAGCCCAGAGTTTGGACAGAGTGCAGGTTAAAGCTGGGGCTCCTCACTGTTATAAGTGAGAAGCGCCATGTTGCCTCTGCAAACTCCCTAGTTCACCTGAACCTGCCTTCAGGGGCCTTTTTAATCTTTTATTTATAATCAGTGCACTTGTTTTAATGGATAATTTCATTGATGTTCTCTCTGCCTCTTTTGTTTCTTTTCATCAACCAGAATACTTAAAACCTTATCTTAAAACTGCATCATTCTGCATGAAGAAATCTCACTATGATTAACTATATTCTAATAATTGGTTATCTTCATTTGTATTTTCTTTTCATTGTTATATGCTTTGATGTATTATTTAATTTCTCTTATTACGGGAGAAACAATGACAGTCACCATTATTACCCAGCAATTATACGACATTTTTTAGTCCTTCATCTGTGACTTTATTTTGTTATCTGCAGAATAAATGTCATATTTCCCATAGTGTTCCCTACTTTTTTGCATCACTATCACATATATGTGGCAGGTGAGTATTTATATGTATTTTACTAATTAGGAAACAGACACTGGGAAGAGCAAATAACTTTGTCTTAGTCAGTTAATTGATTTCTCAAGGCTTTTTAGTGAAACTGTAGCCACAGTTTAATACGTGTGTGTGATTTTTTTGAAATTTTATTTTATTGGTACATTTTAGGTATACAGTACAATGACATTTATCATTAGAAATTTGCACCTTTACATAATCTCTCTTGGTTCTTATTTTTTCCCCCTTCCCCTGCCCTCCCTTCAGCCCCTCCATCCCTCTCTATTTACAAAGACTTTGTTTCCATTTTTTCATTTTCT
>NW_004624733.1:12263632-12302338 GCF_000247695.1 Heterocephalus glaber | reverse complement strand
TATATATATATATATACACACACACACACATTTTTCCCCCCTCTTGGTACAGGGATCGAACTCGGGTCCTTGTGCTTGTGGAGCAGGCAGCAGAACCACTGAGCTAAATCCCCAGCCCTACTGTTACTTTCTATATTTGACCAATTTGATACTTCAAAGATATAAATGTTTCGGGCCAGGGATTGCCTAAACCCAATCTAGGCAATTTAGCAATTTAGGAAACCCAGTCTAAAGAAAAAAAAAAACTGGTGATGTAACTCAGTGTGAGTGAAGGCCCTAAGTTCACTTCCCTAGTACTACAAACAAACCAAACGATAAAGAGGCATCTTTTTAAGTAAAGCATTTGTTTAGAAATTCAGTATTAAAAAAAAAAAATCACTCTTGCACTGGGGATATAACTCTGTGGTAGAGCACTTGCCTAGCAGGTGCAAGTCCTTAGGTTCAATTTCCTGTACCACCACAACCACACACAAAAAAAGGAAAAAGAAATTCACTTTTGAAACATTAGTTAAAGTTTTGTAATGGCAGAAGTTTGAAAACAGACTAAATATCCATAGTAAGTGAAGAAGCTTTCCATATACTGCAGATAATGGTAAGCTCTCCAGAAAATATTAAAAGAAAAAAACCAAAATGCAGAAATAGGCTTCATAATGTATTCCTTTTTTATGTGAAAATAATACATATTTAAATTTGCTTGTATATGCATAAAGGAATTCTGGAATAATATATATGAAACTTTAACAGTGATTATTTGTGATAGGGATATATATAGGCTGCACTAAGTGAAGGGAGAAAAGAAAAGGGAGACTGTACTTCCAGCAAAACATTTTGTTATAAGCCAGGCGTGGTGGCACATGCCTGTAACCCGTAGGCTGATGCAGGAGAATTGTTGAGAGTTTGACCTTAGCCTGGGCTACAGAGTGAATACAAAGTCAGGCCTGAACTACATAGTGAAACACTTGACTCAAAACAAAACAAAACAAAAAATTTATTTAAACACAAAAGAATCTTATGGTCAACACCCATTTATACTTACAGTCAAACCTTGGTAGTCGACTGCTTTGAAACTTGTTGAATTTGCTATGCACATTTTGATGTGAAAATTTTGTCCCATGCTAGTCCTTACAGTTTATTTGGTACTTGAAGCAGAAGCTAGAACTTGTCAGTGTCAATTGCCTCCTGATTCACTATGCTTTCCAGCCAAAACAGTTTTTGGTACCAGTGGTTTTTGGTACTTAACAATTGACAATGAGTACTGAGGTATCACTGTACTACCTAGATTTTTCCGTTAACATTTCATTGTATTTATCACGTGTATACTGATTTTTCTGTCCATTTTCAATGTCTTTCTTGATGCATTTTGAAGTGTGTTGTAGATGTGCATATCAGTATACTTCATCCTAACATAGCGTTAGCTACAAATCAATGTTTGTTTATGGTTCTTTTTATTTAAGGTTAAATTTTTGTAATGGAGGCACTCGAGTCTTAAGTATACCATTTGAAAGTTATGACAACCTGTGAAACTCAAATCCCTTTCAAGATTCAGAACTTGATGTCACCCCGGGAAGTTTGGTTGTGTCTATTTTCAGGCATTCCCAGCCCTTGTCCCCCAAAGTTCTAATTTTTTTCCCTACCATAGATTACTTTTGACTATTTTAGTAATTTATATAAATGGGATTGTTCATTCTTTTTTATACTTTTTTTGTATAAGCCTTCTTTTATTGTGTATAATAGTTTTAAATTTATCTATTTAATCTGTTGATGGATATCTTGCTTGTTTTCAGTTTTGGATTATTATGACTAAGGCTGCTTAGCACTTCCTTCCATGAGTCTTTTATAGTCATAGGTTTTCATTTTTCTTAACTATAGCTTATTTTCATTCATTCATTCATTTTTGTGATGAGTCTAGGTGTCTATGTTGTCCAAGCTGCTCTTTTTTTCATTTTAGTGGTACTGGGGATTGAACTTGGGGCCTTCACACTGATCTACATCCTTAGTCCTTTTTATTTTGAGACAGGGCCTTGCTAAATTGCAAACTTGGTTAGGCTAGGCTTAAACTTGTGATCCTCCTACCTCACTCTCTCAGAGTGCTGGAAATTAAAGGTATGTACCACCATGCCTGGCTTCCAAGCTGTAATTTTTTTTTTTTTTTAAACAGGATCTCACTATGTAGTTCAGGCTGGCTTTAAACTCATTATGTAGCCCAGGCTGGCCTTGAACTTGTGATCCTCCTGCCTCAGCCTCCCAAGTGCTGGGATTACAGGCGTGTACCACCATGCCTGGCTCTTTTTCTTTTTCTTTTCTTGAGACAGGACTGTACTACATTGTTCAGGCTGGCTTTGAACTCACTAACCCAGGCTGAACTCAAACTTGTAGCAATCCTCCTGTCTCAGCCTCTGGAGCGCTGGAAGGCTCTTAGTGGATTCAAGCCATCCTACTTCAGCCTCTCAAATAGCTGGCACTACATGCACATACCATGCCTACCACAGCTTTTTATATTGTTAAGTTATTGATCCATGTGAGTGAATTTTTTACACTTGATCTTAGCCAAAAGGCCGAGAAGCGATGTGAGTGAATTTTTTGCTACCAAATCAATAAATTAAAAACAGTTTTGAATTTCTTAAAAATAAGAGTAGAAAATTATACTAGGAAATGAATGTTCTCCCTACCCCTAAAAGTATTCTGAACTGTTCAGTGGTATCCTATTGCCTTTATAATCAGATAGGAATTTTTTCAAATAGCAATTAGGACCCTACAGGATATTCCTAGGATGTTCCTAGTTCTGCCTCTGGCTTGAGTTTTCCTTTCATTTTAACTAGTCTAAATCTTGTTCTACCTTGAAGTCCTGTTTTCTGCTGCCTCTGAAACCATCCCTTGTGCTTTATTTGCATAAAACACTGGAGCAGTTACTATCTCCTTTAAGCGCCTATGCCACACATTGTCCCTGTCATTCATTTAGCACTATTTATGTTCTGACTAGTAATGTTTTTCCTATTTTTTGTCTTGTGCTATCATGTATATCTTAAATTGTTATTTATGTCTTGTTTGTAAGATGACACATTTTGAAAACTTAGTAGCAAGAAGGTTGTGTGTTACTGTCTAGTAGTTTACTGAATTACCTATTATTATGCGTTCAATGTATGTTGACATATTATGGTTAACAGTTTTGAAATCATTTAGGCAAGAACAACAGTATTGATCATGTTTTTATAGAGCTTATGTAGTTTGCTAAAAGCTGTACCATTAATTTGAGTCCCTTTCTACACAGGGTGAAAAGAAGATAAAGACAACAGTACTAACAGCTGCACTTCTACTGTCTGGAATTCCTGCTGAAGTGATCAATCGATCAATGGATACTTACAGCAAAATGGGAGAAGTCTTCACAGATCTCTGTGTCTACTTTTTCACTTTTATCTTTTGTCATGAACTGCTTGATTATTGGGGCTCTGAAGTTCCATGAAGCATGCAGACTCAGAAGGGGAAGCTTAAAAAAGCCAACTTCTGTATTGCATTGTCTCTAAAGGAGGCCAATTGGTTTACATCTTTATGTATTTCTTTTACTTTATAGAAGTTGTAAGACCACTTTTCTAGGAATGGAATGACAGGTTCCCCGATTTGAAAGGGCGGAGTTTGTATTAGTACTGCTCTGAAGAACAGAGTACCAATGTCATTAATGATTTTTCTTGTTTAATTAGACTCCCTAATCTTTTCTTTATATCTTTCCTCTAACTTCTCAGATTTGTAATTCCTCTATTGGGGGCTGAGCTAGTGATTTTAGAAGAGCAGATAAATATGATCTCAACTATCCCTATGGATGGCTTCCTGTATTTGTGTCATTCTGTTCTGAGAAATAAAACCATCTTAAAAATAAAATGAAAGTAACTGAATTGTCTGATGTTGTCTGCACATTTTAAACAATCTCTTTTTCCTTTGAGTTAGTGTCTTAATTTTTATGTCAACACAATATTTATTTCTTTATTTATTTATTTTTGGTATGGGGATTTAACCCGGGACCTTGCGCTTGTGAGGCAGGCTCCTGAACCACTGAGCTAAATCCCTGGCCCTCAACACAATATTTAAATGGGAGAAATGATGAAGAAACATACATGTGGGCCAGGGGTGTAGCTTAGCAAGTGCAAGGTGGTAGGTTCAGTCCCTGTCTCTGAAGTGCATTTGAAATTAGAAGCTATTTAAAACCTATTTGCTATATACCACACTGTGATCAGGATCGGAAATTTTCTCTGTTGAATTTTCAGTTTTCAGAGGTTCAGAAGTATGTTGTTTGTTTGCTTGTTTGCAGTGCTGGGGAATCAAACCCAGGGCTTCATGTATTCTAGTGATTCTACCACTGACCTATACCTCCGGGCCTAGAAGTATGTTGTTAGAGTAAACTAGAGGAGAATGGTTAAAAACGGGATCTGAATAATTAAGACATACAACCCAACACCATAAATATCCTTTTTTACCTAATTTAGTAACAATTTCACATTTGAAAGTTTTGTTTTCTTAAAAGCGTGAGCTTTGCGCAGTGGCAGTATTGTAGCCAATGAGGTTTATCCGAGGCGCGATTATTGCTAATTAAAAGCGTATGAAACTTGAGGTATATCAGCTAGCCTTATATTTCCTTACAGATTTTTGTATGGTCTATTTGGTTAATTTGTGTGATGTTGAAAATACAGTAAGTCCCTGACTTGTAAATGAATTCTGTTCCAAGAGAACATTCGTAAATCAGATTCCTTTGTAAGTCCAACAATGTCTTATGCACCTTTGACACAAATATACAGTATATATCGCTTTGCACTTCCTAGCAGTCCTTTCTACGTCACCATTGCTTTTCCTCTTGCTTCTGGACATCCTGGACTCCGAGCGTTGTACTACTGTACACTATTGCACTGTATAATAAGCACAGAACAGTGCGACTGTGACAATGTCTGGGAGACACATGAGCTACTTCTGTGATTTGTGTCTACAAAATGTCATGCAAGGTCTGTTCATATCTGAAAGTTTGCAACTCGAATGTTTATAAGTCAGGGACTTCTGTACTTTTTTTATTATGACTAAGTCTTGATTTTTGTTATTTTTCTGTTGAAATAGAATAGTGGAGAATATATTTAAGTCTATTCCTTTGATTTTGAGATTAAGATTACATATATGTACATTTTCTGATTTCATAATGAATCTACTATCTAAAGAAAAGTAATGGCCAGGAATGGTGGTGCATGCCTATAATCCTAGCACTTGGAAGGCTAAAGCAGGAGGATTACTGCATGTTAGAACTCAGCCTGGGCTACACAGTGAGTTCAAGGCCAGCCTGAACTATTTAGAGAGACCTGTTTCCAAAACAGAAAATCTATTAAGATCCTTTAGAGTTGTCGCACCCTCTATCCCTGGGAAGACACTAGTGAAGTTAAATTTCACATTTTTACTACTTTTGTTCCTTAAAAAAAAAAAATCCCTGTTTAACCAGTTGACACCTGCAGCTTTAATAATTGCAGATCATTACCAAATTTATATGTTAGAAGAGGGCCGGGGATTTAGCTCACTGGTTCTGCTGCCTGCCTCACAAGCGCAAGGTCCCGAGTTTGATTCCCAATACCAAAAAAAAAGTAGACCTGTAAGGTATCTGTGTCTACTTATGCCATTTTTTTCTCTTCAATTTATTGGCATCCAATAATTTCCTTGGATGTGTTAAATAATATGAAAATGGAAGTTTTTAAGTGTTCAAAATAATGTTTAAAATATTATTTAGAAATGTCAGGGTTTTGAAATGTATATGAGTTAAAAGTAGACTGATAGGGCCGGGATTTAGCTCAGTGGTTTTGCTGCCTGCTGTGCAAGCGCAAGGACACGAGTACAATCCCTGGTACCAAAAAAAAAAGTAGACTGATAAAGATGATTGATTACAAGTGACATCTTCAACCATATCCCCCAGTAGTTTTTCAGTCAGTTAGTTGTATAAATGGACATGTGTGCATCACCATTGCTATTAAAAACAGCAAGAGGGTGCCAGAGATGTAGCTCAGTGGTGCTGCACCTGCCTGGGAAGCACAAGGTCCTGGGTTCAATTCCTGGTTCAAAAAGCATGAAAACAGCAAGAGGGTTATAAAATACTCAGAACTGAGAATCAAAATCTGCTGCTTTGGAAGCTTGGGCAGTTTGCTGATAGTAACGTATTAGACAGTGTAGACTGTAATCCCTTCTTGGACCTGTACTAACAGATAAAAGCAGCTTCCAGGACACTGAAGAGCTGTGAAATCACCATATGTATGTTGTGAACATGAGATATTTGTGCCAGTTGGAATTGCCTTGTTATTGGGTTCTCTTAAAGGAGAGTGGAAAAATATAAAATGAGCTCTGGGCTAGGTGTCAGATACTGATTCTCTTTTTCCAGCCTAAATTCCAACAAGATTAGTGGTCTAGGACTAAATGTATTTCCTGAGCCTCAGCTTTTTTACTTAAAATCAAGATGCATATGTGATTCAAAAATCTGTTCCAGCTGTAACATTAATTCTGTGACAAGCAATATTCAAATTGCTAATTCAAAAGTTAGTTAATTCATTCATTTTGCATGGCTTCATCCAGTTCCATGTCTGTGAATACCAGGTATATTATGCATTCTACTAAATTCTAGTAAGCCATTTCTCTCCCACTATTTCTTCCTTGAACCCAAATCTGCTTCCCATGTATTTCTTCACACATTCACCATAGCCTGCAATAGCTCTGTTCAAAACCTGGGCGTTGTCTTCCTCCTGCTGCCTCACAGCTCACATCCAGTTCATCAATTCATGTTTTGAGAGCTGCCTCCAGAATACATTCAGAATCTGACCACTTTTTCCTGTCTCTATTAGTGGCCTCTCTCCCCTCTTTCTGAGATGGAGTCTTTTTAAAAGATCAACTTTATTTTGTTTATTTGTTCATTTGTTTTGAGACAGGGTCTTGCTTGGTAGTTCAGGCTGGCCTTGAACTCACAATGTCCTCCAGGCTGGCCTCAAACTCACAGCAGTTCTCCTGCCTCAGCCTCCCTAGCGCTGGTATTACAAGTGTGCACCACCATGCCTGGCCCAAGGTCAACTTTATTTGGATAAAACTTTATACACAATAAAATGCACCAATTTAACATATATAGTTAAATGACTTTAACAAATGTATATATCCATGCATTAACTGCCACAATCAAGATAGAGAACTTTTCTATCATCTTCAGGTGTTAAAAAAAGTAAAATAGTACAGAAGCATGTATTATGAAAATGAGAGCCTCTCCCTGACTTCATCACAACTTTTCTGCAAGAACATTTTGGTGGGTATTCCACAAGACGATTCCTTCTTAATCTTGACCTCAGGATCACCTAGTGGGGTTAAAAATTCTCAAATGTGTTGAGAAGCTCTGTAGACCATCGGTGGAAGCCAGATACTTCATTCCCCGCAAAGCTTCCTAGTGCAGGCAATGTTGAGAACTATTATACTTTTTTACTGATGTATTTTTAATTCTTCTTTTTCTTTACTGGGTTAACTCCTCAGACTTCAAATCTTGCTTGCAAGCCTAAAACCCACTTAACCCTCAGAAAGCTCTTCCCTCGACAATGTAGTCTCCTTACTTTATTGCACGCACTTTTGTTTTCAGTCATGTTTATTTAACTCATACAACTGTAAGCCTCTCAGGAAATCTAGCACATTCCCGGCATATGACAACACATATAAGTGACTTTTTTTTTTTTTTTTTTGGTACCGGGGATCGAACTCGGGTCCTTGAGCTTGTGCAGCAGGCGGCAAAACCAACTGAGCTAAATCCCCAGCCTATAAGTGAATGTTTTAATGAATCAAGAGCGTGTATGGAGAAGATTGTAGCATTAAAAGCGCAGATTGAGATGGGCATGAGTGCGTGCTCTGGCACATCAGCAAGCTGCCCAAGATGTTTGGGTCGTCCCTGCAGCAAAAACCCTTCCAGGGCTGGAAAAACCGCGAGGGCTTCTCCTTGGGGCGCGGCCGGCGCTGCGCACCCTCCTGCCAAGAGGAGGCGCTGTGGGGAGACAGGAGCTTCCGGCGGGCTGTTTCCTTCCTTCTGCCGCCGTTGCTAGCACGTCCTGTTTTCGTTGGCTGTGCTAGGGATGGCGGCTACTGCTACTATAGCTTCTTAGTGCTGGTCCTCGCCCGGAGCTCTAGTGTAGTGCGGCTTCTTCCTTTGTCCTGTTTGCCCGGGTGAAGCTTTCGTGCAGCCCGCAGCATGGGCCGGGAGTCGCGGTGAGTCAGTGCGCCGAGCGGGTGAGCGGTTTCTGAAGGTCGGGAGAAGTGGCGGGAGTTGAGGTGGCGGCGGGGCCCGGCTTGGGGCTGCCCCACGTGTGGCCCCCTGTACTTTAGCATCCGCTGGAGGGGCTTGGGACCTTGGCTGAGGCAATGACTTCACGGGCCGGCGACCAGATACTTCTTTTCTGAATCACCGTCAGCCGGGTTCGAGCCCCTGGAGCGGTAGCAGCTCTCTAGGACGTCGGGTGTTGGTTGGGCACCACATCCCGCGACTTCCACGGAGCCTAGGCCCTGGCCACCTCAGAAAGTGATGACTTCAGCTGAGTTTCTCTCTTACTTCGCGTTTGTGTTCTCAGCGCCTATCCCTCCGTATTTTAATTCTTTGTGTGGTCTTTTCTCAGTCAGTTGAAAGAAGCCTGTGGGCAGACATTTTTACCGCTCCTACAGCACTGTACACGACCGGCTTTTACTGGGCTATGCAATATTTGTCGCATGGACGTTTACTTCGCAAATAGATTTAATGCTTTTTACCTGCTTTCTGTCTTTATGAGATTGCACTGGGAGACCTTGTTAGAACCATGAGATCTCTTCAGAACTTTTTTTATATTATTTATTTATTTATTTATTTATTTATTTTGGTACCAGGGATCAAGCTCGGGACCTTTCGCTTGCGAGGCAGGCTAAATCCCCGGCCCCAGAACTTTAAAATTGCTGTTAAATGGTTTAAGATTTTGAGATTTTTTTACCTTAAACATGACTGGTATGTATTTAGCAGTGACTGAAAAATGCTTTCTGTCTAGTTACAGTGAGGGTTTTTAATGCTAACTACTTTATTGAGGTATAACCAATGTTTGGGGAAATAGACAAAGTGTAGACATAGAGTTTGATGAAAATTAGCAGACATATAAATTGTGTAACTATTATCTGGATAAAGAATTACTTTAACTATAGAAATTTGTGAAAAATTTTCAACTCTCCTTGAAGGCATATTTACAGACCAAAAATCTGGAAGTGATATTTATTTGATTCGGACTCTTAAAGTAGCTTACTGCCATACCTTCATGCCATGTTTGGCCTATGCTTTAGGTTTTTTCAGAGAATAATGAAAGGCTTTGAGGTGGAAAGAGCAGGGTGTGAAGGGAAATAACTAGAGAGCCCAGTTTGCCTGCGTGTATAGTTTTCAAAAAGTATAGAAGAGGAGTAGGAGGTAGGTCTTGTAATAGCCCAGAAAGTGAATGGATTGTCAATTTGATTTGAAGATAAGAATTTATTTGTAAGCCTTTAAAGATTATAAGAAGTGTGTGATAGGATCAGAATTCCACTTTTAGAAAAATGACCCTAGGGCCGGGGATTTAGCTCAGTGGTGCTGTACCGGCCTTGCAAGCACAAGGTTCTGAGTACCCCCCCAAAAAGAAAAATGACCCTAGCAGCAGTAATGCAAATTTAAGAGAAATGGTAATAGAAACAGAAAGACCAGGAATCTTAAAAAATATCCTAAGTAGATAGATCTGATATAGAATAGTGACAGTAGGAATTCTGAGGTGATATAATGTGAAAGAAATTACAGACGTGAAAGTGATGATGCTTGAGGTTTTACTGGTTGTGTAGAATGATAAAAAGAGAAAATATGGGAGACAACTGATGTTTTGAGCCTAATGACTGGAAGTTGGGATGATAAATGGTTTGGGGAGAGAAAGGTAACAAGTTTGGGTTCCTGCACATTTAACTTGAGAAATTTGAAGGATTATCAGGTGTGCTCATTCTTTGGTGGTCTTATCCAGGTTTATCACTTTAAGTAGCTTTGTACACTGATGGCTTCCTGGCATATACTGCCAGACCAAACTTCTTCCTTGAACTCCAAGATTATATTTCACCTACCAACTGCACACCTTCATTTGGATACTTAATATTCTGACTTTCCACCTTCCCCCCAAAATCTACTCCTTCCCTGGCCTTCTTCATTTTTTTGTTATTGTCGTTGTTGTTGTTTTGTTTTTTGTCTTTTGTGCTAGGGATTGGCACCCAGGGCCTCACATGTTCTAAGCACACCTTCTACCACTGAAGTATACTCCCAGCACAACTTGATTTTGTTTTTTATTTTTGAGACTGGGTCTTGCTATGTAGTTCAGACTGGCTTTGAACTCACTGTGTAGCCCAGGCTTGCCTAGAACTTGAGGTGATCCTCCTGCCTCTGCCTTCCAAGTGCTGGGATTATAGGCATGTGATCGTGCACGACACAACTTCATTTTTCTTCTTGCTCTGGTCAAATATCTTGGAGACACCCAAGACTTCCCTCATACTTGACATTTTAATTCATTGGTGAATCTAATCTGTGCTAGGTAGCTCTCTCCACCTCAGCCCTTACTCCTCCCATGATTTTGATACTTTTCAGCATCTCTGTACCTGCTAAGTAACAGTGCTAAGCCACCACTGTTACCTAGATGATTGCTATATTATTCTTTTTCCTCCCTTTCTCCTCTTGCCCCTCTTTCTTTGGCTGATTTCTTTGTTTAGCATCCAGAATAATATTTTTAAAACATTGATGAGGTTGTCTTTCCTCTGCTTAAAATCTTTATCTTCTCTCCCTGCCTACTTGCTTTCCTTTATTTCTTGCTTTCTCTTTTCCTCCCTTTCTCTCTTCCTCTGTCTCTTTCTCTCTTTCTGTATTTCTTTCTTTTTGAGATGATGTTTGTAGTAGACATCCCTGCCCAGTACTAGTAGGCTATATATAAGTGGCACATACTTTTTGCTTTTCTGTAATTTACATATATTGTCTATCTTAGGACTCTGACCGAAGCTTTACATGCCTCAAATGGGCATGTCAGATAGCAGAATTGGGCTAGTATTCCTCCTTTGCTAATAGCTGCTACCAAGACTTAAGTCCTAGTCTGTGAAGCAACAGGGCTCAGCTGAATTCACTTCCATCCAGGGTCAACATGGCTCCAACCAAAACCCTTCCCCTGAATTATGGGATCTCACTGACCTGATGGGTTGCTGGTTAATTGCACCTGGTCCTAGTACCCTTTGTTCTCTCCAGGCAAGATAAGCAGTGTCTCCTTAAAGCCCTGCTTTGTGCTGTCATTCCTGATGGTTGGGCCCTATATCACTAGATGTCTTCAAAGCATGCCCTGCTCACTTTCTTCCCATGCTTTTTTTAATCACTTTTTTTTTTTTTGGTACCAGGGATTGAACTCCGGACCTTGTGCTTGCGAGGCAGGCGCCCTGGAACCACTGAGCTAAATCCCCGGCCCTCCATGCTTTCTTTGTTTGTTTTTTGTGGTTTTTTTGGTACTGGGGACCTTGTGCTTCCAAGGCAGGTGCTGGAACCACTGAGCTAAATCCCTGGCCCTCTTCCCATGCTTGTAATCAATAAATACTGGATGTCCTTGGGCGCCCTTGTCTTTGTTGCCCAGAGCAGCATAGATCAGCCCCAAGACCCAGCTTTCTAAGTCTCGTTTCTTTTTTTACTCTTATTAGCACTGTGTTTTATAGCTCATAGGAGACCAGGACTCACTACACGGGATTTTGGTAACGTCCGCATTCCTTTTCCTTATAGATGTTTTGCTACGTTGCCCAGGCTGGTCTCAAACTCTTGGGCTATAATAATCCTCCTGTCTCAGCCTCCTGAGAAGCTGGGACTACAGGTGTGTATCACCACTCCGGCCAGCCTAGTACATCTTACTCAGAATGAAAGACAGAGACCTTATAGTGGCCTAGAAGCCTTTCCATGTTTAGCTGCTTTGTTTCGCTGACCTTATCTCTAGGCACTGTAGCTGATTCAACCCTGGCTTCAACTGGTTTCATTGCTCTTCCTTGAATGTACCAGTTATTGCACTTGTGCCTTTTTCCTTCCATATATTTCAGTGCTTCTTGCCTTTATTTTTTTCAAGCCTCTGTAACAAACGTCACTTTGTTAGTGAGGCCTTCTGTATCACTTAATATACAAGAGGGAAATCTCTTACTCTCCTTTTTCCTTTTCTGATCGGCTTATAGCACTACTTGACATATTGTCTGTTTCTTTCTTTGCTTGTCTATTATCTCTTCCTTCACAAGAATGTAAGTGGGCTGAGACTGGAAGACAGGTGTTTGGTCTTATTGTTCACTATCCTTTTCTTTTAAAGACTTTTTTTTTGGTATCGGGGATTGAACTCAGGACCTTTCGATTGTGAGGCATGCACGGTGCCACTGAGCTAAATCCCCGGCCCAGTCCTTACTTTTCTTTCAAGACAATTCTTCCCCCTCTATATGTGCTATAATACATTTTTTTCTCCTAATTTTTAAAAAAAGCCTGTGAAAAGTTCTTTCTGTATTTAATTCTTCTGCAAGATTTTTTTTTTTTGGGTGGGGAGAGGATAAGTAATACAAGCTGTATTTACTAAATTTAATTTCTGACAATATTATTCTAGCCACTATCGGAAACGATCAGCATCAAGGGGACGCTCTGGAAGTCGATCTAGAAGTCGCTCACCCTCAGATAAAAGAAGTAAACGTGGAGATGACAGACGGTCTAGAAGTAGAGATAGAGATAGAAGGAGAGAAAGGTCAAGAAGCAGGGATAAAAGAAGATCTCGGTCAAGGGACAGGAAGCGTCTGAGGTAAGACATTAATCTCCAAAGGGCCAGGGATAAATTGGAGGAGTTGAACTCCAAAAAGGATGTTTCTTTCTTTTTTTCTTTTCTTCACTTTTTTAAGTTATCTGTATTTGTTATCTCTTAAAGCAAGTGACCTGAGCACTCCATTCCCACTCCCAGACCTTGTTTCAAATTATTATTCAAACAGCATTGCAATATTCCTAGGAAGTTTAGTTTATTCCTCTAAACAATACTTTTCGTTGGAAAACAAGCCCCACGGAGTTTCTGCCATCAAGTTGTTTCAATTTAACTTACTTACTGGAATTTAGTGGTTCATTTATGGGTTCTGTGCTTTATCCCCATGATTTGATTAAATCCAGGAGGATTTGCCTGCAAAGACTCTCAAACAGTATTTTTAGTTTGGAAGCTTTAAGCTGTATTTTCCGTAATCCAAAGAGAACCCTTGGAGCCCATTGAGGGATGTAAAAAATGAAGTAAAAAAGTAAGTAATATGTTCTGTTGATTGAGGCCCTGATTCAGCCCCAAGAGAGCTGACCACTGTGTTCAGAGCAGCCCCTGAAGGAGACGATAGGAGGAGACAGAGCAGAGCCTTCTCCAGCCCTGCTTGCTGTATAAACGTTTTTATTGTTTTTTTTTTTTGCAGTAGTGGAGATTCAACATGGCCTTTGCACTGAGCTGCAATGAGCTCTGGCCTTTTAACATTTACTTAATTATGTATTCATTGGTACTAGTCAAGCATGGCTGCTGTGAAAAGGTCCCCAGTGGGCTTCTGGTGGTCACACCGCAGCTGGATGGCGGCTTCCTCCCAGCCCAGGATAGCCTGCCACTTGGCCTGGGTGCCTCGGGAACACAGGATGATGATTTTGGAGTTGCTTTCTATCATTTCCTGCTTCTGGTGACCCACCCAAGTCATGACCCCCACCTCTGAGATGACCTGTTCTTCTAGGAGGTCAAGGGCCACTTCAGTGCCACAGGCAGTGAGCAGGAACTGGGCAAACTTCAAGACCACGTCCACATAGAGAGGGTGATCAGCTGAGTAGACGGTCCAGAGCTGAGAAAGCAGTCTTTAAATAATAATTTTCCTTACACCAAAACATTTTTTCTAATAATGTTTCTCTTTAAAATAGGAGAGGAATCTGAACAGATAACAGACATGAGTTGGTGCTGTGAAGAAATCATAGAATGAATTTGACTTTTTTTAGACATTGGAAGGAGAGAATGTAATAGAATTTACCCATGACAGTGTGAATAGAGTAATTCAGTCTCATATTTTGTGGTCCCAAGAGCAATTTCACACAGTTCAGTTAAGTACTTGTTAAGTGAAGTTCATTGTTTAGAATTTGGTTTTTGACTTTCTGGTGATCAAGAAGCATTTTGAGATTAGCTAGTGAAGTGTATATATTTTATAGATGAAGAAACTGAGATGAGAAAGTTAGAGATCTGACTGTTGTTATCAGAGTCACTGGTTACTAGCAGCACCAGGATTTCAATTATTGCCACCTGATCCTCAGATCAGTGATCATTCACAGTTTTATTCTGCCTGTCATTATTCTTAGGTTTAGGCTTTTTTTCCCCCTTAGTGCTATGGATTGGACACATGCTAGGGAAGCAGTGTATCACTGAGCTACAAAGAAGAAGAAGAAGCTTCTTTTAAAATGAAAAAGAATCATGATCTAAAATAGTAGCTCCTTTTGGCCATAGAGTAAATGAGAAGTGTCCCCTTTTTAGGCGTTCCAGAAGTAGAGAGAGAGACAGAAGCCGAGAGCGAAGAAGATCTCGCAGCCGAGACAGGAGACGCTCAAGGAGTAGAAGCCGGGGCCGAAGATCCCGATCCTCCAGTCCTGGCAATAAAAGCAAGAAAGCTGAGAATAGGTAACATTATCATTGAACTGTATCTGTCTGCAGGTTGGGAACTGGCTCCCTTCCCTGTGCCTTCCTTTTATCTCTCTGTAAATTTATCCTTATAAATCATAATTACTCTTTCTCTCTCTCTCTCACTCTTTTTTTGAGGCAGGGTCTCGCTATATAGTTCAGGCTGGCCTTGAGTTCACTAAGTAGCCCAGGCTGGCCTCAAACTTGTGGTGATCTTACTGCCTCAACCTCTCAACTGTTGGGATTACAGGTGTATGCCACCGCACTTGGCTCTTTATAAATTTATCCTTATAAATAAATAATTACTGAATTTGGCTCCTACTATGAACTGTTGGCAGAATGGCAGAATCTAATTTAGTAGGATTTGGGAATTATGATTCAGTCAGAAAATACTAGATCAGTGGCGGCAAACCTGTGGTTCATGTGCCACAGCAAGTTGTTCGTATTATTGAAAGCTCTAGAAGGTTCGCCATCACTGTACTACATTCTGTTAGTTTTAACATTTGGTGCATTGTACACTTATTTAACATATGTATTAATGTGAAATATATTTTGTAGACATCTTTGTGTGAATTACTTGTTTCTTTGAAATTATTTTCTTAGTATTTTGACATTTGACAAATAACTAAACACATGGTATGCATTGCTGAATTACTATTGAGGATAGGTAAGCTTTGCTTGTGTAAGTTAACTATGCTTTCTTCAGATGTTAGTAACATTAATTTTGAGATTTAATTTGTCAGTCATAATGTATTGCTTCACTGGAATCATAGAACAGATGGTATATAAGTTTATATGCTTCCTTATATTCTTTAGTTATTGACATTTTTTCTATTTATTTTACTTTATAAATTTTACTTTTATATCATCAATGTCAGCATACCATTGGGATTTAAAAAAATTAAAATATAAATTCAGAAAAGTAAATGAAATATCAACATGCAGTTTATTAAATAATAACAAAACAAACATTGTATACTCACCACCAAGGCCTAGAAAAAAAAGTCACATGTTAGAAGCCCTCAATTTTCCTTCTTTAGTTAAATTTTCTACCTCCATGATAAAACTACTACTGACCTCTGTGCTACATAATAACTTTTTTGCACTTCTTTGTGTTACTATCACCTGTGTATGCATCTAGAAAAAACAGTTTCGATGGAGTCCTGTATTCTTTTTGTCTTTGTTCAGGATTGTTTGAGACTCATCAGTGTTGCTTCTATCAATAGTTCTTTTTCATTGCTGAATACTAGTATTCTGTAATCTGAGTATACCACAACTTATTGGTTCTGTGGAGTTGGATGTTTGGTCTGATTAATCTTTGGGCCATTGTGAACATTCTTGTGTATATATGCTAGTATACATATGCACGAGTTTCCCTAGAGTGTATATCTAGAGTTGAAGTTGCCTGATGGAGCTTTGTTTTAGTAGGTAATCCCAAATTGCTTTAGAAAAAGTTTGTACTAATTATACTCACAACATCAGTATGTGAGAATCCTGTTGCTCCATACTTTTTCCAATATTTGAAATTGTCAGTTTTTAAAATTTTTGCCAATTGGTTTGATTATCATTGAACTTTTAATTTGTATTTTCCTGATTGCTGTTATAGTGGTTGAAGATTTCATATTTTTATTGGCCTTTTGAATTCCTTTTCTGAAGTACATTTTCATATTTTGCTTGTTTTCCTACTGGGTTATTTCTCTCTTTAACGGTGATTTATGAAAGTGTTTTGTTTTCACTTTCTATAATGGTACATACAGATTGAGTATCTCTTATACAAAATGCTTGATATGGGCCAGGGATTTAGCTCAGGGGTTTTGCTACCTGCTACGCAAGCGCAAGGACCTGAGTTCGATCCTCGGTACCAAAAAAAACCCCAACAAAATAAAACAATGCTTGGTAGTATGTCTATATTTTGATTGCAACCTATCATATGTAGTTCCATCTTTGGTATATGGGTATGCAACCATTTCAGATTTTGGATTTCAGATTATGGTTGTTCAGCTTGTGCTTTTGATGAACAGAGATTTTATGAATTGAGACTAATGTACATATTAATATAAACCTGACAAGGTCAGTATGAAAAAAGAAAATTATAGGAAACACTTAATCTGAACATAAAAATTAGCATACCTAATGCAACAATATATATTAAAAGTACATCATGAACAAATTTGGTAAGATGAAAAGTTGTTTTAACGTTAGAAAATCAGTCAGTGTAATATTCTTGGCTCATAAGTTTAAGGGGAAAAGTTATGATTATTTAAATAGATTCAGGAAAAATATTTTATTACATATACTGTACTGGTGTTTTTAAAGGTCCTTAGCAGACAAAGGATGTATTATAAACTGATCATAAGATTAGAAATGCAAAGGAACATAAATATTCTTGAAGAACAAAGTTGGAGAACTCCCTCTACCAAGTCTTATTAAGACTTGTCAAGGGCCAGGAATTTAGCTCAGTGGCACCGTACCTGCCTTGCAAGCACAAGGTCCTGAATTTGATCCCTGGTACCCCCGCCCCCCCAAAAAAGTTACAGAAATTAGAACAGTATCGTATTAATGTAGGGATACATACATAGATGAGTGGAATTATATAGAGAGCCCATAAACAGATCCACCCATATGGTCCTTTGATAAATGACAGAGGTAACACTTTAGCTGAGAAAAAGGTTTTTTTTAAAAATAAATGGTGCTGTACTGCAAACATGTACTAATAAAATAAATAGTACTAACGACATTTGTTAGTCTGTAACAGAATATGCCCACTTCATTGTGTGCACAAAAAGCAATTCAAAGCAGATTAAAGACTAAATTAGATAATGAAACTGTAAACTTTTAGAAATTTATACTGGAAGTCCAACACCCTAGCACCTTCCTGTAATACCAGCACTGAGGAAGGCTGAGAGAGGAAGGAAGTTTATGGTAAAGAATATCTTTTCCACCTCTAGGTATTTTCATTGAGTCTGAAGGGATTTCTTAGGTACTCAGAAAAAAGGGAAGGGGTTGATTAATTAATTAGGTTAAAATTGAGATTTTAGGGCTAGTGATTTAGCTCAGTGGTTCCACCGCCTGCTTTGCAGGCGCAAGGTCCTGAGTTTGATGCCCGGTACCAAAAAAAATAAGATTTTAGTCATTGTAAGGAACTTTAAATAAAGTCAAAATGCAAGCCCACTGTAATTTTAAATATTATTCCATATATAGATTATTGTGCAAAATATGAAGATTTGGTGTATTTCTCCATTATTTACTTTCCTATTTAAGTTTCCTGTTTTGTTTTATTTTGTTTTTTGTTTTTGTGACAGAATCTTGCTGTGTAGTTCAGGCTGGCCTTGAACTCACTGTGTAGCCCAAGCTGGCTTCGAACTCAAAGGGATCCTCCTGCCTCAGCCTCCCGAGTGCTGAGATTGCAGGCATGTGGTACCATGGTTGGCTTTTTTCATTATAATTTTAAGGTGTTTATTACTAGAAAATGAAAATGCAGTTCATTCTTAGAAGTTTATTTTTAACCTAAAAAGTGAAATGTAATCTATAAAAGTATTTTAAAATGAATGTTTCCATGCATAAGCAGATGATATATCTCCCTTTGTTTTTCTATCTCTTTTTTTTTGGTAGATCTAGGTCCAAGGAGAAAACAGAAGGTGGAGAAAGTTCTAAAGAGAAGAAAAAAGACAAAGATGATAAGGAAGATGAAAAAGAAAAAGATGCTGGTGTATGTTTATTAATTTAAAAATAATTGTATAATATCAGTTTTGTTTCTGTGGAATGACAAATTGTTTTCATAATGATGTGTACTTTCTTTTTAAATGAGCAATGTATACTATAAACAGGATAAAAAATAATTGTCCCCATGAGAAATTTTTTTGAAAAGTTATATATTTATACATATTATAAATTTATACGTGCAAAATGTGATCAGACCATGTAAATGTTATCAAATTGCTTCCGAAAAAGTTATATAAATTTAGACTTCAGAATCTGCCCCCCAGACTTCAGAATTTAGACTTATGAAAATGTCTGTTTTCTTATATCCCTGTCATCATGGAGATGTCAAAACTTAATTTTATCAGTCTCCTAGGAAGTGATCAATATCTCATTATTTTGAATTGCATGTCTTTTAATGAGTGAATATTTAAATAGTATAAATGTAGATATACAAACTTACCACACAAAAAGAATGTATTTTCTTAAATTTATTGACAATTTGCACTTTTCTTTTGAGTTGCCTATTAATATCTTTTGCTCACTTTAGAATGTGTTATAGCTTTTCTTTTTATTTTCAGTGTGTTCTGTTCTTTTAAGTCATTCCTTTTTATTAAGGGGCTTGCTTGCAGAGTAACAGTAAAAGATAAAACGTGGGAAGGCTGGGCAACTGGTTTCTAAACCAGTTTATTCTATTGAATGGGTGATCTTGAGAAAGGCAAATAAGCTTTCAGGGGCTTATCTTTAGAGAAGATGCCTTACTATAAAGAATATAAATTGAGGTGTAAGGCTTTTTTTCTTTTTAAGCTTTCTTTTTGTTGTTTGAGAAATAAATTTATTTTTGAAATGCAATATAATCATGTTACATGACATTTGATGTCAGAAGTAATTTTCTGTAACTCCAGATGCCCCAAACACTGTCACTCTTAGAAGTTTGAATTTTTTTCTTTCTTTTCTTTTCTTAGTTTTTTTTTTTTTAGTATTTGTTCTATCATGTGTTCATAAATACAAGTTAAATACGAATTTTTTTGTTTGGTACCGGGGATCGAACTTGGGTCCTTGTGCTTGCGAGGCAAGCGGCAGAACCACTGAGCTAAATCCCCAGCCCCTCTTTTTTTGGTTTTTTGAGTCAGGGTCTCGCTATGTAGTTCAGGCTGGTCTTGAACTCACTACATAGCCCAGGGTGGCCTTTAATGAGCAGTGATTCTCCTGCCTCAGCTTTTCAAGTGCTGGGATTACAGGCATGTGCTACTGTGCCCAGCCAGAAATTTGTAGTATTTTCTTCACCTGTGTTTTTACATATATTTCCATAAACAGCTATAATGGTAGCATAAATTTTGATTCTTGTGTTATAAAAGTGATTTGATTCCTCCTCTAGACATCTCATTAATAGTCTTGATGAAGTCCTTAGAATGGTTAGTTCTTGGAAGGATAGACCTAAAGCGTAAAAGTCCAAAACTGCTTAATCATGTTGATACATAGATTTTGTTTACTTACTTTTTTTTTTTTTTTTTGAAACAGGGCCTCCCTATGCAATTCAGGCTGGCCTTAAACTCACTGTGTAGTCCAAGCTGGCCTCGAACTCAAGACGCTCCACCTAACTCAGCCTCCTGAGTGCTGAGATTTTATTTACTTACTAATCTGTAATAGAAAATGGCTTTTCCTAGAGGCAATCTTGGAGGGGTTTGGAGAATTTAAAATTGAGAATAACTGGGAACTTTTTGATTCAAATTCATGCTCTCTCTTTTAAAAATTGTATTAGGAATCTTCTGTGCCTGCCTTGCAGTCACAAGGCCCTGAGTTTGATCCCCAGTACCAAAATAAAAAAATTGTATTAGGGATCAAACCCAGGGGTACTCAACCACTGAGGTACATCACTAACCCTTTCTTTAATTTTTTATTTTGACACTGAGTTGCTAAGTTGCCCAGGCTGGGCACAAACTTGTAATCTTCTTGTCTCTGAGTGCTGGGATTTCACGCATGTGCTACCATGCCCAACTTTAGTTCAGTTTTTTCTTTTTTCTTTTTTTTTTTTTTTTTGAGACAGGGTCTCACTATGTAGTTCACGCTGACCTTGAACTCACTATGTACCCTAGGCTGGCTTCGAACTCAGTGATTCTCCTGCCTCTGCCACCTGAGTGCTGGGATCACAGGTGTGCGCCACCATGCCTGGCCTTATGGTTCAGTTTTTAACAAAGGAAAAATTGTGGTTTATATGTGCGTAATGTTTGTAATTAAAATGAGATTAAGTCATAGAATTTGAAATCTGTCATCTTTCTTAGTTGAAGTTACTTTTCATTGTGATAATATATTTGTAGGTATATTTATAAAGATGTGTGATCTACTAAATCTGGCCTACATTGAGTGTACCTATTTTTCCTTTTATATTTTGAAATACTTGGAATGTCACTTCAGGTAAAATCACTGATACTGGCTTTGCTTTTTACTTTCCCTATCTTTTTTTTCTTCCCAAGAACTTTGACCAGAATAAGCTGGAGGAAGAAATGAGAAAGCGAAAAGAAAGAGTTGAAAAATGGAGAGAAGAGCAACGTAAAAAGGCCATGGAAAACATAGGAGAACTGAAAAAGGAAATTGAAGAGATGAAACAAGGGAAAAAATGGAGTTTAGAAGATGATGATGGTATTGTTACTAGCCTAACTGAAAATATAACAATTCCTATAGACTATTAAAATAGAATTATTAACAATATTTCATACTGTTTTTTTTATTGTAGAAGTATATATAACACAATATTGTGGAAATAGAATATTCTAGGTAGTGTACATAGTATGATAATTACCCTTTAAACCATTTTACAGTAGATAGTTCAGTGGTGGTAAATTCATTCACAGTGTTGAACAGCCATTACCAATGTCCATTTCCAAAATTTTTTATTGTCCCAAGAAACTCTACCCATTAAGCAACTCACCGTTGCAATCTTCATTCTACTTTATTCTCTGAACTTGCCTATTCTGGGTACCTCACGATATTTGTCCTGTTGTGTCTGGCTTATTTCACTTAGCTAGCTAGCTTGCTTGCTTGCTTGCTTGCTTGATTGGTTGATTGATTGATTGATTGATTGATTTGAGACAGTGGCTTATTATGTAGTCAGGCTGGCCTTGAATTCATTATGTAGTCCAGGCTGACCTTGAACTCATGGGATCCTCCTGCCTCAACCTCCCAAGTGCTGGGATTACAAATGTGAGCCACCACGCCCAGCTCACTTAGCATAATGTCTTTATGTGTCAGAATTTCTTCTATATGGTTGAGTGATGTTGCACTGTATGTGTGTCACATTTTGATTATCCATTCATCTGTTTACATTTAGGTAGTTTCTGCCTTTGGTTACTGTGACTAACACTGATGTGAGTCATGGCCTTCCCCATACTAAGCAAGTGCTCTAAATATTTGAGTCATTGTTTTCATTCTTTGGGGGTATATTTATAAACCTAGCAGCAGAAGTGCTGGATTCATATTAAGGGTTTTTTGGTTTGCTTTTTTTTTTTTTTTGGTAGTCGGGATCGAACTCGGGTCATTGTGCTTGAGCAGCAGGCACTGAAACCACTGAGCTAAATCCCTGGCCCTGCTTTTTTTTTTTTTTTGGTACCAGGGATCGAACTCAGGTCCTTGCGCTTGCGCAGCAGGTGGCAAAACCACTGAGCTAAATCCCCGGCCCCTGCTTTTATTTTTTTGATAGGTGTTTTCACTATAATATCCAGGCTAGGTCTAACCCCTGGGGCCAAGCTGTCTACCTCAGCTTCCTGCGTAGCTAGGACTATAGACACAAGCCACCACCTGATCATAACGAGATTTTTAAGTGCCTCCTTTAGCATTTATGTTAAAATTAAGTTGTATAGTAGTGTTCAGTAAGAATCACTGATTTTACTTTAGAGTGAACAGTTAAAGTACTTATGGACTTAGTAATTTTTTGTTTTTGTGTTTTGAGACAGGGACTCACTTTGCAGGTCAGGCTGGCCTTGAACTCACTATGTAGCTCAGCCTGGCCTCAAACTTGCAGTCCTCCTGCCTCAGTATCTCAAGTGCTGGGATTACAGGCTTTTGGCACCACACCCAGCAATGTATGGCTTTTTGAGGGCAGATTCATACATGTACATGACATACTTGATCTTTTCTTCCGCTGTCACTTCCCTTGCCTCACCCTCCAGGTTTCACATTGAGGGGGTGTTCAATGTGTATAATATATTTTGATCATATCTACCCCACTATCATCCACCTTATACCCACCCCTCTTCCCTTCCTCTTATCCAGTGTGTACTAGTTTCCCTTCTACTTCCCTGTCATCCCGTTTTTAGATTTCCACATATTAGGGAGAACATGCAACACCTGAGCTTCTGAGCTCTTTAATTTTTTTTGGTACTGGTGATCAAACTTGGGATCTTGTGCTTTCGAGGCAGGTGGCGGCACCACTGAGCTAAATCCCCGGCCCTGTGCTTTAATTTTTTTTTTTTTTTTTTTTTTTTTGGTACCGGGGATCGAACTCGGGACCTTTCACTTGTGAGGCAGGCGCCTGAACCACTGAGCTAAATCCCCAGCCCTAGCTTTAATTTTTTAATACTAGTATAAATGTTAGTTATGAGAGTAAATTGAGAGTGTACTTCCAAATCCTTTCTTTAAATTTTCGTAACTCAAGAGAGAAATATATACTTTCCATATCTTCCCCACCTCTCCTTTTTTTCCCCCCTCTTTTGTGGTGCTGGGGGTTGAACTCAGAGCATTGCCTATGCCAGGCCTGTGATTGGCCACTGAGCCACATTCAGACAGAATCTTTCTTTTTAGTTAATTGATTCATTAGCATTTCTTTTCTCATTATTATTCAAGAATATGCCTGATTTCAAAAAGGAAGAACTTAGAAATATGAGTATTTGGAGTGCAGTGTGGCTGGAGGAATTGGAAAGGTGACTTTAGGTAGTGAGGGTATAGGTTAGAAATTGCATGTGGTCTGTGTAGGGTAATTCCTTCAAAGCACGTGTATAAAGAAAGCATATTCTGATTTTAGATGATGAAGACGATCCTGCAGAAGCTGAAAAGGAAGGAAATGACATGGAGGGTGAGGAGTTAGATCCATTAGATGCTTACATGGAAGAAGTGAAAGAAGAAGTAAAAAAGTTTAATATGAGAAGTGTAAAAGGTGGTGGGGGAAATGAAAAGGTATGGAATTTTTTCTTTATTTAAAAAAAATTTAGTATGTTTGCGATACATAATGAATGTATTCATCATCTCCTATTTTTAAAAATTCATATTCTATTTTAAAAATTATATTCTGAAGAAAAAGTCAGAGAACTTGAATTCATTGCATTGTCTTATATTTACAATTTTATAAAGTTAATGTTTTTGTTTCCTCATTATAGAGATGGCAATCATTTTACTAAATACTAGAAAAACTGGCAAATTTTAGCTGTAAATGTACTTTCAAAAACCACTCTTTCACTGCCATCTTTGTTTAGTGTCTTTGCTTACATGTTACACTCTTAAGCCCTTTTCAAATTTCTTAGCATTCTCCTTTTTTTATAGCATTCATTACCTTTTCACAAATTATATAACTTTTAATGTGTTTACTGTTTTTTCCTTCTACAAATTAAATTCCCCAGGAGCACTGATCTTTACCTGTTTTATTGATTTATGCAGGGTCTCAGAACAGTGCCTTGCTTATCTAATAAGTGTGGAGTATCATCTAGTGGTATTTTAAAAATGTATAATATGTAATAAATCAAGTATAAATACGTGATTATATTACATTTAAAAATTCATACAAATTAAAGAGAAAGGACTTTTTCATTAAGTTGTCACTCAATTAATCTGAAATAAAATTCCAACTTAACCATTTTGTTGCATGTGGTATATAATTTGTGTTTCACTTTTGCAAAATATTTTATATTGCTTTTTTGTTTTAGAAGTCGGGGCCAACAGTCACAAAAGTTGTCACTGTTGTGACTACCAAAAAAGCAGTTGTAGATTCTGACAAGAAGAAAGGTGAGCTGATGGAGAATGACCAGGATGCCATGGAGGTGACTCTTTAATTTTTACTTTGTTCATGGTATTGTCTTAAAAGTATTTATTGCAGAGTATTGATGGAGATGTGAATTTCAGATATGCACACTATCACAAGCAATTCTTGGCTCCTGTAGTAGTATTTAGCTAAACATCAATGTGGTAGATCATTCTGACATTTTCATCCTTTGCTGTATACCCATTTTTTCCACTTGTTAGCTCATACAATGTGGAAAGAAGAAATGAAATAACAGAATAAATTTAATTTCTTCCCATTAATATGCTGTAATGATCTATATAGTGAGAACATCAGCAAAACTTTATTAAAGCAATCTGTCAAATTATTTTAGCTTTGGTTGACATTTTAACCTTTTTTTTGGTACCAGAGATGAAACTCAGAACTTTGTGCTTGCCAGGCAGGCGCGGCACCACTGAGCTACATCCCGACCCCATTTTAACTTTCTATAAAATAAAAAAATAAAAAATAAATTAAATTGAAAAATTCTTCAGGATCTAAAGTATTTCTATTCAAAGTGACAAATATCATTTTAGATGATTTTCAAATTAAGAGGTTTTAAGTTTCTTAGAGTAGTATGAAAATCTTGTGGGTCAAGTAGTTTGTTTCAAAAGTAGAAAAAAGAGCCAGGCTGGATGTGTTGGCACACGCCTGTGATCCCAGCACTTAGGAGGCTGAGGCAGGAGGATTGCCATGAGTTCAAGGTCAGTCTGGGCTACATATTGAGTTCAAGGCCAGCCTGAATTATATAGCAAAACCCTGTTTCAAAAAAAAAGAGAGAGAGCCAAGAAATAGTTTCTAGGACAGGAAGATTTTTTAAAATTTAGAACTTTTGTTTCCCATACAGGTAAAATAATAATGAACTTTCTACTTACTCTTTTTGTTTTGGTAAAATAAAGTATTCTTCAGAGGAGGAAGAAGTTGATCTTCAGACAGCCCTTACAGGCTATCAGACAAAACAGAGAAAACTTCTAGAACCAGTTGATCATGGAAAAATTGAATATGAACCATTCAGAAAAAACTTTTACGTTGAAGTTCCAGAACTAGCAAAAATGTCTCAAGAGGGTAAAATTCTCTTATTCATTTATTGGTTATAGTGGGATCAGAGGGGGATATACCTTACTTTGCCTAGGAGGAATATAGATAGGTCTGTGAGTTGTAGGATGTTTTGGGAAATTCTTAAAAATTGAGCAAAAATTAATGCAGCTCAAGTAGTTGAAGATGTTTTTAGGATTAGAATAGTCTTCATGTGAAGTTACAAATGGAATATTTCTGTTAGCCCTTCTAGTATATGAGAGTTAGGCACCATTGTGAATCTGTGTGTTGGTTGAATAAAAGTAATCTGGTTAACTAATGCTAGGAGAACAAGTCAAATTTCTTGTCAAATATTCCTTATTCTTTGATTTTAATTGCAATTTAAGAAACAAAAATCAAATTATTTAAATTAGGATGTTTTCTCTTTGTCTTTAGTTGCTCATAGCAGTAATTGCTTTGACTGACTCTGAGATAGTCAGTGTTTTCCTGTGGTAGCTTTTATCCGAAATTATCTTTGGTAATATTAAAGCAATGTTAAAAGTTCTAAGTCTTACCATGCCTAATTGAAAAGTAAAGAGCACCAGTAGAACATTTTTTTTGGTTTGGTACCAGGGATCAAACTCAGGACCTTGTGCTTTCGAGGCAGGTGGTGGAAGCGCTAAGCTAAATTCCGGGCCCTAGAACAATTTTTAAGAGTATTTAATTTGGATTTTGTTTTGTAGAGGTGAATGTATTTCGGTTGGAAATGGAAGGCATTACAGTAAAAGGAAAAGGTTGTCCCAAACCAATTAAATCTTGGGTCCAGTGTGGAATTTCCATGAAGATCTTAAATTCTCTCAAAAAGTAAGTGGTTGATGGTTTTCCACGTTTCTTAATATCTTGCTATTTGAAATAGCCCTTTGAGCCAAGTGTAGTGTGTACACCTGTAATCCCAGCACTCGGGAGACTGAGGCAGGAGAATCACTGAATTCAAGACCAGCCTGAACTACATAATCCTGTCTAAAAAAACAAAGTAGCCCTTTTACACAAATGTCTCTCTCTGTCTGAGTCACTTGTCACTGAGACATAATATGCAACATCTGCTTCTTAAAGGAAGAAAGTTTTATTTTGGCTCACAGTTTATTAGAGGTATTAGTCCATAGTCTACGGGCTCCAAGCATGATAGAGAGGCACGGTATAGGAGAGCTTCTCATTGTTTAGCAGCAGGGAAGGAAGTAAGAGAGAGCGAAGGGAGGAAACTGGAGGGAGGTAAATCCTTTTAGGCCATGCTCCCAGTGGTCAGCCTCTTCTCAACAGACCCCATCTCCTAACAGCAAGTCAGCTATAAGCCGCATAATCCAGTCACTTCCCAAAAGTCCTGCCTATAAGCACATGAGGCTTTGGGCACTAGAACAATTTCTCTGGGTTACTTTTTTACTCTAATAGAGAAATTTACTCCTTTGCGTGTGTGTTGCACAGTGCCTGGGATGTAACTTGGGGTGTCACGCGAGGTAGAGCAAGCTTTCTACCTCAGTCTTTTATTTTTCCTTAAACAGCTTTATAGAGATATAATTTAAATACAAAGTTTATCATTTATTTTTTATTTTTTGGTACTGGGGATCGAACTCGGGTCCTTGCGCTTGCAAGGCAAGCGACGGAACCACTGAGCTAAATCCCCGGCCCCTAAAGTTTATCATTTAAAGTACACAACTAAATGGTATGCTTATGGTATTGTGCAGACATCTAATTTTAGTACATTTTCTTCTTCATATCCATTAAGAGTTCGTCTAATCCTGTCTTTCCTACTCTGGGTTACCATTAATGTACTTCCTATCTCTATAGATTTGGCTATCCTGGAGATTTCATATAAGTAGGATTATATAGTAAGTCTTTTCTGACTGACTTCATTTAGTATAATCAAAACGTTATCAATATTCATGTTTTAGGATCTTATAGTACTTCTATTCCTTTCAGATTCGCTATGGCTGGCCTTCAACTCACTGTGTAGCCCAGGCTGGCCTCAAACTTGAGGTGATTCTCCTGCCTCAGCCTCCCGAGTGCTGGGATTACAGGCGTGTGCCACCATGCCCAGTTTTCCATTCCTTTTTTTTGGTACTGGGGATTGAACTCGGGTCCTTGCACTTGCGCAGCAGGCGGCAAAACCACTGAATCCCCGGCCCTTTCCATTCCTTTTTATTGCTGAATAATACATTGTATGGATATATCATACTTTGGAAGAACTTACTTTTACAGGACTCTGAGGGGTCTGGAATCTCAATTCTTTCCCGGTCTTTATTATTTTTTAGGCATGGTTATGAGAAGCCCACGCCAATCCAAACCCAAGCAATTCCTGCGATAATGTCTGGACGAGATTTGATTGGTATTGCCAAGACAGGAAGTGGAAAGACCATTGCTTTTCTGTTGCCCATGTTTAGACACATCATGGATCAGAGGTCATTAGAAGAAGGAGAGGGCCCAATAGGTACAATTCTTTTCATTAAATTGTTTTTTGAAGATATGTTTTCAGCTAATCAGAATGACCTGGTATTCTATAATGTTCTTAATTATGACAGTAAAGATATCTTAATGTACATTTCCTTATCAATGTGGCACTTGGGGGCTGATTTCCCCTTACCAGCAGGTGGAGTGAGACTCTTCAGAGCTCTGGAGTGACATCTCAGAAGTACAAAAACAGCCTGTCCTGGCACAGCTCAGTTTTTAAACTCAGCATGTGGACCCCTTGTGCATCTGTTTACTTATGCTGAGGTTTGTTCTTAGCCCCAAATCAGTAGATAACAAACTCAACACGGAAGATAATAGGGAATAAATATTTTCCTAGATGTTTTTTTCTTTGCCTTGCAAGGCTGTAGTGCCAGTGTTTCAGCGTTGGTCTTCAAGTTCAGATTTCTTGATCATTTTGGCAAGGATACCTTCTGCAAATTTGAGTAGGGTTTCGGAAAATTTTTCAGCTCCTCTCTTGGAAATACAGGGCAAAATACATTTCTCCTCTGTCTGTGCCCTTCAGACCGAGGTTGTTTCAGGAAGCGGCAGTATGGCTTCTGCCAGACAGTGAGTCCCTTTTTTTCTTTTTTCTTTTCTATTGTTCTGTGATTTGAAGTTGAAAACTATTTATATTCTGTTCAACCAAGTATTTTCCTGAGGGTTGAATGTGACTTTTAACTAAATTTTCCTGTAGCATGTTCTTAAAAATCTGCTTATACTTATCCTTCACTACAATCTCTGGATTTATAAAGCTTTTGAAATATAATTTTCTGAGTTGTATTAAATTTTTTTTACTAATATCTGAATTGTATTGCAGAGGTTATACTTAGTATTTTAAAGCATAGCCTTTCAAGAACTTTAATGGTTAGGCTTTTGACATATTTATCTTTTCAGCTGTCATCATGACTCCAACTCGAGAACTGGCTTTACAGATTACTAAAGAATGTAAGAAGTTTTCGAAGACCCTAGGACTTAGAGTGGTCTGTGTTTATGGAGGAACAGGAATCAGTGAGCAGGTATAAAAGAAACATTCAATAAAGTAAAAAGTGATTTTTTATTTTAGTGTTTTGAATAGTGACTGTAAAATCATAACGAATATTATGAATGAAAATAATTATAAGATTGAATCATGGTCATGCATGGTGGCACATGCCTATAATCCTAGCTGCTCAGGAGATTGAGGCAGGAAGATTGTAAGTTTGAGGCCAGCCTGGAGACCCTGACTTAAAAAGGGCTTGGGGTGTAGTTCAGTGGTAGACTTCCCCTGGGTTCAGTTCTTAGCACCCCCCCCCCCCAAAAAAGAAATAAAACAAAAATGGGAAAAACCAAGTGATATTTTTTTGAATTTGTTTTAACTACAGACCCCTTTCTTAGGACTAGTGTTACCAGAACACTTTTCAGTAATACTTGTTTTTGTTATCCCGATGTTATTTTAAATACTTAATCTTAGTGTTGTTTTAGTTTATTTTCTAAGTTTATGTCAATTTTTCTGTACACAGCTTATAATAAGAAATGTTTATAAACAAATTTTAAAAAGCAAAAAAGTGACAAATACATTTACAAAATAACCCAGTACATACATGCATATTATGTCTTGTTTGTTTGTTTGTTTTTTGTACTGGGGATCAAACTCGGGTTCTTGTGCTTGCGCAGCAGGTGGCGAAACCACTGAGCTAAATCCCTGGCCTTCATATTATGTCTTTATAAATAAAGTCAAGTTTTATTGGTAGGGCACTCTGGTTATTTTTTCTTTTCTTGTAGTACCAAGGAATTGCTTCTTGGTCTTTTGGCTAAGATCAAGTGTACTAAGGAATTGAAACCAGACCTTCCTACTGAACTACATCCTGGGCCCTTTTTAAAATTTTTTGTTTTGAGACAGGGCCTCGCTAAGTTGCTTGTTAATCGTTCTGCCTCAGCCTCCTAGAATGCACACATTTCAGATGTGTGCTACTGCACAGTGGCTTCATTCTATTTATTTAAAAAATTCTGATTGTCACTCAGGAAATTGATTTTTATATTTACTAATGGTCAAACCTACATTTGAAAAATTATACACAGATATATTACATGTATGTATTTTTACTACTCTCACCTTGTTTTTTGGTTTTGAGGTATAGTGGCAAATTAAACTTGGTAAAATTCCTTAGTTTCACTTGTTTCCAATTTTGGTACCATGTCATTGGTTGTGCTGCAGTTTACCCATTCTGTTCTGTTACCAGTGCTTCCGCATTCCAAAGAATTAGGCTTTGGAGTCTTCTGTCAGAACTTGTGTTGTCTACTAGAGCTATGCAAAGGCCACATACTATATTTTCAAATCTATTTAAGTATTAGTGATGAATAGGCTATATAATTTCATCTTCTTTTATTAGATTGCTGAACTGAAAAGAGGTGCTGAAATTATTGTTTGCACACCTGGTCGAATGATTGACATGTTAGCAGCTAACAGTGGTAAGTTAGGGATATTCTTTTTCTCTCTTTTATTTTTGAATTTTACACATTTTTGTTAAAGCAGATATAGGAAACCAACAAACGGTTTCTACATTTCTTCTTAAAGCTATAATATCTTAAAATTTGTATTATAACAAGTTTTTGTTGTAAGCATTAGTAATTTGTTTTTGCAATTCAATTTAAAATTATTTTCAGAAGTAACTCCCTCTGATCTTTTTTAGCACATAACTTGGATTCTTAATCCAATTTTTACCTAGCTTTGCTTTTGAAAGGGTTGGATACTATGCTTTTCTCTATAAAATATAGACTTTTTCCAACAGGAGCTAGTCTTTTACAATACTAGATAAGATATTGCAGCTTTAAGAAATTTTATCTTTTATAAATGTTGCATGTTTTTGGCTCAGTTGTTATGCTTTGTTAAATTTTTCCCTATCAAAACTGTTACTAAACTGTTGACATTATTTAACTTCTGTGGAAAAAGGCCCTTCAAGATTTATAGAACTGGGCTTCCGAGACTTAAACCACCAAAGGTAGGTAATTTAATGCTGTTCCCAATCTTGCAAAAACTAATTGGGGCTGCAAATGTTAGTGTGGAATATTTAAATACTAGGAAGTACTTATTTTGGCTCATTTTTATGTTTTGAAGAAAATGCTTTCAAAGGTCTCCCTTGCAGTATTCTGTATATATAAATAGAATATTAAAAACTGAGTAATGCATGTTTCTAACAGCATTCTACTTGAATTTCTGTGTAAATTTATTTCTAATTCTATATGAAGTTGATAAAGTGATACTGACATTGTTTGATAAGTCATTGTGCATGTATGGCATTTGAAATGTGGGATGAATGCTGATTAAATAATCCCTTGTTTTTTCTCAATGCTGCATTAGTTAAATATCCTGAAATTCATCTTGATTAATTTTACCTTTTTCCTTTGTGTGTCCTTTTGGTTTATCTTTAATAACTATTTCATACATGTTTTTGCCAGGTGATTGATGCAACAGTGCTAGCAATGCTTGTATTAATCCTTTAAAAAGGGTTTTTCTGTGTACAAATTTAGCTTTCACTAGTTAAGCCAGGAGCATTTATTTAGACTGATGGGGGAGCACTTAATAAAATTGAATTTGTATCTTTCTATAGAAAAATGTATTTATATAATGTATTTAGTATTCAGGGTTTTTGTGTAACATGTTAGCCACCTAATCATGTTGAATAGGTTCTCGTTAATGTCGATATACCCATTTAAGGAGCTTCTAACTATATGGAAGTAGATTGTAAACCAATATAAAGAGTTTCTGCATCTGAAATAGTTTGCACTGGAACTTGCTTTCCACACATACGCTGTAATCTCTAATATGTTTTTTTCTAGGTGATGCTGTCAGATAATGGCTGATGTGGCTCGATGCTTCATCTCAGTCTTAGTTTTATGATGTGTTTTGGAGAGGGCTGTTTTCTGAATTTTACAGGTTCTTCAGGCCCTATGATGGTATGCAAGAGACGAGTTTGACAAAATAAAGGGCCTCATATATCCATTGTCAGAAAGTATTTGCCACTAGATTAAGACATTGTAGACCAAAATTTCTTTTCACTGTTAACCTACCCCTCTGATTAAGTCAGGCATTTTAGTTCCCTTTACAGTTTTTTAGAGTTGTTGGTAGTCATAAAATAAATTGTGACTGATTTTTAAGGGTTTTTTTCTTTCTTTCTTTTTTCTTCCCACTTTAGGTCGGGTCACAAATCTTCGAAGAGTGACATATGTCGTTTTAGATGAAGCAGATAGAATGTTTGACATGGGATTTGAACCACAGGTAGTAATTAAATCACTTAGTGTTTTTGAAATGTAAATATGATCTTTGTTTGTTTGTAGATAGCATGTGGTATTTACATTTTCTACTGAAAACTAAGGCCAAAGCATTTGTCTGTTTCTCATAAATGCAGTTTTCTCAAGTTCAAAATTTCAGTGATACAAATTTATTGAAATTTTTTTTCTCTTGGCAATGCTGGGGATTGAATACAGGGCCTTGTGTGTGCTAGGTAAACGTTCTTACCATTAGGCTATACTTCCAGCCCCAGAACCAGTATGGTTGTAAGTATGCTATAGACAAAACCAAAAAAAAAAAACTTTGTGATCACAGACTGAAGTAATTGAAATTGGGTATGAAAAGGGATTAGACACACACAGTGTTTACTTCTTAAGTTTGTTCATATGTTTTTCCAAAAATATATTGCCGGGCCCGGGATTTAGCTCAGTGGTTTCACCGCCTGCTGCGTAAGCGCAGGGACCCAAGTTTGATCCCTGGTACCAAAAAAAAAAAAAAGTTATTTTTGGGGCTGGGAATTTAGCTCAGTGGTTTCGCCACCTGCCTCGCAAGTGCAAGGTCCCGAGTTCAATCCCCAGTACCAAAAGAAAAAAACAAGAACAAAAATATATTGCCCATCATTTGATAGTGCATGTATTGTGTTTAGACTTAGTGACTAAATTCTAATTTTACTATATGTGCTGCCGAAGCCAACACAAGACTGAATTCTAAATGAGCTATAAATAGGAGAGTTAGAGTAAAAAGAATTACAGTAATACTTGAACCATGGGAGAAACGGTTAAAGTGACTAGCAGAGGACTTGATAACATCCTTTAACTCTTGGAAAGACTATCACATGGAAGCATTGAGTTTATGCTTTTGGTCCCAAGGAATGCGATTGGAACCCAGTGGGGAAGCCATAGGACCCTGACTGAGCTTAATGTGAGGAAGGACTTGAACAAGCATTATTTGGATTTGAAGCAGGCTCCTTTTGAGAAGGGGCAGATAATCAAATAACCTTTACATCTGAGTTTTCTGCCTACAAGTGATTTTGAGAATAATGAAAGACAATGCACATTGACTAAAGAAGTTAAGGCAGAATGGGGTAAGCTTTTTTTTGGTACCGGGGATCGAACTCGGGTCCTTGCGCTTTCGCAGCAGGTGGCCAAACCACTGAGCTAAATCCCTGGCCCAGAATGGCGTAAGCTTTTTAGGGCATCTTTAAAATCAACATGTTCTAATTATTTAGAGTTGAATCAATGAAAAGTGGGACGATTGCTAACTTGGCACAATAAGAGACTGATTCATGCATTAATTTAATTTTATGAGTGTTAGAAGTTATAGATGGTAATGGAGAAGTTTTTAACACAGCTAAGGTGATCTACTTGTACACAGCCTATTTACAGACATGAATGGACAGTATATCTTCTGAGTCTGGCCTGGAGCACTGGCCTGACTCATGAATAGTTCTTAACTAATTGAAATTGGAACATCATCTGTAGAAACACGTTTGTCCTTTTCAGTTGCTAGTCAGATGATTGCTAAACTCCTTTAGTAAAAGCATGAGGAAAGAAAAGTATTTCCCAGAACTGTTTTTCTAGAATGTCCTGGCTCAGTTATTGAGCTCTACAGTGTGGTGGCATATACTGGGGAGAGAGAAGAACAGGGATCAGATTGAAGTGGAGGTTCTAAATGGCATGTGTGAACCTTGGGTGGTGGCACATGCCTGCCTGCAATCCCAGCATTTGGGAGGCTGAAGCAGGAGGATTACCATGAATTTGAGGCCAGTCTGAATTACAAAGCAAGGTGCTGTCTTAAAAAAATTTCAGAACAAACAAAAAAAATGGCATCTATATACACTTTGGTTTTTGCCAAGAATCTAAGAAAAATGGGGGATAATATTCTATATTTAAGTTGAAGATAATTTTCAAATTTTGTTTAAGCTTGTAAGAAAAATTGGTTGGTAAGAGAAAAATATGGCTTGCTTTTCCTAGTTGTATGTGGTACCTTTGAACAACATTTAAAAGTTATTCAAGTGTTGGCGATATAGTTCTGTAATAGAAATCCTGCAGTCTGGGTTTGATCCCCACAACCACTAAACAGACAGCTTATTTTCTTCATTAAAAAGCATGCTTAAAATAATATCCAACAGAATTTTAAAGCACTTTGTCGTATTGGGAGAAATAGTATAGGGAATAAAGATTTTAGTAGGACCGGAGATTTAGCTCAGTGGTTCCGCTGCCTGCCTCACAAGTGCAAGGTCCCGAGTTCGATCTCGGGTACCAAAAAAAAAAAAAAAAGATTTAATAGAAATAAATTGAGACTAGCATGTGAATTAGACATAAACATAATCTGCTTTGAATCTTCTAATGGGAACATAATATATTAAAATAAGACAATCTATTTTTACCAGATAGCCTAGTGTTATTTTTATTAGTGCAGTTTAAATAACTAAGATCATTTTAGTACATGATCAAAGGAGTCAAAGGGAGAAATCTAACTAAAATGCAAATATAAAAGAAATAGTTTTCTCAGAAGCCAGTTACAAACAAAATTCCCTATTTTCACAAACTTTAATGAGAACAAAGACAAGTATGTCAGATGATTTTTGCTATTAAGGAAAATAGTGTAAGACGGTAGAGAGTGATAGAGAAAGGGGTGCTATTTAAGGGAAATTAAGAAAGGCCTTGCTCATTGCTGACTTGAATAAAGTGAGATATTGAGCCATAATGATATTGATGAGAAAAGTGGTAGGCAGAAAGCAAGTACCAAGCCCTGAGTTGGGTGCCTGCTTAGCCAGTGACGCTGGAGCAGAGGGGAAATTGGGAGGAGGATAGAAAGAGGTGTATATGGGTATTGTGCTGGCTGTATAGTGAGGGTATATATAAAGCCTTGGACGTCTGGCCAGGAATTTGGATTTTATCCTGAATATGATTAGCTAGCCTTGGGGGATTTTGAGCAAGGGAATTCCTGGCCTGACTTCTTTTCCTTTTTAGTTGAATCTGTAACTTGGGGGCATTAGGGTTAGTAGTGCCTTCCCCACTTTCATACTGTAGCTTGGTGTTTACCTCCATTTCTTCTGGTTATATTACTGCTTTTTTATGTTTCTGCTTTGTATGTGATTTTCTACAGTGGATAAATGTTTTGGATTTCCTGTTTTTGGATTAAGAGTGCTCAGTCTGTATATTCCTTTGGTTTGGAGGCTACCTTTTCTGTAAAAAGAATCTGGAAGTACTTTTAGAGTTTTTGCATATACAGAATCTGTTGTACTCTCATTTATTTGTTGTTTAGCCGTATAATCCTGGGGAACGGATTTTCCTTTTGGCTTTAAGGTTCCCCCCCCCCCCCCCCCCCGCCCCCCGAAATCCCAAAGAAGTGATAGAATAGATCTTAGGGAAGCCACTTACTGGAAAATCTAGGGCATTCTGTTTTTTTTTTTTGGTACTGGGGATCAAACTCAGGACCTTGTGCTTGTGAGATAGGCATGGCACCACTGAGCTAAATCCCCAGCCCTATTAATTTAGGATTTAGTTTTAGTTGTGTCTTAGTCATGTACTAACTACTCCAAATGTTGGTACTACCATTCCCTAATTTATTTTCCTTTTTTTTGTTGGTTTGTGCTTTTTGAAAAAGATTCCTGTATTGTTACTTTTTCTAGGGAATTTTCAAGGGAAGAGAAGGAAAATGTATTAAGTCACTTGGTAATCTTTACTTGGAAGTGGTGACATCTGGCTTTTGTTTTTGATATTTTGGTGCTGGAGATTGAACCCAGGACCTGGTACCTGCTGAGGATGAGCTCTGCCCTGAGCTACGCCACCAGCTCTGCCATCTGTTTTAAAACCATCATTTTGCCCGTTGAGTATAGTTTTGAAACTGGATATGGTATTAGAAGACTGTCGAGATAATCCTACGAGAGGTGGTAGAGGCTTGAACCTTGGAGTTCCAAGTCCCATGAATTGAATTGCTCCTTTCCCAGCCTTTGTATCTTTTTTTTTTTTCTGGTACCAGGGATCAAACTCAGGACCTTTCGCTTGTCAGGCAGCCACAGCATCACTGATCTACATCCCCAGCCCCTTCATGTTATTATTTTTTTGGTACCGGGATTGAACTCGGGACCTTGTGCTTTCCAGGCAGGCGGTGGAACCACTGAGCTAAATCCCTGGCCCCCTTCGTGTCATTTTTGATAGCTAAAATGTGGTCTGAGGATCCTGCATATTCCTGGCAAGACCTTCATCCTTCCCAGTTTCCAACCATTAGTCATTGTCCACCTTTAAACCAGTATCGGCGTTCTTGATCATGTCTTTTTTCCTGTTTATGGCTGCCGCTACAAGAATCTGCAGACTTCTTGATTCCTTCGGGGCTCTAATGCGCACTAATGTGATTGGTGCACCTATCCCAGCTCCTAAAGATACTTTGTTTACCTTTCTATTGTTTTATTTCTTTCTGAAGCTCTTATCACCATTTAATGTATGGATCTTCCATACAGTATATTGACACTTAATGTATTTGTCCACCCCCATTACAATGTAAGCAACATGAAGACTTTTAAAAAATTGTTTGGGCACTGGGGATTGAACCCAGCGTTTTCATACTGAGCTACATCCCTAGCCATTCATTCATTCATTTGATTTTCACACAGGGTCCTCACCAAGTTGTTCAGGCTGGGCTCCAACTTTTTTTTTGGACATAGTCTTGCTATTATATAGTTCAGGCTGTCCTTGAACTCCATTACGTGGCCTACACTGGCCTTGAAATAGCAGTGATCCTCATGCTTCAGCCTCCCAAGTGAGATTACAGGCATGTGCCACTATGCCCAGCTGGGTTTGAACTTGGAGTTTTCCTGCCTCAGCCCCCCAGAATGCTAGGATTATAGGCATGTGCTACCATCCTTGGCTTCAGTTTTTTCTTGTTGTGTTAGATACACATAACAAAATTTATCATCACCGTTTTTTTTTATTAAAAAATGTTTTTTCATTATTTTAAAGGGTACAATTTATCTTGCAAAACTGCAGCAGTATCCTTACATGGTACTTCCCTCTTCTCCCTCCTGTCACGTCCCAGCTCATGGCAGCCACCACTGTACTTTGTCTCCATCATTTTGACAACTGATTACCTTTAATAAGTGGTATCACAAGAGTATTTGTACACCTTAGTGATGAGAAGTAGTCAGATTACAGATTCTCATCATTTGGGGGATAGGGGTTTTTTTGTTTGATTTTTTTTTTTTTTTTTTGCCCATCGTGCCTCTTTCAAGCTGTGTGCAGTCTGCTCTGGTGCCATGTGCACACTTTCCTGTGAGGAGGAGGCACCAGATGGGTAGCTGCTACTGTGAGAAGAGCTGAAATGGGCAGATACTAACCACAGTTTACCTTCCAACTCTTCCCTTGGAAGTTGTAAACCTTCACTAGACTCCAGAGTTCCAAAATAATTATATCATATTCTGCCAATGCAAGTAGTCTAAGTGGAAAGGCAGATTTTCATTTCTTCCCATCCTGTCATCTTCCCAGAATCATTCATTTCTTGTTTTTATTTTATATTTCTAGTATTTGGCAGTGCCTGTCATATAATAAATGCTTAATAAAAATGAATTGAATAAATGAAAACATAGTAGTATATATTGGTTATATTCTAGGTACAGTTTAAAGATAGAGATAACTGAATTTGTTAATGGATTGTTGTGAGTTGAGTGACAGAGATTAGTCCAATATGACATCTACTTTTTTGACCTACGTCACGGAGGTGCCATTTTTTCCGATATGAAAACTGAGAACAAATTAGAGTATAAAATGAGTTGTGATATTGTAGGATAACAAGTTTAAAGGTAACAAGTTGAAATAGTCATTCTCAGAAGTTCCTTCTACTTGATTTTGACATTGTGTAAGTTTTGAAGAATACTCATCATATTTGCTTGTATTATTTACTCAGGTCATGCGCATTGTGGATAATGTCCGTCCTGACCGACAGACAGTTATGTTTTCAGCTACTTTCCCTAGAGCTATGGAGGCCTTGGCACGCAGAATACTGAGTAAACCCATTGAAGTACAGGTTGGAGGCAGGAGTGTGGTTTGTTCAGATGTGGAGCAACAGGTGGTGGGTACTCTCTTTATGAAATTCCTAGTTCCCTTTATAGTTCAGGCAATATGTAGGGCCCTCTGGGGATCAAGATGTGAGATGGGGCTGGGTGTGGTGCACTTGGTAGGCTGGGGCAGTTTGAGGCCAGCCTAGGCTACATAGTGAGTTCAAGGCCAGCGTGAACTATATAGTGAGATCCTGTCTCAAAAAACAAAAACCAAAAAACAGTGAGATGGTAGATAATTTTTAAAATTAAGTAGTATACATCAACTACAGCCTTCAGTATTTTGACAGATAACATTTAATTGGGCTGTTACCGGGAACTCACTGCATTTTTTTTTTTTTTTTTTTAGAAGACGGCATAGGAGATCCTGGTAGGTGACTGGAGTTCAGACGTGTGCTCTTCCGATCCCTGTGGGGTCTCCCTTGCCATTGTTTCCACC
>NW_004624733.1:12245094-12263532 GCF_000247695.1 Heterocephalus glaber | reverse complement strand
TTTTTTTTTTTTTGGTACCAGGGATTGAACTTGGGTCCTTGTGCTTGTGAGGCAAGTGACGGAACCACTGAGCGAAATCCCCGGCCCCTCACTGCATTTTTTAAAAAATTAATTTTTTGGTTTTTTTGAGACAAGGTCCTGCTATGTAGTCCAGGCTGGTCTTGAACTCACTGTGTAGCCTAAGCTGGCCTTGAACTCAAGACGCTCCTCCTACCTCAGCCTCCTAAGTGCTGGGATTACAGGCATGAACCACCATGCTTGGTTACCTGGAACTCACTGCTTTAAATGCTCTTTTTAGTTTCTCCTGTCAGAAGTTCAGGACTGATAGATAGGTATTAAGATACCTATCTTAACCTTTGGTTACTATGATAAGGAATAGAGAGAATTGATGATCACTTTCTCTGAAAGTTTACAATTTTTTAAAAATCTTACTGATTTTCCAATTAAAGCCAACATTTTTTAGCCTTTTCTTAGTCATCCTTTATTCATTCACCACAAAATAAATGAATATTTGTTTAATGAGCAGGGATGTATTTGCATTTTTATTCCCATTAACTTGGTGCAACTTGGTATTTTCAGATTGTGATTGAAGAAGAAAAAAAGTTCTTAAAGTTACTTGAGCTTCTAGGTCATTATCAAGAATCAGGATCTGTCATTATATTTGTGGATAAGCAGGAACATGCTGATGGTCTGCTAAAGGACTTAATGAGAGCGTCTTATCCTTGCATGTCTCTTCATGGAGGTAATGTTCAGTTTACGTATGAAATATCTTTTAAGTACTTAACGATGCCAAATAGTATGCTCTGTTCTGAATGATAGTATTTCCTTTGTTCTTATAATTTCGAATTAAATTTCATATTATTTTAGTTTTTACTTACAACAGCTATTTGGAGTAAGTGATACTACTATTCCACCTTAGAGATAAAAGAAATCCACCAGATATAATATTGATTTGACCAAATTTATCACTTAAGCAGATACAGAAAAATTGAACTTGAAACTTTCTGACTCTGTGTTATTCTTTCTGAAATGCCTGCTTCCTAGAGGTTTGTGTGATTCACCTTAGAGCTGTCATTGAAATTTTAAAGTGACATTTTAATTTATATGCAACACTATCATTGTTGCATGTATTTGGAGCTTAAAGCACAAAATGGGGAACAGAGAGTTTGATTTACCCTAACTAACTGGATGTTCTAGCTGTTACGACTTTGTAATGAACTGCTTCTCATATTAGTGGCAATGCCATTTCATATTCTGCAGTTTGGGGAGAGCTCTGTGTATATCTAATCTGTGTTTCATTCTGTTTACTGGGGTGGCTCAGTTAGGGCTGGAGATTTACTTCCAGTTTGCCTGGCTTACGTGGCTGAAGCGTGGTACTGGCTCTTACTGAAGTTTGGTCATTCTGTTAACGAGTGGCCTTTTGTGAGGCTCTCTGGTCAAGAGACAAGAACCAGAAGCTAGTAGGGATAGTACTGGGAATTGACAGAGTTTTCACTTCTGCCATATACTGTTGTGCAGAGTAGTCACCAAACTGATGCACACTCAAGAGAAAGATACTACCTTTTTCTTTTTTTTCCCTGTGGTGCTAGGGATTGAACCCAGGGCCTTGGGCATACTAGGGTATTATATGACTGAACCACAATCCCAGCCCAGGCCAATTCTGTGTCCTGGTAGAAAACCTTTTTTTTGAGACTGAGTCTCACTGTGTAGTCCATGCTGGCCTTGAATTTACAGTTATCCTCCTGCCTCGCCTCCAAAGTGCTGAGATTAAGAGCATGCACCACTCTGCCTGGCTTAGAGTATTATTTTATATGCAGAAGAGTGTGTGGGATAGAATATACCATTCCTTTCATCTTTGGAAAATGCAGTCTGTCACACTAGGCTATATATGGGATGAAATTAGAAGGGCTTTGAAGTTATTTTTTTAATGTTTGAACTCTTGATGGAAACCTGGGTTGGTTCTACCTTTTGGCTATTGTGTATGGCATGGCTGTGAACATAGTGTACAAGTATCTTGTGTTAGTGTTTTTAGTTTCTTTGGGTATATACCTAGGAGTATAGTTGCTTAGTCATATGGTAAGTCTGTTTAAATTTTTTTTTTTTTTTTGGTACCAGGGATCGAATTCGACCTTGTGCTTGTGAGGCCGGCACCAGAACCACTGAGCTAAATCCCTGGCCCAAATATATTTATTGTAACTCTTCTCATGACCAATTTAATATGCACTTTTTTTTTTTTTGGTACCAGGGATCAAACTTGGGACCTTGCGCTTTTGAGGCAGGCGGTGGAACCAGTGAGCTAAAAACCCCAGCCCCTGTTTAAATTTTTGAGGAACTGTCAAATTAATTTCCACCTTGGCTATAGCATTTTATGTTCCTACCAGCAGTGAACTAGTAGAGTTAGTCATTGTATTAGCCTTCTTTTTGTGTGTGTGTGTGTGTGTGTGTGTGTACCGGGGATCGAACTCGGAACCTTGCGCTTTCAAGGCAGGCAGTAGAACCACTGAGCTAAAGCCTCAGCCCTGTATTAGCCTTCTTGTCATTGAGTTACAATACCCAACACCCACAACTTGGAGGAGAGGCTTAATTTGCTCAGTTTTGGTTGATCATGAGTTGCTCTGAGGCAGAGACATCATGGTAGAAGGGCTTGGTGGAGCAAAGCTGCTTAGTTCGCAATGGCTGGAAGCAGAGCAAGGAAAGACACCAGAGCGGACAGACGGGTTGTCTACATAGTGCCCAGGCCACACCTCCATGGTCCACCCAGACCCACCCAGGGGTGCTCGTTACTAACCTGCCAGGCTTTTCTTAATCCAGTGAAGCTGACATATCAGGGTTAACAGTCACAGCCATACTAGTGGGTATGATATGATAACTCATGATTTTTGGCTTGCATTTCCCTGATAACAAATGATGTTATGCATTTTTTTGTCATATGGCAATTTGTATAGGTTATTCAGAGAGATGTGTATTTGAAGGCTTTACCCACTTTTTTTTTTTTTTTGGTACCGGGGATCGACCTTGTGCTTACGAGGCAGTCGGCAGCACCACTGAGCTAAATTCCCAGCCTCTACCCACTTTTTAATTGGCTTGTTTTTGTTTAATAATCTGTTACTCGATGTATGACTTGCAGATATTTTCTCCCATTCTGTAGGTTTTCTTTTCTTTCTGAATAGAGTCCTTTGAGTACAAAAGTGTTTTTCTCTCTTTTTTTTTGTTTTTGGTACGGGGGATTGAACTCGGGTCCTTGCCTTGCGCAACAGGCGGCGAAACCACTGAGCTAAATCCTCGTCCCATGTTTTTTTCTCTTTTTCTCCCTCCCTCCCTCCTCCCTTCTCCTTCCTTCCCTTTCTTTCCTTTCTCTCCCTCCCTTCCTCCCTTCCTTCCTTCTTTCCTTCCTTTGTTTCTTTCCTTCTTTCTTTGTGTTTGGAATTGAACCCCAGGCTTCATGCATGCTAGGCAAGGCTTTACCACTTAGCTGTATCTTCAGAGATGAGAAAAAGAAAGGCTCAGGGATATAGCTCTGGCACGACGCTTGCCTAGCATGCTTGTACTCAAGGCCTTTGATTTAATCCCCAGTACCACAAAAAAACTGAAACAAAACAACTCCATTAATATACAAGTAAATAAAGCTCTAGTTGCTTTATAGTTTATAAATGTAGAAAGTATTTGAGACCTTTTAAGACTTGAAAAAAGGTGTAACCATGAAATTCTTAATGGCCACATGTAATTAATATAATTTTATACATCATATACATATTGGCAGTAGTGAGAAATGTGGGTGTTGATATGTCTGAAATATATACATTTTTTACCTTTTTTTTTAGAAGAAAAACATAGCAAAACATGTGATCATTCTTTGCTAGGGTTATTACAATTGCTGAAAATGCTGATAAGTTGTAAGAACATGTTTTATTTGTGAGGATGGAGGCTGTGGTACTTCTCCTTTTTTCAAGGTGATTTTTTTTTTTTGAGACTGGGTCTCATTATGTAATTCATGTTGGCCTTGAACTCACTGTGTATCCCAGGCTGGCTTCAACTTGTAGTGATGTACTGCCTCAGCTTCCTGAATGCTGGGATTACAGATGTGTGCTGCCATGCTTGGCTCTTCAAGGTTGACCTCTGTGAATAGGGCCGTCAGTCTTAGCAGAAACTAACATTTAATAACTTGACAGCTGTTATTTCTGCTTACTCCTCTGTTTAGGGGAGCCTCAAAGATACTAGGCTGAGTGCTGTCCTTTCTACAAAGGTACCTATTGTAGCTCAGGTTCTGTAGAGAAGGAATGGAAAGTGGGAAACAGGAGAGTGGGTAATATGACTGTGGCTCAGAAAACCAAATAAATAGACCAGGGATGTAGCTCAGTGGCACGACGCCTGCCTGGCAAGCTCAAGGTCCTGAGTTTGATCCTCGGTACTAGGGGGAAAAAAAGGAAAAAACCCGAAATAAACAAACCATCATTGAAATTCTGTTTTGTCAGTCATCCTTTTTTTTCTTACACTAACAATTAAATTTTCTTTAAAACACATTTTTGCATGTAACATGATGAATAATGTTTAAATTAGGAAAACAAGGTTTCCTGCTTGCTGGTAGCTAAAGGTATATAAGATTAAGGACTTTCTCTAGAGCCGACTACTATTTCGAGGCCTTTGGAAAGCACTATTAATATTAGATTTTGGGTTTTGTGCAAGTAACAGAAAATGTGAACTCAGCTACCTTAACATGTTCCCACTGGCTTGAACCACTGGTGGTACATGTATGACTGTCCATTGGGTGGCTTATATCACCCAGTTTAGTCATTTCTGTTGGATGCTGGTCAGTATTTTGTTTGCTTTAGCCATTCCACAGAATATACCATAATCAGGATACAGAACAGTTCCATTACAAACCAAAACTCTCTCATTTGGTTCTTCTAAAGGTAATTATAAAGGTACCTCTCCATCCATAACCTCTGGCAACCACTAACATGGTTTTTGTTTTGTTTTTTGTGGTACTGGAGATTGAACTCAGTTCTTCCAGAACAGGCTGGCCCTGAACTCACTAGCCCAGGCTGGCCTCCAACTTGCAGTGATCCTTCTGCCTCAGCCTCCTGCATTCTGGGATGGTGTGTACCACCACACCCAGGCCCTGATGTGTTCTTATAAGAATTTTGTAAATGAGATCACATATTATGTAACCTTTTTACAGAGCACTGCCGCCCCTCTCCCCCAACCAAACTCAGGACCTTGTGCTTGTGAGGCAGACAAGGCACCACTGAGCTAAATCCCTGGCCCCCTACAGTTTACTTTTTATACTAAGCATAATAACTTTGAAATAAATTCAGGTTGTTACCTAGTTCATTTGTTTTATTCCTGAGTAGTATTATATAGATGTGCCACTATATATCTGTTTGTCCATTTAAGGATATTTTGATTGTTTCTAGATTTTTACAGTTTTGTTTTTGTTTCTGTGGTATTGGTAATTGAACCTAGGGTCTTGGGCATGCTAGGCAAGCACTCTACTACTGAACTTGCATTTAGCTCCCTAGCTCAAAATTGGAGTTATATTTTAAGGGGGAGAGTTAAGGTTGTTGAATAGGTATTTTTTGTGCTTCAGTTAGCACATTTTATTCAATTCCAAGGAATAAAAGAGCATGCCTTAGGCTAAAGTTTTGGTATTTTTAATTGCAAATTTAAATTTATATTGTTATTGATTCTTCTTATGGTTTGGCTCTAGATGTCCCCCCAAAGCCTCGTGTGGTCATAGGTGGCTTTTTCAGAGGTGACTGAATCTAGAGTATGTGATGCTGAGATTAAGGGCATGTGATTACTAAACCTGTACACTGATGGGTTTGGGACCGCCCTAATCCTGGTAGTCTGGATAAGATAAAAGGGGCAAAAAGACCCTGTTATGGTTTCCTTGTTGCTTTTACTGCCTTCTGCCACCATGATCTGTTGCTCCTCTGCCATGTGCCACCCTGCCTTTGAGCCAGCCCATTATGAACTAAAACCTCTACAAACTATGAGCTAAATAAACCTTTCCCCCTTTAACTTTGGGTGTTGGGTATTTTGTCTTAGCAGTGAGAAAAGTAACTAAGACAATTCCATTAATTTTTCTTATGAGAATTTTTGGTCCAGTGTTAAATGGTAGTTTCTTTGACATAAGATCCAAATATGGAGCCAGGCACAGTGGGGCGTACCTATAATCCCAGCTACTCAGGAGGCTGAGGCAGGAGGTTCATGAATTCAGGGCCAGGCTGAGCCAGATAGTTAGACCCTGTTTCAATAAGAAGAGGCACGGGTGGGGGGAAGATCCAAATACTTTACTCTTTGAAGAGGACATTTAAAAATGCAGAGCCAAGTGTGATAGCATATGCCTGTAATCCCAGCTACTTAGGAGGCTGAGGCAAGAGGATTTCAAGTTTGAGGCCTACATGGGCAGTTTAACAAGATCATGTCTCAAAATGAAACAAAAGGAGCAAGGGATTTAGCTCAAATTTAGAGAGCTCTTATAATACCAAAAGTAAATTTAGTAATAAATACTCATAAATATATAGGTGCTTGGGCAAAGGGTCCATGTCAGTGGTACCATGCTTGCTTAGCATGCACAAGCCCCTGTGTTCAGTCTCTAGCACTGCAAAAAAAAGTAAGGAGAGAGGGAGGAAAGGAGAGAAGAAAGAAAGGAAAGATTCAGATGCTAATTTATGTTATGCCTACTTTCTGTTTATTTCCAGAGATTTTTGGGTATTCCTGGTGAAATATATTTGTGGTCTGGGCATCTTATCAGACATTTTGGTGTGTTAAACACTGTTTTGTGCCCCATTTGGAGCCTCTTAAGAGAGATCCATTTGGGTACTTTCAAATTGGTGCTCTTCAAACTTTAACATACCTATGGTAATCATCTAAGGGTCTTGTATTAAAGTGCAAGTTCTGATTTCAGTAATTTAGTATGAGATGTGAGATTGCACATTTCTTTTTTTTTTTTTTTGGTACTCAGGATTGAACCTTGGGTCCTTGCGCTTTTGAGGCAAGTGGTGGAACCACTGAGCTAAATCCCTGGCCCTGAGATTGCACATTTCTGATGAGTTCCCAGATGCTGTTGCTTCTGGACCTTGGACAAAACTGAGTAGCAAGGCTCTAAAAAAGCCACAGGAGAAGGAGAAAGATCTGAATCCTATCAGTGTAGGCTTTTTGTTCTTGCTTTTGCTTTCTTTTTTCCTGAAACAAGTTTAGGCCTTTGTAGCTATAAGCCTTCTATACAAGAAAGGGGACAAAGCATGGCAGATTTGGAAGGTCCATGGATGAATGAATGGCAGTAGCCCTTAATCTTTCCGTTAAATCTTTTTAGTCTTTTATTTTTCTGTACTTTCGGAGTTTTAGGTATGGATTTGTTTTTTATTCCACTTTTAGATTCTTTGTCAGAAGAAATGGAAAATTTTAACATGTTTTATATCTCTAATTTACTCACAGGTATTGATCAATATGACAGAGATAGCATCATAAATGACTTTAAGAATGGAACCTGCAAGCTTCTTGTGGCCACCTCAGTTGCTGCCCGAGGTCTAGATGTGAAACATCTGATTCTTGTAGTAAATTACAGCTGCCCCAACCACTATGAGGACTATGTACACAGAGCAGGACGGACTGGAAGAGCAGGCAACAAAGTAAAAAGAATTTTTAATAGTTGATTTCGTTTATATTAAAATATAGGTGTTTCTTTTAGTATTTTAAGGAATAAATAATAGAAGTTACAAAGACATTTTGTAACATTTTCTTAATCATCAGAATGTGTGGAATGATGTTAATCATTTATGTACATATGCTTGTATAGATATTGTTAGTTTTTAGAAACCTTGGTGCTTTCTATAGGCCGATAGTGTTAACAGTTTATGTCTCCTTTTAGATTCTTTTGTCCCTTGCCTAGAAATTTCTGTGTATAGTGTAGTCCAATATATTTCATTCCTTTTTTTAAAAAATGGGATCATAAAATACAGCCATCCCCAAGTATCACACACATATACACACAAATATACATGCTGTTTAGTTTTTTGACTTGTTGTATATTTTTATAACTATATGGGCCTAAGTTGGAGGTTTCTTTTTGTTTGTTTTTTGTTTGCTTTTTGATATAGGATCTTGCTTTGTTGCCCAGACTGGCCTCAAACTCCTAGTCTCAGGCTGTTCTGTCTTAGCTTGCTGAGTAGCTGGGCCTGCAGGCACATACTTCTGTGCCCTACAAAATCTTCCTTCTTCCCCCGCCCCCCCTTCCCCATGCTGGGGATCAAATCCATGGCCTTGTACATGCTAGGCAGGCAGTCTGCCACTGAGGTATGTCCCCAACCAGTCCTTTTTTTTTTAAGCAGCAGAATATTCTGTTGTTGGAGACATTGATGATGAACATTTGAATTTTCCAACCTTGGACATAACATAGTGGAGTAACATTATCAACTATTAACAGTAATAGCTTATATTTATCTTCTACGTGCTGTACACTGTTCTAAGTTTTTTACATATTCCATCTCATTTCACCCTCAAAACTTCACTTTGAGATAGATATTAGCCCATTTTATGCATGAGAAAAATTGAACATATAGAAGCTAAGTCACATGCTCAGTGTTACACACCTCATAAGTAGTAATGGAATTTATTCTCTTAACTGATGTATTTTGAGGAGTTGGGAACTTATTCTTTATTTTTATTTTTTGGTACCGGGGATCGAACTCGGGTCCTTGCGCTTGCACAGCAGGCGTCGAAATCACTGAGCTAAATCCCCGGCCTTGGGAACTTATTCTTTAAAAGGTCGTGTACTAAAAATTGTAACTTTGGACCACAGCAGTTTCTGTCATTCTCTTTCTCACCCTCAGTGTTTATAACCATATAAAAATGTAAATGATTTTAGTTCATGGGCAACACAACAGCAGACCATGGATCAGATGTGGTGACTAGATAGTCCTGAAATAAAATCTTAAACTGTGTTTTTAAAATTTGTAAGTCTCTTGTTTGAGGGAGAGAGTGTTTTGTGAATGACAATCTGAATGTTGTTTGCTTTTACTTCCACTCCATTTTTTCTCTTGCCTGCGCAAAAACCTACTAGGAACCTCAGAGAATCTCAGGCAGGTGAGGTAGCTGATCTCATAGTTATAAAAATAAGTATATAAAAATAACTCATTTGTGTATATAAGCAAGTATATGCACATATATACACAGTTTTTTTGTTGAAGAAAAATACAAAAAGCTACATCCTGGGAAGTTGATATGAGTTAAAGTGGTTAGGGTAGTGTGCGATGTGTGGGGTTTTATTATTTTTATTTTTTGTGGTATTGGTGATTGAACCCAGGGCCTTTGCACTGCACTACACCCCTAGGCTGTTTTTTATTTTTTGAGACAGGGTCTCACTAAATTGCCCACGGTGGGCTTGAGCTTGCCACTCTCCTGTCTTAGCTCCCAGAGTCCTGAGGTTATAGGCATGCTCCACCAAGCCAAGCTATATTTATTATTTATTGTTGTGATGTCAGGGATTTCAACCTGTACATGGGTAGGCTGGTGCTCTACCCCTGAGCTACATTCCAAGCCCCCTTATTTTTTTTATTTTTTATTTTTTTTGGTACCGGAGATCGAACTCCGGTCCTTGCGCTTGCGCAGCAGGCAGCGAAACCACTGAGCTAATCCCCCGTGAAGCCCCCTTATTTTTAAATATTAAACTTAAATATTTCACTTTGAGCCATTAAAAAATAGGATAAGACTCTTGTCTTTAAAATTCTTTAGTAGTGGTGTCAGTATGAGAGCACTTGTTAGGTTTATAATTTATCCTTTTTGTGATCTGAGTAAGATTCATCTTTTAGCCTCTAATACATTCCATTTTTTCATTACCAGGGTTATGCCTACACTTTTATCACAGAGGATCAAGCTCGCTATGCTGGTGACATAATTAAAGCTCTTGAATTGTCAGGGACTGTGGTGCCTCCTGATCTAGAGAAACTTTGGAGTGATTTCAAAGATCAGCAGAAAGCTGTAAGCTTTTAAACTCTTGCTTCTTTTATGGAAATTACTAATGTGACTGTTTGATACTTGGACATCTTGATAAGACTTTTCATTTATTTCTTTGGGAGGGTAGTAAAAACAGTCTTCTCTTTTGCTTGAACTTAATATTTTGTAAGCTCTTATTTGCTTTTTTACTAGGTGAAATATATTTTGACCTTGTCATATGCCACCTTGAAAAATATTTAATAAGTTTTTACTATGAAATTAACTTTTTAATTTTTCCTTAAAAGGAAGGAAAAATAATTAAAAAGAGTAGTGGGTTCTCTGGTAAGGGATTCAAGTTTGATGAAACAGAACAAGCTTTGGCTAATGAGAGGAAGAAGTTACAGAAGGCAGCTCTTGGTCTGCAAGATTCGGATGATGAAGATGCTGCAGTTGATGTAAGTATTGTAAGTTTCATGGGCAGTTGAAATGATTATTCGTGTTACACTGAAGGTCTTTCCTTAGGCTTGTTGGGATAGCCAGTCACTGGAAACCTTCAATGTGCTTTTCTGTTTATGTACATACATATTCAATTTTTATAGTTTCATAAAAATGGGATTATACTGCTTTATAACTTCTTTATAACAGTATGTAGAAATCTTTCCAGTTTACTAAGTTCATTCTTATTCATGAATGCTACATAATATTTCATCATATGGCTATTTCACAGTTTAATTAGACTTGTACTTGATTGGTTGTTTTTTCCTATATTCACCATTTGGAATATATAATCAACTGTATTTCATTGCACGTTAACTTTGCACATGCATTAGGTTACATTTTGAGAATTAGTTTGTAAGTGAAATTGCTAGGCCAAAGTATAGTATTTTATTTGGTTTTAAACATCAGACTATCTGCTGTGGTGGTGGACGCCTACAGTCCCAGCACTTGGCAGACTGAGGGAGGAAGATGGCTGCGAGTTTGAGGCCAGCCTGAACTATGTAGTGAGACCCTTTCTCAAAAAAAAAAAATAAGGGCTGGGGATTTAGCTCAGTGGTTCTGGCGCCGGCCTTGCAAGTGCAAGGTCCCAAGTTCAGTCCCCGGTACCAAAAAAAAAATGTCTGATTGTCTTCCAGTAAGGGAGTATCGGTTTAGGCCCATCATAGTAGTATGAGAGAATGTCTCTGCATTCCCATACCTTTAACAGCATTGCTACTGGTGCTGGGTTTTTGGCAACACATATACTAAAAAACAGTGTTGCCACTGATAATGTTTTTTGCATTTGTTTTTCTCTGCTACTCAGGATGAAAGCCGGGGCCTTGTACATCCAATACTGTTTTTTATCTGTAAATTTGATATATACATATTTTTAATATAGAGTCTTATTGTGTAGTTCAGGCTGGCCATCAACTCAGTATGTAACCCAGGTTGGTCTTGAACTCATGGCAATCCTCCTGCCTCTGTATACAGAGTGCTGGGATCACAGGCATGTACCACCATGCCCAGCAAACAATAATAATAGTTGACCTTTATTGAATGCTACTAAATGCTACACGCTGTGCCAGGTGCTTTACAGGGATATTTCACTTCCTCACAATGATTATACAAGATAATTACCCATAGTATTCCCATTTGTAATGGAGAGTGAGGTTTAGAAGGAGATAATGACCACTGAGATTTGCACAGCTCTTATTGTCAAAACCCTTTTTCTCAGCAAGTTGAGGTTTTCAAAAACTATTCTTCTGGGTGTGGTGATGCACACCTGTAATCCCAGCACTCAGGAAGCTGAGGCAGGAGGATTGTTGTGAGTTTGAGGCCAACTTGGGCTACGTAGTGATTTCCAGACCAATCTAAACTACATAGCAAGACCCTGTCTCAAGAAAAAGAACAACAACAAAAAAACAACCCCTCCCCACCAACAACTGTATTCTTTGGAACCCTGACCTGGAAGTATTAGAAGAGGATGTTTCCATAATAATTTTGGAAAATCTGCTTAGTATGTGTGCATACCTGTGTGTGTGTATGTGTGTATGTGTGTGTATACTCTTTAAATAGCATATCAAAGATATGACAAATGATTAAGAAAGCCTGTTTAGCCTCAACCTGAGGAACTTAAGACTGTATCTCAAAAAGAAAGGGGGAGTATGCTGGGGATGTAGCTCAGTGTGAAGGCCTGGGTTTAATTCCTAATACTGCAAAAAGCAAGAGAGACAGACAAGGCTGTTTAACTTTGTTTTACCCAGAAATTTTCCAACATATTTGATCATAAAACATTTTTAAATTTTTAAAAATACTCTATTAAACTTGATCTCACCAGTTGTGATGGCACATAGTCCTAGCTATTCAGGAGGCTGAGGCAGGAGAATTGTTTGAATCTAGAAGTTCAAGGGCAACATACTGAACCTCGTTGGTCTCGAAATACCCCCTCCTCCCAAGAAAGAAATCCTTTAGAACACAGTTTTGTAGATCAAATATTTAATCTGAGGCTCACCAGAAATATTTGGTTTTAACCATACTGGGACTTAAACATAGCTAGGACTAGAATCCAGGTCTCATGTTAATCTAATGCATTCCTTTTCTAGTATATTATACTAGCTCAAAATTTAGTGAAGTCTGTTTTAGTTACAGTATCTGTTAATGTATAACAAATCAAACCAAAACTTAGCAGGTTAAAACAATAAGCCTTTATTTAATCTCATAGTTTCCAAGGGGCAAGAAATTGTGTTTAGCTGGTCTGTTCTGACTTGGGGAGAGTTAAGTGGTTGGGCCAGACTGCAGTCCTCTGGCTCTACCTCTTGAAGAGAGAAAAATAATTTCTAGAAATGTTTAAAAATCACCTGTTACTTTTTTTTTTTTTTGGTACCAGGGATCGAACTCTGGTCCTTATGCTTGCGAGGCAGGCGGCAGAACCACTGAGCTAAATCCCCAGCCCAGCCTGTTACTTTTTTTATATTACTTTTGAGTTTTTAAAAATCTCATTCAGAAGGCTGAGGCATGAGGATTGCCACAGAGTTCAAGGTCAGCTTGTACTACATTGTGAGTTCAAGACCAGGCTGGACTATATAGTGAGACCCTGTCTGAAAAAAACTTTAAAAAGAAATTTTTTTTTTAAACCACATACACACAAAACTCCATAATGAAATATGTTGATTCTGTTAAAGTACTGTAATACGTAATCTTTGTTTAAAAAAGAGAGAGAGAATACTTTAAATAAACCCCAAAATAAAGTTAGCCTTATCAACTAATACCATACACTCTGCATTCCTGAGTTTTTACGTTTATTTACATCTTAATACCATGCATACTGTTTAGTTTAAAATAGCTTTACTTGGGCCGGGGATTTAGCTCAGTGTTTCTATTGCCTGCCCTGCAAGCTCAAGGACCGGAGTTCTATCCCTGGTACCAAAAAAAATAGCTTTACTCAGCTAACTGTTGAGTTTAAAACCAGTTTTAGGAGCCAGGCATGGTGTGCATGGCTGTAATCCCCAACACTTGGGAGGCTGAGGCAGGAGGAGTACTGTGAGTTTGAGGCTACATAGTGAGTTCAAGGACGGTCTACAATACATAGAACCTGTCTCAAAAAAACAATAAAAACAAAAATAAGAACAAACCAGCTTAGGTCTCAGCAGCACCGAAAAACAAGACAAAAAAAAAAAAGCCCCAAAACAAAACCACACACAAAAATACAAACAACTAGGAGTGGGGATTTAGCTCAGTGGCATCACTTCAAGCCTGCCTGGCAAGCGCAAGGTCCTGATTTCCATCCCCAGTACCAAAAAAAATAATAAAAACAACTAGTTGATAAAACCTTTTAGTAGGTAAAATTTTAACTGTATGTCCTTTTATTGGTACATTTTAGGTTTACAATATAATGACATTCATCATTGGAAATTTGCACCTTTACATACTCTCTTTGTTTTTATTTTTCACCCCTTTCCCTGCCCTCCCTATTTACAGAGACTTTGTTTCCTTTTTTTCATGTTCTCATATTAATTCCATTCCCTTCTTTCCTTTCCCCTACCCCTTCCCCTTTGCCCCTTTTCTTCCTATTTCACATTATCTATTATACCTTTTAGTCCTTATTTACACTTTCAGTTTCTCACACTAGAGAAACTATTCGGTATTTATACATATATGTCCTTTTTATTTCACTTAAGAATATCGCCTCAGGGCTGGGGATTTAGTTCAGTGGTTTCGCTGCCTGCTGCGCAAACTCAAGGACCTGAGTTAAATCTCTGGTACCAAGAAAAAAAAAAGAGTATTGCCTCCATGTGCATCCATTTAGCAATAAATGTCTCTAATTTCTCATTTTTTATGTACTCCATATTTAAAAAAAAAAAAAAACCCACATTTTCTTTATCCAGTCTCCAGTTGATGGGCATTTGGGCTGTTTCCAAGTTTTAGCTATCACAAACTGTGCTGCTATGAACATGGATGCAAATATATCACAATGGTATGATTCTTTTAATTCTTTTGGGAAGATACCCAGCAGGGGAATAGCTGGGTAATAGGTAAAATTTTTAAAAAGTAGAACCGTTTCTTTTTGAGTAAAAGGGCTTCCTAAATTAACCCAATTAATTTTAACCCCAAACAAGGTTTTTCTGCATAGATGATAAAGCCCTTTAATCTGAATTTATAAAAGAATTTGTATTTCTTTACTCAGCAGTGTCAGTAATCATTGTGGGCAAAAGACAGTGCTGAATTTTCTTAGTATTCAGTTATGGCACCAAGGCCTAGTGGCTTTTGAAGAGCTGAGGCCTCCACAGTAGCTCATCTTGATGAAAAAGCTCATCTTTCCTTTCTTGATTCAAAAGAATAAGGCAATGAGCCTTCTTTTTTGTTACCATTTTTAAGACAAATCCAATTACATTTTAGGAGTTGGAACGAGAGCTCTGCCTTTGGAACATGTTGCACCATTCCTTCTGAGAATTACTATTTTCAGTTGTCCCCTTGCCTTGAATTATAGCCCATCTTCCAGATTTGTTCATTGCAGTATAATTTGGCCTCCAGGTCTGAGCCCTGGAACAACTCAGCTGCATTATGTGGGTCATTCCATTTGACAGCACACGTTTCCTTGCTTATCAGCCTGCAATGTATTTTCTGGACGTCTCAGGAGGAGTCCGATTGAGTGGTTTATGCGGCATTGCATCACAGTTTTCTATTTTCTTTTCACCATAGCCAGTGGTGAAATGTACTACGTTTAACAAATTGATGGTATATTTTGCTATTAATCCATGTAATTGAATTACACAAATATAATTGATCCTAGCCTTTTGGTGGAAATATTTTTACTTGTTTCTATAACAAAATTGATATTTCGCGTCTAGTTTTTGCTAATCCTCCTTGTTTTTTCCTTGGTCTAGATTGATGAACAAATTGAAAGCATGTTTAATTCAAAGAAGAGAGTAAAGGATATGGCTGCTCCTGGAACATCTAGTGTTCCTGCCCCAACTGCAGGAAATGCCGAAAAATTAGAAATTGCTAAGCGATTGGCTCTCAGAATCAATGCTCAGAAGAATTTGGGCATTGAGTCTCAGGTATTAAGTACTTTATTCCATGTCTCAGTCAATAGATTTTATTTAGATACTTTTCAGGGATTTTGCCAAGCACAAGTGAATGAGTTTTCCCTGAAATTGAGTTTGTAAGAATTTAACATTCTCAATAGAGGATTCCTTGATAATTGTATTTGGGTGATTTCACTAGTGTGGTTAACTGAAGGGTTTATGCTTATTCTGGAATGCCTAACAGGCATGTTAAGCATAGATAATTTTTACAGAACAGTGAAGCATCCCTGATCTGAAAATCCAAAATGCTCTAGGTTCCAAAATATTTTGACCATTGACATGATGCTCAAAGAATTTCGGATTTTGTGGAATTTGGGGTTTTGAATTACCGATAGCCAACTGCTAAGACCTATGCAAATACTCTAAAAGTCATAACTCTGAAACGCTTTTGATCATAAGCATTTTGGAAAAGAGATCCTCAATCTATACTATATTCTGATTAGCCTTACTAAAATCTAAAGAAATAATTCTCTTTTTCTTTATTAATCTACTCTCATTGGATGGCTTGGTGGGAACACAAACAATTCCCTGAATGTATGAAGATGCAGTTACATGACTCTGATGTGATTAAATGGTGGAGAGATGTGTTTTCTAAATATTTCATGTTACGTTTTTCTTTGAAGCTTTTTGTGGACTTTTAGCTGAGTGAATTTTCAATTTTCATAGCATTCCCAAGGAATGGCTTATTAATTTCAACAGTATTTTGAAGATTTAAAGTAAGTCATCTGTTGTAGCTTGTTCTAATTGCTTTTTTTCTTTTTCGGTACCGGGAATTGAATTCAGGACCTTGTGCTTGCCAGGCAGGTGTGGCACCACTGAGCTACATCCCCGGCCCTGCTGTAGCTTGTTGAATTTTGGGTTGGGCCATGGGGGAGAAGATGCTTGGTGTTAATGGTACAAAGGTTCTGATTCAGAGGAAACTTCTGGGAATCTCAAAATATGTAAATGATTTTAAGAATACTGTATTGTATCTGATATCAAAGAGTTAACTAATTATCAAGGACAGATTTGTAGTCCAATAGAATATTTAATAGAGAATTGAATGTTCTTTACTTTTCTCAAAAGTAAAGGAGATAAGTTAAACTATTAGTATATAAATATACTGCAGAATTGGACATATGGGTGAGACTCTGCAGTAGAAAGATGCTATTTAAACAGAATTAGTCACTCTTCAGAGAATAATTTGTGATAGGCTTCCTGGTCTTGTCTCTGTCCTCATTTGAGATTTGACTGTAGATCTTCTTTAACTACAGGATGTGATGCAACAGGCCACCAATGCAATTCTCAGAGGTGGCACTATTCTGGCTCCCACTGTGTCTGCAAAAACCATTGCAGAGCAACTTGCTGAAAAGATCAATGCCAAGCTCAATTATGTGCCTTTAGAAAAACAAGAAGAGGAGAGACAGGATGGTGGACAGAATGAATCTTTTAAGAGATACGAGGAAGAATTAGAGATTAATGACTTCCCACAGGCAAGTAACCGATTTAAATCTTTTAATATTGTGAAGTAGAAACTCTTGCTTCTTTAGGAATAAAAATCCCTTCTTTTGGGGGAGTGTGGGGGAGACAGTCTTGCTGTGTAATTCAGGCTGGCCTTGAATTCACTATATAGCTGTGAATTCACAGTGATCTTGTTGTCTCAGCCTCTGGAGTACTGGGATTACAAGTGTGTGCTACCACACTGGGCTAGAAATCTCTTCTTTTAAACATGATCATTTTGCCTGGAGATTTAGCTCAGTGGTGCCTCACATGCACAAGGTCCTGAGTTCAATTCCCAGTACTGGAAAAAACAAAAAAACCTAAAAAACATGATGATTTTAAGATGAATATTTGCCACTACTTTTTTTTGGTGGGGATCAAACTCAGGACCTTGCACCACTAGGCTAAATCCCAAGCCCTACTTCATTTTTATTTATGTGGGAAAGACACCAATAGAAATTCATTTGTTATGAATATGTTCTAGGTGCAATAGGATTTAAATAAATTTATGATGTAGGTATTAGTAATTATGATATTGCTACTGACCATAATATGTTGACCAACCTCTTCTTTGTCAGCATACTAGATTTTTAAAGTCATTGTCATGGAGTAATTTTTTCTCCCACCTTTTCTTTTAGACGGCGAGGTGGAAAGTTACCTCTAAGGAAGCTCTACAGAGAATCAGTGAATATTCCGAAGCTGCTATTACAATCAGAGGAACTTACTTCCCTCCTGGCAAAGAACCCAAGGAAGGAGAACGGAAAATTTACTTGGCAATTGAAAGTATGTACTTTTGGTTCTGTTTGAGGCTTGAGTTGGATCAAACTTGTTGGTAGATGTAATATACCCAGAGAAAATATGCAGTCAATAAAGACTAAAAATAAAGGCCACCTATAAGAAAAAAATAGTTTCATATATCATCTGAAGTCTGTTTAGAAGTTGTTTATTAAACGTACAAAGATAAATGATCTGTCTGTAGAACTAAAATTTGAAAATTATTTTAAAAGAAAGCATGCATTGTAAGAACTGACTTTTTTGTTTGTTTTTTTCCCCATTAAGTTTATTGGTACATTTTAGGTATAAAATACAGTTACAGGGCCAGGGATTTAGCCCAGTGGTTCCATTGCCTGCCTCGTAAGCACAAGGACCCGAGTTCAATCCCCGGTACAAAAGGAAAAAAAAAAAATACAGTTACATTCATCATTGGAATCTTATACTATTACATAAGTATCTTGGTTCTTATTTTTCTCCCCTTCCCCTGCCCTCCCTTTACCCCCTCCAGCCTTCCCTATTTGCAAAGACTTTGTTTCCATTCTTTTCCTTTTCTCGTATTTTTTCTTTTCCCTTCTTTCCTTTCCCCTACCCCTCCTACTTCCCCTGGTCCTTTAGACCTTTGCTTCCTATTACACAATATCAGTTATACATTTTTAAAATTACAATATCAAGATCTAGGAGACATTAC
>NW_004624733.1:12196293-12234457 GCF_000247695.1 Heterocephalus glaber | reverse complement strand
ATTTTTTTCATATGTTTATTTGCTGCTTTTACTTCTTTGTCTGAGAAATGTCTGTTCATTTCAGATGCCCATTTTTGAATTGGGTCTTTGAATTTGGAGGGTCTGATTTTTTTCAGTTCTTTATATATTCTAGATAGTAGACCTTTGTCTAAGGTACAGCTGCTAAAGATTTTTTCCCACATTCTAGGTTGTCTCTTAGCTCTGTTGGTGGGTTTCTCTTGCAGTGCAGGAGCTTTTTAATAAGATGAGATCCCAGTTGTTGATTCTTTGTGCTAGTTCCTGTGCTACTGAAGTTTTGTTCATAAAGACTTTTCCTATGCCAATGTCATTGAGAGTTCTACCTAACTTATCTTCCAGCAAGTTTAGTGTTTTTGTTTTAATATTTAGATCTTTAATCCACTCCGATCTTAGTTTAGTACATGGTGATAGATATGGGTCTAGTTTTAATCTTTGGTAGGTTGAAACACCAACACCATTTATTAAATAGGCTATCTTTCCTCCAGTGAGGGTGATTGGCTCCTTTGTCAAAGATGAGGTGGCTGAGTATGTCTGGAGTTGCTTCTCCATCTTCTGATCTATTCCACTGATCCTCAGGTCTGTTTCTTTGCCAGTACCATGCTGTTTTTATCACAGTAGCTTTGTAGTATAGTTTCAAGTTGGGGATTGTGATACCCCCTGCCTTGTCTCTGTTGCTTAGAATTGCTTTTGCTATTCTAGGTCTCTTCTGGTTCCAAATGAATTTTTGGATTGTTTTCTCTAGGTCTGTGAAGTATTATTGGAATTTCAATCAGCATTGCATTAAATCTATATAGCAGTTTTGAAAGTATGGCAATTTTCACTATATTGGTTCTTCCTACCCAGGAGCAAGGGATGTATTTCCATTTTCTTATATCCTCTTCAATCTCTTTTTATGTCCTCTTCGATCTCTTTTGTTCAGAGTGCTGTAGTTTTCAGTGTAGAGGTCTTTTGCTTCCTTTGTTAGATTGATTCTTAGATATTTCATTTTTCTGGATGCTATTATAAAAGGAATTGTTTCCCTCATTTCTCTCTCAGTGAGTCTGCTATTTGTGTATAAGAAGACTTTGTTTTTTGAGTGTTGACTTTATATCCAGCTACTCTACTGAATCTGTCAATTAAGTCTAGAAGTCTTCTGGTGGAGTTTTTTTGGTCTTCTATGTAAAGTATTATATCGTCAGCAAATAATGACAGTTTAACTTCCTTTCCTATCTTTATTCCTTTTTTTTCTTTCTCTTTTCTAATTGCTGTGGCTAATGTTTCCATAACTATGCTGAACAGTAGTGGTGATAGTGGGCATCCTTGTCTTGTTCCTGATTTTAGTGGGATCACTGTGAATTTGAGGCCAGCCTGAACTACATAAGCCCTGTCTCAAAAACAAAACAAACAAAAATCAGATAATAAATAGCCATTATATAACGTGGGTGGTGTTCTACCAAGCATTGAACAGCTGTCTAGGGAGGCACTACAGTGTTCCTAAAAGTCACCTACAGTAGTGTATTTCCTCTTGGACCTCCATGACATGGGTGAACATCTAGTGTAATTCTAGTAATACAAATATATTTTCTACTCAAATCACCAGGTGCTAATGAACTGGCTGTGCAGAAAGCAAAAGCAGAAATCACCAGGCTCATAAAAGAAGAATTGATCCGACTGGTAAGTAATAGCCTTAAGGATGCATTTTAATAAATGTTTTATTGACTCATAATATAAATACAGACAAATATACAAATCATGAACATATAGCTTGATGAATTTTCACAGAGTAAGTACATCAGTGTAATCACTACTCAAATCATGAAATAGAGAACATTACCAGCATCCAGAAGCCTTCTCCATGGGCCTCCTTGTCACTATTCATCTCCTTTTAATGTAACCATATTGCAACTTTTAAAATCATAAATATAAATAAGCGAGATGTGTTGACACATGCCTGTAATCTCAGCACTTGGGAAACTGAGAGAGGAGGATCTTAAGTTCAAGGCCAACCTGAGTTACAAAGCAAGACTGTCTCAAAGAATCATTGTTTTGCCTGTTTTTGAACTCCATATAAGTAGAATCATATGCTGTCTACTTCCTTTGTATCTCAATATTGTTTTGAGATCAGTCCATGCTGTTGCAAGTAGCAAGAATTTGTTGAATATACCACAGTTAACTTACGTGGTGGAGTTTGGGGTCCTTCTAGCTTTTTTTTGTAGAACTAATAGTTTGGCCTTTTCATAGATGTTGCTAAATGTTTTCCAAAGGAGTTATACTGATTTACTCCTTCCCACACAGCATATGAAAATTCCAGTTACTCTGCACCTTTGCTGACACATGGTGTTGGCAAGGTTGGTTTAGTTTGTTGTTGTTGTTGTTTTGGCAGTTTTGTATTTTTTTGGTACCGGGGATCGAACTCAGGACCTTTTGCTTGTGAGGCAGGCAGCAGAACCACTGAGCCAAATCCCTGGCCCGTTTTTTAAAAACTTAGACAATGGCTTAATTAGATTTTGGAAAAAGCAGTCCTTTACAAACTATTTTTCCAAAGGGCGCAGACACGTGCACGCTTCAGCAGCACATATACCAAAGGGCACAGACGTATCCTTATATATTTTTGTTTCTGGGTTTTTTTTTGTTTTGAGACAGGGTCTCGCTATGTAGTCTAGGCTGGCCTTGAACTCACTGTGTAGCTCTGGCCAGCCTCAAGCTCATGACCATCCTCCTGCCTCGCCCTCCCGAGTGCTGGGATTACAGCCATGTGCCCCCACACTTTCTCCATAGCATGTACATTAGGTGAGGGTCCTCTGTTCCTTCTGTTTAAGAATTTGATTTTGAGGGCTTTTAAAAAATTTAACTTGGGCCAGGGATTTAGCTCAGTGGTTTTGCTGCCTGCTGTGCAAGCTCAAGGACCTGAGTTCAATCCCTGGTACCAAAAGAAAAAATTTCACTTAAAGAACATTATTTTGGGGAGATAAGATGACTAAAGAAAAGAGAGTATCTCCAAAATAGAAAAAAGAAAACAATCTTTAAATCAAGATCATAAGCCTCTTTTATCAAGAAGTGATAGAATAATAACCATATCCTTGTAGATTGGCTGAAAACACAGTTGTCAAGGGAACTTCAGTGAATTAAAATAAGTGATTAGGGCTGGGGGTTTAGCTCAGTGGTTCACTGCCTGCCTCGAAAGCTCAAGGACCCAAGTTCGATCCCGGTACCAAATAAAAAAAAGATAAAATAAGTGATTAATTATTGGACAGTTCCTTGTGTCTCACTGCAGTAATATTAACATCTTTATTTGATGTCTGATAGTTTTATAAGATGATAGAAGAAATGATCTTATATTTTCTCTTTCTTGCTTTTTCTAACCATGTATTTTATTTTTTATTGCAGCAAAATTCATACCAGCCGACAAATAAAGGAAGATACAAAGTCTTATAAACATCTAAAAAACCTTTTTTTTTTTTTTTTTTTTAACCTGTGCTGGTCTGTGATACAGTGGCAATTGTCTGAAGTTTACAATGTATTGTAAATTAAGATTTTTAAAATTCCATCTTGTTGATTTTTTAAATACAAGAAACCAGTTTTTGCTAAAGAAATCTTCGGTCAGTAAGTAGCCCCACAATTCAAACTATATTTAAAGCAGGCCTGTTTTCAGAGTATAATACCTTTAATGTAAAACTTAAATATTGGTATTTTAAATATCTGGATAATATTCTAGAGGTTTAAAAATGGAAACATTTGGGCTTTGTATTGAGGTAATAAAGAATACAAGTAACTAAGGAGCAACACATCTTATCCTCTTTCAACAAAATTACCTCCTGAGAAAAAGTGAAATTCTGTCATATTTTGTGTCAACCCCTCCCCAAGCTGAAATCTTACTCAATTCAGCAGACCATCTAAACTGGATTTAAGAATGTTATAATAGAAGCTTTACAAATTAGGTTCAGAATTTTTTTTAATCATTGTAAATTTGCGATAGTTGGATTATTTTTGGTTTTTGTAAAATTAAACATTTGTAGCATAAGAACTTTTTGCATTTCTTTACACTGCAAAGTTTTAGTATGTACTACTTTTAGGTTCCTCTTGCAACCTCTAGCTGTATGCCTAGGAATTAATTCTTTCTTAATCTTATTTAAAAGAGAACAGTTGTAGCCTATAAATATTAAATATGATTCCTTTTCCCCCTGAAAGTGTTTTTTTAGACATCTGTACATATGGTATGTACAAACACCCTACTACTTTTCATCTACTTTTCCTTCAAGATTATCATAGGCTGTGAATTTTTTTCTTAAAACATTTACATTTGGGAGGCTGAGACAGGAGGATTGCTGTAAATTCAATGCCAGACTGGGCTACATAATGAGTTCAAGGCCAGCCTGAATTTCATAGTGAGACCCTGTATCCAAAAAAGTAAAAATAAAACATACTGGTACATAAGTTTTAGACAGACTTCAACATCTCTGTGAAATGCAGTGCACAAGGAATCAAAATTGTATTTTGAGCCCTCAAGGTCTAACTCTGGAATATTCTAATTTAAATGGCTATCATTGGATTACCTAGTTCTTTCCAAGACCTCAGGTGTATTAGAACTTCATATTGTCACTTGAAAAGGTTTTTTCAGGAATTAAGTAGATGTATTTCTTAAATTAAGAAACAGCCTCTAAATATTCTTAATAGTTTTCAAAAGAACAAAAATCAAAGTATTTTATCATTTTAATATTACAGGCAATAGCCCAAGTGACAAGGCATATCAATAATTTCTTCAAAATAAATTATCTATTTAAAAAGTAAGATAGAACTGGAAAGTATTTTTAGATCCCTTACACATTCACTTAAATAATTGAAGGAAGAAGACAGACAAAATACATGTAACAACAGAATCAAATAAACCATTTACTCTAACATTCCAGGTATGTACCCCCCTTATTTATTTATTTGTAATTATGTGGATAGTTTGTTGTTTTTTGGGTTTTTTTTTTTGGTACTGGAGATTGAACTCGGGACCTTGTGCTTGCAAGGCAGGTGCCAGAACCACTGAGCTAAATCCCCGGCCCAATAGTTTGTTTTCTTTGATAGAATATATCATAGTCCCACATTGGTGACATTTGGTGCTCCCTTATACCTACTAGATCACTTTGAGATTTAGAGATTTACATCATTTTAGCATTTCCTTTGTTTGTATATCTAGTTGTGATGAGTTGCTAGGATTTTGTTCTAAAATGAAGCATTACTCTGGTAGTACATTTTTAGTGTCACACTGACTGATTTTTAAAATTTGAATGATGTACAGGCTTTAATTTGTTATTTTAATGCAATATCAGTATTTACTTGTGTTTTCTAAATTCCTTATAAAATAAATTTAATTCAGTCTGCATTTTTCTAAAATTATCTTTCCTCAAATGCTTTCTCTTCTGTTTCTCTAATTTTTTATTATTTATTTATTTATTTATTTGGTACCAGGGATCGAACTTGGGTCCTTGCGCTTGCACAGCCGGCGGCGAAACCACTGAGCTAAATCCCCGGCCCTCTCTAATTTTTTAGTATTGGTACACTTATGAGAGAAGTATTATACTCTCTATATTTTTTAAAATTCTAGAAATTTACTATCCAAAACTTTTATAGTTCCAACATAAGATAGAGAAAATATAGGTAGAAAGGACACAAGGAAAATCTCAATTTTTAAAATTGCAGCTTCAGCACACACACATTATTCAAGCCTTTCTCTCCTTCCAGAAAACTCACTCAAAAAAAAATTTTCCCCCAAAAGGGTTTTAAAGCCTCTGGCCCATGATTTTCACTTTCTTTTATGACTAGGCTACCATTCTTCAACTGTGAATAGGCCATCCCTCTTCACCTGCAATATGAGGCCTTTCCCTTTATGAATGAATGGGCCATCACCCTTGACCTGGAGGAAGCACTGTCACCTTTCACCTGTAAATTGAATCCCCACCTTCCATACATTTCCATCACCAAAACACAAATATATCCAGCTCAGGCCACAAGGGATCTCTGTCTGTCTCTATCTCTATCTTTCTCCTTCCCTCTATTGTCTTTGAGTGTGTACTTTTGAAACCTCCTATGTCTCCTACTGATATGTCTTGAAAATTGTTTTTGTGTGATCAAAGTCAGTGAACCTACAGGTTCTTCATCACTGGTTTGAGAAACTTCAGACAGTTCTTCTGAAGAATTCATAAATTTCCTGAGAAGAATTTGATGTTTTTTGTATTTTGCATAAGACAAATGTAGTTGAATCAATAGGTTAATTTGACAGTCAAGAGTTTTACCATGTTGTCCCTTACTCTTACAAAATGGAGATACATGGTGCTCAAGAGGCTCCAGTTTGGGGCAGGAAGCAAGAGCAGAGGCTGCAGGCTCACTGTGGTGGTGGAAGGGGCCACTCTGGAGAGGGTCAGGGTAGAGAAGATGTGAATTACTCATTTGCAACAAGCACAAGTCTACATTGTTGAAGAATGGATGGGACCCTGGGCAAATGTGATCAGACATAGCCCAAAGAGCTTATTGATGCTGATGAGCAGTCCTCTGATCAGAGCCAGCTTGCTACAGGTTTTTATCCACACACACAAGCCAATTGATGGAACCCCCAGACTTGAATTTCCAGAATCTTTGACTCCTTTTGTGGCTTCATGGTTCAGCTTTTACACAATTTGAACAGCTGATAGCCCCCAGAAGCTTTTGAAGGTAACTAAGAATCCAGTATCAGATCATTTCCCAGCTGCCTGTATGAAAATTGGCACTTCTTTTTCCATCCCAGTCATCAGTGATGTCCAAGAGTTGGTGCCAGTAGTGACCCTGTTTTTGCTGTGGGAGCCTTTGCCCATGGCAGGTCAGGATGGAGTACGTAGAGAAGATGGTATCCATAAGTCGCTATCCACTCTTTGCTGCCCTCACCTGTGCTAGCCTTTGAAGAAGTGTCGGGGAAGAACCTCTGGTTCTGTTCAGAGGTCTGTTGACATCACTTCCCTTACTCCTTCTCTGAACTGATTGCTGGAAGATAACTTTTCTGTGCTGAGACTAGAAGTTCAGGAAGCCCATGCTGTACATTTTCTCTTCATTTGTCCTATAAATGCTGTTAGAAAGAAAGAGGGAGGGGGAGGAGGCGAAGGAGAGAGAAGATTTGGGAGGCCTCAAGTTCAAGCCCACCTGGGCAATTTAGCAACCCTGCCTCAATATAAAAGAAATAAAAAGGACCAGACCTTACCCCATTAATCACTAGGGATAATTATTAGGGATGTACTTGAATCCAAAGACCCTAGGTTCAATCTCCAGCACCACACCCCCCAAAAAAAACATAAAATGAAAGGTTAGTGACGAAGTTCTGCACAACTCCTTGGCACACTTTAATATTTAATATACTTTGTGTCTTTTTGGCGTTGGTGTACACATGGTGTTCAGCTGGTAGTCACAATGCATCTTTGACTCTTGTCTTTTTTTTTTTTAGGATACTGTCCATATATATGAAAGAGTGGTAAAGGACAACTAGCTCTTAAATCTTGGGATTTATAAATCTCATTAAGCCCTCTATGGAGTCTGCTTCAAAATAACACAGCATCATGAGAATTGCAGACCAGAAAACAAAGCTCCAAAGTTATAACTCAGCTGTGTCTGAGCTCTTGTTGTTATGGTGCTGTTATGGTTTAGAGCTAAAATGTCCCCCTAAGTCTCATATTCAGAGGTGGGGTTTTTGAAAGGTAATAGCTTGGGGGTGCTATGCTCATCAGTTTAATCCACTAATGACTACATGGCTAAATATGCTATTAGGATGTGGAGCTCCATTGGAGGTGGGCCCTTGGGAGCATGAGTTGGGAGAGTGTATTCTTGTCCCCAGCTCCTCCATTCCCTCTCTTCTTCCTTGCTACCGTGGGTTGAGCAACTTGCCTCTACCATGCCTTTCCACCGTGGACTAAGTCCTCTGAAAATTGAACCAAAATAAACCTTTGAGTTGTAAGTGTTAGGTATTTTGTCCCAGCAATTGCAAAGTGACTACTACAGGTTCCTTTCTTTGCTTTATAGCCATCAGCCAGAGTACTTTAGTGACATTTACATAGAGCTTGTGTAAGACAGCTGGTGGGGAAAGTGGTAGTGCAGATGAAGTCTAGGGTAAACTTTGTTTAGTAAAATGTTTGTTTGGCAGCCTTTTAGATAATGCTAGGTAGCTACAGCAGCCAAGAGTCCTGAGCATCTTCTCTAATGCAGTCATGAAAAGTCTTCCACTTAGATTTCAGTCTGGAGCAACCAGATCTTCATGTTGCATCAGAATGAGACCCTCCTGACATGAAAAGCTAAGTTTATTTTTTAAAAGGAAGTGTATTTGTGTTCGTGTATACCTAATGGGAGAGAGGAGAATGAGTGTGTGAGTTCTTTTTAATTTAGGTGTAGCCATCAGAAAACCTTAAAGAACAAAATCTTACTGTGGAGGGTCATGAAACTTGGAGTATAACAACATCTGACCACTGCTTGAGGAAATATTCCTTGCATTCATAAGCTAGCTCTCTGGAGTGAAATATGTCTGAATTTCCCTCACTAGGTAAACAGTCCCTGACATGTTGGCAGTTATGGACATTTTTGGGGGGGGGGGTTGAACCGGGTCTTACTGTATAGTTGAGGCTGAACTTGATCTCAGACTATGTAGCTCAGGCTGGCCTTAAACTCACAGCAGTCCTCCTGCCTCAGCCCCCAAGTACTGGGATTACAGGCATATGCTACCATGCCTGGCTTGGCAGTTGTGGACATTTAAAAGTATATTTTTCCTCTATCAATTTATAATTTTCCTCATGGGCCAGGGATGTAGCTCAGCAGCACAGTGCCTGCCTGGAAGGCATGAGGCCCTGAGTTTGATTCCTGGTAACCCCTCCCCTCCCCCAAATCTTATAATTTTTCTTAGGTAAGAGTCCAAGTAGAAATAGGAAAAATAATACGAACAAATGTATTCTTCACAAAACCCCCACAGTATCCATGGTTTCTCCTTTGCTGTGTCCTTGTGGCTTAGCTAATGTATGCTTGTGTGCTATCAAGTCACAGGACTGGTGAGGAATTTGGTTTTGGTTATTTTTCTTTTTTCTTTTTTGTACTGGGGATCGAACTCGGGACCTTGTGTTAGCGAGGCAGGTGGCAAAACCACTGAGCTAAATCCCTGGCCCTTGGTTATTTTTCTTGACCTTGTATCTTCCATATAGCTTATAGGAGTTCATAATTTTGAAGCCCAAGCCTTCAAGAAGAAATTCTGACTTTGCATTAAGCCCTTCTGATGGGAAAGAAAAAAAATACTTACTAAAAAGAAAGTTTAATCCCTCTAGAGAACTGGAGCTCAGTTACTCCCTCATATATTACTAAGATTACTTTAAAAGCTAGAGTTATAGAATGAAAACTTTTTGAGTAATTTTTAATACATAGAAATACTTGATACCCCATGTTTTGAATATTAGTTGCTTCACAACTTTGCATATTATAGAATGTCTTAGTTACTTTCTTGTTGCTGGGACAAAATACCCAACACCCACAAGTTAAAGGAGGAAAGGTTTATTTTAGCTTTTAGTTTATAAAGATTTCAGTCCATAGTCAGCTGGCTCCAAAGCATGCCAGAGGGGTATGGCAGAGGAAACCTGCTCATGGCATGGCAGTGGGAAGCAGCAAGCCATCAAGGCAGGAGAGATATACAGTATATACATCTCCAAGCCACAAACCATGCCCACAGTGTGACCCACCTCTTTCCACCAGGCTTCACCTCAGTCACACCCACTATAAACCCATCAGTGGACTAATCCAGTATCACCTGTGATCCAGTCACTTCCCAAAAGATGGGCGCATGAGGCTTTAGGGGAACATTACATATAAGCCATAATAACATAGGATAAAAGAAATAAGGATTCAGTGCAAAAAAATGTTCTTTCCATAGAAAAAGCTTTTCATTTGAACTTAGTAATAGATTTTTAGCAGCCCATGAACTCTAGAAACTTCTAGCAGTCTTGGATATTAAAGTATCCTTGGCCTTTGTCCCTGAATTCCTGCAAGTCTCAGATACTTTCCATTCAGCCCAGTATTCCTCCAAGACGGCATTTTCGGAGAAGCTCTAACTTTTCACTGCTCTTGTGATGCTATTAAACATGTATCTGGGATGGTAATGGTTATTTAACACAAATTCAAGTTTGAGACCACTGATAATCTTCCCTTTCTTTTGCTTTTGGGCTTTGATGACCCGTGGTCACCCAGAGTGGAGCACGTGCAGAGTAAGCCATTGGAAAGCAGAAAAAATATATTGAAGCATGATAGTTCACATATTTATAAATAAATACATTCATGAACCAGGCATGGTGGGATTACACACCTATAATCCCAGCACTGGAGAGGCTGACTTGGAGGATCGCCTGTGAGTTCAAGGCCAGCCTGGGCTACATAGTTCAAGGTCAGCCTGAAATACATAGTGAGACCCTGTGTCAAAAAATAAAAGCATATAGAGATAGTGCTTGATAAGCATTCAATAAAGTGCTAGTATTAGTATCATTTCAGTGGGTAAATTCTATTAGATTGAATGTTTGTGTTCCCCCACAATTCATGTTGAAACCTAATGCGCAATGTGATGGTATTTAGAAGTGGGGCCTTTGGGGAGAGATTAGATCATGAGGGCAAATGAAGTCAGTGCCCTTGGAAAAGAATTTAGAGAACTGCCTTGCCCTTTCTTCCATGTGAGGACATAGCAGAAAAGACAGCTGTCTGTGTACCAGGAAACATATCCTCAGGAGACACTGAATCTGCAAGCACCCTAATCTTGGACTTGCCAGAAGTGTGAAATGTAAAGAAATGCAAGATGCGAAGTTTTATTTTTTTTGTAAACCACTCAGTATGTTATTTTGTTATAGCTGCCTCAAACACACTTAAGACACTTTCCTTTGATTATTTTTCTAAAGCTTTCTACAGCCAGTGCTACTGATAAAATCCAGAAAGCAATATTAATTATTTCCTATGTTTATCTTTCAGTTCAAACGAAAGTATTGAAGAACCCTTGTAACCTCAATTGAAAGATCATTAGAGGGAGCCAGCCCCTAGATTTGGACGAATGTTCTTTATATATCCCCTTTCACATTTCACAATCATGATTTAGAATGAAAATTGACATTTCAGTCACTAAAACTGGTAGTTTTGGGCTGAGGGTGTAGCTCAGTGGTAGAGCACATGCCTAGCATGTTTAAGGCCCTGGATCCAATCCCTAGGACTGGCAAACACAAAGAAAAAAAGACTGATAGCTCGTCTGTATGATCTGGCCTCTCTTGAGCCAAGTTAAATCAGCTGTTGGAGAAGCAGTGAAAGGGACAGGGGACCAAGAGATGGAGGAAGAGGGGAGAACAGGTAAAAAAATTATGTGTTACATGCATGCATCGACTACCTACAAGGAGTGGAATCATTATGTACTGCAAACCTGTACTAATAAAATGAAAAATGTTGAATTGAGTTCCAAAGTACATTTCAACGTCATGTGCTTTTTGTGGTCTTCTTTTGTGGTACTGGGTGTTGAACCCAGAGCTATTACACTGAGCTTTAGCTTCCCCCACCTTTTTATGTTTATTTTGAGACAGGGTCTTGCTAAGTTGCCCAGGCGGAATTTGAACTGAGGATCCTCCTGCCTCAGCTTCCAAAATGCTGGGATTACAGGTGTGGGCTACCATGCCAAGCAGGTATATGCTTTTGAAGAAAAAATATCAGTATACAAGTTAAGTAGTGTTACATGTAAGTGCTCTTGTTGCATATGATCGGTGATGATTGAATGGCAGTGCTCTTGAAAAAGCCTCTATACTCACCACTGTTATTATATGTACTGTAGCACTACATTAAGAGCAGCCTGAAAAAAAAAAAAAAGCCTGAGTTGTTTTTTTTTTCCTGAGACAGGGTCTCACCATGCAGTCAGGCTGGCCTCGAACTTCAGCAGTCCTCCTGCCTCAGCCTCTCCTGGTGCTAGAATTGGCAGGTGTGCATTACCATTCCCAGGCAAGCCTGAGATAATTATCAGAAAATACCAGTCCTACTGTTTTCATTGTATTAATACTGTATTCCAGTGATCTACTTGTCCATCTCAGTAGAATGTACTTCCAAAAGTTAGGGACCATGTCTGTCATGCATCCCTAGTACCTTGGATTTAACAAGTATTTGTTGAATTGACTAAGTGCTGTAACTTGTTGATGAATCACACACCTAGTAAGCAGCAGACTTGGGATTTAAATCTATATCTTTATTCCAGAGCCTTCCCTGTCCAGTTCAGTACTATAAAGAAAAGTAAAATATAGTACATATGTGGTGTTTTGATTTCTTTTGACTTGGCCCACTTGGGTCAAGCAACACTGCTTTTTATTACCTCCACTACTGCTAAAGGGACTGACAGAGGGTGTTGTAGATCATGATGTAAACTATTAAAAAGTAATTTAAGTAGGTATGTGGCCTCAGCAGCATTCTATTTAAGTTCCCTTTTACTCCCTCTTCATGATCTGAAGTAATAGTAGTTCCCTTGCCAAGTCTTCCCCACTGTGTCATTCCCTCCACCCCCCATATCAGGGATCATGTTTTAAATTGTAAAGCCAGGTGTGGTTGCTCAACACCTGTAGTCCCAGGTGGAGGGAAACAGATGAGAGGATCACTTTTTTTGTTGTCTTTTTGAGAAAGGGTCTTGCTTTGTAGTTCAGGTGTAGCTCAAACTCAACAGCAATCCTGCCTCAGCCTCCCAAATGCTGGGATTACAGGTGTATGCCACCATGCCTAGTGAGAGGATCACTGACCGACCCATGAGTTTGAGAGTAGTAGCAAGACCCTGTCTCAAAAAGATAAATGTGCCTGTCGTGGCGCACACTTGTAATCCCACCACTCAGGAAGCTGAGATAGGATTGCAGAGAGTTGGAGGCTAGCCTGAATTACAGAGCAAGACCCTGTCTCAATTTTTTTAAAAGTTAGAAAACCTGGTATAGCTTATACATCTGTACAAGTTTTACATAGTAATGGATTCTAGAGAAGGCTAGCTAAGTCCTCTATTTCCAAAATATCAGTGTGGTCCTTGCTCCTTTCCCCAGTGTAATGTAATGGTAACATAAAGTGTCTTTAGACTGGAGCAAACTTTTCTGAACCTAGAGGATCTCAAAATTAAACATGATAAGGAAACCCTGAAATTTGGACGTTAGACTTTGCTACCTCTTAAAGTCCACCGCCAGGTTCTAACCCTAGATTCTAGCACTTTCTCTAAATTTTTGGCTGTGAAGTTAGTGCACAAACCATAAATCTACCTTCATTTCTGATGCCAATTACAAGTTCAAGGGTCCCTAAGAGTATTCTTATGTTCAGTTTAGTAAACTCACAAGAATTCACTGAAAGCTATTACATACACATGATTTATCACAGTGCAAAGATACAGATTAAAAGAAGCCAAGGGAAGTCTCATAGGGCAGGGTCTAAGAAGTTCACAATTCGGAGCTTCTAGTTATACTCTCCCTGTGAAGTGGTCTGGCAACGATGTGCACAGATACCCTAGCCTGCCAGGAAATCCTACTTTTCCAACCAGGTAAGTAGGTGAGGCTTTGTATCCAGAATTTTTTTTTTTTTTTTTTTTTTGGTACCAGGGATCAAACTCGGTCCTTGCGCTTGCAAGGCAGCCGCCGGAACCACTGAGCTAAATCCCCAGCCCTGTAATGCAGAATTTTATTGGAGCTCATCAGGTAGACAGATTGACTACCCATATGGTTAATCTCAGTCTTCAGTTCTTGGGAAGTGGAGGAGATACCATGGACTGGTGGACTGACAGGACTCAAGCCCCAGGCAAATAAAAACTATCAAGCCTGACATTCCAAGTGTTTAGTGAGAAACTCCAAGGAACCTAGGGCAAAGGTCATTTTTGCACAAGGTTATATTTTTAAATTTGCCCTTCTACTGTGTAGAAGGGGCTGCTTCTCAATTTTTGACATTCTATATTTCGCCTTCAGTTTCCCCCTTCTGCCTGCCAGAAAATCTTACCTTCCTTGAGGGAAGTACACCTGAGCTTCGGTGTCCAGAGTTTTTATTGGAGTTTAGTATATAGGCATAATCAACAGACCATATAATGGGCTGGGTGCAGTGGTGCACACCTGTAATCCTAGCCACCTGGGAGGCTGAGGTGGGAGGACTGCAAGGTCCTGCTCAGCCCTGGCAGCTTAGCCAGACGAGAGGTCATCTCATCTAAAAAGTGCTGGGTGATGTAGCTCAGTGCAGAGGCCCTGGTCTCAATCCTCAGTACTGAAAACAAACCATATGACAGGTTATGACTGGTCTTAGATTCTAGTTCATCAGTAGGATGGAAGGGGTTTTCCCATTTTATATATTTTGTTTGATTTCTCTCCTTGTGTTCACCCAGAAACGTTGCACCTCTCATCACTGCTGGCAAGGCAGCACCTGGAGGAAGACTCTTGTTTCCTCAAGGAGCCTTCATTGCATGCAGAAAGGACGTCACTTTCCTCAACTTTCCATTGCTTAATAAAGTGTCCTGTCAGAATCTGCTAATTCTGGTCCCCCTCCGTTCTGGCTTCTAAGCACTGAAAAAGCCAATCTCTTCTAAGTGGGGTTGCATGTGACTGACATACCAGAAATCTGTAACACATAAAAGGAATTTGTACCCAGGCATGGTGTCACACTCCTGGAATTCCAGCACTCCGGAGGCTGAGGCAGGAGGATTGCCATAAGTTCGAGGCTAGCCTTGGCTATGTAGTGAGTTTAAAACCACCCTGAACTATGTACTGAGACCCTGTCTCTAAACAAATTTTAAAAAGGGTTGTAAGTAAATTACTGCTTGTTCCATCTCTTCCTCAATGGTGTATGAAGAATACGGCAATTCTAGACATCATGAGTGCAAAAACTTTAAAAATTAAAGGTGGTCCACAAAATGAGTCCAAGGGTCCCAATACTCATTTGAGTATTCTCAAGGCTGGGGATTTAGCTCAGTGGTGCTACTGCCTGCCTTGAAAGCGCAAGGTCCTGAGTTTGATCCCCAGTACCAAAATAAATAAATAAATAAAAATTGACTATTCTCATGTTGTTTGCAGGTGGGGGGATCTTAGCCTACCCATAAGAAACAAGAGTAGAAGCTGGGTCCCTTTAACATGTGGGAAGCCCCTACCACAAGGAGACAGTGATAAACCTTTTTTGCCAACAGCCAAACAAAGCTGTCTTTGGAAAGACTCTGCTGGGTTCAAACCTTAACTTCATTTATTAATCCTGTATGCTGAGAAATGGGATAAGTAGAGGTTCCAACATCACAGAATCTGCAAGACAGTCACTCCACTTGCGGTGGGACTCTCCAACACAGTTACAGCCGAGATCCAGGAGGAATGTAGCTCAGGACGAAGTGTGGGCTGCTGCCACGCACCTTCCACGCAGCGCAAGCGCAGCCTGGCTGCCGGGGCTTCCTTCCAAGCTCGCGTGCTGATCTGCGCGGGAGAGCGGGTCTCGCGATGTGTGCGTGCGTGTGCGCGGTTCTCGCGAGCTCGCGCACGCCGCCTCGAACTACGGGGCTGTGGCGGCGTCTTTCTCCGGGGTGTGCGGCCCGGCAGTGCGAGGTGGTAGTTGCTGGAGCGTGGCTCCGGCGTCTGACTCGTCGCCGCCGCCCTCACTGCCTGGCCTCTGCTTTGGACTCCTCTTCGGCCCGCGCAGAGGCGGCGGCTCCAGCGTAAGGCTCCCAGCCGATGGGCAGCACCTAGACGCGCTGAGGGGCCGGGCTAGGAGCGGCCGAGGTAGGTGGGCGCGCGGATCCGCGGCTGGGGGAGCGGCGCTGGGCTGCGGCGCCCGGGGAGGGGTTGTGGCCTGGCCGGCAGCTAACGAGCGAAGGGCGCGGACAGCCTGATTTCCCGAGTGTGGAGCCATCCGCGAGGAAATTCGTCCGGTGGCCAGGCGGGAGGACTCACCCTTTCTTTTCTTTGAGAGGTTAAAATCTGCAGTCTTCTCTCCGCCCTTTAAATGAGAGCCTGCCGGAGAGTGGCTCCTAGACAGAGTGGCCTGCGGACTTCGACGCTTGCAGAACTCCGAGTGGAGGGACAGCGGGTTATGAATTTTGATGTTGGGAGGGTACAGCCCTTCTCTAGAGTGGGCTCGTATCCGTAGCAAACTTGTCACTATTAATACGTATATTAATAGTCGCTTTCAGACCCACAACAGGCAGTACATTTTTGAACGCCTCACTTCGTGAGGATTCTGACACCAGGGAAACTGCGCCTTGGGGCACAATTAAGGAGTATAAAGAAGACAAAGGAGGCTGTTATTTATGTTCTGTCCTGGTATGAAACTTTCCGTGGTGAGGCGGAGAGTATAGCAGCTGGCCTAGACTAGATGGTTCTTCAGAGTCATTTAAGCTGAGTCGAGAGCACTTTCTTTAGAATTACAAAATCCTATATGGTTATGTATAATTGTAAGTTAAATGACCTGTAAATCTCTGAGAATTATGTGATGTTTGATTTTTAGAGGAGAGCAGAACTTGGGTTTCTTGAAAAGGTTTTCTATATGTTTAGAAAGCTTCATGAATATCTGTTACTAAAAATAGTTTTTTTCTATCGGAAATAACTGTCACAGTCAAGATGAGGGAAAATAATTGATTTAAGGAGTTAAATAAACAGTAAAACAATTTCAGAAACAGCAAGTTAGCATTTAAAAATTACAGTTTAGTCACAGTCCAAATGTATAAAATCTCTTAGTTGACTCGCTTATTTTTAGTGAACCATTTTAAATGATAATAATCTTCCACCCTTGGTAGTCAACACAGTCAGTCTGTTCTGTAACCTTTTTTTTGAGGCAGAGTCTCACTGTAGTTCAGACTGGAGTTGAACTCACTGTGTAACCCAGAAAGGCCTCAGCCTCCAGCCACCCAAGTGCTGGGATTTCAGGCGTGGACCTGGCTCATTGTTTCTTAAGAAATGTGGCCTGTGTACCTTCAGTGAAATTTATATGGAAAGAGTCTCTCTGGAATAATTAGCTAGCAAGCCCTTATGGGTTAATGCTTATATATTATGCAAATGTTGCAAATAAACATCTGTATCTTCCATATAAGTCATATAAATATAGTGGTTATGCATACAAGAGTCTAATGGTTGTATAATAAGATTGAAATCTGAAAGTGGGAAAGGATTGCTTTTAGCTATTTCCTTTTGTTAACTTTTTTTTGTTTTTTGTTCTTTTGGTACCGGGGATCAAACTCGGGACCTTTCACTTGCAAGGCAGGCGGTGGAACCACTGAGCTAAATCCCCAGCCCTGCTAACTTTTTTTTTTTTTTTTTTTTTTTTTTGGCATGGTGCTGGAGATTGAACCCAGGACCTCAGGCATTTGAGGCAAGTACTGGACACTGACCTACACCTCCAGCCTTTTTTGTTAGCTATTTACATGACTAATTGCCATAGTAAATTTCTTGTCAGTAGCAGGGGAGGGGAATCTAGAACAGATAAAAAATGCATATTTTGTAGTGTTTTTTATATTAGTGTTTTATTATCTTTCTATTGGAATAAACAGCTTTACTCGTCCATTTTGTGTCCTACTGCTTAGAATAGTGTTTTGGTTTGTTTTTGGTTTTGTTTTTGGAGACAGGGTCTCTAGCCCAAGCTGGCCTCACACTCATGGTGAGCTACATGCCTCAGCCCCCCAAGTTCTGGGATTATAGGCATGTACCACTGTGCCTGGCTTAGAATAGTGTTTTGCATGGAGCTGGTCCAATAAATGTGAACTATGTAAGAAATAAACATAGCTGGGTATGGTGGTACATGCCTGTAATTTTAGCAATCAGGAGGCTGAGATCAGAGAATGGTAACTTTGAGGCCAGCCTGAGCTATATAACAAGTTTGAGGGCTAGCCTAAGCTACAAGATGAGATTGTCTCAAATTTCAAACACACACACACACCCACAACTAACATAATACAAATCAAAGGCATAAATACCTGGAGAAGATTAAAGGGATTGGAGATGGGGTGCTTTTTTTTTTTTTATTTTAATCACAGGTCTAATTTTTAGTGGTGTGTTTTTTTCTGTGTGGGTTGGTGTCTGAGTAAAGGATATGTGACGGCATTTTGCCTCTAAAAGTCTTACCTAATGTAAGCTGAGTCTGTTTGTCTGAAGTGCTGACAGATTGTGAATGTTCTATGTTAAGAAAAAATGAAGTAAAGGAAGTAAGGTCCAGAGGGAAGGTTTTGGTAAGTTTAGTGATAGGGATTGAAAAGACATGAATTATAAAACGTTGAAACAGGTTATAGAGAGAAGTATTTTTTCCTTTAACTGGCAGTGGGAGAAAGAACTTGTACCTTCCTCTTTTTGTGAGAATATTCCAGCTGGATGATGTCTGAGTAATATTGAGCTGGGCCTGGTGACACACGCCTGTCTGTAATCTGAGTACTCAGGAGGCTGAGGCAGGAGGATTGCCATGAGTTCAAGGTCATCCTGAACTACATAGTGAGATGCTATCTCAAAAAAAAAAACCCAGCTGAATAATACTGAAAATGATTTACTTTTCCTCTAATAGCCTTCTCCAAGGTTTGTATGTTTCTCTTTGTATTTGTGTACGGTCTCTGCTCCAGCTTTATTGGCAGTAAACTGTTATTTTGATTCCTATTTAATTCTTCTATATATTTCTCAATTAATGTATAACTTGAAAGAGAGAAGAATGTGGTTGGTCCAATCACAAGCCCCAACATTGGCTTTTCCTGTTTGACTTTACATATGTTGCCATAGGAAGGTTTTGTGGGTATTTGTAGAAGTTGAGAGTGAAGAAATATATAAAAATTTAAGCAAGATTTTTTTTTTTTAAGGAGACATGAGAAGGATTTATTAGAGGTGGATATAGGATGTACTCAAGAGTGGAGTGTGGGTACTCAGAGAAATGAGGCAACTAAACAGGAATATTTTTAAGTTGAATCTTAATGCTTTCATTTTAGTAGAGTGGAGTGGTAGGGGTTAATTTTGTCTCCCAGGTAACATTTGACAATATCTGGAGAAATTTTTGGTCAAACATTCAGGGAGAGGGAGAGAAGATATCATTGCTATGTTATCTAGTTGGTAGAGGCCAGTGATAATGCTATTTGGCTTTACTGTTTCCTAATGTGTTCCTAGAAGGTCGGATAAAGTCTGCCTGTTTCTATAAAATAGAGGTAATAATATTAGGTTTTCAGAGGCAGGGATTGAAGATTAAATCAGATAACGTGCAAAGTGCCAAGTGACACACCCTTGTAATCTCAGCTGCTTAGGAGGTGAAGCAGGAAGATTGGAAGATCAAACCCAGCCTAGCTAGGTGACTCTCAAAATAAAAAAAGGACTGAGGATATGGAGATGTAGCTTAGTGTAAAGGACTTGGGTTCAATCTAGTACTGCCAAATAACAAAGACAACAAACCTAGTTGTCACAGTGTCCTTAGAAAGTGAGAGAAAATTATTCCATTTAATATTTATTTTAGCCCAGTCTTGTTTTATATCCTCAAGTCTGTAAGGCTCTTACCATAAACAAGTAGCTACTCACTGTAGATATTTTTCTTTCATAGTTAAGAATTTAAGGGGCCAGGGATTTAGCTCACGGGTTTCACTGCCTGCTGCGCAAGCGCAAGGACCTGAGTTCGATCCCTGGTACCAAAAAGAAAAAAAAGAATTTAAGCCAGCTGGCCAAGAGCTCTGTATCTGTTGATTCTCAGTAAATATTTAGAAGTTAAACAGTATTTAACTTTGTGACTTGATTCTCATTTTCTTCTTTTTTTTTTTTATAAATTGAAACAAATTTACAGTGGTCTTGGTTCACATTAGTTACCTGTTTGTGACTTTTGGGAGTAACTATTTTGTTACAAAAGTCTTCATGCAGTTTTATATATATGAAGGGTACAGGCAAACATCTAATGATTTGGGACTAGACCTTCATATACATTTTTTTGCTGTGCTGGCAATCAAACCCAGTGCTTCTTTCTTGTATACCAGGCAAGCAAGCACTGGAGCTACATCTCTAGCCCCTTAATATATTTTTTTTATATATAGAAAAAAAAATAGAAGCATATCCTCACAGACAAAATGGACTTTAGACTGTTCATTTAGGGCTCCTCTAGCCAAAGAACATCCACATATTTGTGATCAAGGGAGAAAGCCATGTTGTACCTTTAATTTTTTTTTTTTTAAACAATGCTACAATGTGCTTTTGGTTTTTTTTGGTACCAGGGATCGAACTTGGGACTGTGTGCTTGTGAGGCAAGCAGCGGACCCACTGAGCTAAATCCCCGGCCTTTTAATGTTTTAAGAGAATTCTTTTTGTTTTTTCAGTACCAGAGATTGAACTCAGGACCTTGTGCTTTCGAGGCAGGCACGGTACCACTGAGCTAAATCCCTGGCCCAGCCCTGGGCCAGCGTTTTGTCTTTAAAATAGGAAGGAGGGCCAGGGATTTAGCTCAGTGGTTCCAGCGCCTGCCTTGCAAGCGCTAGTTCCTGACTTCGCTCTCCAGTACCAAAAAAACAAAACAGGAAGTGTTTTACTATTATCGATACCCTTTTTTTTTTTTTTTAAGTAGATTTTGTGTCAGTAGTGTGTATTTCCTTTTACTTATTTTTTATTTTGTGGGGGATTGAATTCGGGTCCTTGCGCTTGCACAGCAGGAGATGAAACCACTGAGCTAAATCTCTGGCCTTAATACCCATATTTTTATAGTATAAATCCGAACTGTTTACATATAGCTCATTTTAGCTAATGGTAACTTTTGTTTACCCTTAGTGCTGGTATTGTTTTATGTTTAAATATAGGAAGTTTGAAGGGAGTCAGTTCCTTGGGCCAAGAGATGAGGTCTTTGGCACAGTGCATCTTTTATAAAGTGAAACATACCCTCAGTTCTCTTTAATAAATTACAATAATGATGGAGTATCTGTCTTGTGGAAACTGTGGTCAAATTAGAAGTATACATATGAGAACTATAATAAAAGGCTAAAGGGGGGCATTCTAAGAAAGTTATAATGGCAAACTGAAAAAATGTTAGTAAGAATTTTTGTCTTTTTACTGTTATCTTTTTGGAGTTTGATAATCTCAAATTGAGGATGCCCGGCATGGTGGCACACACTCGTAACCTCAGCACTTGGGGGAGGTTGAAGTAAGAGGATTGCCATGAGTTAGAAGACAGCCTGGGCTACATAGTGAATTAAAGGCCAGCATGAGCACAAGACCCTGTCTTAAAAACAAAACAAAAACAACCGTAGAAATCTCAAATTGAAAATCCTACAAAATGTAACATTTGTTTTCTACTTGTAGAATATTATGGCCACTAAATTAGTGTTATAATTGAGTTAGCTTGATGCTTGTTCCTATTCATGATTAAATTGAGAAAAACAAGGATTCTTGAGTCAGCTGATATGTGTTTATAAGTGGTCTGGCATCCTGTCAGCCTAATTTTAGGTAGTATACATAGTTGTTGGAAGATAGTTTTCCCACTGAGTGCTGTCATCCAGATAGATATATATTTGTATATACTCATGATTAAATTGAGAAAAACAATGATCCTTGAGTCAGCTGATATGTGTTTATAAGTGGTCTGGCACCCTGTCAGCCTAATTTTAGGTAGTATACAGTTGCTGGAAGATAGTTTTCCCACTAAGTGCTGTCATACAGATAGATACATATTTGTGTGTGTGTATTTATGCATATTTGTATTTTATTTTTGGTAGAAAATGATGCATCCTGTTGCCAGCAGTAATCCGGCATTCTGTGGCCCTGGCAAGCCTTCGTGTCTGAATGAAGACGCCATGAGAGCCTCTGACCAGTTTGACCTATATTCCTCCCAGCAGAGCAAATACAGCCACTCAGTCAGCCACAAACCAATGGTTTGTCAGAGGCAAGACCCATTAAATGAAACACATTTGCAGACGACAAGTGGCAGAAGCATAGAGATAAAAGATGAACTAAAGAAAAAGAAAAATCTCAACCGATCTGGTAAGCGTGGCCGGCCCTCGGGAACCACCAAATCAGCAGGATACCGGACCAGCACAGGCAGACCCCTGGGAACTACCAAAGCGGCTGGATTTAAGACAAGTCCAGGCAGACCCTTGGGTACAACTAAAGCTGCGGGATACAAAGTCAGCCCAGGGAGACCTCCAGGTAGCATTAAAGCTCTATCCCGTCTTGCCGATCTTGGTTATGGCTGTGGCACTGCTGCTTTTCCTTACCCTATGATGCATGGCAGAGCAGTTCATGGGGTAGAGGAAACCAGCAGTGAAGTCAAGCCACCCAATGAGTGAGTGAGGCAGGAAAAGAAGGCCAGGTTTAGAAGGAGATTGTGAATAATCCCAAAGCTTCTTGGTTTGATTTTGACAGACATAATTTTATAGCCTGGGCTTTCCAAATTTGTTTTTCTGTTTGAGTTTTCCCCCCTGCTTTTGCTCAGAAGCTGCCATATGCTTTCAGATGCACTCAGGGCATGAGCAGTGGCATTGTATTTGTATATAGGTTCAAGTGTAATACCTAACTAAATCATTTTTGCTTTTCCTTATGATTGTATCTTATGTTTCATTACTACTTTTGGGTCATTCTTAATAGATGCTTTATGTGCTAAACAATTGAAACCATTATACATATTAGTTTGTGAGGTAAGCCTACAATATAAAGATACTCTTGAAGGTATTTTTAACTGATGGAGCAAACTAGTGATTCAGGATTACTTGAGCTAATGGCTGGGTGAGTTTTCACATTTTCATGAGATAGGAAACGGCTGTTTGCCATTTACATAGATGTCAGCTGTTAAAAACTTACTTTTAATGTTCTGAGTATAAGCAGCTTCTTATTTATTGATCTACATGGCATTAATTGATTTAACCATTATTCTTAAAAGAATTCTTCAGGGTTTGCCTTTCAGCAGTAATAGATTATGTATTTTTAAGTTACTATGAACATATATACCAAACACTACAAACAGTTGATAATTTACAAAAAATAAACTGTCTTATAAAAACTGCACATTACATTTTTAGTGAAATACAATGCATTCTGAGAATAGCATATTTAATATAATAGAAAAACATTCTTAAGGTTTGCATGTAGCTACAGTCGATAATTTTTGCCTATCATATACTTACTGAGTTTTAAAGTATTATGTTAAAAACATTTATTAGTGTTGCTCATTTATTTGGAATGTTTTTTAATTTTTCTGAGAAATTGTCCCATTGCATTAACACTTAATTTTAGGTTTATATCTACCAAAGGACACAAATGGAGTGGTAGACTGTAAAACTGGTGTAAACAGAATGCAATTTCCTAACTCTCGGAACCCAAATACTAATGTAGGAATCCATCTATGCATGAAACATGTAAAAAGTTTTTGGTTAGTCTGATTAAAAAACTAATTGTGGCTCTAGGGGACCGCTTCATCCAAAACAAAATTTCCCCCCAATAATACTTACTTTAAATAGAAAAGAGAAAAAAGAATATTGGGCAGATACGTATATTAGGGACAGAGAAATCTTCTCTTTCTTTCTGAAAGTAATATTTCTTGTTAATGTTTTATTCTGAGTTCTAAAAAGTACTATAAACTTCAGATTTGAAAAATTTCACTGAACTTTAAAGTTACAGTGTTTGTACATGTGATATTAAATGTCTTTGAGATTAAAATGTAATTTTTCAGGACCCAAAACTTTTAAAATAATGAAAATTTTAAAAGGGCGCACATATTGTGTTGGTTGGGCTTGCTCTCAGTTAATGCAAACTCTGCAAATGGATGTCATGTTTCATACCTTTTTTATCAGGAAAAAAGCAGCAAGCCTTCAGGTGTTCCAGTGATGCCTGACACAATGAGCTGGACTTTATGCTGCTCTTTACAGTAAGAGGTGTTGCATTATATGTGGGGACTGTGTGTGCACTGGCATCTAAGACAGTGACCTCAACAATATTAGCTTTGCACAAACCATAGTGAACAATGTTGGATAACTACATAATCAGTTGTAACATTCTGGCAGCTAAAATGCTACAAGAGTTTCTTCTTGCAGAAGCTTAGACTATAAAAAACTTAATAATTTCTCAGAACAGTGTAACTTCTGACACACACAAATGCTTGCATCTTTATTCATGTGTTCATCTCTCCACTTCTTCTGTATCTGTCATTTAGCTGTTTCTCAAGATGATGTTCAGCAGTTGGCTGCTTAGGAATCCTTTCTAGTTCTTAAAGACAGTTGTTTAATTAATTGTTCTGCCATAGAATAACACACCATTGTCAAGAATTTGGTTGCATGTTTTACAGTGAGTTCATTTGGCATTGCCCTCTCGTTCATGATTTTGTTAAATATACCGTACTTCCTATTTCTCCCCTGCCCTTCCCTACATTCATTCTCTTTCCCTGTCCCCCCACCCTCCAGCACATCTACTCAGTGGTGCTGTGCTGTGTGTCAGAAGATAAAGCAGGTGTATTATTGTATAATAAATTTTGTATACATGTTTATGAAATGGTGAACTAAAGGAGATATGTTCATCAGAGTGTTTATTATCAGGTGGAAAAGGGGGGAAAATGGCTACAGTTGTGATGGGTGACATCGTTTAGAAAGCTGAATTTACTGTTCATATGAGCAGTTACCTGGAATATTAGATTTATACACTGGTGAACATCTCCTAATTCCACTTAACTTTTCTCCATGTGAACAGTTTACTGGTGCCATGCTGAAGAGAAAGACATATAAGTGATAATATGAATGAAGTCTTAAAATGCAAAATATTTTTACTTCTATATAATCTGAAGACTATATTGTGCATCTTTTGTAACACTGTCTCTTGTCATGATAAACACTGAAATAGCATGTTGAACAGTTGCTTATATACTTTACTCAGTTGGGGAAAACTGGCCTTTTCCTTGCACTGTATAATTGTTCCTTAAAAGGTAAATCGCTAATTTTATACTGTGTAATTCTGTTCTTCACAAAATAGGTTTCACTATTCTATATAAAAACTGTTGGGTCAGAAAATGATCTGCTATTCAAGTAAGTTTGGTTTCCTTTTTTTTAAAAGTATTTTAACATGCCTTATTTATTGTTACCATATTAACAAATAGGGTAATACAGGTGAAATCTTCATTTTTTGACAGATACAACCTTGCATAACTAATCTTTAGTAGGGGATACTTTTGATACTATCTTTGGAGTTTTGCACTGGGTATTAAAAATATACTGGCACAGTGTATTGCAAGAAAATAAGTAGAACCTGTATTAATTTTTAATATTTGAGGACATTTTTTAAATCAGTGTTTCAATTAGACTGAAAATTCTATTTTTTATTTACTTTTTGAAGAAACCTCTGTCAAAGTATTATTCATTCCAAACCAGTGTTTGTGTGAATTTACATATATACTTTTATGAAATAATAATAGTGTTCCTTTGACTTAAGGAGAAAAAAAATCTGGATCCATTTTTTAAGTTAAGGGTGATACATCCAATGTAAGAATAACTACTGTGTATGAGCTAAAATAAATAAATGATCTTCTTTATATTCTCAGATGCTTTAAAAAAACAGTTCAGGGGATATTAAAACTGTTACTCTGTCAGTCATTGTCTATATGCAGTTAACTTTTATGATCCTTTTATAGTAAAATACAAGAATTCACAACAGTTGTTGAAAACATTTTTTCCCCCTTGGACATAAAAATTTTGATGCCATTATGTTTTTGTTTTATTATAGCATATCTATTTGCTCTTAAACTCTAGGATGTATCTAAATCTTTTCTTTGTGTTTCCTCCATCCTCCTAAGTAGCCACATCTGTGCTCTCACATATAATGTATTTAATTTTCGGAAAATTAAATACTATAGTAAATCAAGTGTGTTATTTAAAGGAATCAGATCTTTGATTCTTTGGGTTTTCAGTTTCTTTTTCCACATACAATTATGGAGAAAATAATTACCAATTACTGATGATAAGCACGCTGTCCTCTGCTGTAAAAAGTCTGAATAGATACTGTGTATGTTTCTATGTCCATGAACTTGAGCTACTCATGTGCAATTATGTATGGGAATGGAGTAGTGTTCATGATTTGTATTTACATCATCATATGGATGTATATTTATTAATAAAGTCATTACTTTAAAACCATATATGTGTTCTACTTTTTTGTTTATTTATTTTGGTAGTGGGGATTGAACTCAGGACTTTGTGCTTATAAGGCAGGAGCAGTGCCACTGAGCAAATCCCCAGCCCTCTTTTATTTTTTAGCATAGTACTTTTCAAGTAAGAAAATGAAACCTTTTTGTGATTATAGATAGTATATTTTTCTTGGAATTTTGTATTCTAAAATCTGCTCTGTACTTTTTTATTTTTCTTAAAATAGTTATATACAGAGTCCACTAAAAAAAATGTATACACACCTCGGGAAAAGAAAAATAGTATGATGTTTTTTTCGACAGATTGTGTTACCCTCCCTTGGGAGATCCAAGAGGATGTGGTATATCACAGAAAACCCACTACACTGCTGGCCCTTAGAGAAGAAATTGAAAATGCATGTGCAGCAATCTCAATGACCAAGGTTGACCAAGGTTACCCAAGCAGCAGTTCACCATACTAATAAATGTCTGGAAGCTAAAGGCCACCCACTTTGAGCACCTCTTGTAATTGTAGAGACCAAAGCTGGGCATGGTGGCACACGCCTGTAATCGTAGCACTCAGGAAGCTGAGGCAGGAGGATTGCTGCTAGGCCAGCCTGGGCTACATAGTGAGTTCAAGACCAACTTGAACTACATAGTGAGATCCTGTCTCAAAAAAACAAAAACAAGGGCCAGGGATTTAGCTCAGTGGTTCCGCCGTCTGCCTCGAAAGTGCAAGGACTCAAGTTCGATCCCCAGTACCAAAAAAAACCAAGGGGCTGGGGATTTAGCTCTGTTTTTGCCACCTTCTGTGCAAGTGCAAGGACCCGAGTTCGATCCCCAGTACCAAAAACAAAACCCCCAACACAAAAAACAAATTATAGAAGCCAGAGGTAATTTGATTAACCTCATGATGTCTTGATAAATTTAGTGTTAAAATATACCTGTAATCCCAGCATTAGGGAAGGCGAGGCAGGAGGATAACCATGAGTTCAAGGCCAGCCTGCACTACATAGTGAGACCCTGTCTCAGAAACCAAAAAGTGAAAACCAAAATATTTATACAAGTCTATATTTTATAGGTTGAGATATTTAAAAAATATTTTCCCTTAATCCTCATTTTGTCTGAAGCCTGCACATCACCTACAACAAAAGGCCCACTGCCTTTTGTAAATAGTTTCACTGGAATATAGATGTTTAATATTTGTTTACAGATTGTCTGACTGCTTTTGCATTACACTGGTAGATAGTTGTAACATAAATAGTTGTAACATAGTTCTAACATAAGGCCTGCCTACAAAGCCTAAAATATTTACTATCCTTTCCTGTACAGAAAAAGTTTACTGACAGTTCATGTAGAAGGATAAAATGGAGTATTCAGGCTTGACTTGAACTTACTATGTAGTCCAGGCTGGCCTCATCTCCTTAAAAAAACCTTTAAAACATTGATGGCTCTTTTTTGATCTTTTGAATATAATAAATATTCTTCACATTCAACTTTTAAATGATGCTAAGTGTATTACTCCAGTTGTTGAAGCCTGTGCACTTTACATGAACATTTGCTATTAATTAGGTGTACTGTTCCTATTCCAGGAAAAGATCTACACCTTCATAGTACTAGACCGTTTGCTGTGGTTCATAATATTAACTGATTGTTCATTAAATATATTTTATTGCATGTTTTTAGTTACTTGTAGAATTTTATAAAAATATTTGCTCATCACAATTATACTTGCTTGCTTGTTTGTTTTTTTGAGACAGGCTTTTTCTGTTTAGTTCAGGCTGGCCTTGAACTTACTATGTAGCCCAGGCTGGGTTCCAACTTCAATCAGCCCTCCTGCCTCAGCCTTCTGGATGCTGGGATTACAGGAGGGTGCCACCACGCCTGATTTACAATAATAACTGCCAAAATTTGCATTGTCTAGCAAATGTCAGAGAGCAGATCAGTGTGTTTTCATTTAAAAAGCTAGCCAATTGAAAATTTGTAGTTTGAAACCTGCTGTGGTACTGCACACCTATAATTCCAGCACTCAGGTTGAGGCAGGAGGATTGTGAAATTGAGGCCACCTTGTGCTACATAGTAAGTTCAAAACAAGCCTGAACTACATAGCATGACCCTGTCTCAAAAGTCAAAAACAAAGAAGGTTTATAGTTTAAGAGAAGGCCAGTTTCCCGTTTATTAGAGTGTGTAAGGGGCCGGGGATTTAGCTCAGTGGTACTATGCCTGCCTTGCAAGCATAAGGTCCTGAGTTCTATCCCTGCTACTGGAAAAAAAATAAAATAAATAGAATTTGTACCTTGAATATTAATAGATACACTTTTTTTTAATAACAGTTAACATTTTGTGTGAGAACCATGAACAACCTTTAGAAGATATCAGGTGGTATTTGATAATTTTATAACAAGGTAGAATCATGAATTTAGTACAAATGTATAGAATGTTATAGTTGTTGCTAAGCACAATAGATGTGGCTGCTGCCATATATATTGTTAGTGGCCCAAATACTTTATTCTGGTTTTCTGAGAATTTCATCACCAGAATATCTATCATGTTTCTAAAGGTCCATCCAAATATCTTGTTAAGCGGGCTGGGGATGTAGCTTAGTGGCACCATACCTGCCTGGCAAACACAAGGTCTTGAGTTCTGTTCCTAGTACTGGAAAAAAAATAAAATCTTGCTAAGCAGATGCGGATTTTAATGCCATTATATTTTTCTTTTTATTAGGGGGAAAAGGGGGCGTTGCTAGGGATTGAACCCAGGGCCCGGAGCCTGCTAAACATGTAATGTGCCACTGAGCTATATGCCCAGTTTCTGTAAAAGCATTCAGTAAGCAGAAATGAAATGACCTACACAAATTCCTGTGGTGCCTGTTGGGAAATCTAGAATACACTGTAATGTAGACTTTTGCCTTCAAGGGAACTTGTTGCTGCTTCATCATTAATGGCCACTATAATCTTTTCTGGAAAAAACAAAACACAGAACCCTATTGGGAAGGCTGGTATAGCTCAGTGGTAGAGCTTGTGTCTAGCTAGCATACTTGAGGCCCTGGGTGAAATCCTCAGCACTACAAAACAAAACATACTGAGATGGAAAGATAATGGGGGACAGTAATAATGGCTTCTTGGTTTAGTGGTTGGCATGTAGCACTCTTTGTTTTTTGAGACAGAGTCTTGCTATGTAGTTCAGGCTAACCTCAAACTCACAGTCGTCCTCCTGCCTCAGCCTCCCTAGTGCTGGGATTACTGGTATGCACAACCACGCCTGGCTGAGTTTTAAGAAGGTCTCACTATATAGTCCAGGCTGGCCTCTAGTGACCTGCAAATTTTTTTGGCCTCAGCTTCCCAAGTCCTGGGATTTCAGGCATGCACCACTGCGCTGGGCTCTGTTATTTTTAAAGACAGAATCTTGCTAAATTGCCCATGCAAGACTTGAACTTACAGTCCTGCTTTAGCTTCTTTCATTGCTGGGATTACGGGCATGTGCCACTGTAGTCAGCTTTCTTTGTTTTTTTTTTTGGAGAGTCTCAACTCATTACCCGTTTCAGATGTATGCCTGACTAAGGCATTAAGTCATTGTAGTTTTGTTGTTGTTGCAGTACCTGGGGATTGAGCCCAGAGCCTTCACACCAAGCTATATTCCACCCTTTATTAATTTGTTGAGACAGGGTCTCACAGTGTTGCCAAATTGCCCAGGCTGTGCTTGAACTCGAGATCCTCCTACCTCAGCCTGCCAGAATGCTGGAATTACTAGTGTATGCCACCATGCTCGGCATCACTGCAGTTTTACTGAATAGTAACAAAGGACTTGAGATACCCCTTTACTGGTAGGAAGACTTAAATCTTAGAGACATTAAATATTTATCCAGGACCCATATACCCAGCAAGTGATATCATGAGCGTCTTGAACTCATACCTTGTCTCACTCCAGTGCTCTTAACTGCCACCTTTTATTCCACTAGAGCATTCTTTTTTATAATGGGGTCTAATCAGGTATTGTGGTGCCCATCTGTAATCCTAGTACTCTTGAGAGGCTGAGGCAGGAGGACAGCAAGTTCGAGCTCAGCATAGGTACAGGATAGTGACTTAGACCCTATCTCAAAAGAAAAAATAATATAGCTGGCGATATAGCTCATTGTGGAGGCTCTGGGTTCAATGCCCAATACTGGGGATAGTGGTGTGTGTATGTGTGTGTGTGTGATATATATATCCTACATAACATATAATGGGGAAGTGGCCAGAAAAATTAATGTATTTCCTTTTTAAAATCCATGGCCAGGTGTCAGGGATCTAGCTCAGTGGTTCCACCACCTGCCTTACAAGCGCAAGGACCTGAGTTTGATCCCTGCTACCCCCCCAAAAAATTAATAAATAAAATCAAATCCATGGCCATTGTGTTGTGATAACCTAGGAATTTTGAAGAAGTTTTAGGACTAGAGTTAAATGAAAAAAATAAGTCTTGGGGCCAAGGATTTAGCTCAGTGGTTCCAGCGCCTGCCTCTCAAGCACAAGGTCCCAAGTACGATCCCCGGTACCAAAAAAAAAAAAAAGTCTTTTATGTTTTTAGTTTGCTCTATCATTTGTCTTTCTCATTCTACATTCTGTTAGGTGTTTATTTCCATATGGGTTTGGCATGTTTTTATTTATTTTTTTTGGTACTGGGGATTGGACTTGGGACTTTTGCGCTTGCAAGGCAAGCAGCAGAACCACTGACCTAAATCCCTGGCCCTGGCATGTTTTTAAATACAGAATCTGATCACTTTGTCTTTAATCTGCCTTGTGTTTGTGACTTCCAAGAAGCTGGTTTGTGATTTATTGTCTTATCATTTCTTGCTTTATTCTTGGACTAGCTTTTCTTGGGATAAGTCCCAGTCGCTGCCTGATAGCTACATGTGATCTACTAATACCTAATTCCTTTGAGTATTTTTTTTTTTCTTCAACTTAGTCCTGGCCTACTTAGACCTGACTAGCCATATTTGAAATTGTGTGCATCTTGATTTTTATTTTACTTTTTGCTGTGTTGAGGACCAAACTCAGGGTATTGGACTTATGCTAGGCACATGCTTTACTAATAAGCTTTATCCTCAGCCTTAAATATTGTTTTTACTTGTGAATTTCTTGGTGATTTTATTAATTTTCCCCAAATAGTATACATTTTTTCCTCATTGAAAATATTTTTAAATTACTTTCAGAAAAATACCAGTTCTTATGTTATGATCTTTGGTTCATAATAATGCTTTTTTTCACATTAGCAGATAATTCTTTTTTAAATTTTGGTTCAGGGGATTGAACTCGGGACCTTGTGCTTGTGAGGCAGGTTCTGGAACCACTGAGCTAAATCCCCCTCTTTGTGTTTTTTTTTTGGTACCGGGGATCGCACTTGGGACCTTGTGCTTGTGAAGCAGGCGCTGGAACCACTAAGCTAAATCCCCGGCCCTGTTCTTTGTTTTGTTTTTTTTTGAGATGAGTTCTTGGTGTGTTGACCACACTGGCCTTGAACTCACAATTTTCCTCCCTTATTCTCTGTGGTATCTGGAATTGTAAGTGTGTGACATCATACTCGATTTATTACCAGAAATTTTAATCTATTTTTATTAGATCAGTATACTATTTCTGAAGTCTTCATTTCTTTCTTTGTTTTTGTTTTTTGAGACAGGGTCTTGCCATGTACCTCAGGCTAGCCCGAAACTCCTGATCTTCTTGCCTCAGCCTTCTGAGCACTGGGATTACAGGTGTGTTTCACTGCACCTGGCTAGAGAATAGATTTCAGTGGCACTCTGTATCATATCCCTATAGGTGTATGGTTCATGGATGGGAATTGGAGCAGAATGAATAAGCAAGTTATATTTATAGATGATGAAGCCAAATTGAGGTGGGTTTTGTTTGTTTGTTTCTGAGACAAAGTCTTACTTTGTAATTCAGGCTGGCCTTGAACTCACTATGTAGCCCAGGATGTCTGACAACTCACAGGAATCCTCCTGCCTCAGCCTCCTGAGTGCTGGGATTACAGGCATGTACCGCCATGCCCAGTTTGAGGTCTTAAAGCTAATTCAAATTGTTATTAGTTGTCATTTTTGGGGGGGTACTGGGGATCGAACTCGGCAGGCGGCAAAACCACTGAGCTAAATCCCTGGCCCTAGTTGTCATTTTAAAATAAAGTTTAATTCACTAAAGATTTCAGCGCAGGGCAGGGGATTTAGCTCAGTGGCACCTTACCTGCCTCGTAAGCACAAGGTCCTGAGTTCAGTCCCCGGTACCAGAAAGAAAAAAAGACTTGAGTGCCATCTTTAAGCCAAATGCCAGTCTAGGTTTACTAGAGTACTGGCTTGTATGGTGTCACTGTTACACTTCAGAAAACTAACAGGCTAGGGGAGTAGCCCAGTGATGGAATGTGTATGTAGCATGTGCAACGCCTTGGGTTTCATCTCCAGAACCACCAAAGAAACAAACAAAAATCTAAATAATCATCTACTATTTAGTGTAAACATTTTCTCAACATTTTAGAAATTTTCTTTAACTCTGAGTGTGGTGGTGTATACCTATAATCCCAGTACTTGGGAGGCTGAGGCAGAAAAATCAAGTTTGAGGCCAGCCTGGGCTACATAGGGACTTGAAAGCTAGTCATGAGATCTAGAAATATGATGAAATTCCAATTTGATTTTTTTGGACAAAAATCCTTAAGTGGTAATGTATACTTCTTACTGCATCATGTTAGGTTGTACATACAGGTATGATCAGAATACACAATGAATGTTTAAATTTTTAAAAAAGTATTACAGTAAAAAACACATTGCCATTAATCTCCTTCAAAGTATTCCCCCCGGGCCACAAACTGAGTTCAAGGCCAGCCTCAGCTACAAAGTGAGACCTTGTCTCAAAAAAAAAAAACCACCAAATAACTAAAGTAAAAGTATTCCGCTTTGCTCTTGTGTGTCTTTTACAAAGTATGATCAAAAATACAGTGAACGCTGTTGCTGAGGCCATCCAACAGAAAGGTGGGCATTGTGTGCCCTTACACATCTTATTCACTGGATTTAGCAGCATGCTATTTCTGATTCTTGTCCAAAGTTAAAATGATCATGAGAGGTGAATGTTTGTAATTGATTCAAGACCTAGAGGCAGCCACAGCAACACAAAAGTATGAAGACTTCCAGAACTGCTTCAGAAAGTAGCAAGAGGGCCGGGGATTTAGCTCAGTAGTTCCGCCGCCTGTCTCAAAAGTGAAAGGTCCTGAGTTCAATCCCCGGTACCAAAAAAAAAAAAAAAAAAGTAGCAAGAAAGATGTAATAAGTATGTAAAAGTGAGGGGCAGTATTCAGGGGAATTAATGGCAATGTATCTTATTGTAATTTTTAAAAAAATTTAGCCAGATTTGACAAACACCTGTAATCCCAGCACTCAGGAGGCTGAGGCAGTAGGAGCACAACAAGTTAGAGGCCAGCCTTGGCTACATAGTTCAGGGGCAGCCTGAACTACCTACTGAGACCCTGTCTCAAAAAACAAAGTAAAGGGCCAGGGATTTAGCTCAGTGGTTCTTCCGCCTGCTGCCTGCTGCCTACCACCTGCCTTGAAGGCGCAAAGACCAGAGTTTGATCCCCAGTACAAAAAAAAAAAAAAAAAAGTAAAAATTTGTTCTTAAATTTCAATGTTCACTGTATTTTTCAATCATACTGTGTAATAACTGGTTGTCTGAGGCAGGCATGGTGGTGCATGCCTATATAATCCCAGCATTCTTCGAGACTGAGGCAAGAGGATCACAGGTTCAAGCCCAGCCTGGGCAATTTAGAGACTTAGACCAGGTGTGGTGGTGCATTGCTGTAATCCCAGCACTTGGGAGGCTGAGGCTGAGGCTGGAGGATTGCCACAAATTTGAGGCCAGCTTGAGCAACACAGTGAGTTCAAGACCAGCCTGAGCTACATAGGGAGACCCTGTTTCAAAAAACTAAAAAAGAAGGGCTGGGGATTTAGCTCAGTGGTTCCATCGCCTGCCTTGCAAGCACAAGGTCCCAAGTTTGATCCCCGGTACCAAAAGAAAGACTAAAAAAGAAAAACCTGCTGCCTCTCAAATATTTGGTCATAGGAAGAACAAGTACATTGATTTTCTTTCTGAGTTTTTTTTCTCTTTGAGACAGGATCTCACTATGTAGCCCAGGCTGGCCTGGAACTTGCAGCAGTCCTCCTCTCTCAGCCTCCTTGCTGGGATTACAAGCATGCACTACAACTCCCAGCCATCGATTGATTCTTCCTTCCTTCCCTCCTTCATTTATTTTGATCTTTTGAGACAGGGTCTTGTTCGTAATTCAGGCTGGCTTTGAACTCACTGTGTAGTCCAAACTGGCCTCCAACTCATGGGATCCTCCTGCCTCAGCCTCCCAAGAACTGGGATTACAATCAAGTACCACTATATCTGACTTCATTGATTCTGTTTAATTGCAGGTTTTCAGAGTAACAAGTTTGTTCTCTTAACATCTTCCAACAATGATTTTTTTCAGTGCTGGAGATTGAACCCAGGACCTTGTGCATGGTAAGCACTTTACCACTGTGCCAGCTATACCCTCAACCCTAAAAATATTTCTTACAAGTATGAACTCAATATTCTAACACATGCAGTGCATTTGAGTCTACTGAGATTATTTATTCTTATTTCAGATTTTCTTATTTTCGGTTAGTAGGAGCTAGTGTGGTTCCTTGGTCATTTTGACATAGTCCTAGTGTTCTTTGATAGCTCCCTTGGATTTTTGTATGACCAGATGTCCCATCTAACAAAAAGGTCTTTTAGATAGCAAGGCAATTGAGGGAAGCAGTATGCTCTGTCTTGAAGTTTAGGGTATGTAGTTTTTAGAATAATTTTATAAAATTATTATTTTACAAAATAAACTGCTTGAAAAAAACCTTAGCAATGACAGTATATATATATTTTTTTCTTTCCTTTTTTTCTCTCTCTCTCCCTTGTTGCTTTGTATTTCTCTCCCTCTTTGTTCCTGTTCCTATCCCATTTTGAATTGTTTTTCTCTCTCTGCACTCTCGACTGTCACTATTATTTTAGGATGGTGAATAAAATTTCTAGCTTCCCTATTGTCAGTTTGTTCTGTTCTTGTCTCTGTTGCTCTGTCTTGCACTCCAGTCTTCAACAGTTTCCCACAATTTGCGTGATCTTCCCATGTCCTCTAGCCTCATTCCTAACATTTTCCTCTCCTTCTATCTCTCTATCCCTCCCTTCCCAACCCTTTCTAAATATTTTTCCCAAAGTGTAAATTTGCTGTATTGAAGGGTTTATTTACTACAAACAAAGTTTGGAATGGCCTTGGATTTTGATCTAACCTGCAATTAAAGGTGACAGATTAACTGTTACCACAAATTGTCATTTTCTAAGCTGTGTTTGATGCTACTGTTGATGCTGATTGTATCAATTGGGCTAAGGTGTTGTGATTGATCTAATCAGTTGTCCTCCCTGGTATACTGAAAATGAGATTGCCTAAGAGTCATTAGAGACTCAAAGCCTGAAAAGACCAGCTATGCCTGGAAGATATCTCTAAGAAGCAATCAATCCATAAGGGCTCTAAACACAAGTAATAAAGATACTCACAATAAAAAATATTGAAGTATTAGCACAGGAATTAAAGCAAAAACAGTACCACCAACAAAATTAGAAATGAGAAGACACCTTAGCAAGGCACAAACCCAGACTTTCAGCTCACCAAAGGCAAATTCTGGGAGAGACAAGGTGGAAAAATCTGATAATCAACCACATGGACACACTGAACTTGTAGCACAGGAAGCAACAAAACAGATGAATGAGGCTCTAGAAAAATTCGAAACAGACATAATTTCCCAGATAACTACATAGATGGTGAGCATAGTGAAAGACATGATTAGAGGCTCTAGAACAGAAACAGATAAAAAAATAGATGAGCTCAGAACCATGCTGAAAGCCATGATTGCCCAGCATAGGAAAGAAATGGAAACCATGAATGCCCAACACAAGAAAGAAATGGAATTCATGAAAAAGATTCAAACAAATATCTAGGAGATTAAAATCTCCATTAATGGAGGAGCGAATGTGAAGATAGAATATCAGATATAGAAGACAAGATTGTAGTTAGTGACCATGAAAACAGAGATTTCTTAAAAATAGCAATGGACCATGAGAAATCAATCCAGCAGCTGCTAGATGATACAAAGAAGAATAACATAAGACTGATAGGAGTCCATGAAAAAACAGGAGAAAGTACAATTGGCATAAAAAAACTATTCACAGAAGTAATAGTAGAAAATTTCCCAGACAGAGGTAGAGAACTGGACATACAGATAAGTGAGGCATATAGAACTCCAACTAGCCACAATCAGAAAAAAATCTACACCTGGACATATAATAGTCAAGATCCCAGAAACCCAACAGAAGAACAAACTTCTACAAACAGTTAAAGAAAAGAAACAATCACCTACAAAGGAAAGCCCATCAGAATCACAGCAGATGTCTCAACACAAACCCTCAAGGCCAGAAGAGCCTGGAGTGACATATTTCAAGTCCTAAAAGAAAATCACTTCCAACCTAGACTGCTGTATCCTGCAAAACTATCTTTCAAAATTGGTGGGGAAATTAGATACTTCCACAACAAAAGACACCTGAGAAACTTCATGAATACCAAATCACCACTCCAAACAATTTTAAACAATATAGTAGAAAAGAACAATGAAGGTCACAACTCCTTGAGGCCCAAGAGAGTGAAGCCAGCAGGCAAGGCAAGAAACTAAAGGGAAAGGGGGAGAAATGAAAAATAAAAGAGACATCAACAGTAAAACATCATGACAAGGATGAATCAATATTTATCAATTATAACTATTGATGTTAATGGCCTCAATTCACCAATCAAAAGAAATAGACTAGCAGAATGGATTAAGAAGCAAAATCCAACAATATGCTGTATATAAGAAACAAACCGAATTCAAAAAAATTCATTGACTGAAAGTAAAAGGATGGAAAACAGTTCTCCATGAGACAGGAACATGGAAAAAATCAGGGGTAGCAATCTTATTTGCAGAAAAAGTAGATTTCAAACCAAAACTAATGAAGAGAGACAAAGAAGGTCACTATGTACTTGTAAAGGGAAGAATCCAAGAGGAAGAGATGACAATCATAAATGTACATGTGCCAAATACTAATGCCCCCATTATACAAAATAAATATTAATAGACACAAAAAACCAAATAAGCACTAATAAACTTGTAGTGGGGGACCTCAATACCCTACTGTCACAAATAGATCATCTAGACAAAAAAAATCAACAATGAAATACTAGAACTAAACCAAGCTTTTTTTTTTTTTGGGTGCCGGGGATCAAACTTGGGTCCTTGTGCTTGCAAGGCAGGCGGCGGAAACACTGAGCTAAATCCCCAGCCTTAAACCAAGCTTTTGAACAAATGGCCTTATTAGATGTCTACAGAGTGTGCCACCCCACAAAATCAGAATATACATTCTTTTCAGCTGCACACAGGTCATTCTCCAAAATAGACCACATGCTAGCTCATACGACATTTTTAAGTAAATGCAAAGGAATTGAAGTTACCCCCTGTATAATGTCATACAATAGTGCAATAAAATTGGAGATCAATAGCATAACAAACTGAAATACCTGCACAAACACATGGAAACTGAATAACACAATTTTGAACAACCAATGGACCACAGAGGAAATTAAAGAAGAAATTAGACAGTTTCTACAAGTAAATGATAATGCCAGTACAACATACAGGAATCCATGGGACACAGTGAAAGCAGTTCCATGGGGGAAATAAATAGCAGTGAATGTCCATACTAGGAAAAAAGAGAGAAGTCAAATAAACAACATGATGCTGAACTTCAACCTCCTAGAAAAAGAAGAGCATGACAAATCCAAAGCTCATAGAAGACAGTAAATACTAAAGATAAGAGCAGTAATCAATGCAATGGAGACTAAGAGAATGATACAAAAAAATCAATGAATCTTTGTTTCCATTTTCTATTAATTCCACTCCCTTCTTTCCTTTTCCCTACCCCTCCCACTTCCCCTTTGCCCCTTTTCTTCCTATTTCACATTATCTATTATACCTTTTAGTCCTTATTTGCACTTTCAGTTTCTCACA
>NW_004624733.1:12175570-12187710 GCF_000247695.1 Heterocephalus glaber | reverse complement strand
ATTGAGAAGTCTGCTGTGATTCTGATGGGTTTTCCTTTGTAGGTGATTTGTTTCTTTTCTCTAACTGCTTGTAGGATTTTGTTCTTCTGTTGGGTTTCTGGGATCTTGACTATTATATGTCTAGGTGTAGAATTTTTTTGATTGTGGCTAGTTTGAGTTCTATATGCCTCAATTATCTGTATGTCCAATTCTCCACCTCTGTCTGGAAAGTTTTGTACTATTTCTTCTGTGAACAATTTTATGTCATTTGCACGTTCTTCTGCTTTTTCATGGACTCCTATCAGTCTTATGTTATTCTTCTTTGCATCATCTAGCAGCTGCTCGACTGAGTTCTCATGGTCCTTTACTATTATGAAGAAATCTCTATTTTCATGGCCACTAACTGCAATCCTGTTTTCTATATCTGGTATTCTACCTTCACATTTGCTCAATCTGCTATGAATACTTTCAATGGAGTTTTTAATCTCCTTGATATCTGTTTGAATCTGTTTCATGGATTCCATTTCTTTCATATGTTGGGCAATCATGGTTTCAATTTTTTCTTATGCTGAGGATTCATTGCTTCCAGCCTGGTTCTGAGCTCATCTACTTTTTTTATCTGTTTCTGTTCCAGAGCTTCTAATCAAGTCTTTCACTCAGGTCACCAACTCTGTAGTTATCTTGGAAATTATTTCTGTTTTGAATTTTTCTAGAGCCTCATTCATCTGTATTGTTACTTTCTGTGCTATCAGTTCAGGGTGTCCAGGTGGTTGATTGTCATATTTTTCTATCTTGTTTCCCCCAGAATTTGCCTTTGGTGAGCTGGAAGTCTGTGTTTGTGTCCTACCAAAGTGGCTTCTCATTTTTAATTCTATTGTTGGTGCTGTTTTTGCTTTAATTCCTGGGGTGATATTCCAATATTTCATAATTTGAGTATCTTTATTGCTGGTGGTTTGAGCCCCTATGGAGCAATTGCTTCTCAGAGAAATCTTCCAGGTATAGCTGGGCTATTTAGATTTTGAGTCTCTAATGACTCCTAGGCAATCTCATTTTCAGTATACCAGTGATAACATCTGATTAGATCAATCACAATACTTTAGCCCAACTGACACAATCAGCATCAAATAGAGTTTAGAAAATGTAAGTTTGTGCTGGCAGTTAACCTGTCATCTTTCACTGGGGGAGCTAGATCAAAATCTAGGGCCAACCCAAAATCTGTTTGTAGTAAGTATACCCTTCAATATGGCAAATTTCTCTCCAGGATAAGGATTTAGCAGAGTTTGGGGTGGGAGGGGTAGAGAGATAGAGGTAGAGGGAAAGTTTAGAGGTGTGGCTAGAGGACGGGGGAAGATCATGCAAATTGTCTGGATCTGTTGAAGATAGGAAGAGAAGACAGAGTAAAAGAACAGAGACACATACAGAACAACCTGATAACAATAGGGAAGCTGGAAATTGTGTTCACCTTCCTATAAAAGTGACAGTCAAGAGGACAGAGTGAGAAAAAAAGTTCAGAATGGGACAGGAACAGGAACAAAGAGGGAGAGAAATACAGAGCCAGAAGGGATAGAGAGAAAGAAAGAGAAAAAAGAAATATATATAAAGGTCATGGCTAACACTTTGTAGCAAAAGACAAATTAAGACGAAAAAAGCATAACAAAGTCATTTAATCATAGTTTATACAGTGATATGATAGCTTCAGAATGAAGATCCATAGACATGGGAAATGACTATTTTGTGCTCAGATGTGATGAGGATTGGACAAAAAGGCTATGATCTAATGGAATAAAAAGATTTAGCAAGGTCCCACTGTTTTTAACATTTCTTCATTCTGGATATGGGACAGGCTGCCTCTGGAATGAGGGTCTTTTGACCTACTATTGGATAAAGGTCAGAGAATGTCTTTATGGCCAGCTGCAGGTTGGAGTGATATTCCTAATTTTTATGGCTGGCTTTGGAGAAAAGTTCTAGTTTCTATGATTCATTTTGAGGAAGAGAAATTCTAGTGTCTGTGGCTTGCTTGGGGTAACAGGAGTGAGGAAAAAGGGCAGGAGGTTTTAAGGCTGCTTCTGAAGTGGTCATGGAGTGGCCTTTAATTCAAAGTACAGTACTCAGCATGCTAAAGTGCCATGGAGTATCATTTTCAGAAGCTCAGCATTAGTTAAACCAGGCAACCAACAAAAATCTACCATGAGCAGACAGGATTAAGTTTGCCAAATATAGAAAAAAAATCATATCCCTATATTAAAAATTCATGTATGTGAAATTTGGGTTTAACTAGGATTATCCTGTATTTTTTTTTTTTAAATTTGCTCTCTGGGCAAGTAATGTGTCTTTATCTTGGACAGCTTGTGTCTTTAGTGAGGAACCTAGAAATCTGGCTAAGTTGAGAGTGGTGTGATTATCAGAAGGATGGGTTGGAGTACTTGTGCTATATCCTCTAGCTCCTACTACATTATTAAGCTCCCTTGGGGATACTGTGGTTGGGGACTAGGACTTATAAAGTTCTAGTCATGGAACTGGCTTCTGTCTTGCAGAGGCAGGAAAGAAGTCAGAAAGCAGTTTGTGGAGGGTTGGAAAATAGCTAAAGTGGGCAATCTTTTTTGAGACAGGGTCTTGGTATGTAGTTCAGGCACTATGTATAAGGAACTATGTAGCCCAGGTTGGGCTGGAATTCACAGCTGTCCTCCTCCTCGGCTTCCTGAGTGCTGGGTTCACAGGCGTGGGCCACCACACTTGACATACCTACGACTGACTGACTGTACTCCCCAAGAACAAACAGGTTCAGTTACTTAGGCTTTGGATGTAGTCATTGCATCAATGTTTTTGTTTTGTTTTGTTTGAGACAGGGTCTCACTATGTAGTTCAGGCTGGGCTTGAACTCATTATGGAGCCCAGGATGGCCTTGAATTCAAAGTGATCCTCCTGCCTTAGCCTCCAAAGTGCTGAGATTAAGGGCCAGGGATTTAGCTCAGTGATTCCGCCACCTGCCTCCCAAGCTCAAGGTCCCAAGTTCATCCCCGGTACCAAAAAAAAACCACAGCAAAAACTCAAAGTGCTGAGATTACAGGTGTACACCATCACACCTGGTTGCATCAATGTTAATTACATCACCAGTTGTGAATAGCATTTATTTTAGAAATCTTGCAGATGAGGTCAAATTAGGAAGAGGCAGTTTATTCAGTGTACTTTGGTCTCTGGCCAAGGTCTGGCATCATTCCACCCTTCAAGTTCATAGTTTCATAGTTCAGAGGAGCAGGGCAGTTATGCAGGAGAAAGCAGAATGCATGGCAGAGGCTGAGGGAAGACAGGAACAGAACTTGGCGATCAGGGAGGAGGAGGCCAGGCAGAGCCTTGCCAGATGATCTCTTTCCCCAAACTCAGATGTAAATTCTTTATTATTCAGCCACTGAAACTTTCTTTCCTTCAATTTTCTTTCTTTTTTTTTTTTTTCCTTTTTGAGACAGGGTCTCAGTATGCAGTTCAGGTTGGCCTTGAACTATGAGGCCCAGGTTGGCCTCAAATTCTTGGGGATCTTCCTGCCTCAGCATCCCTGAGTCCTGGGATTAAAGCCATGTCACCACATCCAGGCCTTTTCATGTTTGATTATCAGAAACCAAAATCCATTAAAGCCACCTGCTTCCTTTTTCTCCAGGGGTCAAGCAGTCCTGAGAATGGATAGTTGTCCTTACCTGGTTATGAGGAGCAGCATGTTAGCACAACATTGGAGGTCCCAGGGGCCCCAAGGTGCTCAGAGTGGGACAGCATACATCACAGAGGCTGCCCCAAGGAGGGAGGATGCAAGGGCAGAGGCGTTTGTTGATCTTTCACTCTGCAAACTGGTCTAGAAACTTGAGGTAGGCTTGGCGCTTGGGTGCAGCCGCTGGAACAAAATGGCCATGAGTGGGTTAGGGTGATGGCTCCGGGGAATCAGCTAGCCAGTTACATACTCGTGAGAGGGATGACTCGATCAGTATCCCCAAAACCATGGAGCAAAGGCAGTGACAAGGGGCTCTGCATGACAGGTTCTTTGAGGCCAAGGCTCCAGGACAGAAACCAGAGATGAGGATGATAAATCGAGGTAAGGGGAAGCCCAATCTCCAGCCTGTGGCCCAAGGCACACAAGGATTGCTAGTGCAGCCCCCTGGCTGAAGCCCAGAAGTCCATCAAAAGGCTCCAACTTGTTGAGTGCCTGTGCCACTGTTTCCAGGGCTTGTTCCAGGCCCCTGCAGACCGTGGGCTCTTCTAAGGCGTTGAAAACGTCTGCCTCCTCCGAAAACCACCATCCTCGGGACTGCTCCTCCGAGAGGGCAGCCCCCCCCACCCCCCAGTCTGGCCCGGTGCCCTCGGGGGCCCACTGCATCAGGGACTGGGAGGCGACCACTAAGACACACGAGCTCCATGCGGCCCCGCAGCGCCTTCCTCAACGCTCCAGTCTTCTCGTGGAAGCCGTGGTCACTCTGCCGGAAGCCAGCCAGGCACAAGACCCGCAGGGGCTGCCTCGCCACCATGTTGCCAGGCAGTGTGCCTCGGAGACACCGCGGTTTATCCTGTATTCTATCTGCCAACCCTAAGTAATACATAGATTCAAAGATCTGCCGCCCCCAAAAGTTCTTGTCTTAACACAGCATCTGAACACAGCTTCCGGGCCTGTCTCTAGAAACGAACAAGGAGGATACTCCCTAGGCTGTTGCAGTGCATGCTGCCTGCACCAGGTGCTGACTTTCCTGGAGGGTAAAAGGACTACTGGCCTCTGCGGGAGCCCTTCTTTCAGTAGAATATGAGAGGACCTGCGAAATCTGGTGTCTGACTCCTAAAGAGGCTTCAGTCTCTGTCACAGGGCGTAGTCAGAAGACGACCGCCAGACTCCAACATGGCGCTCGCGGAGCCCTCCAGATGCCAAGATGGCGGCACGAGGCTGCGCCTGCGCTCTCGGGTCTCCTCCCCCAATTTTTCTCGGGCAGTGAGCGCGACTCTGACTAACCGGATCGCCGGCTGCTCTTCTGCGGGGGTGGAGGTCCGGACCGCCGCCCGCTCTTCGCCATGCAGCTGCTCTGCAGGTGGCAGCTGCTGCTGTGGGTGCTGGGGCTTTCCGCCCGCGGCCTAGAGGGTGAGTGCAGGCCGGCGCTGGGGCCGGACCGGGGCTGGGGTGGCAGGTGACGGTGTATGAAGCGACCACAAGAGGAGATATCAGCGGGCAAGGCGCTTTACCTGCGCGAAGGCCCGCGTTGTGCGCCTCTCCTCTGGCCAGCATCCTCCTGTGAGCTTCTCTCAGACCTCTCGCCCGCCAGTGGTCGGGAGTAGCGGGCCGGCCGGACAGCCGGGCGGACAGCGCCAGCTGTGGCCTCGCCCCGTTCAGGCCCTTCCAGCAGGCGCCTGGCAGTCCCGAGGGACTGTGTATTATGCGGCTATGAGGGACGCATGCGTAACCTCCTTTGATGAGCACTTTATTATTAACCATCATCATCATCATGAGGAATAGCTGATTTTTTTTTGTGGCCTTACTAAAACCCAGGAGCTGTGAATAGTACTTTACATTTTTATTTCGTTTAGCTCTTCCACCAACCTTGTGAGACAAGTTCCATTAGTTTGGTCAGAGGCTAAACAATCTGCTCAAGTCTGCACTTCTGGTAAATGGCAGAGCTTAAGTCTTTAACTTCAAGGACACGCTGGAGTTCACCCTGCTGGACTACTTTTTGTAGGCGACCAGTCTTGCCCAGGTGTCTGCATAAAGGACAAGCTGGAAAAACAACAGGAGACTCCCAGGGTCATGGTGGCAGACCCCTTGAAGTGGGGAATGCTGCCATGCTGGAGGCATGGCTGGAATGGGCAGCAGAGGCCTTACGCCACAGCTTCTTCATTCCATTTCTTACTGTCCTGTTAAGTCCGGATCCATTGGCTTTGCTTGTCATTCATATCTTAACAGAAATAGACAAGTCTTTCCTTTCCCTGGGATTTCCCAGGAAGGAGGTGGGGCAGCAGACTGTTGCTGAGCTGCTAGAAGGGTGAGTGATAGAGACACAATTACTATTAATGAAAGCACCCACTGTGCAACATTTTCAGTGCTTAGTGCTCTTTGAGCATCGTCTTATTCTTTAACTGCTCTGTGGTAGATATTATTATTCCTATTTAATAGATGAATAAACTTTAGTAAGTCCTCTGCCAAGGCTGTACAGCCAGAAGTTGAGGAGCCATGATGGAAACCTGTGTCTGCCTGACCTCATAGCCAGGCCTCTGTATTTTCACTACTTTTTAAAAATTAAAATTAAAATTTTTTTCCAGTGCCTGCCTTGCAAGCACAAGGTCCTGAGTTCGATTTCCAGTACCAAAAATACAAACAAAATTTAAATTTTTATTAGTACATGTTTGCAGTACATAATGATTACATTCATCCTGGGGAGTTGGTACATATACATAACACATCTTAATTCTTTTTTCATATCCTTCTTTCCCTTTCCACCCTCCCTGTGTCTCTTGGTCCCCTTCCCATTGGGAAAAAGATCCACCTCCCTGTTTTCTATTATCTATCTTTTATTTTGCTTTTTATTTATATTTTGAGTTTCTTATATAAAAGAAACCATGCAATATTTAAGCTTGTGTGTCTGATTTATTTCGCTTAACATTATGATCTTAAGGTGCATCCATTTTCCTACAAATGACTCAAGTTTATCATTTTTTTATGGCAAAGTAGTATGCCACTGTGCATAAATACTGTATTTTCTTTATCCATTCATCTGTTAATGGACATAGAGGCCACTTCCAAGATTTAGCTTTGGTGAATTGTGCTGCTGTATAACATAGTATATGTTTATACATGGGTATGTATGTATCACCATAATATGATGTCTTGAACTCTTGGGAAGATACATAGAAGGGGAATAGCTGGGTCAAATGGAATTTCTTTTCTTTCAGTACCGGGGATCAAACTCAGGACCTTTTGCTTGTAAAGCAGGCACACGGTGCCACTGATCTAAATCCCTGGCCCTGGAATTTCTAATTTTAGTTTTTTGAGGAATCTTTATACTGATTTCCATAGTGTGTGTCTAGTAGTTTATACTTCCACCAACAATGTAGAAGCCCCCCGCCCCCAGCCTTGGCAACATTCAGTATTTGATTTCTTGATGATAGCCATTCTTTCTGGGGTAAGACGGAATCTCAGTGTTGTTTTAATTTCCATTTCTCTAATAACCAACGATGTTGAACATATTTTATGTATTTATTAGCTACTTGTACTTCTGAGAAGTATCTGTTCACTTTGCTTGCCTAGTTTATGATTGGTTTTTTACATTTTGGGGTGGGTCTAATTTTTTAATTGCTTTATATACTCTATGCTATTAGTCCTCTGTCCAAGGAATAGCTGGCAAAATTTTTCCCATTCTGTAGGTTGTCTCTTCACTCTGTAGATTGCTCTCTTTGCTGTGCAGAAGCTTTTTTTTTTTTTGGTACCGGGGATCAAACTCAGGACCTTGCACTTGTGAGGCAGGCGGTGGAACCACTGAGCTAAATCCCTGGCCCTGTGCAGAAGAAGCTTTTTAATTTGATATAATCCCATTTGTTGATTCTTGATGTTTCACTTCTTGTGCAGTTTGGGTTCTTTTTAGAAAACATGCCTATGTCTCCAAGAATTTTACCTATTTTATCTTCCAGCAGATTGTTTCTCCCTTAATATTAACTCTACATATCTTTTCACATTTCATCTTCATAGTAGCCTTGTAATTGCATTTTGGTGAGAGATACGGGTCTAGATTCAACCTTCTGCTTAGGTATAGCCAGTTTTCCCAGCACCATTTCCTAAAAGAGGCGATCTTTCCTCCAGAGTATGTTTTTTTGTTTTTGTTTTGTTTTGAGCCTGTAGTTCGGGCTGGCCTTGAATTCTCTATGTAGTCCAAGCTGGCCTTGAACTCCCTGGCTCAGTCTCCTGAGTGCTTGGATTATAGGCGTGGGATACTATGCCTGGCCTCCAGCATATGGTTTTTGTCTCTTTGTCAAAGATCAGATAGCTGAACGTGCCTGGAATTGTTTCTACATCCTCTGTTGTGTTCCACTGATTTACAAAATTGTTTTTGTGCCAGTATATATTCTTACCACACTTAACTGACAGCCTCATAGAAGGGAAGACATGTGTGGAATAATAACTGGCTCTCCTGCCTTAGTCCTTTGGGTTGGAGTGAGGGAAGAGTAAGGTCAGGGTGTTGATTCTTTCAGCTCCCTCCCTCAGATGTTGTCATAGACTGGCTTGTCCCCTTCCCCTCCCCCCCCAGACAGCAGTGCTAGAAACCTGCTGTGTGCACTGTGCTTGCTGTTTCAAGGTTCTGTGACTGCTTCTGTCTCTGGACCTAGGAGGTCTGTGAGTGGTAACTGGGTCCCCTCTGTAGGGAACAGGGGAAGGGGACGTTACCAGAACCTCTGCAGTTAGTCCTGGTCTCCTGTGAGCCACGGCAGCACAGGGCGAATTACAGGAAAGGTAGAAAAATGAGACTGAGAAGGTGAGCTTTGGGTCTGATCAGTGCTGCTCTGGGAGGCAAAGACAAAAGCCCCCAGTTTACCACACCTTTTATTCAGTACCTCTTGTAACCAATGACTTGCAGAGAATTCATTACATCGGGAGAAACAAATGTAACAAATAACTTGCAGAGAGTTCAGTAGTTCACATTGGGATAAACAAGGTGTAACGGAAGGCTTGCGGAGAGTTCAGTACATCTCGGGTAAACAAGATGTTAACAGTCCAAGAACAACGAGGAACTAAGCAGATGTTTGTTCTCCCAGGATGTTTCTTGTCCTGGAGAATCACAGAATCACTGGATCACTGAAGTCTCAGTTGTTACCGGAGGCTAAACTGGAGTTATTCTGTAGCTGGGCTATAGGCAAGAGAACTAGGCTAACCAAATGAATTTTCCCCTAGAATTATGTAGCATTGCTCCCAACACCCCTCTGCTGTTCTTGGCCTTGGAGTTTCTTACTATTGCTCTTAGTTTCTCTATGCTCAGCCCATGCATTGGTGGTTCCTTATTAAGTGCTCAACTTGCCCAAGTGAAATATATTGTTTCCTAGCAGAACCCTGACTGACTCGGGGACTGACTTATTCATTGTAGTCAATGTGAGCCCACCTTGCAGTGAGTGTCACGTTCATCCTGATCCTGAGGATGAGTGATCATGTCATGGCCAGACCATGCTGGGGTGTAAGGATGGAGGAAACTTTACCAGCTGGTTCCTTCCCAGAATGACTGAAAATCCAAAGCCCTTTTTTTCCTCCCTTGCAGAGGTTACCACTGTCAGATTAGCAGCTGGAGGAGACAGTGCTGCCCAGGTGCCCAGGAATGGGAGTGAACTGGCTTCAAGACCCCTATACATCTTAATTAGTCAGTCAGCTACCAAATTCTTACTAAGTACCTATCACATTGCTAGGTACCAGGTGTGGGGTATGTGTGTGTGTTACGGTGATGAGCCAGACAAAGCAACAGGCCTACCCTACTGTCTGGTGGACAAGGCAGGCATTAAATGGCTATAAGTAAGTAAATTACAAGAATGGATACAAGGAGAGTCCCAGAGCATTACTGGGTGCTGTATGGAGACTGCCCACTCTGGTCTGAGGGTCAGGGAAGATGTCCTTACAGAGGTGAAGTTTAAATTGAACTCTGAGGAATTAATTGGATTAGACTAGAGAAGAGAGAGATTGGAGGGCTTTCCCACAAAGAAACAGCCCCCATGAAGGCTCTGAGGCAGATGAGGGAGAGTAAGTGATCAGGGACCAGAGAGTACAGAGGCCACATCACAAGGCCTGGCAATAATACTACAACTGCAGACTCATTCAAAGGGCAAAGGAATCCATCAGACGGGTTTTAGCAGCAGAGAGACATAAGATTTACCTCTTAACTTTCAGTTCCACTTGGATTGCAATGATGAGCAGGATCTGGAGGGGGATAGAGGGCTCACCAGGGAAACCACTTAGAGAGCGGCAGTAATTGTACAGGTGCAAGATGGCTGTGGCCTGGGCTGGAGATGGGAGAAAGTGGATGGATTCTGAATGGAATTATCAGGGGAATTAATAGAACTTAGTTATGGTGACTTTTCATCTCTTTAAATTGTAAATACCCATTTTCACCATTAACCCGACCATCATCACTGCAGCCATTTATGGAGTGCTTACCATGTGCTGGGGACCATGCATATCTTTTCCCATTTCACTTCATAGCAGCCTTGTATTTGCATTTTGGTGCATCCCCCCCGCCCCCCCCCCCCCATTTATTAGATGAGCACAGAGAGTACTGTACTGCCTTTGAGAAATACGGATTGCTGACCCTCCAACGTCTGGTTTTGGACCTCCCCAGTTGGCTTCCCAGCCACAGTGGCCATTGTGAAAAAATCTGGAGCTGGTAGAAAACATCCCAAGAAGGCTGGAAGAGTGGGAAGGTGCCAACCTATATGAGTAGGCAGAGTGCTACATTCTTGTTTTCTAAACAACTTCCTTGCAGCCAGTGATGCAACGATTTTCACTTTATCCTTGGTTCACATAGTATGTCTTTTTAAATTTTAGTTTGGAATAATTATTCATTGTTTCTTTTCTTCCTAATACCTAAATGAAAACATTGGTATCTGAAGGCATAAGAATGTTTTTGCTCCTAATCTGTACTGTGTACATAAATATCTTCACCAGGGAGGAGAGACATAACACTGGTACTCCTGAATTTAAAATACTGTCTGTGTTAGTTACTTTTCTCTTGTTGCTGAGACAAAATACCCAACACCCAAAGTTAACGGGTTTATTTAGCTCATAGTTTATAGGGGTTTCAGTCCATAATCAGCTGGCTCCAAGGCAGAGTGGCAAATAGTAGAGGAGCATTACAGAGGAGAAATAGTTCTTGGCACCCACACGGTAGCAAAAGCAACAAGGGAACCTTAACAGCATCTTTCTGCTCCTTTTGTCTTATCCAGACTACAGGGATTAGGGTGGTACCAAATCAATCAGTGTACTGGTTTAGTAATCACATGCCCTTAATCCCAGCATCACACTGTAGATCCAGCCACCTCTGAAAAAGCCACCTATGACCATATGAGGCTTTGGAGGGACATCTAGACCCAAACCATAACACCAGCTCTACGAGCTCTGTATACTGTGCTGAGACTCCATTTTGCTTTTCTGAGGGGAACATCTATCTGAGGGTGATCAAAGACAGCCAGATTCTAAATTGTGCCCTGATTTTTGAGTCATTCAGTGTTCTAGCTTTTTTGTGAGTCTCTCTCTTTGTGTGTAGCTCTGGAAATGAAATCTAGGGTCTCACACATGCTAGCAAGAGCTCTTTCACTGAACTACACCCCCAGCTCAAGCATTCTTCATTTATTTATGGGACCTAGAATGTTGACTAGATTAGCAAGGGTAGATCACAACAGAACCTGCATTGTTTGGCCTGGAACCTGACACCCTTCTTTCTTTCCTAGATTCTTAGCTTCTGGATTCTTTTCCTGTTTTGTTTTGTAAATGACACAGCCAACGTGTTTGTCTTTTGGGCTGATAATACAAGCAATATATGCTGATCAACCAAAGAGTATAGAAAGACTGCCAAAGTAATCCTTGCCTCACCAAATTGCCAAAGCTCCTTGCCCAGCCACCTAGCCCCTTCTCTCTAGTCAGAGGAGTACTTGACTCACCAGGTTCACTTTGCTGCCCAAGCCCTCAACTGCATCCCTGTCAGTTTTGTATGTCCTCAAATTGTTCCTAGGTCCTAAAACCAAAATAGAAACCTCCCTTAGCTTTTTGTCTGCCTATAGCAATTACCTTATTCAACTTGTCTCCTTTACAGCAAGACTTTTAGAAAGAATTGTGTATGTTTATATAGGTAGTTATATTTCTTGGTATTCTTTATTCCTTTATGTGGATCCATATTTCCATCTAAAATCATTTTTCTTCTGCTGACAAAAATCTTAAAGCATAACTCTTTCTGAAGGAGTTATGCTTTAAGATTTTTGTCAGTCTAGGGACGTAGTTCAGTGGTAGAGTGCCTTGGGCTGGGGATTTAGCTCAGTGGTTCTGCCGCCTGCCTAGCAAGCGCAAGGTCCTGAGTTCGATGCCTGATACCAAAAAAATAAAAAAACAAAAGTGGTAGAGTGCCTCACATGCACAGAGTCCTGGGTTCAGTCCCCAGCAGAAGAGGAGGAGGAGGAGGAGG
>NW_004624733.1:12112846-12175123 GCF_000247695.1 Heterocephalus glaber | reverse complement strand
GTGTGTGTGTGTGTGTGTGTGTGTGTGTGTGTGTGTTACTGTGAATTAAATCCAGGACCATCACACTGAGCTATATTGCCAGCCCTTTTTTATTTTTTGAGACAGGGTCTCACTTAGTTACTAAGTTGCCAACAATGAACTCAAAAATGTGATCCTTTCTGCTTCACATCCCAGAGTAGTGGTATTACAGGTATGTACTAACACACCAAGCTTCATCTTTGTTTTTAGAAGATATATTTGCTGGATATAAAATTCTGGATTTATGGGGTTTTTTTCCTTTTATTATCTTAAAAAGATGCTGCTTTTGTTTGTATTGTTTCCAAGGAGAAATTTGATATCCTTATCTTTGTTTCTCTGTATATAATGAATGTATTTTTCTGGCTGCTTTTAAGATTTTGTTAATGGTTTGAGCAATTTACCATATGTCATGGTGTAATTTAGCTTCTTGGATCTATGGACTTAGAGTTTTCATCCACCTTAGGAAACTTTTGGCTATTATTTCCTTATAAATATTTTTCATTCACATACTGGTGACATGCTGTTGGCATGCAGACCTTGTCACACAGATGATGACTCTACCTACATGGCGAGCTTTCCTGAGGGCAGCTGGCCTCATTCATTGCCCCTGGTCAGTGCTTGGCGGAGTCTGGCACCTTATGTTGAGTTGATGAGGGTTGAAGGGTAGGGGTCACAGAGGTTGTGCCCAGGACTTTTGTGTTATGTAAGCCTTTGCCCAGGACCAAACTTGTGGCTCCAAAGTCAGCAAAAACTTCCTCTCCTTCCTCCTGCTGCTGTAGCTGCACTGCTGGACCAATTTCTTAGCACTCCCAGGGCAGCAGCCCCAGGGTGGTAGGCAGGAGGACAGAGTCCAGCTGTCAGAAGTCACTTCAGGAAGGAGCTACTTTATGGCTCTACCATTGTTTCGCAGGCACAGTGGCCCAGCCTCTTCCAAGGAATCATGGTGGGAGGAGTGAGGCTCATTTTGGGAGTATCAGCCAGAGCTGGTCTTCTTAGACCTGGGTCTGATGCTTACTAGCTGTACTTCTCTGTGTCTCTGCTTGGTCATCTATTAAGTGGACTTGGTAACCCTTGTCTCTATCTCACAGACCTGTTGTAATGTATACAAAGATGCTTTGCTTTAGTAGAATTTGCATTATTTTATTTTTCCAATTGGATGTTGGCACTGGAATGGTTTTAGTTATAATCTTCATGGGAAGGAGTGGGTTTTGAGCAAAGCAATGTGTTTGTCCATTTATTTATTTGGCACCCATTAATCTAGTATCCCTTTGTGACCTTCTTGACCTGGAGAATGGGTGGCTCTGACAATTTAATGGAAAGGATAACTTCTCCGTAAGAGACAGTTTTTCTTTTTGATAGTCCTGAGGATTGAACCCAAGGCCTTTGAGCTAAACTACATCTTCACTTCTTTTTTAAAAAACTTTTATTTTGAGACAGGGTCTGGCTAAGTCTCTTAAATTGCTCAGGCCAAGCTTCAACTTGCAATCCTCCTGCCTCAGCCTCCTAGAGCTCTGGGATTACAGATGTGGGCCACCATGCCCTGCTGGAAAATGTCATTTTTGAGAACTCTCTTTGAGGCTCATATATTTTCAAGTCATACATGACTGATTATGCTGGAATGTTTTAGTTGCAGAGGAAGGTGGTCACTTATGGTTGGAGGAGCAGCCTGCTCCGCCTGTCCAAGTGGGAACTGTGTACCTGAAGAAGGAGGCGTCCCTACAAGAGCTGAGCAGCCGCCAGGAGAGGGCGGCAGAAGAGGCTGATGCTGTGCTGGGGCGGGGCACCCCCAGGGACCCCATGGTGGTGCTCTCTGTGATTCCTGGAGAAGCTGAGGACAGACGGAGCTTAGAGCCGAGCAGCGGCTCATGTGCTGCTCGAGGAGAAGACGCGAGGTGCAGTGTCCGTGAGAGCCTCTTCTCTCCGGACAGTGCGGGGCCGACCTCCCCCGACAGAGAAGAGGAGTACTACCCCGAGCCGGAAGTGGCCGAGTCCGACCCAGCCCCTGCGGATGACTCCAACAACACGGAGAGTCTGAAATCCCCAAAGGTGAATTGTGAGGAGAGGAACGTGGCGGGATTGGAAAATTTCACTCTGAAAATTTTAAATGTGTCCCAGGTAAGAAAAAAATTATCCAGTACTTTTCTCCTTTTTAGCGTATTAATCTTACTATTTTATACTCTCAACTTTCAAATAGAATGTCATTATCTTTATCATATTCTAAGTGGGGATACCACTGAATAACTGCTTGAATGAAAATTGACTTTGCTTTTGGTGATGTTTGTAGGAAAAGAAAGAAATATAAATAGTGTCGGTTAAATTTTTTAGGTGGCCAGGAGGTAGTCGTTCTTGGGGTAATCTCACCAGTAAGCCTCATGATAAAAATCTCAGTAGATAGGACAGCTAGGAAAACAAAACAATGCTTTTTCCTCTTCCTCCTCTTCCTTTTCTTCTTCCTCTTCCTCCTTTTCCTTTTCTTTCTGTTCTTCTTCCTCTTCCTCCTCCTCATCTATCTTTACTAGGGATTGAACCCAGGGCCTTCACACTAAGCAACATCCCCAACCCTTTAAATTTTTGAGACAAGGTCTGCTGAGTCACCAAATTGCCCAGGCTGGGCTTGAACTGGTGATCCTCCTATCTAAGCTTCCATGCTTGGCTTCTTTCTTGTTTTTTGGAAGGGAAGGGGTTTATTTGGCTTACAGTTTGTAGAGGTTTCAGTCCATAATCAGCTGGCTCCAAGGCAGGGATGGCAAACAGGCATTGCAGAGGAGAAACAATATGGCACACACCGGCTTCTTCTTTAAAAGGAAGTACTTATTGGGCCAGGGATTTAGCTCAGTGGTTCCGCTGCCTGCCTTGCAGGTGCAAGGACCTGAGTTTGAACCCTGGTACCAAAAAAAAAGGAAGTACTTATTACAAAGGCAACATAAAAATAATCTGAATTGGGCTGGGGATTTAGCTCAGTAGCACCTCATCTGCCTTGCAAGAGCGAGGTCCTGAGTTCCGTCCCCAGTACCAAAAAAAAAAATCTGAATTGTTTCAGGCATGGTGGCTTACACCTGTAATCCCAGTACTCTGGGAGGCTGAGTTAGTTAGGAGGATCAAAAGTTTGAGCCCTCCCCTGCCAATTTAGCAATTTAGTGAGACTCGGTCTCAGAATAAAAAATTAGAAGCCAGAGGTGGTGGTGCATGCCTGTAATCCCAGCACTTGGGAAGCTGAGGCAGGAGGATTGCTGTGAGTTGAAGGCCAGTTTGGGCTCACAGTGAATTCAAGCCCACCCTGGATTACAGAGCAAGACCCTGTCTCAAAAAAAAAGAATTAGAAAAGCGCCAGGAAGGTATTTTAATGTGAAGGTCCAGGGTTCAATCCCCAATTTTGAAAAAACCCCTCTGAATTATAGCTGATGGAGTGGCTCACACCTATAATCTCATCTACTCTGGAAGCTGAGGCATGAGGATTGCTTGAGCCTAAGATTTCAAGACCAATTTGGGCAACACAGCAAGACCCTGTCTCAAAAAAAAAAAAAATCAAATCTGAACTTCTAAAATTGTAATTTGGCATTATTTGGAGAATATGTTACATTAATGGAAATTTTCTCTTCCCGCTAAAGATGTGTGTCCAGTGTTTGTTCTGGGCTGAGGGTTGAAACCATGTTTCAAATCCAGCCATGCTTTTCCAGATAGTTGGATAAATGATTCCAGGGAAGTCTGAAATACTGAGAATTTCTGTAAAATGTTTAAAAAGCCAGAAGAACAGAATGAAGTCAGCCTTTTTATGAGAGAAGTAAATCCCAGGTCTGAAAACTATAATTGCTTACTGTTAGCACAGTTTGTGTAGTGCACGTAACTCCTCCAGAGGCAGGGGTCAGCCTGGCCTCACATCCCCTCCCAAGTGCCTGGTAGATGCTGTGTCACATACAGGACTGGGACAGTCTGAGTAATAGTTAAAATAATTGGTGGCAACCTTTGTTTCTTGTTTTTTGGAGACAGGGTCTCACTATGTAGTTCAGGGCTGGCCTTGAACTCACTGTAACAGACCAGGCTGGCCTTGAACTCTCTTGTGATCTCTTGAGATCTCTGGAACTCTCTCAAGTGATCCTCTCTTGCCTCAGCCTCCTGAGTGCTGGGATTACAGGCATGTGCCACCGTGCCTGGCTATATCTCTATCTATCTATCTGTCTATCTATCTATCTATCTATCTGTCTATCTATCTATCTATCTATCTATCTATCTATCTATCTATCTGTTGTTGTTTTTTCTTTGAGACAGGGTCTTGCTGTGTAGTTCAGGCTGGCCTGAAATTCACTGTCTGGCCCAGGTTGGCCTCGAACTTGAAGCAGTCTTCCTGCCCTAGCCTACCGACGGCTGGGATTATAGGTATATGCCATCGTAATGGCAGTCACATATACTGATCCAGCTGTTTGGTACAAACTTAGGTCTGCTTAGGTGCTAGCTTGGGTCTGAGATCCTAGTGCTCTAAATGCCATTTGAGATTGTTTGATGTGTTAATCAGCTTTTTATTACTGTAACAAAATACTTGAGATAATTTAAAAAAGGTAAAGGTTTATTTTGGGTCACAGTTTTGAAGGTTTTTAATCTACAATTGGTTGGCCCTGTTGCTTTTGGGTCTGTGGTAAGGCAGCACGTCATAGTGGGAAAGCATAGCACAGGAAGAGCCCACCTCATGGGGGCCAGGAAGCAATGAGAGACCCAAGAGACTGGGGTCTGACAATCCCCTTTAAGTGCATGCCCCAGTGACCAGAATCCCGCTACCCGGCCTCACCTCCTAAAGGCTCCACCACCTCCCATTAGTGCCATCAGCTAAACATCAAACCTGCAATACATGAATCTTTGGGACACATTTAAGATTTTTTTTTTCGTGGTATCGAACTCAGGACCTTGAGCTTGCGAGGCAGGCAGCAGCACCACTGAGCTAAATCCCTGGCCTTAAGATTTTGAGATGTGCAATTCAAAGGTACAGTGACCTATACCATGTGGGTACTTAGTATTTGATTTGATGAAATATGAAACATAATAAAATAGCTCTGTAGTATTAGGAAAGCCTACCCCATTGGTGGTGAACCTATGGCACTCATGCTGCAGCTGGCTGTTTATCACTGAAAACTAAAAGGTTCACCATCACTGGCCTAAGGTAAAGTTTATACCTTGTTATTTGCTAGTACTTTTCGGCTGATTTATGGATCTATATGGTTAAAATCTGAGAAGGTCTTGCTGGGCATGGTTGTATATGCCTGTAGTCCCAGCACTCAGGAGGCTGAGGCAAGAGCATTGTTGTGAGTTCAGGACCAGCCTATGCTACATAGTGAGTTCAAGACTAGCCTGAACTACATAGTGAGACCCTGGCTCAACCCCCCCCCCCCCCCCCGCAAAAAAGCTGAGAACCTTAGTTCTTTATCTGCCTTACCTGAAGTTTGTTCCTCTTCCTGGTGCAGCAGGGTTTCCTTTTTTGTCGGGTATCCTTCCAGAAACTTGTGCATGTACCTTTACTACCAACTTCAACATTCATTTCTTTTACCACAGGACCTTATGGATTTTCTAAACCCAAATGGAAGTGACTGTACCCTGGTCCTGTTCTATACCCCCTGGTGCCGATTTTCTGCCAGTTTGGCCCCTCATTTTAATTCGCTGCCCCGGGCATTTCCAGCTCTTCATTTTTTGGCTCTGGATGCATCTCAGCACAGCAGGTATCTTGGTGGGGTATCTATGTCTCATCCTTTTGGCTGATGGCAGCAGTGATCACTTAACAAGTTAAGAGAAGCAGAGGAGGTGGGCAGGAGCTTTGAAGTGGGTTGGAAGGCAGGGAAAGGCAAAAGTGAATAGTGGTCATTGTCAAACTCCTGAGGGAGCTGGTGATGTCACTTTCTGGAAGTTCCTTAATTTTCTATATTCTCGCAAGTGCTATGAGCTTGCCTGTAAACTCTGTTCCCAGCTCTTCTAGAATGCTCCTTAGCAAGTCCTGAGAAGCTGTGTGTGACCCAATGTAGAATGCTGGGAAGATGGTCAAGTTGGTAGTAAATTGAAGTTGAATAAACTATTAATTTACACTCCACTGATTTTTTTTCTGTGTTAGAATATAATAGCCAATGCTCACCTGAAACTGTTATGAAGAAAGAAATTGCCCAACAAATTAGTAATTCCCATATAGATTTCAGGGAAATATCTAAGTGGCCCATAGGTCAATGTCCAGCTTTGACTGGGCCCTCCACTACCCCCATGCCTAGCTGACCTTTGATCTCAAGTCTGGTAGTCATGTTCCTCTCCATCCACAGGCTTTCAGCATGAGCTTTGTTTTGTGTTTACATCCATGGAGAGCCTGGTATGGTGCCTTACTTATGGAGAGACTAGGACACCTGTTCTTAGTACAGGGGTTGGGACATGTGTTTAATATGTTAATATTGAATATACAGCACGTTTACAAAGGAAAAATCTGATTATTTTACTGTGGGAAAAACTGAGGCTTAAGTAGGTTAAATAATCTGCCCAGAGGTTATGGCTGGTTCACTGGATGTACCGAGGTTAGAACTTAGACTGGTTTGTATTATATAAAGGTGAAAAAGTCCCCCACAAGTGAGATTATTTTCAAATCTTTCTGCCCTTATTGTGAACTTACTGGTGTATTTGTTAGATCATATATTCCCTTGTACCAATTTACCAAGCCTAATATTTATTATATGTTTATCTTTTTTGAGGGATAGGGATGGGCAATCTAAAGAATTTGAAATTTGTTCTGTTAAGTAAGTTGATACAGTGAGCTTTTGCCATGAATTCGAATTTTCTGGTCTGGTCTGTTTTGAAAGTTGAGAACTTAAGGGGCGTGGATAGATCCATCTGCTAATAGAAAGCAACTCAGATTGGTGGACAGGAGTGGCTCCAACCCTGATCTATGAGGAAACAGGTCAGAAACAAACTAATTCTGAAGTTTAAATATCAGAACAAACTAATTCTGAAGATTTAAATATCAGAAGTTTAAATATCAGAAACCTTAGTTCATATGAAACTGATTGCTTCTCATCTATTTCTATCCATTCTGATATGGTAATCATGCGAGAAAGCCTGCTGTTAATTCAGGTTTTCTAACTGTCTTCTTTCCTCTACAGCCTTTCTACCAGGTTTGGTACTGTAGCTGTTCCTAACATTTTGTTATTTCAAGGAGCCAAACCAATGGCTAGATTTAATCATACAGATCGAACACTGGAAACGCTGAAAATCTTCATTTTTAATCAGACAGGTAGGTAGAAATAATATGCTGAAGAAGATATTTTATTGGTAGGGGCATATACTTTTTGCAGGTTCTGATCTGCTCTAATCCTTACAGGTTGACTTTGAATTGTAAAACATCTAATAAACTGTAATGATTATGTTAAATATCGCCCAGTCAGTGGCAAGCTTAATGAGTAGGTAATTTTATTTTATTTTATTTGTTTTTTTGAGACAGGGTCTCACCATATCGTTTGTTTTGTTTTGTTTTAGTTTTTTTTTTTGAGACAAGGTCTCACTGTGTAGTCTAGGCTGGTCTTGAACTCGCAGTGACCCTTTTGCCTCAGACTCCCAAATGCTGTAATTAGATTACAGGCCTGTGCTACCATGACTGGCCAAGTAGGTAATTTCAATGATTGTAGATACCCTTTTCTTTTGTTTTGTTTTGTTTTGTTTTGTTTTGTGTAACCATGGATTGAACCTAGGGGCTCACACATACGGTATTAGGCAAGTACTATTAGGCAAGTACTCGCTGAACCACATCCCCAGCCCATAGATATCCTTTAAAAAATAAGACAAAAACAGGTTTATTGGCTGAGCTTGGTGACACAAACCTGTAATCCTAGCACTCTGGGAGGCTGAGGCAGGAAGACTGCAAGTTCCAGTTCAGCCTATGTAATTTAAGATATAGCAAGATCCTGTTGGAAAGTAAAAGGTAAAAAAAGGGTGAGGGATGTAGTTCAGTGCAAAGATCCTGGGTTCACTCCCTAATGGTACAAAGAGGAAAAAAACAAAATCAAAACAAGTTTATTAAAATATAATTGACATACCATACACTTCACCTGAAGATACCTTTTTAGCATACATTTTCATCTGAGTTTAGTATTTATATAAAAATTATGCATAAATCATTAGCGATGAACTTTCATAAAATGAACACCCTGGGTCACCAGTACTCAGAGCATGAGCAAACATGGCCAGTGTACCTTTGGCAAAGATAATCAGTCTTGACTCATAATACCATAGACTAGTGTTACCTGTTTTGAACTTTGCAGTAGTGGAAACATATAGTACACATTCTTCTGGGTTTGGCTTGTGCTTATGAGATGCACCTGCATTGTTGGGTATGATTATGTTTTGTTCATTTTTGTTGTGTAGTGTTCCATTTATTAATGTTTGCAGGTACTATTTTAATCCCTTAATGTTTGTCAAATATATGACTTCATTTTTTTTCTCTATTTGTAAAAAGTTTGAGCATTGTAAACTGAAGAAACTTCCTCCACTGGAAAACATCACTCATCAAAAACCTTACCACCTAGGGCTGGGGATTTAGCTCAGTGGTTTCACTGCCTGCTGCGAAAGCGCAAGGACCCAAGTTCGATCTCCGGCACCAAAAAACAAAACAAAACAAACAAAACCTTACTACCTCAACTTTGAACATCCCATTTCTTCCTGAAGTGTACTCACTGAAAATAAGTGAAAATTAGAATACACCTCCTATAGATATCGAGCTGCATATCATCACTTTTTTGAGGCATTTAAGAATTCCAAGTCTTGTCCTGGATCCCTAGGTGATATGGGGAAAGGCAGCTATTTTGGTTAGTGCTCTAGGAAAACCTAGAACACAAGTGAAATGTAGGAGCCCCAGAATCTTTAGTGATCCATGGTGGCTAGTCCTTTATTACTTATTTAGTTAGTTTTGAGTATTCTGAGACAGGGTCTCACTATGTATTTCAGGCTGGCCTTGAACTCTTGGGAGTTCTCCTGCCTCATCCTCCGAAGTGCTGGGATTACAGGCTTGCACCACTACGCCCACTCGAAGTGGGTGGCTAGTTTTACCAATTCTTTCAATAACCTATTTGCAAGCATTTTGAATTTAGTATTATTTAACCTGTGAAAACATTCTTCAGATTCCTGAGAGTAGCTTTGCTAGTTACTTGTTGAACTTTGGTGTGTCAAGAGAACAAAGGCAATTCTTACAAGGTATTGATAGGAAAGGTCTGATGAATCCACAGAAATTCTAGAGTTTTAGTTTTGTACAGCTGAATGGATTCCTGATTCTTTGATGTGGTAGGAAAAAAGGCAAGTTACAAATTACACTGACAAGCAGGTGAAGTCCAACCCAAATACACTAGTGGTGCTGTTTATTTTAGGACTGCATGTCATTTTGCATACTATGCATCATACTTCGGAAAAAATCTAGGGCAGATGTATTTTCTCTGATTTGAAACAACTGATTTCTCTTCCAGGTATAGAAGCCAAGAAAAATGTGGTAGTAACTCAAGCTGATCAAATAGGCCCTCTTCCCAGCACTCTGATAAAAAGTGTGGACTGGTTGCTTGTATTTTCGTTATTCTTTTTAATTAGTTTTATTATGTATGCTACCATTCGAACTGAGAGCATTCGGTGGCTAATTCCAGGACAAGAGCAGGAACATGCAGAATAGTGATGGAGTGAAAGAAGTTGGGAAGAGAAGCAATTTCAGTATCTCATTTCAGAAACTAGTGCTGCAATCTCATACATTTTCTCCAGTGAAGTACTGACCTACCACTTCAGTCAAATGAAGAGAATCATGCATTTGCTGAACTACTGAATAGGTTAAAAAAATTATAAATTGGTGTTTTAACTTGTATTGTAATAAGCAAATGCAAAAATATTAAAATTCACTATTTTTACTACTTGAACATAACCCAATACTTTAAGAGTAATCCAATTTGAAATATGAACCAACTAAAATTCTGGTAGAATTAGTGAACAGAATGACACTGTGGTTACTATATAGAAGGCAGAAACGGGACTTTCAGTTTTAGTGTGTGAAGGTTGGTTTTGTTTGTTTGGAATTTCTCTTCCAGTCACTAAGCAGGAAAGTGTTCTGTTACGGGAAGAATAACAAGAAATGATAAATGTGATCCTAACTTTAACTGATAAGTTTTACCAACTAATGGAAAATAAAGTCAAATACTCTGGTGTTTGTGATCTCTGCTTTCACTAAAGAATTCAAAGTGGTTTCAATTGTTTGTAGGTAAGGTGGTTGTTAAGAAAAAGCAAATGTTATAACTAAAGCTCATATATATCAGTTCTATGCTAGAGCATAAACTTTAGTCACAGTTATCTAACCAGAATGTAATTCATTGAACCTGAAAATGCTTCTAGCACAGGGCTGGGTTTAGTGAGATGCAAAATGCAAACACTGTTTTTGCTTTCAAGTTGATTCTAGTTTAGTTTAGGACACATTTAGTAGGTACAACTTGTAATTTATACATACTATACATACTTTTTTTGTTTTTTGAGACAGGGTCTTGCTGTATATACTAGGCTGGCCTTGAACTCGCAGTAATTCTCCTGCTTCAGCACTCTGATGAGTGCTAGGATTACAGGTGTGTGCCACCATGCCTGGCTATATGTACTTTTCAAGAGAAAAGCTGTTCCTTAAATTCAGATATAAGACAGTTGATTACCTAGTAATTACTGGGTTTTTTTGTTTGTGGTACTAGGATTTAAACCAGGGCCTTCACACTGAGCTACATCCCTGGCCCTTTAAAAAAAATTAAAAATTTTTTTGAGATAGGATCTCACAGTTATTAAATTGCCCAGGCTGGGCTTGAACTTTCCACCCTTCTCCCTCAGCCTCCCAGAGGCATGTATCACTATACCCCGCTGATAAATTACTTTTATACTTAACTGTTTACAGTGTTTTAGATGGTTAAATATGAGGAGGTACAGAGATTGGTTGTAAGGGAAAGGAAGTGGTCTAAGCCAAGCCAAACCATCACAAGCTAAGCATGGTGTCCACTACAGAGGGTGCATCTAGTAAATCTTTCCTAAGGGGTTTAAATTCTATTAATTTGGAAACTACTGAGCGCAGAACATTCACAGTTCCTACTGGATGACACAACTTCCCTGGGCCCTATGACTACATCTGTCAGTCTCATACAGTGGTGTTAAGAAGGTAAATGATGAAAGTATTTACTGAAAATGATGAAGGGGCACCAATTTGTTAACTCATATCTACAAATTCATTTTTCAGTTCTCTAGATTTTTTTTTTTTTGGTGATAGCTCTCCTTTTGTAGTTCAGGCTGTCCCAGAACTGGCAGCAATCCTCTTGCCTCTGCTTCCTGAGTGCTGAGACTACAGGCATGTGCCATCACACCCAGCTTCATTTCTTACTTTAAAGAGCAAATTTCAAGAGTATTTTTCATGATCATACATACCCAATGTAAATATTGGAAATATGACTTTTAATTCCACTGCTAGTCTGCCTTAGCACCAGTCAAAAGAAACCAGTGTCTTACATAAATGCCTTAAGACATCATATCTGACCAGGGACTCGAGAAAGGGTATTACCTCGGGTTTTGCTTTTTGGATAATTTAATCTTTTCTTTTTGTACTGAAAATCGAACTCAGGACGTTGGCACTTGGCAGGCAGGTGTGGCACAGCTGAGCTACACTCCTGGCCTGTTGGATAATTTAGTCTTATCAAGTGGGCAAAAAAGAAAGGTCAATCCTGATGTCCATGAGTTTTTGGTTACAGTGAGACAAAAGTTGGCTTTATTTTTTTAAAGTCCATATGAGATATACAGCTAACTGCTAACAACTGCTAAATTGATTTAAAATGAATTCTCGCCAGTTGTGGCAGTGCACACCTGTAACTCCAGCACTTGGGAGGCTGAGGCAGGAGGATCACAGTGACTTCGAGGTCAAACCAAAATAAACCAACCCCCCCATCTTAAGATATATCCTCTGCAAAACTGTTTATGTCATTAATTAGTAGCGATGAGATACCAGTCAATATACTAAAAAGCACTGCATTTTAAACTTAATTTTATGGCTTGTCCCCTAGATCTCAAAATGAAAAAAGGCAAAAAGAATATGACATCAGGGGCCGGAGATTTAGCTCAGTGGTTCCAGCGCCTGCTGCGCAAGGACCCGAGTTCGATCCCCGGTACCAAAAGAAAAAAATGACATCAGACATTAATAACTACACATATACGTTATACAAAAGAAAGAGTACCTCCCAATATTTAAGAAACAATTTGTCTTTATCTGTTCTCACCTGTGTCCCCAGTGACCCTTTTGTGGGTATGCTAATGATGCGGCGCCTTTTAGAGAGCACTCCCTGTAAACCAGGTTTTCCAGATTATTTTCTCAAGGCAAATACGGCTGAGATTGAGCAGAGCTTGGACTGGAACCCACGGCTACCCTGCAAGCCCGGGCTTTGAATCCCTGTACACTGCTGAATTAAGCACAGAGGAACTGGCCCCGAGCACCAGACTCATCTACCCACGCCGGCGGCCCAGGGCCCAGAGGGAGCGTGCGCCAGCCCGGCGCCGGCAGGAGCACCTGGGGGCCTGCGGGGTGTGGGTCGCGCCAGAGCAGGAGGCGGCGGGGCCGGCAGAGCGGAGGGCTGGGCCGCATCTGGGTGCTGCCCTCAGGTCCCTAGGCGCCGAGCTGGCCCTGCGGAGAGGCAGCCGGAGCGGCCGGCGGGCAGGCAGCGCGGCGGGCAGTCCGCGGCGGGCGGCATGGCGGCGGCTCTCGGGGCGCGCGGGGCAGGGCTGGGCCGCATCTGGGTGCTGCCCTCAGGTCCCTAGGCGCCGAGCTGGCCCTGCGGACAGGCAGCCGGAGCGGCCGGCGGGCAGGCAGCGCGGCGGGCAGTCCGCGGCGGGCGGCATGGCGGCGGCTCTCGGGGCGCGCGGGGCGAGGCTGAGCTCCCTGGTGGCGCTGCGGGGCGGGCGCCGGGGCCTAGCGGCCAAGGTGAGTCCCGAGAGCTGGGTGAGGAGGGGGAGCGCGAGGCCCGGACGCCCGCCGAGGGGCGCGCTGGGCTTCGTGTCAGACTCGGGGTCGCAGTCGCCGCCGCGGCCTCGCACCGCACCTGCTTCACGCGAGGCGCGGAGCAAGCGCGTCCTCGGCGGCAGCACCACTTCTCTCCTGGCTTAACAGTCCCGCCATAGCCTGCGAATTTGCTAACCGGAAGCGAACGAGACTGAGTTTTGTTTTTTTAAAAATATGAAACTTAGTTGTAAAACGGACGCGTGAGGACACTCGGGTGCTAATGATCACAAGCGACTGTACCCTCCGTTTGTCTCTGCGGCGCCTCGCTGTTAGCGGGTTCCCCTCATGGTCAGTTAACCGATTTGTCTTGAGGCTGAGTTTTGTTTTGTATTGTTTTTGCTTAAGAGGCTGAGTTTTTGAAGAAATTATTATTATTCTTTTTTGGTTATTTGAGGCACGGCCTCGGTATGTGGTTCACCTCGCGGCGATCCTCCTGCCTCAATGGACGAATTAATAAATTACTGTTTTTGTTTTTGGTGACCCATTGATTTTTCTTTCCACTTCCAAAAGGGTGTTCAGTTAGTTTTCCTGCTTCAGAAATTAATATTTTGGAGTCCACTAACTTGAAGGAAAGTTTAACATGTAGCACCATCTAGTGGAAAAATGTTGCATTAGACTCAGCGTTACGTTTCATTAAATTGGTTATTAGAACCCATTTGAAGTTTAATAGAAGAAATTTAAAGTAGTCCAGTGGTGGAGGAAAAGAAGCACTGTGTTTTGTGGCCGCGAAAGAGAAAACAGTGCATACTGTCAGCTAGCGCGTCTCTAGGCATACCTCTGCCCATGTGGTGGTGGCGGAGTAAAATTGTGGTGAGCAAGAAGGAATGAATGAACAGTAGGACCTCTGCTGGGTGCCTTTGCATTCAAGATCTCTTTAAGCCTTCCATAAAATCTTGGCAGGTTGATACTGTAATATCATCACTCTAGACACGAGGACATTGAAATTCAGCCTCTCACAGGAAAATGTAAAACTTGTCCGAGAATCAAGACTACTGTACTCTTTCCAAACCCCATGCTTTTCCCTCCCTCTGCTTCCAAGGCGGGTAAAATTAAGGCCCTCACAGAGGGTTCTGCTGAGGGTGTCCCCTCAAAAGGGCCTTTGGTGTCCTGTAGATGCAGTGGCTCCGTTTCGGTTCTGGACATGGTCCGTGTTGCTGGGCGGACCTCTGTGATGAGCGGCAGCACACACCCTCCATCTCCATCCTGAGAAAACTGGCTCAGAGCACATCCCACAGCCTCCAGGTGACTTCCGCATGACTGGCAGCATATTTAATCAGCTACTTAATGTGGACAAAGATAATTCTGTTTCTTAGAAATTCTCTGAGCTAACAATTACGTGGTTAGTAAAAATTTTAAATTATTTCATGTAGTAGACCGCAGTGAAATTTTTCAGAACTGTTATTGTAAGATTAATGAGTAGCTCGTTTTTTTGTTTTTTTTTCCTTTGGAGTACTGGGCATTGAACCCAAGGCCTTCACCCTACCCTATATCCCAGCTCCACCCCACTTTTGATATTCCATTCTGAGGCAGGGCCTGGCTAAGTCACTGAACTGCCCAGGGGCTGGGTTCCAACTTTCGATCCTCCTACCTCAGCCTTTCAGTGTTGGAATTCCAGGTGTGCATGTAAATATTTTTGTTTAAGAGGTATTCTTATTCACCCCATTTGTTAGTTGTGTGAGAAGGGCAGCTGACCTAGCAAGGAAGAAGAAAAAGTAGAAAATTAGTTCATTAGCATCCTTTTTTCTCTTCATTGAATAAGTTGCTTAAACATAAAATAGTTTTACTCTCTTAGGTATAGGATTGTCTGTAATAAGGGATTTTAGGATTCTAGAAGTTGGAGTAGGTGCGCTTCATTCAGCTCAGCTGTATTCAGTTCCCTTTGATGAGGAACCCTCAATGTTAGTTCCATCTTTCTGGTGACGTTATCTCTTTCACTTGAGCCTATAGTAGCCTGCAAATGAATAGACAGGAGGGATTGGTTGACATCTCACAAATTCTAGCAGAATGTCTATCTTTTTTCCTCTGGTCATGGAATTTACAGTTTTATTTTTAACTTATAAAAGAACTGGCATAGGAAGTGGGGTCTGTTAAAAGAATCTTGGCTTTTGAATTTTATCAGTAGTGGGAATAGTGTCAACTGTGCACACAAGTGCTTTGGACTGGGTAGTCCTCTGGCCAAACTGAAAAGGGAGTTTTGTCTTACTGCTGCTCTAAGAAAAGGATTTCATAAACATAGAAGGCAAGAGCTCTTTACCTATAGTAGAGGGTCTGTGGGTCCCTAGAAGTTATACAAAGTCCTATGTAAATGTGCATTTGTGTTTTCCTCTCTGGGCATCAGCTTTTGTCAGATATGAAAGGGGATAGTAACCCCAAATATTTAAAACCCATGTGAATAGTGCAGTGAAGGCTGCCAAGGTTATGGGAAACCATCTAAAGAGCAGTAGGACAAGAGTTCACAACCCTGAATTGTGAGGAAGGAAAAATTAGAAAATTGGCTCACCAGCATCCTTTTTTTCTCTTTATAGAATATGTCACATAAAGGTTGAACACAGAACTTTTACTTTTTTTTTTTTTGGTATCGGACTCAAGACCTTGCACTTTCGAGGCAGATGCAGCACCACTGAGCTAAATCCCTGGCCCCAGTCAGAACTTTCTTGCCAGTGGTTTTGCAGAGTTTCTGTGGGTGGGTGTTCTTACCTCAGTTTCCAAAGTTTGGAATTCTGTGATGTATCTAAGAAGTCCAGAAATAATGGTCAAGCACAGTTGTATCTGTAGAGTTGCTGAACTCTGAAGTTTGAGGCAGCAGTAAGGGGTGTGGAGATGACGTATCATCTGGCCTTGTATAGAGCTAGCCTTGTCTGTATTTTGAGAACAAAAAAATGGTTAGAATTTGTCATCTTGAGACTTTTTCTACATTTCTTCTTAAGGTAAAGAGCTGTAAGTTCATTTTTGCAAGTTTATTTAGAGTTTAAGTTAACTTCTGTTTTCAGATATGAAATGTGTTCTCTTCACAGTCCTCAGATTCTCAGCTGTTGACTGCAGAGGAGAGGAACCAAATTCTACTTGAGCTTAAGAAAGCAGGATGGTCAGAATTAAGTGAGAAAGATGCCATCTACAAAGAATTCTCCTTCAAAAATTTTAATCAGGTAATTATTATGAATTCTTGTTAGTGCTGTGGTTTATTTTTGTTCCTTTCAACTTTCTAATACTGTTGGTTGTCTGGTCCCATGTGGACCCAGGGCCTACATTCTCCCTTCTTTAAGAATTCAGTGAGAGGGGGTCCAGGGATTTAACTCAGTGGTTCTGCCACCTGCTTCGCAAGCGCAAGGACCCAAGTTCGATCCCCAGTGCCAAAAAAAAAAAAGAATTCAATGAGAGTGCCAGGTGTGGTGCCGAATGCCTATAATCCCAGCATACAGGAGGCTGAGACAGGAGGATCACTGCAATTTTGAGGCCAGCCTGGGCTACATAGTTCAAGGCCAGCCGGAACTACATAGTGAGACTGTCTCAAAAATAAAAAAAAAAAAAAAAAAAAGGGCTGGGGATTTAGCTTGGTGGTTTTGCTGCCTACTGTGCAAGCGCAAGGACTGGAGTTTGATCCCCGGTACTGGAAAAAAAATAAGATCTTCCTTGTTTATAATTGCTACAGCACACCTGGGCAATTCTCAGCCCCAAGGGAAGGGATGATTTATGTTATTTGGAAAATAAGATTCTGAAACTACTATACTTTTGATTTGATGTTGGTTATGATAGTTACTTTTGGACTTTTAGATTACATTAAAAGAGGATGTGAGCTTTTAATTTTTATCGGACGAGGGCATGAATAAAAAAAATCAATTCAGAAATGTTTGCATGCTTGACAATTTCCTCTACTTTTCCTGGGCAGTTTATAAGTTTTCTTTCTTTTTGTAGTTTTATTTTTGCCTCTTAAATCATCTCTCAAGCTGCTCCTATCTTACTCTTCCTTAATTAGCTAGTTTTCCCCAAGCCCAGTAGCCAGCCCTTGAAGCTTTTCTTAAAACCTGACCTCTCCCTTGGAGACTTAGCCTTAACAAAGCAAGTGTTCCATTTGAGTCCCACCCTGTTTAAAGAGTCATCTCCCATGACTTACCCTTTAGTTATTACTCCCCTGCATTATATAAGGTAAAAGCTTTTGATTATTTCATGTTTGTTCAGTTAGTTTGGTAATCCTTTGGACAGATTTATTGTTTTTATTTATATTAAGTGTCAGCATCTCGAAGTCAGAGACTGTTTGCTTAAATAACTTTCTATTGTACACAATGTAGTTGTGGATACAAACAGGCATTTGATAAATGCAGACATTGATTACAGTGTTTGCTGGTTTCTAGAAGGGTGTGTGAGGACCAGATTGCCACCAAAGAAACCCTCAGCATGTTTTCCTAGTAAATGCCATTGGCTCCACTGAGCTGCCTGCTCTATTCTGTTCTCCATCCATCTGGCTGCCAGCCATCTGCTGAGTCCCCAACTCCTAAGGAAACCTTCACCTAGCAGACTCCTTGTCCCCACTGCCCCATGTGCTCGACAGCTCTTGTCAGGGGCTTAGCACTCTGTGGCTGGTGGGAGGGAATCCCATTGGTACAGTAAGCTTGTGTATAAGCTCTAGGTAGCATTTTCCAAGCTTATTAAAATTCTTACATGTGTACAGCTTGACTTCTTTAAGCCTGGGCTAATTTATTGGGCTTGAACATGTGGCTTAAAGTACTTGAATGGTGTTGCCTCAGGCTCTGCCCATGAGTCAGTCCTCCAGCACTACTCTAAACCTTGTGCTTAGCGCAACTTTCAGAAATAGGAGGGAAGGGAAGCTGTGCAGGGCATCCTTGATTAGCTGTGACATTATTCACTGGGACATTTCATTAACTAGGCTTTTTCCTCAGCTCATGCAGCTTTTAGGAAAAAGAGGCAGATGCCAAGAAAATCAGCTAGTGTCAGGAAATGTGCTCAGAGGACCAGCACCGAGATTATACCCTGGGGTCAGTTTTCCAACAGGCTTCTGTGACTTCTGCATGTACATTGGCCTGTAATGGCACTGGTGTCATGACGGCTATCACTGCCTTCCAGGCAGAGTCAACCAGAAGCACTAGTTGTACAAGTTGGGTTAATCGATTATTTCAGCAAGGGAGAGCATGGGGTCATCAGAAACCATGGGGGATCTCAGGGAGGCATTGGTGGAAAGACTTGTGACAGCATTTGGGCTTGTACTTGTCATTTTGGAAGGTTTTGAGGGAATTAAGGCTGTGTTCTGGATTAGATGGTGTCAGGAAGTGGACAATTCTGTGATTCAACGTTTTTATAAATCTTAACTATAGGAAGAACAGACTAAGGTGGGGCCAAAGCTGAAACTGGAAAAGAAGCTGTGGTTATTCATTAGATGGGAAAGGGGGATGTTTGGTATTTTGTGGTTTGGAAAATGTTTGTGTTTTGTTTCTGGTCAGATAACATTATGGAGTGGTGTATTTATGTCCTAATGCATCATGGTCATAGAGTGGCTCTGTCTGCTCTTGATGTCATGTTCAAGAGGAGAGCACATCCTAGGCCAGCTCCCATGCACTAGGAGCTGTTCACATCCCATGTGTAGGGTAGCGACCCCTTGGGACTGACAGATCCTTATTCATCTTTCATCTAAGACAGAAAGCCTTTTTACTTTTTTGGGGTACTGAGGATTGAACCCAGGGCCTTTTTACTGAGTCATATCCTCAGCCCTTTTATTATTTACATTTTGAGACAGGGTCTCACTAAATTGCCAAGTTACCCAGGCTAGGTTCCAACTTTTGGTGTAGTTTTTTATTTTTGTTTTTGTTTTTTGAGACAGAGTCTCATATACCACCACACCCAACTTGGTTTATTTTTCTTTGACACAGGGTCTCACTATGTATATGCTTCAGGTTGGCCTTGAACTCACCATGTAGCCTAGGCTGGCCATGAACTCATGGTGATCCTCCTGCCTCAGGCTCCCCAGTGCTGGGATTACAGTATGTGGCACCATGCCTGGCCATTGGTTTTTATTGAAACAACAACAGAACATTAAGATGATGTACATTTTTAAAAACTGTGTGGAGTGAGCATACCTGTAATCTCAGCAATTGAGAAGGCTAATGCAGGATCTCAAGTTTGAGCTTAGCCTGCACAATTTAGCAACCCTGTCTCAAAGTAAAAAATTTAAAAAGGGCTGAATATATAGCTAGTATGAAAGCCCTAGGTTCCAGCCTCAGTACTGACCTCCCCCTCAAAAAAATCACAACTACTTAAAAAAATTTTTTTGTAGTGTACTGAGGATTAAACCCTGGACCTTGCGTATGCTAGACAAGCGCTCTGTGACTGAGACACATCTCTAGCCCACTGTTCCACTGGTTTGTTTGTTTGAGACAAGGTCTCCTTGTAGTTCAGGCTGGCCTTGAACTCACTGTGGAGCCCAGACTCCCCTTAAACTCAAGGTGATCCTCCTGCCTCAGCCTCTGTAGTGCTGGGATAACAAGTGTGTGCCACCACACCCAGTCCCCTGTTCTCTTTTCGTATTTCTCCATAGGTATAACTTATTTACAATGTAGTAGTTGTATATATAGTTAAATTTAAAAAATTATCTTAAAAGTATTATTAATTCACTAGATGTTTATGAAACATCTTCAGTATGTTAGGCGTTATTCTAAGCTCATGTAGCTCCCATTACAAGGAGAGAGGATAGATAGTAAACAAATGAATAGATAATGTAATTTCAGTTAACAGCAGGTACCATGAAGAAGAATCATGTAAGAGACTGGAGTAGAAGGTGAAAGAGGAGGCATTATTTCAGAGGGCATTGTCTGGAATGATCTCTCTGGGAAGGAGACATCTGAGTCCTGAGTAATGTGAAGGATCTCAATGTGTGAGACTCCAAAGGAAGAACGTTCTATATGGAGAAACAATTAGAGTTCCCAAAGCAAGATGACCTTAGCATGGTTGAGCAAGAGCCCAAAAACTAGTGTTCTGGATGGAGCAGACTCAGAAAGTAGAAAGAGAAACTGAAGCCTTGTTCGCATGGTGAAGAGTTTGAGTTTTAATCTGTGAAAAAACTATTGGAGGATTTCAAGAAGAAAAATGTCATTATCCTATATTCTAAAATATCATGCTGGATTTCTGCTGAGAATAGGCAGTAGAAGGCAGGAGTAGGAGCAGGCAAACTATACAGGACACTAATACCATAGTCTAGGGAAGAGACAACAGGAGATCAGAGGTGGAAAGAAATGTGGGATTCCTCGTATGGTCTGAAGACAGAAAAATAGAGAGTTGCTGATAGAGTTGGAGGTATAGCTCAGTGGTAGAGCACTTGTCTAGCATGCCCAAGACCTTGGGTTTGATTCCCTCCCTAGCACTGCCAAAAAAATAAAGACTTGCTGATAGATTGATCAGGGGTTGGGGGAGGCTGTTAAGGATGACCCAAGGTTGGAGTTCAAGCTATATTGTGAAGGATAGTGCCATTGGTGTCACTTACTGACCTAGGGAAAACAGGCCATAGGGAATTAAGAATCCTGTTTTGGGCCAGGGTTGTAGCTCAGTGGTGCTGTGCCTGCCTGGCAGGTGCAAGGTCCTGAGTTTGATCCCCAGTACCAAAAAAAAAAAAGAAGAAGAAATGGCAGTAGAGGTGTAGGGATAATGTCCATTGTAACAGGAAAGAAGGAAGAGTGTATCAGTGTAGTGTAGGTAGATTGGTATGTTTGTCCTGGAAAGAAGAGGTATTTCTCTTCTGATTATTTTAATTTTTTTTAGTGAAGTCATCAACTGAGAGCAAGGGGAGGTGGGAGGGAGGAGTTTTGGGGGTCTGAGGAGGTAGAAGGAATCCAAGTCAACTTGGTGACAAAGATAATGAGTTGACTAGGAAGATGTGGCTGGTTGATGGGAAGTTCTCAGTGTTACTACAGATTATGATCAAATTTTTTTTTAGACAATGACTTGCTGTGTAGTCTTGAACTCACTGTGTAGCTCAGGCTGGGCTCAAACTTCCCATCCTGCTGTCTCAGCCTCCTGAAGGCTGTGGTCAGACATTTAAAGTAAAGATTTTCTTTGTTTTGTCCAGCCACGTTCAGCTGCCTGGATACAGGTTTGGAGTAGATGTGGACTGAATGAGAACTGAACTTTTGCCGAATGAGTACAGTGGAAGAATAGAGGGCCAAGGAAGTAAGGGCATGTGCAAGGGAGGGATTAAAACATTGGCCCTTGGAGTCTAGGCTGGTGAGGGAGGTATGGCATGACAGGGAGATAGATGGTGAAGATCTGAGAGAGTCATTTGATATCTTTTGGAGGGCAAATGAGCAATGCTTGTTAAGCCTTTTGTGAGTGGGTGTGTCTGTGTCTGTGTGTCTGTGTCTGTGTTTGTGTCTGTGTTACTGAGGATCAAACTCAGAGCCTTGCACATGCTAGGCAAATACTCTACCACTGAGCTACACTCAGGCCCCCAATGGCTGTCAGCTACTGAAATCTACATGCCCATAGTCCTAACCTAGAAATTTATATTCTAGATGTGGTCCTGCACGTATGCTAATTGGATATGTGAGGATGACCATTAATGTTCTATTGGGGCCGAGGATTTAGCTCAGTGGTTTCACTGCCTGCTGCGCAAGCACAAGGACCCGAGTTTGATCCCCGGTACCAAAAAAAAAGTTCTGTTGGCCTGTAATGTTTTATTGTGACTAGGCATTTCCATGTGCACTTGCCCACCATGTTAAGGTCACATCCCTCTTGCTGAAGCCCTGCCATCAGAAGGAGTTAAGAAGGCCTGCTATGCTTACAGTTGAGAGATCCAACACTTTTCCTGGCCTCAGCTCCACAAACTGGAGGAGGCCACAGTTACAACTGATGACCTTTCTGGTAAGAACATGATTCACACTGAATTGTAACTTGTTTAAAAAATTCGGTGAACATATGGGTAAAAAATACATTGTTTCTTTTACTCGATAGATTGAGGTTTTCTTTTTTTTAGTTCTTTACATTATCTTTTCATTTTTCTTACAATAAAATCTTCAGGAGTAGGAGTATACCTGGTTGGACATTATAATTTTTTTTCGACGTTGTAATTTTTAAGATGGTGTGCTTATGTAGTTTGTGTAAAGTGGTATCACAGTTTTCTATCTGTTATTATATCTAGATGTCCCCTCAAAGCCTCATGGTGGGGAGTTTTGAAGGTGGCTTGATTAGAGTGTGTGATACTGGGATTAAGGGTGTGTGATTACTAAATTAGTCCATTGATTGGTTTGGCATAGTTCTGAGTGTGGATGATGGGAAGGCCCACCCTAGGTGTGGGTGGCACCACCCAAAGGACAGGTAACCTGGAAAGGATAAAAAGGAGAAGCAGGCTGCTGCTGCTTCACTCACTACTTGCTGTCTTCTGCCTGCGCTGCTTTGCCATGGACTGTTTCTCCTCTGCAAATGCCCTTCTGCCATGCAACCCTGCTGTGGAGGCAGCTGACTGTGGACTAAAACCTTTGCAAGCTGTGAGTTACAATAAACCTTTCCTCCTTTAATTTTGGGTGATGGGTATTTTGTCTCAGCAACATGAAAAGTAAGGCACTGTCTTTTAGTATTATAGAAAATGAACTATACATTTGAGGAACATTACCACTGAACCTTGACAAAAAACCTATTTCTCAAGTCTTTGGGCTCTTTCAGGTTTTATTACAGTAAGAGCCAGCAAATACATTTGATCTTCTTTTTTCTGTCAGAGGTTTTATTCCAAGATATGGTTGGCTCCACATAGTCTAAATTAGTTTCATAGCTCAGATGAGCACAGGTACTTGGGGATTATAAGTATAGAAATTTCCCAGCTATTCTCCCAGGATAGGTAGATGAAGTAGTCATAGGTGGCAATTCCTGTTGGCACCTCTGCCCTTGGTGGTGGTGCACAGGCTCCACAATGCTTTGTGGGTTGGTGGGCGGTATGATGGTGACAGCGGCACTTTACGAGCAGACAGTGTGACAATCCTGGGACTCAAGACAGGGACTTTACATATTCAGAGTGCTTGAACTCAGACAGGGCGAGGTTGCATTTGTAAAGGAGTTTTGCTTTTTCTGTTCATGGATACATAAAGAGGGAGAGCTCTGTAAATAAACTTATTTCTGGGCATTGGGCAACGGCAGAGCAACTGTATTGAATGAACAGTGTCAGTTGGAAATGTGGATGTGCATGTCCCATAGAGATAAATTTTGTTATATATTGTCATGAACAGGAATAAATGGGAAGCTTACAAAATCAGAGGAAATTTTAAACTTTAGAAGTAACTGCAGAAGGTGAGGCTTTGAAGCTCAGGAAACAGGTACTCCAGATGCCAGTAGGTGGAGCCCTCCTGGGCAGGAGCCCAGACTGGCCAGGATACCCCGACCCTGTAGCAGGTTGTCCTCAATCCCCCACTCCTGGATACTTGGGACCACCACTTGGGACCACTTGTTCAGTGTGGAAATAAGCTCTGTATCAGGAATAGAGAAGTAGTGGTTGGACACTAGAGTTGTTTTGGTCCATTTTGGGTGAATGAAAGATTCTGGATGGAATTTTCTACTGGTAAAGGTGAGGACAGAAGCTTTGTGAGAAGGAGCTGCATTCACTACATTCCTGGAGAAGCTCCTGTGCCTTGTCTGTGCTTTGTTAGGGGGTCTGCTGGGCAGCCACTTGATTATCTGAGTATGAATTATATGAATTGGCTGGTGCTCAGCGACCTTTCCTCTTCAAAAGGGGCACTTTTCCATTGTTTGATTGAACAGCCGTCAAAGTGTAGTACCCTTTCCAAAGCAAGGACCAAGCTTTGTTCTCTAGCTTATTCATCAGATTCATGTTTGTAACTGCTGCCTCAAAAGCTTTCTTGGGCTGGGGTGGCAGAGAAGAGGAGTCTCCTAACTGGCTTAGCTCACATTGGCCATGGTAGGGGTATTCTGTGCATCTAGCAGTAGTATCACCACATGTGACTTGGGGGTTTGTACCATGTTTCTCTTCCAGTGCCCAGAGAGACTTCTGAAATAGAGCAGTTGAAAGTTACTGTTGCTGGCTAACTTTATAAAAATGTTTTAATTGAGGAATTTGATAATAGGCTTATGGTTAACATTTTCAGACACTTAATGAAGTCAGAGGCTTGATGATACCAGAAGAAAGACAACTGCTAATGAAAGTTTTTTGTTTTGTTTCTTTGAGACAGTCTCACTATGCACTTCATGCTGGCCTTGAACTTGTGGTGATCCTTCTGCCTCAGCCTCCCAAGTGCTGGGATTACATGGATATGCCACCACTCCCAGTTGTTAATGAAAGTTTTAATAGTACTCTTCAGGATTTTGATGAAGGTCTCAGCTGCTGTCTTGTGAAAATTAGGGGTTTTATTGTTGTTACTGTTGTTGCTTTCGATATTGGGGGGTTGAATGCAGGCCCTGAGCAATTTAGCAATTTAGCAAGACCCTGTCTCAAAATGGAAAATAATAGAAGGGCTAATAAAAATATCCAGGTAGTATTCATGTTGCTGTTCACTTTGAAGTTCTTCCTGGAGTGCCAGGTAAGTCTGGAACGCCCTGTGTTGATGTCGTCCGGTTGTGGCGGACGTGTTGATCCATCAGGATAGGGAAATAAGAGCCTAAGGTGTTATCATCATTTGGAGTCTTGTTTCTTCTGTTTGTGTTGTACAGTAGGTTTAGACCTGATGTATATTTGTAAAAGCATATGCAGTAGATGAGGAGAAATGTAAAACAGGTGTCAACAATGCAAATAGGACACCACACTGCAGTGTGAAAACACTGTGGTCGTTACACCGTCCTTTAATAAAAATGGACTTTCTACTGCATCAGTTTTTCTTAGTCATGTAGTAAATCTTCTGTTTACAGAACTTAACCTGAGTGTATTGTAAAAGTCAAACAGCCAAGAAATACAATTTCCTCAATAGTCTTTGTCTTGCCCTTTTACAGATGGCATAAAATCAGGAGTGTAAAAAATAAAAAAGCAGTTTGAGCTGACGTGAAATGTATTTCAGATTTATGCCTTGCAGATGATATTGGTATGATTAATGCATTCATTGCCTTTTTTTATTGCTTTTCACAGATAATGTACATGATGCATGGAAAATGTTGTGGGTTTAAATCTTTGCCAGGTTTAGACTATGAATATCAACAGATGTTATCATATAAATACCGTAATTATTATGAAAGAAAAAATTTGTCATGAAATGTATTGACATAAATTTCATTTATGTAAATTGCTTTCATCAGCCTAAAACCTTACTGTAGCATTTAGGGCTTATGAAGCACTGAGGATGAGATTAAGTTGGAATAAAATGGTCACAAATGGGTTACTTTAAATTTAACTGACAAAATAACACTTAAGAGTTAGGAAATTACTGAGGAGTTTGTTTTCAGCCTGTATTGCTGGTACTTCTTAAATAGGTTGACTATGAATTAATAACGATGGCTGCTGGCTCAATAACTGCAGAAAATAATTGAAAGGAGAACTTAAATAATAAAAGTATTTTGGTCTTGCTCTTTTCCATTTTGTTTCTGTTTTTTCTTTGCTATATCTGTCTACCACTTCAGTATGACAACTATCAGTCGTGTTCAGGTTTGCACAGTGAATTTTGACTGTAGAGTTTTGGTGCATTATGATTTTGACAAAGAAATTTGCAGGATATGTGTATTGGTGGAATATCAAAATCAGCTAGTCACCTCTTCTTAGTAGCAGTACAGTGCTGTGCTTGCATTCATTTCTGGTGGCTAGGTAGAGGACCAGTTGGTGTCTGTCATCAGGAAAGATTTGGTCCAACAGTATGGACAAGTGGATGAAGTTCTTCCCTGGCTCTGAGTTCTCTGTTCTGCTCTTTTTATATGTCCTTTTAAAGAAAGCAGAGCAGTAACATTCTCTCCAGTATTGTAGTTCATTGATCGTCATATTGCCCCTCTGATCTAGTGGAGATGGGGCCTTCTAAGTCATTCACAAAATCTTACAGAACAACACTGAATCAGACTGAGATCGTGAGATCTCTTCTGGTCATACTGGGTTGTGTCACAGTTGTAGGTTCCAGACTCACATCCTTGGATCCTCACATCCTTTTGTCCTTTTATCCTCACATCCTTTTTTATCCTTCTTGTGATACAGAAATATTTTATTATTGATGTTATTGTTGTTTTTAGGAGATATCTTATTTTCCAATTAATACTTGTTAGGTTACTTTGCTTCCTTTAATGGGTTTCACCATACTTCCCTGAGAAAGTGAATGCTGTATCACCAGCTGATACAAAGCTGTGTTTGTTTGGAAGTAACCCAGGTATCACTGTTGAGCAACCAGAGGTCATTTAATTGTATCATTCACATCAGTCCTATCAAAACAGCAAATGCTGCTAATGAATCTGTTTTCTCACATGGTCTCATTCAGCCAGCAGGGAAGAACTGTGGTCTTCTACTATATCATTCAGCAAACTGACTTCACTTATACTGTCTTCACCATTGAAGCCCTGACTGTGGGCACTTATGAGGTTCCTGAAGCATCCCCAGGCAGATAGGCTGGGAACTGCCTTGTCTGGCTCTGTTGGTTGCAGCAAGCTCAGTGAAACTCTAGAGCCGACAACCACCCAGGGCTGGCACTATCTGGCCCAAGGTTTGGAAGGAATAAAATATAACAGGACTACCTGGTTTCATCTTTGTTCACAAGAGCTTCCAGTTTTGTTGGGGAGGTGGCACATCCAAATTTTACAATGTAAATTTTTTCAAATTGCGTTGTTAATCAGTACTAAAATGTGACTTATTAATATTAAGTCAAAGGCAATGCACTGCAGTGTGGCTGCCTGGAGGAGTTTTGAGTTGGTCCTTGAAGATCTGATAGATTTTTGGGAGGGACAGGGCTAAGAGGAAATAGCAGGTGGCATAGGTTGAGGGTAGGGAGGAGGAAGACACATCTTGTTTGCAGTGTGTTGGGGAAATGAGGGTTCTAAGATTGGTTCAGTGAGCTGGGGTCCAGATTGGCATGGGGGCTCCCTGTAGGGCACTCTCCCCTGGATTTAGCATTGGTTAAAATTAGGGATAGCTGAAAACAAATCTTGTCTTTTTCTCCTTCCTTCAGCATGATTGTTTCTCACAGCAGTATCACCACCTCTCAAACACCCAGGCCTGAAACTGACCAGGCAGCAAGAACTGCACAGTCATCCTTTAGTGTCTTTTGCCTGGACTAGGTTGCTGGTCTGGGTGTCTCTTCCTGCCTTCCCCCTAGAGAACTAAGAAGCTGCCTGACTGCTTGTCACCTTTAGGCTCTCCCTGCTTCAATTTCTGCTGGCCTGCATGCCACTTTGTTGTGACTATATTGGTCTCTATTCAGAAAATCCCATTGCTTTTCTGTTGTATCTTACAGGACACACTTCATCATCGTTCTTCCTGCTGTTCCCCATCCCACCCTGTCCTGCCTCCATCTGACCCCATCCCACCCACTGCTATAGTGTTTTTACATACCTAACACTAGTAAACAATAAGGAGCACTTATTTCAGGTAGGCGCTGTGCAGGACACTGGGGTGCAGCAATTAATAAGGCAAATATTGTCCTCATTTTTTTGTATGTGTTGGGGATCGAACTCAGGACCTTGTGCTTGTGAGGCCAGCACAGAGCCACTGAACTAAATCCCCAACCCTTTTTTTTGGTACCAGGAATCAAACTTGGGACCTTGTGTTTGTGAGGCAGGTGACAGACCACTGAGCTAAATCCCCGGCCCTTGTCCTCACCTTCATGGAGCTTATAGTATAGTGGGGGCAAGCAAGGGTAAACAAAGAAAAAAATGAATATATAATTACAAGTTATGGTGCGTGCCATAAGGAAAATCCTGATAGCTAATGCCTAATGAACACTTAAGGACTTTATGTGTATTCATTCATTCAGTCCTCACAAAATTTTGTGAAATACATATTATTTCCCTCATTTTGCATATGAGAAAAGTGAGGTTTAGATTAAGTGGTCCCACAGCTGGTAAGCATGGAGTCAGGATTTGACTCCTGGCAATATATACCATAAGCTAGCAGGGATACTGCCTGCCTTGGCAGCAGGAAAGGGTGTGTGAGAGACAGTAATACAAGACCTAATTCTGCTTGTGGAGAGCAGTTGGGAAGGCCTCTGAAGGGAAGTGATAAGCTTATGCACTTTTTTAAAAACACCAATCAGAGGACATAGGGGATGGAGTTGAAGGGGCAGAAGTCAAATTGGGGAGATAGCAGGGAAGCTGTTGCGCTGATCTAGGTGAGACAACATGGCTGGGGTAGACACAGTATGAGATTGTGGACTGGGCAGTGACAGGAGATGCAAAGAAGTACAGAGGTTGGAGCTATATTTAGGACTTCACACGATCAGAAACCAATGGTAGCATACTTAACACTTACAAAAAGTGCAAATGTAAAGAGAATATCCAGGTTTCTCTGATTATGGGAATGGTGGTGGGGCGCAGGGAAGAAGAACAGAGTGTTAAAAGTACCTCTCAGACTTCAAGCCTAGAGAAGCTAGGCTGTTGGAAGTGACATTTATATTACTGAGCTGAGGAAGTGTGGGAGAGGAACAGGACTGTGGTACAGGAATGAAGATTTCTGGTTTGAACATTATTTGGTTTTTTGTTTGTTTTAGACAGGGCCTCTCTATGTGGTCCAGGCTGACCTCCGAATTTGCTGTCTTCTTGCCTCAGCCTCCTGAATGCTGGGATTATGGATGTGTTTCACCATGCCCAGCTGGTTTGGGCACTTTAGAAGTGCTGGGCTTGAACTCAGGACCACATACATACGAGGCAAGTGCTCTGCCACTGCACCACACCCTCAGCCTTGGACAGTTTAAATATGAGTTGCTGGAAGATATCCAAATGTCAAATTCAAGAAAGTAGTTGTAGCTCAGTATGGTGGCACATGCCCATAATCCCAGCACTTTGAGAGGCTGAGGCAGGAGGATCTCAAGTTTGAGCTCAGCCTGGGTAACTTAGCATCTTAGCAAGAATATATATATATGTATATATCTGGAGATGTGCGTATATATATGTACATGGAGCTATCTATATCTGGATATTTATATATCTGTATATCTGTAACTATGTCTAGGGATGTGGAAAGGCCCTAGGTTCAATCCCTAGTACCATAAAAAATAAAAAGGTAAGGGCCAGGGATTTAGCTCAGTGGTTTCGCTGCTTGCTGTGCAAATGCAAGGACCCGAGTTCGATCCCCGGTACCAAAAAAAAATAAAATAAAAAGGTAGTTTTATGGTGATCTTGAGGCAAGGTCTGGATCATAGGTAATGGGAGGATCATAAGAATTCGTGGGAAAAAGCCAAGATAATAGGTAATAGCACTCAGGAAGAAATTGTAGTGTGAGCAGAGGGCTTAGGTCTCAGTCCATTTAGGGGCTAGATAGACAGGAGGAGCTAGCAAAAGACTCAGACTTGTTAGAGAAGTACAAAAACACCACATCAAAGTCCTATCACAGAATCTGAAAGAAGATGGCATTTTATTTTAGGTTTGTTTTTTTTTTTGGTACCAGGGATTGAACTCATGACCTTGCACTTTCGAGGCAGGCAGCAGCACCACTGAGCTAAATCCCCTGCCCTGAAGATGGCATTTTAAAAGAAGGGAGGAGAGGGCCAGAGATTTAGCTCAGTGGTGCTGCTGCCTGCACAAAGTCCCAAGTTTAATCCCCGGTACCAAAGGAAAAAAAAAAAAAGGGAGGAGAGGAGGGGAAAGTAAAAAGAATTAAGATGTGTTATGCACATGTGCCAGCTTCCCATGATGGATATAATCAGACTGAAAACATGTACTAATAAACATTTTTAAAAAATAAAAGGAGGGACCAATTTTCCTGAGATCTCAGGTTTGATGAGTACTAAAGGATGACCATTATATCAGGCAGCATGGTAATCATTGGCAACCATAGCAAGAATGGTTTTGATGGAGCAGAGGTGCAGGTCAGCCTCAAGAAGTAGAAGAGCTCATATACTTATGCAGATCCTGATAGCCTTATTAGTCTGTTGTTTGTTCTCTCCTTTTAGAATTCAGTCCTTGGGCTATTTTGTTCGTGGTGTTATTTCAACCTTGTTTTGATATTAAACCTCTGAATCTTATTGAACCTATGAATGTGAAAGCTGGAGAAAGATAATGAAGACCCAAGTGTGAAGTGGTTTGCCAAAGTGACAGTGAACCAGTGACAGAATTAACATGAGAATAAGTGCATGAGAATAAGGGTGGAGGAAAACTGTTCACATCATGGCAATCAGGAAGCAGAGAGAGAAAGGAGGAGCCAGGGTAGGAGATACACTCTTTCAGGTCATGCCCCCATTAACCTACCTCCTCCAGCAATGCCCCATCTCATAATATCATAACAAAATATCATGTTAGCTATGAGCTCATCAGTGGACCAATCCACTGATGAGGCATAGTGACTCCTTGATCCAGTCACTTTTTAAACTTTGTCCAGGGTGGGGGTGGAGGGTGGGGAAGCAATCCAAATCTAAACCATAATATGTTACCTAGGTGTATTTGAATATATGAAGTTTCTTGATTTGGTCCACTGTGGGCCTATGTACTTGGTCGGTCCTGAGGGAACAGAGTTTTTCTTCTTTTTGTCTCCTACAGGCTATTACCTAAATTGTCACTAAGGATTTTTCCTCTTCCCCATCTGCTTATTCCTAGTTACTCATATATGGTGATCAGCTTATCTGGTCAGTAAATGGCTGTGCATGATGGGATGAGAGAGAGTGGTCTGTAGTGCCACAGGGCATTTCCTAGAGCAGTGGCGGTGAACCTTTTAGAGCCAAGTGCCCAAACTGCATCCTAAAACCCACTTATTTATTGCAAAGTGCCAACACTTGAATTAAATCTGAATATTGAGGTTTTAGTTTAGAAAAAACCTCATACATTAACATCTTTTGTCTTAAAAGAAAAACAGTACGCGTGCCATAGGTTAGCCATCAGTGTCCTGGAACAACATTGGTTGTATCTTTTTTTTTTTTTTTTTTTTTGTGGCACCAGGGATTGAACTCAGGACTTTGTGCTTTCGAGGCAGGTGTGGTGCCACTGAGCTAAATCCCTGGCCTTGGTTGTCTTTTTTTCTGCATGCAGTTTTGAAGCAGCAGAAAAGAACTTGGGCCACTCTTGGTATTTCCAGTTAGTCGCCTTCAGTAAGAGAGATTTAAAGCTGGCTGGCACTCATTAAATACTTTGGCACCACAGCCTCAGCCACCCACAACCACAACCGTAGTCTGTTGTGGATATTAGTGTTCTGAGGGCCCATGACAGGTTCTTTAAGACTCCACAAAGCATTATGCTGGGAGGCAGCTGCAGGTCTGTTCACCTGCTCTACATTAGGCACTTGTTTCTGTTTTCAGACAATTCTTTTAATCTTGAATCTTTCCTTTTGTTGTTCAGCACCTTTGGTTGATTCTTCTTTTTTCTTTCTGTTACAGCTTGGTGGTGGCTTTGTATATAGAAAAGTTAAAAATATATTTTGAGAAATTATTTCTAAGCAATTTTGATGTAAAAATGCTAAAGTTAAAAGTATTCTTTTTTGTTTGTTTTGAGATGGGTCTCACTTTGTTGTCCAGGCTTGTCTTGAACTCCTGGGCTTTCAAGCAGTGTTTCTGCCTCAGCCTCCCAAGTAGTTGGGACTATAGATGTACATTGCTACATCTGGCTACAGGTGACTCTTGTTTTTTTTTTTTTTTTGTACCAAGGATCAAACTTGGGACTTTGTGTTTGTGAGGCAGGTGGTGGAACCACTGAGTTAAATCCCTGGCCCTACAGGTGACTCTTAATGTTGCATTATTTACCTGAAATACAGCCAGGTCAGGTTTCTTTTTGACAGTTTATTAGAGTCACAAGTATTTTATAGACTAGTGAGTATTTGAGATCTATTAGGTATTAGTAAACTTACTGTTAGGTGACCTGTGATATAGCATCCTAGCAGCCTTGTAAGGCTTGGTGATAGTATCTCCATTTGGCTAATGGTGGAGAAGTCGTTAAGGAGCTTGCTCAGACTTACTGAGGAAGTGGACAGTGGAGCTATAATTCCAAGTCCAGGTATTCTACCCTGAGGTGATGGCTCTTCTTTTAACAAGTCTGTAATATTATGTGGGTTAGTTTTGTTTAGGAATATCTAAGATCTTTGAATGAACAATTCTGCTATTCAGAATTATCTATTTCCACTTACAGGACATTATGTGTACTTGGCATATTTTGAAGAGAAAAGTAGCCAGCTACCCATAGGAATTTGAATTTGACCTGTGAATTGTTTCATGGTTTCTTATGTCGTGTCCTGAAAACATTGATTTATAAAACTCAGTTGATCATTTATCAATCCTAAATCTATTACAAGTTGGAGGTCAACTTTTATCTGGAGGGGAAAGTCACTTCCAGATAGAAAGTCTGCCAAGAGCAACTGGAGGGCTGGTGATGTAGCTCAGCGGCACAGCACCTTCCTGGCCAAGTGCAAGGTCCCGAGTTCGATCCCCAGTATAAAAAAAAAAAAAGCAACTGAAAACTTTACTTGTACAAATGGAACTCTGCAGAGAAAACACACATGTCATGCATTTGAAGATCCCATCTTTCTAAGCCACTGACCATACAGTTGTGGTTACAAATATGTAGAAGAGAGGGCCATTGTAATTCTAAGTGTATTGAAGTGATTCTGAAATATAAATTTGAGGGTGTTTCTCTTCCATGTTTATATTTCTTTAAAACTACAATAATTTTTTGGTTTTTAGGGATAGGGTCTCACTTTGTAGTGCAGGCTGGGTTTGAACTCACTAGGTAGCTCAGCCTGTTCTCAAACTCATGGCAATCCTCTTGCCTCAGCCTCCTGAGTGCTGGGATTACAGGTGTGTAACACCTAGACTGGCCTAAAACTTTAACTGTTAAGCAGAAAAGTTTAATATTTGTGGGTTACTCATACTTTACAGAAATCAGCCAGGCCTCTTGCTTTTATAGGGACTATACCACCATGATACATTTGTGTGGTATGTCCAGCTGGTTAATAAATATGAAAAACAATTCTGTATAAGTACTGCATGCTAACTGATTGCACCACTGGAGCTCCTGAAAACAGTTCTGATTGCATAATATGTCTTATTTTAGAAAACAAAAAAGTACACAGGATAAAAATAGTCCTTTTGTAATCCTTCTGCCCACTTAAAAAATAATGTGTGCAGGCTAGGGATTTAGCTTAGTGGTTCTGGTGCCTGCCTTGAAAGCGCAAGGTCCCAAGTTCAATCCCCAGTACAAAAAAAAAAAAAAGAAAGAAAGAAAAAAATAATGTGTGTATATATCTGTGCATATGTGTATGTGTGTGTATATTATAGACACTTTTTAGTCAATTGCTTTTTTCACTTTATATATAGTGAACATTTTTCTTGTCAGTAAAATATTTTATCTTGGGCTGGGGATATAGTTCAATGGTTTCACCGCCTGCCTCAAAAGCGCAAGGTCCCAAGTTCGATCCCCGGTACCAAAAAAAAATTATCTCATGTTTTGTAATAGTGATATATGTAGTATTCCATTTAATAGAAAGGTCATGTTTAATTTAGCCAGTGCTTTTTTTTTTTTTTTTGGTACCGGGGATTGAACTTGGGACCTTGTGCTTGGGCAGCAGGCGCCGAAACCACTGAGCTAAATCCCTGGCCCCTAGCCAGTGCTTTTATATAGTAACCATCTTCACAGTTGAGGCTTGTGAAGCCCCCCTTTTCTCAGTGGTCCTGTATTTTTGCTGTCTGCTGAACACAGAAATATCAGGGATCCATACCAGCTTCTTCTTGCTAAAAGTACTCAGGATCTTGATACCCGGATCCAGTCACTTGTTAAAAAGTAAATTGAAATCATCACCTAGATAGAATTGATCTGTTGAAGCTAAAAAATCAAGGCTTTCAAGTTATTTGAGAAGCCCAGAAGGAAAATGTTATGTTATAGGGCTTTGTAGCCACCATTCTCACAGCTTAGTGCAAGAGTGTGGGGAATGTTTTCACAGAAGGGTTTCTCTTTTTGAGATTATTTTTCAGATAAAGGAGGCTTGTTTAATTCAGGAAGAGTTATTTCATAGGAAATTAAATCTTTGTAAATCCGCTATCACATTTCCACACTTGCCAGTTCTCTCGCAAATGATGGCTTTCAAATGGTTTGAGAGGGTTTCTTAAAAGCAAATAATTCTGCATTTTATACATATTTATCTTTAAATTTTTTTTTAGTATATGTGCTGCTGAAGCGAGCACTCTTATTTTTGAATAAATAAAAATCTCTTAGGTAAAAGACTTGTGTTTCCCCTTTGTATTAGTATCTGGATGATATACTGGATGATATTACTGTTTCTCAAACTGAGAATGGTAAATTACTTGTGATTTTTTAAAACAATTTTACTTGGTGCAAATGTTTTCTGGAAAGAACTTAAAAAATACAACTAGTTCTGCTGGCCAGGCACTGGAGAGTTGCTGCTGCTTAGAGATCAGTAATTGTAACATCTTGGTTTGTAATCCTCAATGGTGTCTAATCATGTCATGTGCTTGGGAACCAGGAAAGAATTTTCTTTTCAAGTCTTAGAGCATCAGTTTTTCCAACATTGATCAAAGGTTGGAAAACTAGTATTATATACATAGCCAGGGTATTCATAACTGTCTACATTCTTAATCTTTTGGCTATTTGGTTGAAATATATCTACGCCTCTTAAATATTGAAAGCATAATATCCTTTAACCTACAACTGCAGAGTTAAAATGAATTTTATGTGAAATATTTAGTTGTGGACCACATCTTCAGCTTTTTATATGCCACAGTGGTCTTGTTTTTTTCCCCTTCCATTGTCTGATAGTGAGGTCATTTTCAGTCCTCTGAGAAATTCTATTCCCAGCCAGATGCGGCTCATATATTAAAAGTAGCACCTGTGGCTAATATCACAGCAGCTTACCATAAATTTACATGGTAACTAGGATTATATCTGTCAAGACTGTTAAAAAACATCTAGATTTAATTTGATTTCCAGTATTGTAGAGGGTATCCAACATTTTGCTTCATAACTGTATTTTAAAAGTTAAAAATCACTCCATTGTTAAGTTTTATAGCACTCCTAGTGCCCATTAAGTTGATTTGTTCAATGGAGGTCAGAGTAAAGCAACTTGGCTACATTAAGATCGGAAACCAACCCATTTGTGACAAATTTAGTCCTTTCGTGTGAATCTTCTCAGCGTCTCTGCACTGATTGGATTCAGGTGTAGCTTATGTCAGTAGCATTTAACCTCAAAAGAATGAGTGGTGTGATTGGGTTGTTGTAAATTATGAGGCATTTTGCCTTTGGTTGTTTAAATGTAACTGTTGACTCTGCTGCCCATGCCTGACTGCTCCACCATCTGTCTATACCAGAGTAGTATGGTTTTAGAGACATCTTAGAAAATTAGGGAACATGCCCTTATCCTTTTTCCTCCTTTATGTAACCCTTCCTGAATTGCTCTATGACCCATTATCCTTTGAGTCATCTCCCATATGTTGATTTGCACACCTGCAGTTATAAAATTATTTTGGGGTATCACTCTATCATATTGTTCACCAACTTTCCATCATTTATGAATACAGTAATGATTCACTGTAAATCAAAATAATTTACAAGTTACAGAGAATCTGCTCTTACAATCGAGTTGAATGATGAATTTCTTTGGTGTCCTCCCATTTCATGTGGTTTCTTAAAAAGAAACTGGTAATATATTTCTGTTTGCAAAAATTAATAGTCCAGAACTGAGTTAAAGGTTAAATTCAATCTAAGCATTTTGTTGTTTTAAAATATGTAAACAAATATAAGCCAATTAAGAAATAAGCAAAGTCTGTTTCTTAATTAGGCATTTTAATTGTCTTGGCAGTAATCTTGCTCCTGAACAAGACAGTGGGAATGTTAAATGTTGGCACTGAGGTTAGGGCAATGTGTGGCTCCTCAGCACAAATATCCTCAAACTTAAGTATATATGTCTGCTTTAAATTAGAATCAGCATGGAAGTACTGTTTTGTTGATCATCTTTCTAGAAGGAATTTTCTAAGTTTTTTGGCCTAAGTCTCACCAAAGAAGTAGAACAGCAGCCAAAATTATTATGTTGAAAAGATTGTAGCAATGGAAAAAATGAGTAGGGTAGTGAAGATAAAATGGTAATTTAGGGTTACTAGGTATTATTAATCACTTAACAGAAAATATCATTAATGATCAGTTTTGGAACCTTGTAAAACTTTTTTTTTTAGTATGGAGGATTGAACCTAGGGGTTCATACATGTCAGGCAAGTACTCTACCACTGAACTTCATCCCTAGCCCCGTAAAACATTTTTTTTTCAAAGAATTATGACATCTCTTTGTGTTTCTAGTTAATTAGATGCCCTCCTTGTGTATTTGGATGACTGATGCAGTTTCTACTTGGCTGTCAGTGGAGAGGAGGGGTGAAAACATAAAATAGATACACAGTGTCTCTCAGCCCTTCTTGCTTGTTTTTTTCTCTGCCTCCTTTATTTCTTTATAGATCTTCATGGTTGACCTTCCTGCCCTCTCCCCCACATTGTAATCTCCTTGAGGGGCAGCCAATGTGACCCAGGCCTAGAGCCCAGGCAGGTATGTGGTACAGTTATTAACAGATTAATAATTATGAGTATCACGTACTTTCAGGAGCAGACTATTGGGAAGATTCTGGAGTTTCCAAGTACACTGAAGTTTTCAGATAATGTACAGAGAGCAGAAATTTAAGAAACTGTCAACTTGTTTTGCTGACCAGGATTCTTTTTTTCCTCAGTCATCCATTGGAGTTGGAAGCAATTGTATCATTTTGTTTCTGAAGATACCAGTTGATGCTCCCAAGAGAACAGAAATCATGGAGTTGTTATATTGTGTTTTAGCCTGGGAGCTCATCTGTGTAGTGATCAAAGACATAACCTTAGAAGGTTGGCTTTGAAAACTGAAATAAAAGTTATTTTAAAAGACCTGCTTATTTTTAGAGAGAAGCATTTATTTCCCTACAACCCAGAAAAGAGTTAAATCCTAAAATAATTATTGAAGTGCCCAGTGCCAGCTTTTTATCATTCACTGATGTCATATTACTGTAAGTGGTTTAGAGTAAGAGAAGTGGCCATAATTTAAGGCTAGGTAGACCAATGTTATAGTACTAAATAGAGATGAAATGCTTTAGCGTGCATTGACTTATAAGGTAATATTTAGTTTGGTTCTTTCATAAATAACATTCCATGTTGAAAAATGAAAACTGTAGTATTAACTGCATTTTATTTAGAATTTTCTTTTAAGCCATGCAGAATTCTATTGTGTAATTGGTTTTTCAGATTATTGTGTAAGAGTAAAGTATATATTTCTTCTAATGAGATCCTTATTTGGCAAAATTTAGCCGTTACAGTTGCTATTGCATGAACAAACATATATCCGTTTTGTTTTTTTTTAAATTTTCATTCTCTCCACATTTGTTTCTCAAATATATGCAACATTTCTTCTAAATTATTAAAAATGAGGATTTTTTTGAGAAATAAGTTATTTTGTTATATTGAGACCGTGTTACAGATCTAATATTTCAATATTCTAGGGCTATAATTAAGAATGGATTCTGCTGGTAAATGTTGAGAAGAGGCAAAGAAGGAAGTTACAATACATTGCCTATTTACCAATTAACCATTACCTGCCAAAAGCACATCAGACCCACACAGCGGACATCCGCTAATCCAGTGGTTAGCCGTTCCGGGCTCTAATGCACACTGTTTTACACGTTAACGGTTTTGAAGTTCCAGGGCAAAGCTGACCTTTCACATGTGCTCCGCTCACAGTAGGAATCTCCACTCACTGCTTCCTGTCAGAATGGATTATAGTGACACAGCCCAGGGCTCACTTTGGCTGCAATTAAGTTTTTGATCAGAATTATTTCATTCACAAACAATCACATTTGTTAAAATGTTACATCTGCCCTGAGAACCACTGGCAGCCTCTCAGTTTATCAGTGTGATGTGGGTGTAATTCTTCATTTGTTTTTCATAAAATGGCAAGACATCTTATGTATGTTATTTAATTTTTTTCTTTTACTGGTTTCTGCCTTTCATTTCGTTGGGTTTGGAAGGAAACTATGTCCTGAAATTAGTACAAAGCTGCTTGAAAACTTTGGGAATTTGAATGAAATTGTTTTTGGTGCAGAGCAAAATTATCCAATTGGGAGCCAAGATTCAAATATTATATCCAAAAATTGTTAGTGGTGGTTCTGTTTCTCACATGAGGAAAAATTTTAGCTTTGTGAGTATAGGGTTTGAGGTTTTGATTCTTGGTCTGCAGTTCCTGTAGTCTCCGTGCCACAGTGTTGCTGCCTTTCAGCACTGATCCTAATGCACATCTCCAGATCATCACTGCTGCCATGGACTTTGGTGCCAGAAGTGAAGCCCGCATTGGCTTCCTTAGGCTCACCACCTTTGGGTCTTTGCTTTCAAAAGTCATTTCCTCGCTAAGAAGTGGCAGCAGAGATTTATTAAAGGAGCTTTTTTGCTGACTGACCATTTTCTGCCAATAAAATAATGTGGGTATCAGTGGAACTCTTGAGTTTTATGGGTGATCTGACAAGGCTATCATCTCACCCTTTTGTGACCCCATCCATTTTGAAGAAGAGTCTGTCTGCTTCATAGTATTGTATGTTGGGTGGGATACTTAGGGGGCACAAGATTAGAGTTTGAATTGAGTGTGACTTAAAATGGAAAATAACCTTTGACTTAGTTTTGTGTGCGCATGGAGTCTGGGCAGCTAGTGCTGAGGTGGTAGTGGGAACGGGGGAAGGATTAGGGTTAGGAGGACATGAGGCTGAAAATGCTTGAATGCTGCCTGAAAGGTTCACAAATTTAAAAAATATATTTGTGTATATACATATATATGTATATATGTAGTATATATCTCTATTAAAGTAATTTATGACCAGATTTTAAAATATTGCATTAAAACCTAAGCCATTTCCCATTTGCTTTGATGTAACCAACTCATTTATTACTAACCCATAAAATTATAAGTGGCAAAGAAAGGCATTGCACCAAAAAAACTATTTAGCTATAATTTTAAGCTTTTAAAAGGGCCTAGTTACACATCTAAAGTCCAGAGGGTTTATTTAAATGGAATAATATAAGTACAGGCTACATTACCATAACTTTCATTTTCCTTTTTCAGATGTGTGAGCAAATTTTTCTTAAATCCATTATTATAATTGTGTTTTTGCTCTTTTCAAAAATATCATATCTGGAATTTCCCTGGCCATATTTACTTTGTTTTTGTTTGTTTCTGAGGCAAGGATCTCAGAGTGTTGCTCAGGTAGGCCTTGAATTCCTGGGCTCAAACAATCCTTCTACCACAACCTTCTGAGTAGCTGGGGTTACAATATGGTGCCACCACACCCAGCTTCATATTTACTGTTTAAAGAAAATGTATTTAAAGAAAATAATAGAGTATTAAATTTTGTGAGGAAACTGTACCCTGCAACCTTAAGTATGAAGTGCCTGGCATCTTTTAGTATTGCCAGGCAGAATTTGTAACTTTTTCTTCTTGTGGTCCTGGGGATTGAACCCAGGACCTTTACACTGAGCTACATCCCTGGCCCTCCTTGTTTTTGAGACGGAGTTTTGCTAACTTGTCCAAATTAGGCTGGAATTTACGATTCTACTGCTTCAGCCTCTTGGAGTGCTGGGATTGTAGGTTTGTGACACCACACTCGGCTTAGAATTTGTAACTTTTTATTAAAAGTTAATGTAGGGCCGGGGATTTAGCTCAGTGGTTTCGCCGCCTGCTGCGCAAGCGCAAGGACCCAAGTTCCATCTCCAGTACCAAAAAAAAAAAAAAAAAAAGTTAATGTAGCCATTTTCTTAGTTTCAGGTTTTGTTGATTTGAGCTTCTGGAATTTTCAAAAGTTAACTCAATGTTAAACCCATGTTAATGTGTATGGGGCATCTTCTGGTTCATAACAAGAACCTTCAACATCTTTGGAGGGTGTTTTTAGGGAAATTTGAGGCAGCCAGAAGAAAGAATAGTGCAGAGGGCCACAGTCTCTGCAAAACAGCAGAGAAAACTACCATCTTCTGCAGTTCTCAGCATGTATAGACAAAGTCTTCAGGCCTAAACCTTAAATGCATCTAAAGAAGGCACAGCCTTCTGTGTACAGTGAGCAGCAGCTTCTCATGAAATATACAAAGGAGACTGGAAAGACAGAGACAGACATCTGTGACTTGGGTTCTTTCTCATAGCATAAGAAACTAGAAGATGAGTTGGACACTGGACCACCTTAAAATTTTACTGGTTTGTGAAAATACTTCTGAGGTCCTAAATAGGTCCTTTATGCCAGACAGAACTCCAGATTCTCTCCCAACTATCCTGAAAAACAAACCCTCACTTCTTAAACAGTATGATTGCTGGCTTAGGGACACCCTACATTTACTATAAGAAGAATCTTTTTCGTAAATCACCATGGAATATAGCACTTTTCTCCTTATGTTGGTCACACAGTGGAAGAAACCCCACTGGTCACTGGTCTACCCCTTCTTCATATGAAGAGGAAGCAGAGGCTGAGAGGGAGAAGTAACTATCCAAGGTAAGAGAGCTCAGCCTGTCCCATCGTAATATTCTCCCTTCTCAGTCTGTGGGATTCCTTTAATCTCAGGATTACTTGGGAACTTTTCCATTGCATTCTGCACAGGCCCAGAGAGATTTAAAGTTAAAGCAGAATGCCAGTTTTGTGAAAAAAAAATTCAAATTCTAAAAATTGTCAGGCATTCTTTTCTCACCCTTGGTAATTTCAGCCAGGTAACTACAGCACCCACTGCCAGCTCCAACCCTGCTGCTCTCCTGAGCCATGGTTCTGGATTGTACATTTTTTCAGAACCACCTCAATTTATTTCTGACCTTATGCCTACTCCTCGTAGTCACAGTGCAGGGTATTTTTTTCTTTTATTAAAAACCTATTTTTATGACTTGCCATAGTTCCCAGTGTTTTAAGAAAGAATGCATCTCAGCACCCCAAGGTAGGAATGGTGGTAAGATTAGGCAGACAAAGACGGTAACAGAGACTTTGGCCTCATTATGAAATTCTCCAGAGATCACAATTTGAAAATGTAAGAGATGAGTCATTTCAGAGCAGTACTATGTCCTTTGAGCACTAAGGACAGAAATACATAAAGCTGTTTTGCAGTATAACTCCTTGGCCTTCTCACATTCTCTGTGAGTGGCTTTATTGCTGACAAAGACAGGAGGAGCAAGTGTGGAGATTGGGTGGCATGTTCGCAGTCACATGAGTGGCTGGAGGTATTTTGAGTCCATGAACTTGGTCCTCTAACAAGTCTAGTCCAGGGATTTTAACCACAGAATATTGCCTGGATGTTGGAGGGTATACTGGTAGTGTCACTGCTGGTTCAATTTTGGTGGGTAGATTATTTTTCCAAGAGGTTTAATTCTTATTGTTTTGGTACAGTAGACTATTAATAATTCAAATAATTGATTGTTTAATAGATGCTTTGCTAAAGAAGACTATCATATTATCTAATGTTTTCACCGGGCATTGAAAAAAAGGATGTAAAAAGGCTTCTCATTTATTCCATAAACCCCTGATTGTGCAATTACACTTAAAAGTTTGATCCTGGGCCGGGGATTTAGCTCAGTGGTTCTGCCGCCTGCCTTGCAAGCACAAGGTCCTGAGTTTGATCCCCAGTACCAAAAAAAAAGTTTGATCCTGAAACTCTGCAATGTATACTGATGGAGAGTTCAAAGAATCTTTATGTTCAGAAGGCCTGACTTTAAAAGATGTATTTGGTATACATGTTTCTATTCTACTTGATTGAATCATTTACATGATACAGTTTCTAAAAGAGAGTTAGCCACTTTGTGTGAGATTGTGCAGCTTCTAAAAGTAAGTAAAACCATGAAACGCCATGGAAAATGAGTAGGCTGTTTTGTTATACAATGGTTTGGTTTAGGATACACAAATGAATGTTATAACAATTGTGGGGAAGAAAGCATAGAAAAAAGATATATAATAGCTCTTTTCCTTTTTCTAAGCCTTCCATAATGCTTTATGTTTCTCCTGTAATTAAAATTTTAAAGCAAAAATTATGTGAAACTTATTGTAATTCACTTTTAGATATAAGAAAAAATTGAAAAAGTATGATCAGATATTAGTGATTTGTACCTAAAACACAGATACACATACACAGAGGCTTTGGAATTGGGTGTGCTTGAATTTGAATCCCAGCCTCACTTTTTACCCTGTGTGTGACTCTGGGCAAGTGGTTTAACCTCTTGGAGCCTCTGTTCTCTCCTCTGTGAAGTAGGAATGATAAACCTATTCACAGGGTTGTATGGAGGGTTTGGTTTGGAGTAGTTTTAAAAATAAATAGTCACTGTTTTTCTCCCCTCTTTTTTGTCCTCAGAACTGAACACTGAAAATCAGTGGCCAGAGTAATGGCCATGAGATACACTAAGATCTGTAGTCAGTAAGAAATAATCAGTTATGCTCAGAAGAGCATCTTGTTCAGAAGAGTCTACTCTGGTGTTCCTATGTAAATGATGAAAATAAAAAAAGCAGTTTATTGTTAATATTGAAATAGAAAGTAATCAGAGACACTATTTTTTGTGTATACTAGATGATAATATTACCTAGTTTGTTTCTTTTTTTAACTGAACATTACTGTGTATGTGAGGTTGCTGTGGCATGTAACTGGTACACATCATCTCCTTTTACCTAAATGGGAAACCCAACCCAGCTATGCCATGTAGCTTGCTCAGGGCTGGGTCTAGAGCCCAGGTTTCAGATTCCAGGCCTGATACTTTTTTCATTATATTGCACTGGTCCTGATATGACATGTGTTTTTTTTTTGGGTACGGGGGATTGAACTCGGGACCTTGCGCTTGCGAGGCAAGCGGCAGAACCACTGAGCTAAATCCCCGGCCCATGACATATGTGTTTTTAAAATGTTTTATATTTCTGCAAATCAGGTATTTAAAGTAACTATAATTTATCCATTCTCCCACTGAGGAACATTTGGATACTTCCAGTGTTTGTTATTACTGTCAGTGCTATAACAGGTATCCTTGTGTCTCCTTATGAACAAGTATGAAAGTTTCCATAGGGCACACATCTAGAAATAGAATTGCTGGAATAACTCTCTAGTATAAAGATTAATAAAAATGAAGGTTCAGAATTTTGAGGAGATTGGGGCTTGGTGACAATCACATTGTAGTCCAGGGGTAGGCTCTGTGTCATCAAAGAACCTCTAGCTATGTATGATGCCAGATTAACCCATGATGACCCAAACTCTTTGTCATTTCAGAACGATGTGAGCTGATTCTGAAGTGGTTCTGAACACCTGGGAAGTTGTACATAAGGTGTAAAGATCATAGAATCAATTAGCAAGTTGGGCTTGAGTCTATGTTATGAGTACTTCAGAGCAAAAAAGACCCACTTTTAACAAAAATACACTGTTGATAGCACTGATTTGGAATGTCACCAATACTACAGATTTTTAATCTGTTACCGTAATTTTGTTTGTTTGTTTGGTTGTTTTGTTTTGTTTTTTGAGATAGGATCTCACCATGTAGTTCAGGCCAGTCTTTTTTTTTTTTTTTTTGTGGTACCAGGGATTGAACTCAGGGACCTTGTGCTTGTGAGGTAGGCGCAGTGCCATTAAGCTAAATCCCCGGCCCTATGGCCAGTCTTGAACTCATTATGTAGCCCAGGCTGGCCTTGAATTTGTGGGGATCCTCCTGCCTTAGCCTCCCAAGTGCGAGGATTATAGGTGTGTGCTACCACGCCCAGCTGTTTCCTTAAATTTTTTTATAAATATGCACGATCTCAAGCTCAGGCCCAAGTTATTGAATGTCTGTTGCCTGAAAAATATGCTCCAAAATTATATTTTCCCTTTAATTTTCTAAGTCAAAAAGCTTTAGGTTATGACAGAAGTGTTACTACTTGCTGTTTTTATTCCTGTACAGATGTCTATGAGAGACTGAAAGATGGCTGGGTTGTCAAGATTCTGTGCACTTGGGGCCTGGTAGAATTGAGTTAAAGTGTTTCAGTATGAACCACAGTGGAGCTGGGGTTGGAGAGCAAATGCCTGGCACCCGCTTGTCCTGTCTCATCCATTTGTGTTCTAGTAATCTCACTGCATTCTGTGGAGGAGTCCTATTTTTACACTGGTCTTTTGGGCAAAGATAATTGTGTATATTTGCCTGGGTAAGCAAATTGATAAACTTGTAATAAAGTGTATCAGACCATTTCTTTGGCAGGACCGACCAGAACAGTTTGTGAAGCAGAGCCGTTTCCAATGGAGCATGAAAAGCTTTGAAAATTCTCAGTAACAGCAGAAAGCAATATTTGAAACCACCCTTAAACAATTGTTTGTTTTCCTCTTCCCCAACCAAGTTTATAAAAATTTGGTCAGACAGGCGTTTTGTTTTGATTTAAAATATTTTCAGTGAATTGTTATCTGCCGAATGCACATGTGTTCCTGCACTTTTTCTTTCACGATTGAAACTTTAAACCCTTCCCTCAAAATTTCCTAACTGTGCCTAGTAAGGTTTTGCATATGTGAGGAGGGTGAAGGGATTCAGACCTCAGAGAAACCTCAGTTTGAAATCTGCCTTTGCAGTTGTACACTATAAATGAACATGACCAGCGCCATATTGAACTCTTTGTCTCTTTCTCCCACTGAACTTCCTTACACTAAAAGACATGGGTTAATTTGGGTGTCTGAGTCTGGTTAATCAAATCACAAGTCCCTGTGAGCATGGCAAGAGGTATGATTGAAGCATTTATAAAACTTTGGCTCATAATAAGCCTTATAATTTGTTTTAAAGAATTACCTTTTCAATGACATTACAAAACAAAAACCAACCAAAATACTGGTTTATAAAACCACACCTGGTCCAGAGTGTATTGGATTAATTTATATTTGCTTCACTGTAAATGATTTTGAGAGTGGAATTCTTGGATTGTTTTCTGTCTTGTAAGCCCTTGACATTGTACTGATACCTGTACAAACCCCCTGACATAGGAAAGGCTGGCTCAGTCTCCCACTGAAATGCAGGTTGGCTGCATTTATTCTGCATGTTCCTAGAATGAGGAAATGATATGACAATAAACAGAAATGCCCTTGCCGAAGAGAGAAGGGAAGCTGGTGTTTATCTGGTCAGGTGGTTTAGATTAGCTGTGATGCAGCTCTGTATTATGTTACTTTAAATCATTGTGTCCCAACAGGACATAAATTATGAAGATTGTTACAGTATGTTTCATCCTATGTAAGATCTACAAATTGGAATAATTTTTTATAGGAAAATCACAGTGCTTTTGGCAAGGCTATTGAAGCCTTTAATTTGACTTGAATATTTCTGAAATATTATTGCTTACTATATAAAGTATGATTTGCATAAGGTAAGAATAAACTTTTAAAAACAAAAGGAAAGAATTTCTCTATAGCAACTGCATCAAATGGCAGAGCACTCTTAACTTCATCATGTGTTTTTTGCCCCATTGTTTCAGAGCTGGTTGCACACCATCCTTCCCTGTGTTGGGCTTGTAAAGGAGCTTTGCAGTCTTGGTGCAGAGCTGGAGCTGTGCTGTGTGCTGACTGCCAGCCAGCCTCCCCTGCATAAGAAAGTCGGCTGTTCTGTGGTGGGACTACCTGGGAGCCTGCTCTGAGGAAGAGAAAATATTCTTATGTATATTCAGGAAAACAAACAATTTTTTTTCTTTCAGGATATTGTGAATTATAAAACAAAACAAAAAACTGCTAGGTTAATAGCTAAAGTTCAGGTTATTTATATAGCAATATTGAAAAAATTAAGTCAAGCATTCTTTTAAATGTTTCCTCTGCTGTTTTCTGCGCTACTAACATTATCTGTGAATTTTTGACAGAGACTTTTTTCATTTTTATTCAGAGTACAGCTCAGTTTATTTGGCCACACAGAATAAATTTTCTAGATTAAAAAATTGCCCAGTTTTTTTGTGTGTGATTCACGCATATTGATTCCTTTTCAGTTCCCATCCCAGCATGTTTTCTTTGCACAGCACTTTGTATTTTTTGAGACCTCCTCATACCCCACAGTGACATTACGAAGTAATCCAGTCTCACCTTTGCTGAGACTAGTAGAGGTAAGAGAGATCTAGGATTTGCTCATTGCCATAAAATGAGACATAGCTGGGATTAGAATTTTACAGGATATGATGATCCCATCCACCAGATTGTGGGTCTTTGGGTACCAAAAACAGTCAGTGCTAAGCTTACTTTACTCTTTATATGGCCTTAAGCCCAGAGATTTTTCTTTAATTGTTTAGTAATAGTATTAAAACACAAAAACAAAAATTCCCTCCTTCCAATCTATAAGGGCAAGAATTTAACTCTCTTTAAGCCTCATCATAACAGGTTATGATAAATTCTGAATTTATTTGTGATTTGCTTCAGCTCAATGTCTGAAAATGGGTTTAGGGACCTTTTCAAAGTTTACAACCTGTGTGTGCACTTTGAAACAAACACAGTCTGTGAGATGGTCTCTTTTCTGGGTTGCTTACTGCTTGGTATGGTTTTCTGAACAGTGAGTCTGGCAGTTTTGTCTAGTGATGCATTGCTGCCGTCTGTCACTAGAGGTTCTCTGTGAAGTTATCATGATGTCCAGTGGAACTACAATATTTAGGTGATGTATTTTTGTTACAGAAAATAGTGGCAAATATTGTGAAAACTGTACTTAAAAACTCTTAAAAGGGAACGGGTTCCTAGTTTAAAAATAAGTAAAAGGATATAGATTCATTGATGTTTTACAGACTTCTTTCTACCATCAGAGATTTTGTGATGGGAAATAGAATGATATTCTATTTTATAAAATGTGTACTGTTTGTAGAAAATGTATTTGCTGTACCATTAAGCCAGATTAGGTGTTACTTTTCTTCTTTAAAATATTTTTTGAAGGCCCTTCCCCTTCCCTGCAGATGCCAGGGGACTAGGCATTCTCTCTGTCCACCTTATTCTCTTCCTCCATCCTCTTGGTTATTGTTAAAGGATCTTGAACTTTCAGTTTAACATGTTCCAATATGAGCAGAAGCCTTTTTGGCCTTTCGTTCTCTCTTTAAAGAAAGTAGTTGCATAGAGTTTCTTTTTAGTATGATGATGGGGCAAGATAGTTTCATGTCATATATAAACTGGAATTATATAGTGTTAGTAGTAGGAGTTGTGTGTCTTGAAAAGGAGCCAGTTGGTTATGAAGAAAAAAAGCTAGGGAGCGGACTGCCATTTTGCATATTATTCAGTTTTAAAAAATGCATTTGGCAGATACTCTGCATCTTGTTTAGATGCATGGAATTGAAGGATAAGGATATTTTTCTATACAAGGTTGAAATTTTATGATGATGAAAATGCTAAGGGGCTTAAATTCCAATTCTTAAAGAGATTGCTGAAAGAAAACAAAACCTTTGGTGGTCTTTGCAATACCTTTCACCTCATAAGACACTGAAAGCTAAGGGATTGGATTATCAACATATTAGGGATGAAAGCCTCCAACAGGACTTTTCTGAGGCAGCCGATAGGTGATAATGAGCAGTCCCAGTGACCAGTGAAGCATCAGAAGTTATTTTGTTAGGCAACTACGATAAGTGGCTTCTCTAGTGAATTCCTCTTGGAGTGGTTTTGAAACTAGTGTTTTGGTCTGTTTTAGGGAGAGAGAGTGGACAGATAACTGATGAAATGTGCTGATTAGAAGAAGGTAAAATTGAAGGATTATGAGAAATTCAAGAAGCAGATAATCAGAGTGGGCAGTTGGTCTGCCCAGTAGTAGCTGAGGAGAAGGTACAGGTTTAAGGTTATGTGTAGGGAATTCAGAAATGAATAGTGTCTTTTCAGGAAAAGATAATCTTGGTTGAAATTTCTTTGCCACACATCAGCTGTGTGAAATCTATATAGTTAGAGAATTTTCACTAAAAATGGAACAAATTAAAGGCCTATAGGTAAATGTGTGTAGAGGTGTTTATGTTGGTTAAACCCGCCACCTAGAGAAAAGTGGATTTATATTAGTAGTTTTCTGTCAAAGGGGAGCTTTTCTAGGCTGAGATTTCAGGAGGAATTTACTAACATAATGACAAGTTCTAACCCTGCAAATGAAAACTGTATTGCTACCTTACCTTTTCATTTAATGGTGTACATTGAAGATGGTATTATGTTATTAGCTAGAAAGCTACTTTATTTTTCTAACTAGGTTGTTAGGATATTAAACCAACAACCAAAAGTGATGGCTTAAGAACTTAAAAAAAATCTCTAAAATGTTGTGGACCGTGAACCTAGCATTTAAAGGAAATGTTTAGAAGTAAGTATGCTATCTCATGATGGTGTACTTTTTACCACTAGCTGTGAGTGGGCTAATTGAGCTTGAGGCATGGAAGAGCAGGCTGCTCTTTCAGAGTTGTACATTCTTGGCTTGAGTAACTAGAAACATTGAGCTCTGTAGTGAATCAAGTAGAGGGCAGGTAGCTTGGTGGCGTGGGATTGGTGGGTTGTGTCTACCCGCAGACACACACTATGGACTGCCCAGGGAATAGTCCTCAAGCAAAGTTTAGCCCTTGGGCAGACATGGTCACCTGCTCAACTAAGAATCTCATCCTCAGGGCTGGGGATTTAGCTCAGTGGTTTCGCCACCTGCTATGCAAGTGCAAGGACCTGAGTTCGATCCCTGGTACAAAAAAAACCAAAAAAAACCTCATACTTAGGCTGCCATTCCATGAGGAAATTGTCCTGGTGCTACTACCCACTTCAAGAAATATTTCCAGAAATATTTCTGGTTTTCTCAGCCATGCAAAAGTGAATTTGTTTGTCTTTCAGTTGGTCTTCTGCTAGATTTTGAAAGAAATTCTTCCTTTCCAGGCCTAGGTACTAGAATGGTAATAAGTACTACTATGTGCTTAACAGAGTACTAGGCATACTGTAAAGTATATTACTTGAGTTACATCTGAGTACTAGGCATACTATAAAGTATATATATTGTTTTACATGTGAGGAAACTGAAGTTCCTTTCAAAGGTGAAGTAATTTTTCTGAGGTCACATAGCTAATGATAGTAGAACTAGGATTGAACCCAGGTCTCTGATCCTAAAGTTTCTGCAGTTGACTACTGCACTTAAAATATGGTATGGTCAGATCCCCCCCCCCAAAAAAAAAACCATGGTTGAAATACATCTTTTGTTGGGGCTTTTCCTGCAAATTAAGATCTGTTTCCTTTGTAGTGGCTAGAACAGTGAACAGGGTTTTTCATGTGAAAGGCATGGTGAGACATGTAATCATGTTTTGGGACAAAGAACACCTTTCAGTACACCAAGCAATGTTTATGTGATTGATAAGTTACCAACACCAAGGGAGGGTCCTGTTCTATGACATGTGCGTGCTTGGCAATGATCTTGCCTTGCCTTTTGCTTAATAATTTTCATTATTTTTAATTAAAGTTGAAGAAGTGCAGACTCTAGCTGAAATTAAGGTAGGTCGTGTTGCCGGAATCTGGTAATTACTTTAATTGATCACAAGATAGTTTCCTTGATCACCAATTAGAACAAATTGCCGATCATGTTTCAAGACGTGAAGAAATGCCCAAACTGATTTGTGTAATAGTGTTTTCATTTCTAATCAGACATAAATATCATTTCCTTCCATAGCAATTGTGTTTTATAAAAGAAGGGTTATAGGCCTACAAACATAAAGGTGATTTATAAACAATAGAGTTCTAATTCATTGAATTAGTAAAGGAAGTATTTAGAGGCTTAATGGAGATTGTACTGGGGAAATTACTTTGGAGTAGCTGGTGCTCATTTTCTTAGTGGGAGATATGTTCTTTTTTAGTACGTAATTAAAAGTCTATAATCAAAATATAAAAGGCAGCTGATTTAAAGAACATATATCAAAGAGAATTGCTCTGAGTAATGAAAGATTTGTATTGTAAATATGTGCTAGAAGTTAAGTCTTAGAACTTTAATAAATCTTACATGTTATTTGGACTGCATTGCATTTTAAATTTGGGGTGCTGTTAAACATTTCACAGGAGTTTTGTTTTGGTTTTGTTCATCTGATAGTCTTTCATAGGTCCATGGAATAAAATGAAACAAAAGAAACTTTAAGCAAAATTAAAGTTCCCAAAGAGTACTTGATTTAGGGTTTATGGAAAAATCTTTAATTGCTGATGGTTTGGAGATTTCCAAATGACAAACTTCATTGGCCCAATTTGCTGTGATTGTAATGCTTACATTCCTTAAAATGGCAGAGTGACTTAAAAAGTCATACTTCATCATGCATTCATTGACTTGTTCATAAAATGTTTGTAATTTGCAATAGAGGAAAGACTGAAACTATTATCAGCCATTATATGTTATTTGTTGGCCATATGTTTGTTTGAAATGGCCGTGGCTCAACAGAACATGGCTCATAGACAAACTATGCTGTAAATTGGCACTAAAAACCCACCTAAACAGGTAGGCATATGTTAAGAAGTTAACATGAGCCAAAATATTTTAATGTGAACCATATTATATACATTGCAGGGTCCTGGCTCCCTTTACAGTGATGACTTCATTTGCATGACTTGTTCATTTTTTTCTCAAAGTAATTTTAAAAAATAGATTAAGTATATACATGGTACAGATTCAAAAGGTACCAAAGAACATAGTAAGTCTGTTCCTGTTCCTGATGCTCAGTCACCCAGTTGCCACTCTCTCCTCCCGCCATCATTCATGTTACCCCATCGTTTCTGTATATTGTTTGAAAGATACTAATTACAGTGATGATGTACCTTTTAGTTTTCAATGATAACAAACAGCCAGCTGCGGCATACCTGCCATAGGTTCACCACCACTGTAGCTAATGCATATATAAGCAAATAATTTTTCTTTCCTTTTGTATGCAATTCAGACTATTTTTCTGCATCTTTTTTTCCCATTTGGTAGTAGATCTTAAGGATCCTTCCATGTGAGAGGATAGTTTCTTCATTCTGCTTATTGGCTGCATAGTATTCCAATGTATAAATGTTCCATAATCTGCTTAATCAGTTCCCTATTGTTGGATATTTTTGACTGTTTCAAATCTATAGCTGTTACAAGCAATGCTGTAATAACCATTTTTAAAATTTGTGTGAGTGTATCTGCAGGATAAATTTCTAGAAGTGGAATTGTTTGATCTAAAGGCCTGGACATTTTTTTCTAAGGTCTTACACATTTTTAATTTGGATAGATATTGTTGAATTGATTTCTATGATGATATATCAATTTTTATTCACCAATGGTGTTTGAGAATGTCTTTTCTATCTTCAACAGAGTATTATCAAACTTTTTTTTAACTTTGCCACACTAATAGGATTAACTTAGTCTTTTGGGGTTTTTTTAGGATTAACTTAGTTTTAATTTATATTTCTCTTATGAATGAGGTTGGAGCAGTTTTTATGTTTTGGAACCATTTGAATTTCTTGTTATCTATATTCTGTGCATATTTAGAAAAATTGGGTGGTTTGTCTCATTAATATGTAGGAGCTCTTTTATGCTAAGGAGATATACACTGCAAATGCAGTTTATCTTTTGATTTCTGGTTGTTTTGTTTTGTTTGTTTGCTTTTTGTTACAGGGGGATCAAACTCAGGTCCTTGTGGGGCAGGCGGCGGAACCACTTAGTTAAATCCCCAGCCCTCCTTCAGGTCCTTGTGCTTGTGCAGCAGGTGACGGAACCATTGAGCTAAATCCCCAGCCCTTATGGTTGTTTTTTTTTTTTTTTTTTTTTGGTACCGGGGATCAAACTCTGGCCCTTGCGCTTGTGCAGCAGACGGCAAAACCACTGAGCTAAATCCCTGGCCCTATGGTTGGTTTTTCTTTCAGTACAGAGAAACCTTTTTAATATAGTAAGATACCTACTTTTTCTTAGTGGTTTAAAGTTTTTTACATGCAGAATTTATACTGTTTAAGTTTCCTTCGTCATATTTAGTATCATTATATTATATTATTTTATTTATTTATTTATTTATTTTGATACCAGGGATCGGACTCAGGTCCTTGCGCTTGAGAGGCAGGCGGCGGAACCACTGAGCTAAATCCCTGGCCCAAGTATCATTTTAAATGGAATTTTTCTCCCAATATATTTTCTAATTATTTGTTGTTTATATAGGGATGCTATTGACTTTTTCTTATTTTTTTGGTACCAGGGATCGAACTTGGGACCTTGCACTTGCGAGGCAGGTGCTGGATTGCTATTGACTTTTTAAAGTCTTATTTTCGGCTTTAATGATTCTTGTAATGTTTCACTATTAAGGAAGGATCATCTATTCCTGTCTTTTTAGGAGTGTTTTTTATTGTTGTTGTTTTGCTTTTTGTTTTGTATTGTTTTGTTTTGTTTTAGATCATCTTGCTGTGTTGCTCAGATTGGCCATGAATTCTTGGGCCCAAGCAGTCCTCCTGCCTCGGATCCCAAGTAACTAGAACTACAATTATATGCTACTGCACTTGGCTCTAAGAGTTTTAACAAATGATAGATATTATATTTATCAAATGTCTTTTTAGAATTTATAGAAATCATGTGTGAATTGTTTTACTTTCTTGATTTATTAATATAAGTTATATTAATATATTCCCTAATAATGTATTGAATTATCCTTGAATTCTTAGGATAAATCTTACTTGGTTATGGTATTTTATTCTTTCATTAGGTTGCTAGGTTTTATAGAGGAAACAGGAGGATGTACAGGAGGATGAATCCAGGGATGGTCTACCACTGAACTACATTCCCAGCCCTTTTTAATTTTTAAAATTGAGAGACAGGTTCTCACTAAGTTTCTCAGGTGGGACTTAAACTTTCGATTCTCTTGCCTGAACCACTGTGTCTGCTTTCAGTTAATATGGTTTTGGTCTTCACAGTTTCGTTATGTATGCTATCTTTGTGCGATCATGGAGACAGTGCTATGATAGACTGTAAAAATAATTTGAAATTGTTTTTTTTCTGATATTATGGTCTGGAATAATTTAATTAGTATTTGAACTAACTATTCCTTAAAAATTTGTTAGAATTCCTTTGGATTCGTAGAATTTAGATCTGTGAAATGATCTGGTTCTGTTCTTTTTTGTTTTTTTGTTTTTGTTTTTTATTTTTGGTACCGGGGGTCGAACTCGGGTCCTTGTGCTTGCGCAGCAGGTGGTGAAACCACTGAGCTAAATCCCCAACCCAAAATATTCCTGCCCCATTTTTTTTTTTTTTTTGGTACCGGGGATCGAATGTTCTTTTTTTATTGGTACATTTTAGGTGTAAAATACAGTTACATTCATCATTGGGATCTTGTACCTTTACTTGATGTACCTGTTCTTTTTTTTTAATGTCACTCTTAGACACATTTTTCTTACTGTTATTTAATTGTTTACATTTTGTCACTTCTAGGGGTCCCCAGTTTTGAGAATTTTTATTTCTCCGAAAATGATTTTAACTTGTTACAAAATTTGTTTGTATAAAGCTTATGTCTTTAAAAATTAATATTTTTATGTTTTAAATTTTCCCTTTATCTGTAGTTCCCATTCGCGTTTCTCACTTTATCTGGGCTTTCTGTCCCTATCTTCTAGGTTGCTTGTTTTTTGTTGAAATAACCAGTTGTCAATTACTTATGTATTTTCAGATAACCAGCTTTTGCATTTGTTTGTTCATTTTCTCTCTCTTAATTCATACCTGTTGTTCTCTTTGTATTCATTCCTGCTCTTTTTCCTGGGTATAGTTTTTTATTTACCTTCTTAAGTTGGATGCTTCATTTACTTATTTTTATTCTTGTAGTTTTTAAAAAGTATTTCGTGTTTACTTTCATTATTGCTTTAGATGTATTCCAGATGTAATGCTTGCTTCTGTTCAAGTTTAGTTTTTATTTCTTTTTTGACCTGAAAGGTTTTTATTTTGTTTTGTTTTTTGAGACTGGGTCTCGCTGTGTAGTTCAGGCTGGCCTTGAACTCACTATGTAGCCCAGGCTGGCCTCGAACTCATAGTGATCCTTCAGCTTCAGCCTCTTGAATACTAGGGTTGTAGGCATGAGCCACCATGCCCAGCTGATCCAAAAGATTTTAAGGAAAGATTTTTTTTGTTTGTTTTTTTGGTACTGGGGATCGAACTTGGGACCTTACGCTTGCAAAGCAGGCGGCGGAACCACTGAGCTAAATCCCCGACCAAAAGGAAAGATTTTAAAAAAATTCCAGGCAGTCCTTTTTGATGCTTTTATGTCTAAGTTTTCTTTTTAATTTTATCAGAGAATATTGTCAATGCTATTTCTACTTTTTGAAATTGGTTGAGATTTTCTTTGTTGGTAATGTATGTTAAATTTCTGTAAATGTTGAGTGCTTTCAGAGCTATATTTTCAGTCTTTAGAGTTTAAAAATATATTTATTAGATCTATTTTAAAATAGGTAATTAGTCTATGTCCTTATTTTTGTTTGTTTAATCTGTCGTTGATTAGGAGGTATGAATTAGAGTCTTCAATTATGTTTCTGTTTGTTGTATATTTCCTGTAGTTTCTGTCTCATTAATTTTGATGCTGTATTTGTATTACATATATTCAAAATTATTCAATCTTCACTGTGAATGTACTTTACAAAGGTAAATTACCCTTCTTTGTAACTTTTAACATTTTACTCTTAATCGACCCATCCAATATTACCTCTTTTTAAGTGTTTTGCATTTATCTTTGTGCTTCATTTTCAATGATTAAACTTTGATTTGTGACCCAGTGTGAAAAAGTTTTCCCTTTTTCTTTTTATTAAATTCTTTTATTGGTACATTGTAGGTATACAATTACATTTCTCATTAGGAATTGTACCTTTACATAATGCATCTTGGATAAGATCTTTTATACCTTTTTTTTTTTTTGGTATCGGGGATCGAACTCGGGTCCTTGCGCTTGCGAGGCAGGCAACGGAACCACTGGGCTAAATCCCTGGCCCAAAACTTTTTTTAATTGCTTGGATTTAATTGGCTCTTTACATTTATTGATTGGACAGATGGATTCAGTCTTATAAAACATTGCAGAACCAATGTACTTTCCTTTAATTAATTAATTAATTAATTAATTTTGGTACTGGAGATCATACTTGCGATCTTGCGCTTGTGAAGCAGGTGGTGGAACCACTGAGCTAAATTTTACCCCAGCCCTTTTCCTTTATTTTAAACTGTGATACAAACTATGTTGTTTAAAATTAATTTCTTTGGTATGTTTTAAATTTTCATTTTAATTGTGCTTTTCTTTACTTAATTGAAAATGTTCATTTTTTTAGTTTGGATCTTGTGGGTAGTATTACATGTAATTTTACATAACATGCTATGTTTAGTTCTCTAGTTCTTTAGATAGCATTCCCCTCTTAAGCAGTATCAGAATTATACTTCTACTTTATCCCACTTTTAATATTCAATTTTAGTTTATATCTTTTTTTAGTTTAGTGTTTGTTTTACACTTTTTTTGGGGGGGGGGTACTGGGGATCGAACTCAGGACCTTGAGCTTGCCAGGCAGGCGCAGTGCCACTGAGCTACATCCCTGGCCCTTACACTCTTAAATATATTTGTATCTGTAACATTCTTTAAAGATTTTGTCTTACTTTTGTCTACCTTTGTCATTTCTTTCAACTCCTTTAATAGTTTGTAATATTTACATTTTATTCTGTAACTTTAATCCCCACAGTTGTGTTAAATGTATTCCTAGAGTTTAATGAGTTTATTACTCACTGCCAGTACCTTTAGTATTGTTTTTCCATTCTTATTTATAGTTCATCTTTAATAGTTTCCTGAAGAGGGTTGAATGAGAATTATTCCCTGAATTATTGCATTTTTAAAATGCCTATCGGTTGCATTGATTTTTATACAACAGTTTAGCTGGGTATAAAGTTTTTACTTCCATTTTCTAAAGTTTTTGTATGTATTGCTCCTCTGACTTTGAAGGTATTGCTCCTTGAGCTATTTCCAGCTTTCTTAAAAGGAATGTTTTTAGAAGGTCTATATTTTTAGTAGCTCAAGGCTTTCATATTTCAACTGGAATCATGGGCTGTAAAAAAGAAAAAAATCTTTGAAAGAAGGGACAGATGCCTGTTATCATCTGATAAGTCATCTGTTTGATTAAATTTCTTCTTCATTGTATACTAGACAGTCAGAATCCCCCTTTGAAATTTTTCTTTCTTCCTTTCTTATCCAGGCATCTAAATTCTTATAGTAGTAGTTCTTATTTGAATTTGTATTGTAATTTGAGCTTGTAGATTTAATAATAAATATTTTGGAGATTATTTAGTTCTATTATAAGGAAAGAGAATTATGGAATTATCTCTTTTCCCCCACAGCAGATTGAGTATTCTTTTTCTTCACTTGATCTTAGCCAAAAGGCCGAGAAGCGATGCGTATTCTTTTTCTTGAGGGAGAATTATGAGTAAATACTGTGTAAATGGTTGTATTGGACTTTTGTAATTTTTTTCTTTTCTTTTTTTTATGTACTAGCAATTGAACCCACAGCTTTTGCACTGAGCTATGCTCTGAACCCTTTTTATTTTTTATTTTTGAGACAGGGTCTCTCTAAGTCAGTAAGTTGCTCAGGCTGTGCTCAAATTTGGAATCCTATTGCCTCAGCCTTCCAGAGGATTGAGGTTACAGGCATGTGCCACCACTCAGCTGCTTTGTGATATTTTCCTAAATGCAAATATTATGTGACAGTTGATGGGAAATATGTAAAGCTAAGGAAAATACAAAGTTGAATGGTCTTTGGATATGATCTTTTAATAAAATTGTATTTAGATATGGTAGATGGCTTTTTCTTTGATCATGATGGCTGTTAGGTTTTGGGTGCTCCCTTTTAAGTCTCATCCATGGTGGAATAGATTTCGCACTGTATTGATAGCATCCTGGTAGTCAAAGACTTAACATTTAAAAAATTTATTTTTATTAATACATATTTGCCATACATAATGATCACATTAATCATAGGGAATTTGTACATGTACATAATATGTCTTAATTCTTTTTTTCTCATTCTCCTTTGCTTCCTTCAACCCTTCTTCCCCTTCCCATTTACAAAAGCTTTGTTTCCATTTTTTTCCCCTTCTATTCTTTTTTTTTTTTGGTACCAGGGATCAAACTCAGGACCTTGCGCTTGTGAGGCAGGCACCAGAACCACTGAGCCAAATCCCCGGTCCCTTGTATTCTTTTTTTTTTTTTTTTAAGCCCTTTCCCCTTTCTTCCCTTCCCCTTCCCTTGTTCCTCTTCCCATTTTTGAAGAACATTTCTGACTGTGTCCAAATCATTCACTTGATCCATTTGCCTCTTGGGAAATGGTAAGGGATTCTAGGTATCACTTTGGACCTTTTAGGATGATATAGTTCAAAGAAATTATGGCTACAGGGCTTAAGTACTTAGTAGTGACTGAGCCCACTATTTCTTGCCATTAAGCTGTTTCCTCAGTCAGTGACCATCAGAGTGGCATCCCACAGTATATTTGTTTGGTATAGTACAGAAGTCTTTGTTTGTGACAAATGGGAAAAGGACAGGGCCATTCTGGGAGAGAGTAACCGAATCTTAGATTCTCAGGCCTATGAGAAAGCTTTTCACGTCATATTGCATTTTGTAGGGTTTATCTTATGAAGTTCAATCAGCAGTAGGAGTGGTAGGATTATGTGCTGCTATTGCTCTTTTATTCTGTGCTACATGCGTTATTTAATTTTTTTTATTAGAATGATTATGTGACTTTTTTTTATTATGCTCATGTTACTGATGAGGAAATGGAGGCTTGGAGTTAAGTCACATAATAGTTAAATGATAGATTCAGGATTTGAACCAGAACTCCCTGGCTCAAAGGCTACCAGTGGTGGCAGACCTATAGCACATGTGCCCTAACAGGCTGTTTGTTATCATTGGAAGCTCTAAAAGGTTCGCCATCACTGGGCTGAACCTTTAACTGTATTATTGTTGTTCGTGATTTAGTGTTGTACACCTTCTAATTCTAAACAAGGCAGAGTAGAAATTCTCATTATACATCATTTAATACAACTCTGGGTTTGAATAATTAAAGCAGACTTTCCTATCCTACCTGTACGCTCCATGTACTTTGGAGCATTAGATTATGGAATGAGGAGGTCTGGGAGAGTGAATATTGTTTTTCCATAGATAATACCATACATGGTTAAATGGAATTTGCTTGAATTTCCTCCCTTGTCTTAATGGGGAAAACTTTCAGGCCTTAAATGTCAAAATGGAAATCTTTATCCCAAATAAAGTTGGCTCTGAGATAGGAACCGTAATGAATGTTGGAGAATTATTTAAAATGGCACCATTACTCAAATTTCTCATTGTTAATGAGGAAATGTGCTTGTATGTCATTTGGTGATCCAAAAAACAGCCCAGCTAACATTGTATTTGTTTTTCTGGATGGGGTAATGAGGCTGAATAGTCATTTATGTGAGTGTAATGGGTATTGACCTGTGAATTCCACTGTAACTTTGTAATTAATGTATTATTACTGAAGCCTTACCGAGTATTTCTGCCTTCTGGACACAATAGAGACTTCTATTGTTTGCAGTTACCCTCATAAAAATTTGAAAGCAAGTGGAAAAAAAGCTTTTTCCTCTCAAAACAAGTTTGCCCTCTGCTTCGTGGTTCCATCCACCCCGTGGTATGAAGACAGAGCCCCTGGAATCTACTGCCAGCTTGTGCTAGGTTGCCGCCTTCTGTTCACTTCCAGCTTGTCTTCTGCCTGAGGCAGACACACTATCACCACACCATCCCGGGAGAGCAGCAACCTAGTGATGAGCAGGCAAGCTAAGCTTTCTCTTTCACTCTGGAGGGCAGGGAAAATAGTCCTTTATTCCCTTCCCTCTTGCCTGAGAGGTGGGGTAAGGAAGTTGTTCCTTTCTGCCAGTCCCTTTGCTCATCACACTCAGAAGACTTTTTTCCATAATTTTGTGGTTGATGCCTCAGCAACCCAGTCACTAAGAACAAAAGGAACAGAGCTGTGCAAGCAAAGTGGCTGCTAAGATTTGAGTCCAGTAGTGCGACTAAGAGCACTGGCTTGAAGGGAAATTATTCCTCTGTTATTTTGGAGTCTCATCTTGAAGACAATTAAACAGTCCAGACAGGTCACTAGGTGAGACCAATTTACTGGTTTGTTTATTTGAGCCCAGTTTTCACCACCGAGCAGCAGGGCACAGTCTGCTACACTGCTACTAGGGCTACAGAGAGCAGTCCTTTCGTTTTGTATTTCTCCAGGCTTCCCTAAGGATCCTTGCATGTTGTTATCTCTCTAGATTGCTCTCAGGCACAGGGTGGAGGACAGTGTCAGTAATTACTTTTGACTTCATCTTGCACAGGCTTTTGGCTTTATGTCCCGAGTTGCCCTACAAGCAGAGAAGATAAATCATCACCCGGAATGGTTCAATGTATACAACAAGGTAACTAAATTGCCTTATTTTGGGATCACTTTAATTATAGAGTTTAAGAAATTTCTTTCTACTTTTCTTCCTTGTCATCTTGTGCAGCAAAATGTTACTGTGTTTAAGAAAGTATTTTCTTCTTTTAGAATCCTTGTGCATTATTGCAAATTAGTAACAAATTTCACGTCTGCTCAAAAGAACAATGAATAAGCTCTTTATTTTCCTAGTTGTCTTCTACTGAAGCTATATGAGAGACTTGGGCTAAATGAGGTTCTCAAATTAAACTTGGCTGTCAGCCATGCAAATAAATTTTTAGATTGAAAGTAATTTATTTAAAGAAATGGTAGATAAGGTAGATATGGCGTTATTTATCTCATTTAAGTAAATTTTCTCAGGAACTATACTTTACATAATACCTGTTTATTAAATTCTGAATCCTCAAACAAAGGGCAGACTAAAAAGTTTTAAGGGACTCAGTGAGAAGAATTATGTCCTCCTAAAATATCCTTGCCCTAATGATCATGTCATTTGGAATTTCTTAACCATCCAGGTTTCTGTGAGGGTTTTTCTCTTTGGAAAAAAAAAAAAAGAATTTCCGCATTCTTACGATTTTTGGAATAATTGAAAACACCATAGTACTAGGATACTTTTCTTTCCTAGTTGCCTGTCTTTGCGCATAATTTTGCATTTGCCTTTTTTTTTGGTACCAGGGATCGAACTCAGGACCTTGTGCTTGCGAGGCAGGTGCGGTGCCACTGAGCTAAATCCCCAGCCCTGCATTTGCTTTTTAATTAATTTGTCCAAAAGCAGTGTTCTACACACTGTCTTCCCCCACCCCCAGCTCTTTCCTAATTTGGAAATGTGCTTTTTTTTTTCAAACAACCTTGCTAAGATGCTACATTTGATAGTTTGGTTTTTCTCAGTATCCTGAAAATAGTCAGTGTCATTAAAGTAATGGGAGTCAAAATGGAACCTGTTTCTCCCCTGCCTCCAAGAAACAACATTTGAGATTCTGGCCGCTGAGCTGTCTCATTATGTTAGAGGGAACCTTTTTTTTTTTTTTCCTAAGTTCTTTTATTGGTACATTTTAGGTATACAATTCGTTTACATTTATCATTAGGTGTTTGTACCTGTACATGATGTATCTTGGTTCTTATGTTTTCCCCATTACCTGTGCGCCCTTCACCTCCTCCTCCCTTCCCTATTTACACACACATCATTTCCAGTGTTTTCTTTTCTCATAGTTTTTCCTTTCCCTTTTTTCCTTTCCCCTTCCCCTCCCTTCACCCAAGGGAAACTTTTGTCCGAGGTGGCTGCTGGGCATGGCCTGATGCACACTGTGCCCCTGGAGTTCCCTGGCCTTTGGAAATACGATGTTTACTTATAATGCAGTATTTTCTAAATCTCCCCTATTCTCAAATATGAATGATGAATAATAGACTGATTTCTGAACTGCTCAAGGAGAATTCCATGAATTGCAGCTCATGGTTTTACATGCTGCTTTCTTCTTTCTTAGGTCCAAATAACTCTCACATCACATGACTATGGTGGACTGACCAGAAGAGATGTGCAGCTGGCGAGATTTATTGAAAAAGCATCTGTTTTTGTGTGATTTCTTCCAAAATGCATGTAAAATCTTACACCTATCTTAGCTGCAGTATATTTTGAAGGCAACTTACATAAACAAGTCACACTGTAAATTAATTCACTTGTATACATTTTATATAATCAGTGCTTAAATACAAAATGATTTAAACCTGAACATGAGGTATTTTTCATTACATCTACATATTCACTTATATGAGATACACCAACCCCACTAATTATATTAATATTTTAAACGAAAAATGGCATTAAGAAATTGGAGTGGGGAGATACTCATACATTTTATAGTAATTTAAAATCATGACTTTACATATATATTGTGTTGGAGAATAGTTGCATAAAAAGAATTGTGCACTTTGCAGATAATGGGTTTTAACTTTATATAACAATTCTTTTTTAAAAATTAATTTTATTGGTACATTTTAGGTATATAACATAATGACATTCATCATTGGAAATTTACATAGTCTATCTTGGTTCTTATTTTTTCCCCATCCCCTGCCCTCCCTTCAACCCCTTCATCCCTCCCTATTTACAAAGTCTTTGTTTCTATTTTTTCATTTTTCTCCTATTCCATTCCCTTCTTTCTTTTCCCTACCCCTCCCACTTCCCCTTCCCCCTTGTCCCTTTTCTTCCTATTTCACATTATCTGTTATACCTTTTGATCCTTATTTATACTTTCAGTTTCTCACACAAGAGAAACTATTCAGTATTTACACATGTGTGTCCTATTTATTTCTGTTTTTGTGTGTGTGTGTGTGTGTGTGTCGGTACCCGGAATCAAACTCAGGACCTTGTGCTTGTGAGGCAGGCACCAGAACCACTGAGCTAAATCCCCGGCCCCCTATTTATTTCACTTAGAGTATCGCCTCAGTGTGCATCCATTTAGCTATAAATGTCTCTAATTTCTCATTCTCTGTGGCTGAGTAGTACTCCATTTTGTTAAAAAAAGACATTTTCTTTATCCAGTCTCCAGTTGATGGGCAATTGGCTGTTTCCAAGTTTTAGCTATTACAAGCTGTGCTGCTATGAACATGGGTGCACATATATTGTTGTAGTATGATTGTTTTAATTCTTTTTTTTTTTTTCTACTGGGGAGTGAACTCAGGACCTTGTGTTTGCTAGGCAGGCACTGAGCCACTGAGCTAAATCCCTAGCCCTGATTCTCTTAAATCTTTTGGGAAGATACCCATCAGGGGAATAGCTGGGTCAAATGGGACCTCCA